>JAZAVK010000006.1:0-586291 GCA_037954305.1 Neonectria magnoliae | reverse complement strand
CCATCCTATCCATTTCGAACCATGTAAGTTATGTAAGTACATAAAACAAAAAAAAAACACCAGAGTCTGAAGATGCTAGAGCGTACTGAAGATGCTAGAGCGTACTGAAGATGCTAGAGCGTACTGAAGATGCTAGAGCGTACTGAAGATGCTAGAGCGTAGAATCTCTTCGACCGGAGCCAGGTCTCATCTTTTCCCGACCACACTCCAGTGTGAATGCAATGGGTAAAGGGGAGCGATGAGCGAGAAGTAAATGAATTGAAGGGAAGACAAAGGGAATCAAAGGATCAATTATACGCAACGCCATGCCAGTAATTCACAGGTGTGAGATATGATTCCAGCATCGAGTATACCATGGGATTCGGTTCTCTTCATCCCATGTGAGATCGCTTCCCTCGTTCAGCACGAGTGTGTTCGCGTCCCTTACAGTTTAGGTGAAGATTTTGAGGAACCCCCAGATTCCAGCACCACTGAGAACGGGAATCGTCAGGTTATCGTCCCAGCCAAAGATATCCACCACTTCACTGGCCGAGGCCACAAAGCCAGACCATACGCTCATGGCTCCTAGGGCCAAGGCGCCAGTGATGGTAGCCTGTCCCTCCGACAGACCAACCGCCTCAGTGATGGCCTTGGGTAGTGAGAGCACACCCTTGAACATGAAGGCGTCGTCGCCGGGGAAGGGACCGATGGTCGGGACGAGCCAGCCGTAGAAGAAGTACGAGGTTCCGACACCGATAAGGAAGGCTGCCGCGGAGCCGGCCAGAGACTTGCCTCGGCGCAGGCGCGGGGTGTATCGACCCCAAAGGCGGCCAAATGTGCTGGCGGCGGTATCACACCAACTGAGGAGCAGGACGCTCATGATACCGATATCCTTGGGGAAACTGAAGAGGACGATCCAAGCGCCCAAGAGATACCAGATGACACCATTCCAGCCGGCATACTCGCTCTCGCGCATCAAGGCACCGAGCCACTTGACGTAGAAGCGGTTGAAGGGCGCATAGCGGTGTCGCAGCCAGTCAACGGTCGTAATAGGGATCAGGCCAGACATGAGCCAGGGCGTCACGGCGGTCGTCTGGGTGCCGGTGACGTAGAGCCAGATGACGAAGAAGCCAATGGATACGTGGAGCACCTTGCGCGGCACCTCGTGCTTATGGACAAAGGTCCTCCATTGCCGGTGGATAGGGATGAGGCCGAGCGGGCTGGGACTTCGGCTGAAGTCGCGCCACGACCAACCCAGCGGTGTTGCCGGCTGTGGCGGCGCGAGATGGCCGTTGGTGATTGGGGTCTTGCCGTTGGCGACGATGGGCTCCTCCGTGATGACCGACTTGGTCAACGTCCCGGCTTTGGTGGCGTTGCTCGTGCGTCTCGTTAGACGCGACACGGTCCGCGGATCTATGGGAGAGCGACTGCGGGTTCGCGCCCTCCGAAGGTCGGGGCTTTCGGGCTCATCTTCGTCCGATTGCTCCTCGAGCGGTTGCGGCGTCGGTGTCCTCCTCCGTGCGGCGGAGCGGGTGATGGGGCCAGAATACTCGCCGGTATCCTGCTCAGAGGGTGTAGGACTCGGGGAGATGACTCGGGGCGTCGAGGGGACGTTGTTGGAGCGAAGAGACATGGCGAAGGAGAAGGGTGGAAGAGCCTGACAACGGACGGCGCCGACGACGACGCGCCGTAGGGATTCGAAGCCCAAGGGCCAGAAGAAGTTGGTTGGTGAAGAGAGGAGATGTTTATCACGGCGCGAAGAGCGCACGGGCGCGGCCTTGGGGTTTAGGAAAGGAGAGGAGCGGCGGCGGCGGTGATGGGGTTGTGGCTGACGGTGATCTTGAGGGTCGTCGTGATCGTGGTCGTGGTCGTCGTTGGTGTCGTTGTCCTCGTGAGATTCGTGGTGACGGTGGCGGTGGTGGCTTTGGGTATGGTGGCGCAGACCAGACGAGTCGTGGCTATGCTTTGAAGGCTGGTGAGCGGTGGTGGTGGTAGTACTCAGGGTATGGTGCCGGTGATGAAGGAGATTAGGATCCTGGCGCGTGCTTGTGCTCCTGGCCGCGGCCGCGGGAGACGGGCTACGTGGTGATTCCGGAGGGCTCGGAGCTGGAGGGCTGCAGCGGCCGAGGGCGTCTATCGGATCCAGATTGAAGTCTGACAAGGATGCAACGGAGGTCGAGTCCCCCGCCGCATGATGGGAATGGTTGGTGGCCGGGAGATGAATGGTGGCAGTTGCAGGGGCAGGCGCAGGCACTCGCAGTCAAGCGGGCACACGACAAGCAACATACGGTAAATCTCTTATGGCGCGGCCTTGTGACGGCTTTTTGCGAAGGTGGTAGGTTGGTTAGGCGGTAGGGGACGTAAAATTAGGCATGGCCCGGATGTGGTAAAGACGGGGAGGGAGCGTTGAGGCGGGTACAGCGGGAGAGCCGAACTGACGAGAAAACTGGTCCAAAGAATGAGTCGTGTGACCCTGGTTTTTCCTTCTTCTCTTTCCGCGTTGCTTCTGCGCGGAATGGACTGTCTTCCAGTGTGTCCAGCCGGAACTTGCTGGTTTTTTTTTCCCCTTCTTCCTGTTAGCCTACATAGGTAGGTCCGGGGAGAACCCGAGCGGTGGATGTTAGTGAACTTAGTGCTGGTGGGGGTCACCGCTATTTTCCCCCCTCTAGCATGTGACTCTCTCTCTCCATGAGGTCATCTCCTCAGGTCTCTCCCCCATGCTTGAGAGACAGCCGAGGCAGCTTCGTGACAGTTCTCTCCGAGTCTGTAGTTGACAACGACACACCGTTCAAATAAGTAAACAAACGCATCCAGAACATGAAACAAAATCTCATGTTGCCTCCTCCGACAGTCGATCCTCATTCCTCATCTCTCCTGTCCCTCCCTGGGCCCTGGCATTCTGCACTCCTGGCCTGTCACCTCCCCGTCCAAATGCCGGCACGTCACCCCATCACGTCACCTCCTAGCCTAATCAAATGCCCATCATTTCCAGGGACCTTTCCCCAATCATTCAACCAATCTCATCACACGCCGTTTAGTCAAACCGCGACAGCCAAGATATTGGGTCCTTCTTAAGTCTTCTACATCATTCCTTTAGCACGTGCCTTTTTCCCATGTCTGGGTCCCTGGAAGGAAGTCCAACATGAAATACAGGCGAAGAGTTTCGAGGTGAAGATCAAACTACATGGAGAAGCCAGGCACATTTACCATGCCCATTAACTACACTGTCGCTATCACTGGTAGATAAGCCTCGCTCGGGCCCAGCATACTCACAACCACACAGGTGGCTTAAGTGTACAACATAGGGCTTTCCCAGTAGAATAGGACGAAGGGACGGGCAAAACAAATGCTCCGATTTACTCGCATCTTTCTGTGCCCACTAGCCGGTGATGAAAAATGGACTTTGCGATAAACGTGTATCCCACGAGTCAAATCGCCAAGCGAATACTCTATGCTCCTCATTTTACTTCATGGCCCACTTTAGCAGGTTAACTAGTGCTCCGGGCTTGTCCAGCCTCTTTTGAATGAGAGGCAAGGAAACATCATCTATAATTTATTTCCCGCTCCCTTAGGATATAACGTAACTTGCCTTTATATATATAACCTTGTCAAAGTATTGACTCATACCTTCATCAGGGCAGAACATCATTCGAGTCAATATATGTCGGTTGATCTAAGGCTTCTTAAACTTGTCGCATTTGCTTCCAGATTTTCCATCAAAGACCACAGAACTAGATATGCAAAGGAGGTTCTGGTCGTCATACGCATCCGCTTCAAAGACAGCCAATATGATGAGATAGGCACTCAGCTATTATATCCAGTAAATGAAGACGAATATCCTCCAAAAAACCAGCGTTAGGGATCGCCCAAAGCGAGTTTCGTTCCCCTGGTACAGACCCGTCCTTTTCGAGGCCAGCGTTGATATCTCCAGCACAGTTATGCGCTCATTGCTTAGACCAGCTAGCAGATTTCCTCCTGCCAGTCAGGTATCCGGAGGGTGACCCCTTGGTGGGAGGAACACGATCAGTCTCCTGCCCGACGATCTTTAGAAGGCAACATTCTATGGTCTCTAGTAAGTGGACTTTTTGGTAAGCGCAATATGACTGCTCAACACAAGACATGGGTTGAACATGGATATTTCCGTTACTAAGAATATGTACCGACGGTGTAAGAATAAGTCTGTCGTGTTATATGGCGAAATATCGTTCCTGGCATCTTACGATTTATCTGTGATCCGCCCTGTGATTCCCATTCAACTTGGCCGCTGAGGGAGTCTTATAACTTCTATCGTCATGGGCTGCCTCGGGATCTTGAAAGAGGCTGTTAGTGAGTGTAGTTCCGAAGTCTTTGACCCATTCATGCTTTTCGGTAAGTTAGTTTTGTATGCGAACTCTTCAAGCAGATTGTGATAGTGAAAAGAGTCTAGGCTGGGAAGGTCACATCCCCGTTGGGAAGGGTTATCTTGGTGCGTATGGTTACACTGATATAGATCACGATCAGGATATCGCGAATGATTTGTGCACCAAGGTCAATTGACTGATGCAGTACTCTGGGGTCCTGTTGTAGGATGTCTGGTTAATCATGTAGAGGCTATGTCTGGGATTAGGGTTGTATGCCGCCTTGTGGCTAGTAGACCAGGGTGGTTGTTGTCTCCTATTAAAGAGGCAGACGAAGATTTACGTGGCACTCATGACCACACAGTCACCATCTCGGTAAGACTTTGCGGTAGGTAAGGATATTTTAATGTGAGGACGAAAATTTCCATTTTTATCAAGATATAAGAACACTGGTTTTCGTTCTTTCGGCCTGCTTAGAGATGCTGGTTTCTCGTTCAAGAGGTGGGCGATGACAGATTCAACCGAGGTTTATCGGAACATGACCAACACTAGACTTTAAACGCGAGAATTGTAGTTCAGGCCATTATCACCAATATTGCGTTTAAAAAGGAACCATTTCTGGCCCAAGCTGGACTGTCGGACAATTGGAAAGTTCGGCACGTTCAGATCTCCAGTTGATTGACTTGGTGGGGTCATCTAGCTCTTAAATCCGACCTCGAGTCGCCTACACAGAGAATCCCAGACGGTCATTCACGAGTGTTTGTAGCTGTCAGGTGAGACTACAAATTATTGATCACGTACACCAAAACCACATAAGCCAAAAAAAGGTTATGCCCGTGGTGCGGAGGCGGAGATATCTGACGTCGGCGTCTTGCTACGAGACATTGTCCAAGCAAAGCAGGAATTATCTCCTCGACTCGAGCTCTAGTCTAACTACATGTTCTTCCAGTCACTAGCTCTGAGAACTGGTTCAATCTCCAGAGTTTCCTTCATGATAGAAACAGTATTATGAGTAGTGGGACTGTTGATATTATTGATTAGAACTTAAGGTAGGGAGGGTAGTTGTGAGGGCCTTTTAAGAATGGTCAGTAGAGTACATGGTTTTTCTTGATGTATACGGTAACTAGAGTATATATACATGGATGAACTTAGTCTGTGCTGGGATCCTCTTTTTTGTTTGCTTGCTTGTGTCTGTGTCTCTAAAGAACCCTTGTCCCACGCATCGGGAGACAACCCGACGAAACCTAGTAAGCGGGAGGGTTGGTGGTGACAACCCATGGCTCTGGGCATGGGGATGTCTTCGAGGTTCGTATTAGACGCTAGGATTATCCGTGTCTCGTATCATCAAATCGCATCACATCGCACGGTACTAGGATGAGGTCGGGTTCAAGGGCGGGTCGCATAAGCGAAGTCTGGAAGGATCGTGATTGCCAGCCTCTCTTACATTCTGGACGTACCAAGTGTCACGTTACGAGGTGCGGTACGGGAAGAGAAAGAATTCTCCGATTACAGAGGACGGTAACATGGCATGGAAGGAGAGGACTCGTGAGCTCATCATCGAGCCTGAGAGAGAGTCGGTGGAAGGCAATGTCGCACAAGGACCCCAGCCCGGCTGCTTCCTTGACATGTCGGGTTTGAGAGTCTCGGCTAGCCGTGTCAACCTGAACACATTTTCCCGTCAGCTGTCTGCTCTGCTCTGTGCCGTCGGGCATGCCGACTTACACGGCAGCAGCAGGGAGTGACGATGACACTGCCGGCCCAGGGGCCCGGGGTCTTATCAACCAAGACCAGGCAGAGATTGAGCATGCAGCGCGAGGAAAGAGAAGAAGTAAAAGGGGAGGTCGAGCGTGGACGTCCAGGTCCAAGTGTGTGACGGGCGAACTGGCGGTAGAGGAGGGAGTTTGGTTCCACGGCGTTGTTGGCGGGAGTATAGAGCGGGAGGCGTAGGAGTAGGAGCAGAAATGAGAGGACCGGCGGCAAACTGCATCAGCAAGGGACGAACAACGGTGAAGCAGGGGAGAAGCATTTGTCGACATGTGAAGGAGAGAGAAGACGAGGAGATAGTCTAGACTCTGAGCTAAGTGTCTCTCCGTAGTGGCGATATGGCAGAGACTACGTCACGTCAATGGAAACGGCAGGGCCGACTCCTACGCAGCAGTTGATAGGTATCTACCGTACTTCGTAGTAGTTGTAGTCTAACTTATGCGGTTTGTTATTGCGTGTGATAGTCCCCGCTCATCCATCAGGCATTTGCCATGTCCGGCTCTGCCTACATAGTTACATACATACACAGGTACTCAGATTCATCAGGGCGAACATGACTGCTGAAACAAACAGCCACTCCGTGACTTGGCAACTCGGTTCGCATGAGGTACGTATCTCGCGATGCAACTCCCAGCCCATACACAGGCAGTATACGTGGTTGGCAAACACAGGGCTATCCGCCCACACCATATGCACCATCCCCCACCACACGCAAAACGCCTTGCACGCACTGGAAAAAAAAAAACCACCTCACGCACGTCACAACGCACAACCCTCCACTGTTCCCTCCCGAGCCGTCCAACGACAGCCCGGCCCTGTCCTGCAGAGAAAGCGTTTGCATCTTTCTTCCCCTTTTTTTTTTCCCGCCGGAGAGAGCAAACTAGACAAAAGCTGCCCTATGAGACGCTGCCCCATCACCAAGTGCGGCGCAGGGAAGACGGAAGAGGGGGGCCAAGGCAAAATGAGCAAACGCACCGGCGCTGAGTTGTCCGTGCGTTGTGGAGGAGGCGTGTACGTTATATGTCCCGGGTGGGAGGGTAGCAGCGGTAATGGAGGCTCGAGGAAGAAACGTCCATGGCAGCTCTCTGGTCCTGTCTCGAGGTGGACTATCCCAGGCGAGTACAGTAGGGATGCATGTATGTACGAGCAAGTGAGGGCGAGGGCGATGGAACGACGTATGTTTTCCCCATCAAGTGCAAGAAACGCCCGGAAGGTTTGGTCTGGAGCTAGCTACCTCAACCTGCCTTACATGTCCGGGGGGCGTGTGTTGTGCGCTGTGCGTTGTGCGTCGTGTGTTGTGAGCGTTGGCGGGCGGGTGATGCGCTGCCATGCGCTGCCATGCCATGCACTGCGATGCAATGCGGATGCGATGCCCCATGTATTATCTACTGCCAAGCTGCTGCACTGCGCTGCGCTGCGACGCGGGCTGAAAAGTCAGTGTGAGAGAGGCAGAAGTGTTCTTTCGCGAAGCAAACGAGTAAGCCGAGATGATTCCATGAGGCTGGCGATAGGCTCGGCTCCAACAGCAAACCCGAGGCGAATCTGACAATCTCGCGTCCAGCCGGCCGGTGAGGCAGGCCAAATCTAGCCGTTCGTTTCGTCTCGTTTCGAGTCGTTGCTTTTTTGCCTTGCCCTTCTTTTACCCTGGCACTGGCACTGGCTTACTGGTAACTTCAGGTTCGAGGCACAGCATCAGCGCAGCCGTTGCAAGTCATGCCACCCCCGGAAGTCCCTCCGCTGTGTAATCTGTACGGATGAATACATTGGAGTGTCGTTTACGGAGTGCATCCATGGCATGCGTCGGTCCCCGGCCCATGAAGAAGACTCCGCCCATCGATCGCCGCCGAGGACAGGCTGTCGAGATGATCGCGAGAAAATGGGTCACGGCTGACTGGGATGATCCCGTTCTTGACCAGGAAGCCCTGCCACTCTCCAGGTCCCGACTCTCCCCAGCCAACGGCGTACAGAGCGAGTCGTTGCTTCGTACACGTACCCATCGCCAGGGCTTCTGGGGATTCACGGTGAGGCAGAGGCTCTTGCTCGCTCTGCAAGTAGCCGTATCGTATGTGCATGCCATTCCCCGGAACGACGGGCGATAGCTGCTGGCCATCGACCCTATCAAACTTCACCAAGGATGAAGGAATTAAGGAAGAGCCAATGTCGGACGGCAACCCGCAGGAGGGAGTGTTTGGTGAAGGAGAAGAAGAAAAATAATAGCAAAGCTATCACGGTGGGTTCGCGGAGAAGCATGATGCGCTACGGTTAGTGCATGATTCCAGACTACAGACTAGAGCCAAAGATTTGACCTTCAGGCTTGGAGACTATTAAGAGTCAAAATTTAGTACTAGAGGCTGAGAATTGAGGTGAAGACCAGAGACGTGACCATGGCCGTGGGCATGTACAGACGCACATGGACTCCACGGGGCACCAAGGGGTGATGCAGATTGTCCATGCAGCATGCCGCCCACCCGTCGCCGCAAGCTAAGAAGTACGACAATGGGGGGAGCTTCCAGCGGTATTTCGACGACTTTTTTGCTTTTTTTTTTTCTGTATGCAAACACTAGAGGCCGGCCCGGTCGCTCATGGCCACGGCCGGTGTCTCCTGGGGGCCGCTGACAACGCTGATGATGGATGATGAGAAAACAAGGGTACGGAATACGGATACAGCATCGACGATACGGGACGTCTCCTTGACCCTCTCACCTACCTCCCTCTAGTACCTTACCTAGGTTTTTACACTTTTTTTTTTTTTGGGCTTGCTTGCTTACTCACCTTCCTTGTCTCGTCCGTCGAAGGGCCGGTTACCTCAGGGATACAGGCACGAATCAGCGCAGGGCATCGGACGCTTGGTTCTCCCAATTGTGCTCTTTGACTATTTTTTAGGGGGTTGTTTTGTTGGTGTCGGTGGTGGAGAAGTCGGTCTGACGTCGACTTTTGCACCTCGGGGGGAAACACGGACCGGGGTTTGCGCATCGGACGGGACAGGTGAGAATCAGAGAACACCTCAGCAATGACGAAGGTGGTGGTGGTACGTAGTATCCGAGATGATGCTGAAAATTCAAATTGACTTGCTTTCATGTGCTTCTAGCCTATAGCCTAGCATGTTTCGTCATTCGTTGATCAGCAGCCATGTTGCAAAAAAAAAAACAAAAAAAAAGGCTTTGTTAGTATCTTGTTGTTGGAGGTGGAGATGGACTTTACTCTCGCCTCCCTCACATCTCCCTTGTTCCTTGGTCCTTCGTCCTCGGTCCTTGGTCCTGACCTTGTCCGACCTCAACCCAGGTGCCAACACTACCCAGCCCTGGACCCTGCCTCGGAGTGTCTCGCAAGGGTTGGTACCGTACAGTAGTGAAGGTGGTGGGAGTGGTGGATGGTGGATCTGAGGTGGACGTGGTGGCTAACCATCCATACCAGTTGGCAGGGCGGGGGAGGGGCAATGTTAGAGAAGCAAAAAGAGACAGAGAGCAGACTCCAGCGAATGGACGCATCACGAAATGACCGACTTTTGTCCAATCAGGTGGCCAAAAAGTTGCGTACACCAGATCCTCTTCGCTATCACGGCCAATGGCAGCCGGCTCCAGGGAGGGGGAAGTTTGGGGGCGGACGTGAATGGGTGGATGGAAGGAAGACCAAAGCAGCAAGGAGATTTTTCGGTGCTGTCGTGTGTGTGTGTGTCAGTGCTTGGGCGTGTGTGTGGATATTCTCTCCGCCGTGTGTCTGGGCGTGGCTCGTTCGTTTCTCACGGCCTCATACTGACGGGAGATGCGGATGGCATGAGATGATGGTGGATGGCGACGGACGGGGCGGATGGGTGGATTATCTAACTGCTAAAGTGAATAGCAGTGTACACTACCGTCGCTACGTGGATGAATGACCTGATGAATGCGAGCCAACTGCCAGTGCTAAGAAGATAGTCGGCGAAACTACTGTGTAGTCGGGCGTGAGGCCGCTTGGGATGGAAACCCCGAAGCTCCGACCAGGAATCTACAGTAGCAGATCCAAGCAGTACGCACGTTCCCAATTGACTCCCGAGTGGAGGTCGAGGATACATGCGTCCAAAAGCGGAAACCATGTCAAGCAAGAGCAAGAAATTGAAGTCATCTCGGTACAGGACATTGTACTTCAATGGACCCGGCTGATGGACGTGACGAGGAAAGGCCTGAAAGGAAAAAAGACAAAATTTCCCCAACGACGCAAGATCGGTCAGATTGGCATCAACGATACGTTACCTACAGGACCCCTCTTTCCATCTTGCTTCTACTTCACCCCACCATCCATCCATCCAACATCCAACAGCAGCGACAGCAACGACAGCGACAGCGTCAAGTCCACACGCCCCCCGCCAGCTTTGCGAATGTATTTCGTACTTGCGTTGATCGGTGCCAAACCTGCGGCCCTCCTTCCTTTCCCTCGTGCCCCGGCCACCCTCACTCTGTTCTGCCCTGTCCGCCATCCATCCAATGATCCAACCACTGCGGCTGGTGTTGCCCTTTCTGCTGTGAGCCTGCTGCAACCTCCATGTGCTGGCAGCTCCGGACCTGCCTACTTGCCTGCCTTACGCAACTACGTAACGCCCGCCCTTGGCATGGCACTTGAAGTTCACGCCCTCCCATCCCAACTTTGAAGTTCCATATTCCAACGCCGTTCCACACGCACCTCCCGCGTCACAGCTCACAGCTCACGGCTCACGGCGCACGCCCCTGCCCCTCGCTCCGGGACAAGTAGCTGCGTTGGAGCCTCCCAGGGCGCGCCTGCCTTTTTGCCTCCTTTGGGCTGGATGTTCCCCGGAACATCCATTTCCCTTCCTCCCCCCCCCCATCTTCGATTTCTCTGGCAGATATCTTGACAACGCATCATCACATCACAGACCGAGCAGGCAAGAGAGAGAAAAATTGCCCGACTTGCTGCAGCTCTGCCTGATCCGCCGCCCTGCTTCTGTTCCAACGCACAGCCCGGCCGGACAAGAACCAATTACCGCGTGCTCTTGCTCAATGCCTATCTCCGTCTCTTATTGCGAGCAAGACATCGAAGAAAAACCCAAACAAGGATGGTGCGCGCCAGTCAAGTAGAAGGGGGGGCGTGTGGGTTCTTTGCGGCCAAGAAAATCCAGTGCTGCTTTTTGCTTTTCTCTTTTCTTCTTACTTTCCCTTCAATGGCTCTGTCAGTCACCTCTAGTCCGTGGCCATTCTTTGTCGGTTTGGCTTTCGTTAGCGTCAGCGCGCTTGTTGCAAGTTCTAACTTTTGGCCACCTGGATCCCCAAGGTGCAGACGAGATGCAGATGGCGGCGGATCATGGGCAGTGAAGGTCAAAGATCCATTGCCCTAGTTTTCGCTTCGCCTTCCTTCCTCCGCCCTTGTCCCTGTTTGCCTGACTTTTGTCTTTTGGCGTCTTTAGCGCCGAGCCTCTTGGGGAAGAGACCATCTCCGCCATTGACACTTTGATGCCCGGGTTACGACAAGGTATACTCTCTCCTCCAACGGCATCGGAACACGGCCGACGTTGAACTGGGTGTGCGTGCGTGCGTGCGTGCGTGCGAATGGGTGTGGGCGTGGTGGTCTCTGGGTCCATCTAACCCAACCCGCCAGCCAGTCACGGCTCGCCGGTTGGTTCGTTTGGTCGATTCCTTTGGTCGATTCACATTCCATGCTTCTATCGTTGGAAGGGACAGCAACCTTGCGACTTTGCCCAGCAGTCCAGCGCGCTCCGGCATTATCCCTCACGTCACCACCCCGTCTAAGCCAAACTCGAGCCTAGTCTGGCATATCGCCTCTCGCCGCTCGCGTCTTTTCCACCGCCTTACGACGTACGAATGAAGGCATCTGCTAGTACTGCTACTGCAACTGCTATTACTACTGCTACGGCTACGGCTACGGCTGCTGTCTCCGCCTGCAGCCTCCAGCATCCAGCCCAGTCCAGGCAAGCGGCAGTGCCGTGGGCAAACGCCCTCTTTTCGCCCCTTCTGCACGTTTCTGTCATGCCGCCGGCCCTTTCGTTCTACAACGCAGGTCGCAGCGCAGCGCAGGGTGTTTTTTTTTTGGTAGCCCTGGTCCCAACGGCTAGTGCAGCCACCCTGTGTCCGCCGATGGGCCCGGATATGCATGGCATCTCACCAGCATCTCTCTTCTGCACTCTGCACTCTGCGCTCTGGGCTTGCAAAGCCGGGGTTTCGGTCTGCCCTGTCCTCCCTGTTGCTCCGCTCCCGGGGGCTCTGCTGCCTGGTGTTCCAGATTTACTTCTCTTCTCCGGGTCCTGGCTACCGGCCCTGATCCTGACCACACACAGCTCCCTTACCGCTCCAAGTCTCGGGGACTCTCTCTCGCTCTCGCTGTGTTCCCCCCATCTCACTTTTAACTTCCACCCAATAGCCCAAATCCCATGCAACCTAGGCCCTTGTCCCTGAACTTCGTACGTACCAAGCAAGTTACCACCCAAACCAAACCCTGCCCGTGGACCGTCCGCCGCGTGCCGTAGCCGTGCCCCGTGGTCCGTGGTCCGTGGGCCGGGCTCTCGCTCCTCTCCTCAGCATATGCAGATGCCCTTGCTAAACCTGCGAGGCTTGTCCATCTCTCTGACACCCACAAGCCAAACAAAGTCTTGACAACCAGAGATCGAAGTCTGCTTGCAGCCACGTTCTCCAGTTTCTTGTCCACTTGGTTCAAACCGTTTTCTTTACTTTCACCCTCCCCCTTTTTGCCCCTTAGCCCCGTCCTCGTCTCCATCCCAGACTACGTCCCCGTCTACGTCCCCGTTCTACGTCGACGTCCCCATGTCTCCCATGTCCCCAATTCCTCTCTCTGGTTGGTCCGGGTCTCAACCGCCGTCACTCTCGACTATGTACTCTTCGATTTGTACTTTTTTTATTTTATTCCAAGGACTCTGTTTGTTGTCCTGCCAGACGCCGCTCCTAACCCTCGTTGCCCTCCATGTCGTCCACGATGGCCCACACCTTTGCATTCCGCCATGATCGTCTTCGTCTAGCCGCTGCTTCTCCTCCGCCATGTCATCATCTTGTCCTATCCTATCCTCATTCACACACTCCCGTGAGCGGGGTCGCTCTCCGTCGGTCTAGCGAATGGTGTCGAGATGTGTTATCCTCCGTCTCGTCCAGGTTGACCGGGGAGGGAGTCTGGAAAACTATAAAAGGCGGGATCTTGATCAGTTTGAATCAATTCTTTTCTTCTTCCTTTCTCATCACTCTTCAGCAGCTTTCTGACAAGAACTCCTGACTTCTCCGGCCTTCATACAAAGTCTTTCTGACCCAGTGTCACTATTCCCAACTTGTCTCCTTTGACTCAACTCGAGTCAACCCACAAGACCTTCAGCACCTCCAGCCTTTCCCAAACACCTCCCAGACCTTCTCCCTCACTTCTTTACTCAACATACCCACCGTCCCCCCTCAATTGGTCATCATGCCTGCCCACTACTCAAACGCTGCCTATTCCATGCCCATGCCCGTTCCTACCAAAGGCTCCCAATACCCCACCTACAGCCAATATTCCGTCTCTCCCCCGGAATGTGAAGACACCGTCAGCTCCGCCTCTGGCATTGCATCCTACAGCAACGGCGGATACTCGGCCACTTCCAATGGCTACGCCGCCGGCTATGCCGACTACGACAGCACCGCCTCCACCAGCGGTGTCGATTTCCAGGAGTACATGCAGGACCGCTTCGCCAACTCCTTCGACCCAATTCCCCTCGATCGCAGCATGGCCATGCAAGCACAGACGTGAGTCCTCGCCCCGAACTGCCTTCTTCCCTTCCCCTCTCCTCGAGCACCCTTGCAGTCGCAGGGATCGGCTGCAATCCCTCTGCCTCTGCGCAGTTGTTTTGCGTTTACCGATTCCCGGTTTTTGCAGGGTGCCTCCCGCTCTGCGCTCCCTTCCCCATGTCCGATTGGCGGTAGCTTGCTAACTGCGCGGGCAGATCCGGAAAGCTCAACGCCAAGCACCGCGAACTCCTGGAGCTGCAGAAGAAGGCGCAGGCTCGCCTGGCCAAGACGCGAGAGCGCTTCCAGGAGGGCATGCGCGACGCTCACGAGGTCCGAAGTGACCTCGAGTGGACGCAGAAGAAAGTTGGGTGAGTTTTTGGAGTTCCTGAAACGTATTCCCGCTTCCGGGCATATGCATTCTGCCGCAATTGCGACTCGTGCGACTCGCGCGACTGGCCGTGTTTCCTCGCCAATTGGCGGGCGAACAGCACCAGAGTGGCACAAATCCAATTACCAGAATGGCGCATTAATTTAAAAACTCTACGAATTGGGGCTGACAATACGGGAATCTGCAGATCTATGAAGACCAAGGCCTCGCGCAAGCACCCCAAGGAGTTCAGCAAGGCTCGTGCGCGTTACCCGTCTCCCGAGAACTAGAGACAGTGCGTCACTGCGTCCGGGGTTCCATTTTGAGCCGCATCGCATCTTTTGACGACACAAACACATTTCTAGCGCGCGTTTCTATTTCCTACCCACCAAAAATCGCACATACCCACGTGGTTCCGCTGCAGGAACCAAAACATGATCGGATACCAGGATTTGTGAAGGGGGTCCTGTTTTTAGGCTCCCTGTTTTGTATTTCAGCTGTTTTTCACGCCCCCTCCCTCAGCAAGCGTGCATGAACGAGGACGTTCATGCGGGAGAGGGTGACGTGACGTCCAAGGACGGGCACTAGGCGCGGTAAGGCTGCGGGCCGCTAGGGCAATATCTCTTGCTGCTTTATCAGAATCCAGACGGCGGGCGTGTGGGCGGCGCTCGTTCTGACACGCCAAAGATGGCGGCCGCTGACGAACGGGGGTGTGGAGAGACGGGGTAGGAGGGGGGGAGGGCAACGGGGCGCCTGTTTCACGACGTTATGGCTTATGATTGGATGAATTGGATGATCTAGGGCAGATGTTAAAAGTACACCACCTCCCTGGCGGCTGCGGGGGTCCGGCGGACGGCATGGCGGGCATCATGGCTTGCCTGGGTGTGTCGTACCGACAGCTGCAGGGGACGCTCCAGTGGGAGGAGGCGTGAGGCCGGGAGCAGCCGAGAGGGCTTGCCAGTTCCTCTCGGTCGTGGAGCCGGGGGGAGGGGTGTGCGGGGATGGATGAGAGAGGGCCTTGGGAACCACTGGACCAAGGAGCAGACGAGAATGGAAAAACACGAGAGCTTGCTGGAGCAGACATGTATTTGGAGGCGCTTGTCCTATTTGGGGGAGGTATCCAGGATGATATTGCTCCTTTAGGTTAACGGCCATGGCGAGATGGGAGGTACACTACTCTCTTTGGTAGGATTGCTTGTCTCTGGATGCTCGGAGGCTTTGGCCGGGCCCAGGAGTTGGTGGTTTCGTAACAATCGAGTCTCGTTTTCCTTCCATTGATGAGTTGACGAAGACGCCCCGTAGACGGCCAAGCCGATGTGATAACCCCCAATGCCGTGGTCGTAGTGTTCCTCACCCCCCTCCAGGCCATGCGTATGGCAGTGTAGACGTGTACCATCATGTGATCCGTCGTAGGGTTGTTGTAGCCCGGGGCCATGTTCGGCGGTGGTTTCCAGGACGTTGGTTAACCCCTGATTGTGGTCACGTGACCCCACACGTGAGAGACATGCCACCGGACAATGATCCCATGGCTGATTCCGTCGGGTGATTGAGGGAGCCCAGGCCCAAGAAACGTGCTGCTTTCTATACCCTAGGTTATTATATGGATATAGCATGACCAGACAACCTGAGTGGGATGTCTCCTGTCAAAAACCCGTCACAATGCCTTCAGGCCGGGGTAGCAGTCGTCGAGGGCCCGACGGCATCGCCGCGAGGAACCCATGAGCCGATGGATGAGAGGCCGCGGGTCTTCTCAATGCGATCCCATGGGTTTTCGTTGGACATTGGGTCGTAGTGGCCCTCATACCATGGGCCAGGCGAAGGGTCCTGGGAGCGTTGAGGAGCGGGCCGGAAGGGGGCTTGGTTGCGAGACGCAGAGCCTCCAGAAGGCGCGGCGGGGCGCTGGGGTAAGCTCGCCGGACGCACTTGCGCCGGGGCCGGGGCATCTTCGCCGTCGTCGTCGAGGGCGATCTCATCGGCGTTGGAGCGAGTAGTCGGCGCGGGGCCGAGTGCCGTGGAGTTGGCGCCCGTGACGGAGGGCCGTTGCCCGGCAATGCGGGTAGCGTCGGCGCGGGGGTTTTTTCGACGTTTCTTGTTGGGATGGCCCTGGGCGCCGAACGAAGCGAAGCCAAGGGCCTGAGCCATGAGGGCTTGGTCGTCGTCGGAGTAGGTGTCGGCGTCGACGTCGACACGCGCGTCGTCCGTGGCAGTCGATTCGGGATCCATGGTAAGACGACTGCAGGCTCGGAGAGCTAAGGCAGAATGGTTAAGCCGGGGAGAGGATGCGATTGTGTGCGCGAATAACGACGCGGGAAGACGAGGGTCGAGTAGCCGAGGATGCGGGTTGGGCGAGAGGGATGCGACGATGCAAGATGGATGAAAGGAAATGCGCGTTCGTGAAAATCCGGGGTTGGAATGAAGCTTGGTGGGGCCGGGAGGATCTGTGGCGCTGCACGGCAGTTGGGCAGCTACGGAGTAGACTTGAGCCTTATGGCCTTGGGGGGAAATGTGGTTGAGCGTGGCGTTTTTTTTTTTTTTTAATGTGGCTTGTTGGAGGGGCGAGCAATTTCAAGCTTGTGTGCGTGTACGTAAGTTGCTTGCTTCGTATGTGAATTCGTAAACGGTTGAGGAAAAGGAGGTTTTGGCTTTTTGCATGTGGTTGGCAGTGGTTGGGCGGAGGATGCAGAGTTGTGATGAGGCGTGAAGGTGTAGGTAGCACGGGTATGAGGCTTGCATAAGAATCGTAGCGCGAGAAACAACTATTCAGGGGTTTCTGGTGGCTGAGGATCGAATTCAGAGTAAGGGTCGAGGCATTATGCGCATGCTACACCTGCTTCTATCAATGTCCAAGCTGCATTGCTGAACAAGCAAGCAACAATTCAACTGAAGGACAGGGTGGGCTGAGGTCAACATGCGACGCAGGGTACGTCATACGCGGTTTTGCTTTGTGTCACCGGCGCGACCCTGGGCATATCTACTCTAGCTAAGACAAGCAATCTAAAACTCCCTACGCATACATCCTGGCCCGTCGTACTTTTGTCACCTGCCCATTTGAAGAAAAGATCAACGCTTGGCGCCACGGAAATCGCAGCTCTAAACTTGCATACATATTGCTCCTTGGTCTCATCGTTGCTCATCATTTTCAAACTAGGCCACGCTACCGCGGCATCTTCCACCTCCATCTCCAATCCTCAACAACTCGAAGAAAACCAATTCGCAACTCTACAGCAAAAGCACACAGACGCAGCAAATCGGCAGAAACACAATGGCCACTACACCTGCAGCCGTCGCCCTCAGACTCCCCTCCAAATATGCCTCGGCGCCCGAGGAGATCTCTTCCGCGCCCTCGCTGGACTGGCTGCTCGCAACGTGGACCGTCACGCACTCAACGCTCTCCATGTGGCGCACGGCGCGCAACGTCCGCATCACCTACAGCCGGCTGCCGATGAACAGCTCGGGGCGGGCGCGGCTGGACGACCGGGTCGAGTACGAGCCCTCCGGCAAGCAGGGCGTGCTGAAGACGGTGACGGGCATCGACACGGCGCACGGCGACGGCGCGGCCAGCTGGGACTGGCGCGGCAAGGGCATGCTGCTGATGGTCAGCAGCCACTGGGAGGTGCTGGGCTGGGGCGAGACGAAGACGGCCGAGGGCGTGCGCGAGCGCTGGGCGGTGACGTGGTTTGCGCCGACGCTGTTCACCAACGAGGGGCTGGATGTGTACTGCGATCGCAAGGAGGGTCTGAGTGAGGAGACGTATGCGGCGGTGCGGGCGGCGCTGGGGGCGTTGGATGCGCCGAAGCTGGTGGCCATGGTGGAGAAGGATATGAAGCCTGTTGAGATCCGGCTGCCGTGGGTGGAGGGTTGATGTGCAACAGTGTAGTGTTTTGTTCAGTTTCCAGTTTCCGCGCTGCGTTATGATTGCTATGGGCTGGGGGTTTTCATTCGGGGTATCTAATAACTATTCATGGCTGCTATGTCTGGGCTGGTGTCCCCCATGCCTCTCTCTGTCGTTTTGCGCAGGTGAACGTGTATGCCGTTCGCGGTGCCGCTTGTCGTCTTCTCTTGTCTTTTCTCTCCTCTTCTCCTCTTTGGATTCATTCCGGTCGTAATCATGCGCATGCCCTTTTCTTCTGCGATCCCTCGAGTCATCTCTATCGTGTCTCCCACTCCGATGATTGGACTCTTGGTCCTTATCGTGATGCCTTGAGCGTCGCCTGTAGTCCGAGTGTCGAGAGGATCCATCACCTTCCCTCTCCCTTTCCCTTTCGCCTTCACTACGCCCCCGCTTCCGCTTCTCGCGATGGCGCTGTTCCCGGCGAAGGTCTTTCAACTGGCTAGCCTGCTCTTCTTGGAATTGCTTGCGCTCCTTCTTCAGCTCCCGGATCTTGGATGCGCCTTGCCTCATCATGGCAAGAGGGTCACTGGCGACAATGCGCTGCGTGTCTCGGTCTTTGCGTTTGGGGTCATCTCTTCCCCAGACGTTCTTCAGCGGTGCATCCAGTGCGCTCGGCTCGGATTGTGAGTACCACGGTCTCGAAATGCCGTCCTTTCCAGCCGCATTGGAGAAGCGCATCGTGTATTGGTCCTCGAAGCTCTGTTTTTTCTTCTTGGCGTCCTTTTCTGCCTCTTCGTTCTTCTCGGCGTGCGTCCTGGCCTTCGCATCTCCGAAGAGGTCGATGTGCCCAGCATGGTCCACGATGGGGGCTGAGCTAGTTGCTTTGCGCTCGGGTTCAAGACTCGTCACAGCTACCTCACTGTTCTCCTTGGCTATCCGCAACTCGAAGTCGGTATCATCTTCACCTGCCCGCTTCCGCTTTCGTGGAACGCTACCTGACTGTGCCCCCCTTGAATGGCTGCCAGGAGGAGGCTCCAGGGCGTTGGTCGGTTCGACATCTTCAATGGGCGGGGGAGCTTCGCCTCGTAGTATGGCTAATCGGCGCTGTGCATCGAATTCTTGCATGCGTTGCTCCTCTGCCTCTTCGAAAGCCTTGGCGGCAGCTTCATCGCGACGAACGCGCGCGATGTTGTCGGCATTGTAGACGTTCCAGGATTTTTTGCCCAGCAAGTGGCTATGACGTGATGGGTCAGTTAGCTGAAGAGAGGAAGGAAGGCCGAGTAAGCTGCTTACAGTGGCATCTTGCGCTAGCTTGCGATATGGCAAAGAACAGATCTGAAGTCGAAAATAAAGGAAGTTGATGTGTCATGAACTCGGAATCATGACGGATCGCCGGTGTCGCATTGTCCGCATTATTCTTCAGTGTCTTGCCTGGCCCGGAATGCGGGGCCGATCCCCTCGAGGAATAGATGGAGCGATGACATATAGGCTAAGCCTAAATAGGCACTACGGATACGAAACAGAACTGACACCGTGGGGCTGTGGCCTGGACGCCCCTCGCTGGCGTCAGCATATCCACGGAAGCTCCAGGACCAACTTTCACCCACGTCAACCTGGACTTATCAACCAACAAAGCCACGTATAACCAACCCGCCTGAGACTCTTGGTTAGACAATTTCGACAACGACCTTTTTACGCCCTCCTCAAAGCTTCTTCTTTCTGTCCTGACCCTCCCTCACCGCCGCAATGTCGAGGTCTCCCTTCAGCGGGTTTGGCATGCCCGGATCAAACCCTCGACCGCCAGCAGGTGGCCAGCAGCCGCAGCAAGGATACGGTGCCCCCCGTTACAACGACCCTCGAGCACAGCATGGCGCGCCGCAGGGTGGACAAGGTGGACAGTATGGCGGTGGTTACGCTGAGCAGCCTCGGTCCCCGCGCATGTCGAGACAGAACGAGAAGCCTCCCGGAGGACCCCCCGGCGGCGGCAGACAGGTTCCCCTGCGAGTTGAAAAGACCACGGACAAGTCGCTCCAGTCCAGACTCATCTACGGTAACCTGTGAGTATCCTATTTCGTTGTGGTTCTGTTGAGACGACAACTAACATCACAACCTTAACTAGATGTGCCGTTTCCCCCGATGACTTTCCTCCCAACCGCGACGGCTCCGATCTGTACATTGTCCTTCGAGGTGGCCAGCCTGCCGGTGAATATGTCGTTACGGCCAAACCAGTACAAGGGTTCCCCTCGGGCTGCATCAGTCTGTCTGATCCTCAACGATCATGGGCTGGCATTACCATGAGGGACACGTTTATGGGTCAGATCTATGACCCCTTCGCGACGGGAGGCAAGGCATACCTCGGTTCGGTCGATCTCGAGATTGGCTTCGCCTCGCCGAACAAGAAGACGCAGACGCCCTACGACGAAGACGAGCTGTCTAAGATATTCATCGACACATACCAGAACCAGGTCCTGGCCCCTGGGCAGCGCATATTGATGGATGTCCGCAACGTTCCTCTTCTCATTGTCGTTAAGACGGTCGGCCTCGTTGACCTGGCCATGTCTACGGATGACGCTGGCAAGCAGACGTACAGAGAGCCCAACGCTCGAGGCATCCTTACGAATCAGACCCGTGTCCTCTTCCACCGTGATGGAAAGGGCGACTTCAACCTCAAGCCTTCCATGAACAAGCCCAACTCCAATGCCATTCTAGCTCCCGACTTCAAGTTTGAGGATATGGGCATCGGTGGTCTGGGTGACGAGTTCGCCACCATCTTCCGTCGAGCCTTTGCGTCTCGTGTCTTCCCTCCAGGCCTGGTTGCCAAGATTGGTATTCCCCACGTTAAGGGAATGCTGCTCTATGGTCCCCCAGGAACCGGAAAGACCCTCATTGCCCGTCAGATCGGCAAGATGCTCAACGCCCGTCCTCCTAAAGTCATCAACGGTCCCGAAGTGCTGAACAAGTATGTTGGTGCTTCGGAAGAGAATATCCGAAAGCTGTTCGCAGATGCCGAGAAGGAATACAAGGAGAAGGGAGATGAGAGCAGCTTGCACATCATCATCTTCGACGAATTGGACGCTGTGTGCAAGCAGCGAGGCTCAGGCGCCGGAGGCGGCACTGGAGTCGGTGACAGTGTGGTGAACCAACTTTTGTCCAAACTTGATGGTGTTGACCAGCTCAACAACATTCTTTTGATCGGAATGACCAACCGGAAAGACATGATCGACGATGCGCTGCTGCGACCCGGTCGTCTCGAGGTCCACCTCGAGATTTCGCTCCCCGACGAGCAAGGCCGTCTCGAGATTATCAAGATCCACACGGCCAAGATGCGTGAAAACGGTCTCCTCCACCCTGACGTTGACGTCGCGGAGCTCGCCGGACTTACCAAGAACTTCTCGGGAGCTGAACTCAATGGTCTAGTCAAGGCCGCTGCGTCTTTTGCCTTCTCCCGTCACACCGAGGTTGGTCAGCTGGCTGCTGTCAAGCAGGATGTGGCCAGTATGAGGATCAACCGCGACGATTTCATGAACGCTTTGACTGAGGTCCGCCCCGCCTACGGTGTTTCCGAGGCGGAGCTTGAGGATGCAGTCCGCCTGGGTGTCATCCGTTACGGACCTCACATCGACCCGACCATCCAGGAGATGATGCGCGTCGTTGGCATGATCAAGGACGACCCGAACAAGTTCGCCACGTCTGTTCTATTTCACGGACCAAGGGCCTCAGGCAAAACAGCGCTGGCGGCGCACATTGCCATGCAGTCCGGGTTCCCATTTGTTAAGATGGTTACTCCCGCGGACCTCGTAGGATACCGCGACGACTTTGCTAAGAAGGATTACGTGCACAAGGCATTTGCGGACGCCTACAAGTCTCCTACCAGTATCCTGATTCTTGATGACTTTGAGCGCTTGATTGGCTGGAACCCCATTGGACCGCGATTCTCGAACGTAATGCTCGAGGCCCTGACGACTCTGTTGGTGTCGAAGCCACCCAAGGTGAGTTGCTCCCTTTGAAAAATGCTACCAGTGACGACTGACAATATTATCTAGGGCCACCGTCTATTAATTTTCGTGACCACCTCTAAACTCTCTGTGCTGAAGATGCTCGAGATTGACATGGACTTCGCCAAGAAGGTGGCGGTTCCCGCCGTTTCCAACGTGCGTGAGCTTGCAGTGGTGCTACAGGAGTCACGCGTATTCAACACGGCCGACGTGGGCCAGGCGATCAGCATCATCCAGGGCCGCACGGGATCTGATGCCGTGGGCGTGGGTATCAAGACGGTGCTGGACTGCATCTTCGAAGCGCGGGCTGGGGATAACCAGGCTGTGCTAGAGACGTTTACGGATCTGCTTGTAGAGAAGATTCAGGAGATGCGATGAACGGTTAGAGTTGGTAAATGCGCAGGTTATGACCGGGCGAGTGTGGATGGGTACATAGACGTGAGTCGCTTAAAGACGACTTAGACGCAACATCCCGATAGAAGATGGACGTTTTAATGAATTTGGGTTTTGGACAATGATGTCTCCCGTTAGTCATCGAGTGATTGTTGTAGTTTTCTTGCACGTAAATCTTCACCGCGGTCAGTTACGCAGTCATCTGTGATTACAATCGACAGATTTCGTGCCAAGGGCAGACTACATAGACATACGATCTGTTACTACATGCAGTTTTAAGTCACCAATCACTGGCGATCAGGCTCAACATAGTCATCAGCATCGGCACCGGTCGTACAAAGCCCCATCCCGTATCTGGAGAGGAGTGAACGTTTGTGGCTGGTGACGGTCCCACGGCCATGCGAGATACCAAACCCAGAACTGACTGGGCAAGATTGAAAATAGGACACAGGGCTTGCATGAGCATGAGGGGCAAGGCGATGTCGCCAAGTCCCCTCCATCGTCACCGTCACCGCCTTTAAGGCACGACAGAATTACCGCATCGAGGTGGGGGAACTCAGGTCGCGGTGAGTGGTGGTGCATGCGCGCGCTGGGCGAGATGGAAGTCACCGGGGCCAAGAATGACTCGTGATGGTGCATGAACTGGGCTCCGGGACATTGGTACCGAGGAGGGTTTTTTTGGGCGGAGCGAAGCGGCGGTAGTGGCATGCAGGAATACAGAGGGTTTGTCGGCGGCGCGAAGCGGAAGCGCTGGGTACCGGACGGTGGAAGCGGAGGTGAAGGGTCGGCGCGGCGTTGAGAGCGGGTGGGCGGGCGGACGGACGGGAGGGTAGAGCGGGTACGGATGCCATGTGCGGGCCAGGTGGCCATGTGGGAAGAGTTGGATGGCGAGGTACTTGGGGTTTCTCGCGTATTTCTAGGGTTGCGGGTTGTACCTTTGCATTCCAGTTCGTGATGTGGGTTGGTTGGGTTGTGACGGAACTGGGTTTCGCGGAGTGCTACCCTGGAACCGCGACGAGGTGATTCGTTAAGTAGGGCGGGAGGGGATCCGAGAGTTCCCCGATGGGACGGTGTGCCGGGCTGTAGGTGTTGGTTTCGCGGACGGGATAATAAAATAGTTAGCAACTCGTTTAGGTAGACTAGACTATGAACTGGGTGTATTTAGACATGGTTCATTTTGTGGTGTTTTTGTTGCGCCTTTCGGTAAGACATGATGATATGCATGCACGTCCACAGCATGTATGCGCAGTAAGGTGCCGCCATCTGCAAGGGCAGCAACGGTCGTCGATCCACGGTATTGGGAAGGGCAAAAAAGTGTTGGATTTAAGCTACGGCCATCCGTCGTACCTCGTACATCGGACATGCTTTTTGAGACAGCCTCGAGAGTCTAGATAAGCCCTGTGATGGGGGAAGGAGATTTGTCAATGCGCAGGCGATGGTGATGTGACGCGAGGGTGACACTGCGGACGAGAGCAAGGCGGGAGAGTTCGCCAGCGACAGGGCTTGCAAGTCAAAAGTGGCGGGATTTTGGATTCGAGCGTCGTGGTTGGGTAGAAGTCGGGAAGTGGGATGACTGCGTGGTTGCATGGATGCAGCATGAAAAGGCCTGGGCTATCCCCCCCATGCGCATGCTCATGCATCATGCACGAACGACGCAAGAGAGAGAGACGACAGACGGACGGGAAGAGTCGACTGTTCACGCCAACAACGCAACTGACGGCTGTCATCATCGGGCATTTTTTTGATGACGCGGCGATGAATAAGACGAAGAAAGACAAGACAAGACCAGGAGACTCCTTTGTCCGTGCCGTCTCAGTTGTCTCGAACTTAACTAGGCTGGCTTGGTCCATCCTCGAATCGATCGATTGATGCCCAGCCATCCGTCCATCGCCGTCTACCGGGGACGGATCCGTACAGTGCTGCATTGTGCCGGCCGAGGCGCGCTCGCTGCTATGCGCAAAGGACGCTAGCACTGTACAAAATGAACGATTTTGATGAATGCCCAGTCTCCGCGATTGGCAAACATGGGCGATCCCTGGCCTTTCGCCTTTCGCGTCCGGGCGTTTGGGTCCCAGCCAACGCGCATCATCCATGTCTAACGACCCATAACATTTTATCCATCTGGTCTTTTCACAAGAGTCTGCATGAGTGCCCTCCTTTGTGGTACAGCAGCATGGCATGACTTGACCCGAGATTCCCTTTCTGCTTCTCATGTTTCCTTTTTTATCCCTTTTTTTTTTTTTTCTTTTCCTTTTCCTCTTTTTTTTCCTCTCCTTTTTCTTTCTTTTTCTCAGGAGTCAGTTTCCCTCTCCCTCGATTGGTGCCCTCCCCCCACCAACCAGCGAGCGGCCTTGCTCTCTCCCAGCACGGGAGAGCAACCTGGACTAAAGGTGGCAGGGTGTTTGTTTTGCTGTCTGTGTGGCTGGTCTTTCCATCCCGCCCCGACTCAAGACAAGAGGTATCTTGTACCGGCCGGCGGTCGCGTGGCGACCACTCACGCGGAAAGGCCCTCCGGCCGTACCGCTGCTAGCATTGCCGCCATCGTCCAGGCCGGTGGGCGCTCTTGGCCGTTAGCTCCAGGTAGATGGTACCTTCTGCGCTTTAGCCAGTGCTAGGGGGAGGAGAGGGCCTGGGTCTCCGAGTCGCTGTCGCCCCACTGGCCACTTTGACCGGCGCACTCATCCCGGGGGCCATCTAAAGTGTGTGTGTGCCTGTGTGTGTCGGCTGTCTGTGTGTCCGGTCTCTTTCTAGGTCGCCTTGCCTCGTCTCGTCTCGTCTCGTCTGGCCCTTTTCCCCCCGTTGACTGCGCTCGCCATCTCTTGGTTTTCCCTGTCTTGTAATTCCTCTCTTGTCAGCCAATTCTTGTACGAATGCACGTATCGGACTCCAAGACGTCGCCCGTGTTCTCATTTTTTTTGGTTGTGCTGCGAAGCGTAGCGTAGCGTTTGTCCTGAGCTTGCTCTGTCTTGCCCGTTTCGCTGCTTGCCCTCCTACCTATTTCCACGTCTCTGCCCCAGCGCCAGCCACTACCACCACCGCAACCAACAACACCACGGCCAAGGACACACAACCCACAACAACCAATACACGATACCCATACGCGATCGCGCAGCGGCAACTCCATGTCGACCTCTCCCCTGTGACGCCCTGACAACAGCACCGTCCCTTCTGGCCGCTTTATGGCGTCGTCACGTCTTGTACGTCCTGGTCCTCCTGCCTTCTCGCCCGTCCCCCTCCCTCGCTTGTATCCCCATTTCCCACCGAGGACCCGCTCTTCAACCGAGTCTTTGCTGGGGGACCTCGTTGCAAACTAAAGGGCAATTAAACGCGGCCAACGACACTCGTTATTGGCCTCGGCCTCGGCGCCTCTTCCTTTGCCGTCATTTCATTCTCTCCCCGTCCACTTTCTCCTCCTCCACAACCACCTCGACGACATGCGCCTCGACGGCTGCCGCCGCTGCTGCTCCTCTTGCTAACTCAATGCCTTCGCCTCCAGCTCCCGCCGCCTTGAGCATCGCCCGCTCTGCCATCTCCTGACCACGAGTCCTCGACGACATTCGCGCGGCCGTGCCCATGGCGACCCTCCTGGAGCCTTCAGGCACGCTGCCGCCAGCGACTGGCCTCAGCGCTCCGCCCGCCCCCATCTCCTCGCGCCCCCCGATCAAGGATTCAACGTCCACCACGGCCACCACGTCGCCCAGGTCCGGGGCCGTCGTCTCAAGAGACGCCTCGCCCAAGGGAGCGCCGACCCCCAAAAGGCCCCTCAGGTCGACCACTTCGCGCATGCCACCAACCACCGCCAGGCCCTTGGTTCCTTTGACTGAGAGACGATCGCATCAGCAAAGACCCTCCACCACCAGAGGCCACAGGGAAGCTCTCACTACCGCATCCGACGCCGACCTTTCCAGCGGTCAGTCCAAAAACGACATCACCCCAGACGGTGGATCCGCTGGTCGTGAAGGTCGTCAATTCGCCGTTTCCAATGTTGGTAACAATGGTCGCATATATCTAAGGTACGTCAACATCAGTCTGTTCGTTGGCCTGGAATGCGTTGTGCCAGTGTCCCCGGCCTCCAGGGCGCACGCGCCGTTCTGCTCTCGTCTTGTGGGGAGGTCTCAGTCGGTCCCGTCCTCTGATCCGCACTGGCGTGAAATCAGAGACATCACCGCACCGGGGCCGGAAACCCGAAACTCGGGCGCTGCATGAGGCTGAGCTGACATTTATTCCTTCAGGCCGACCATCCGTCCCGCCAACCAGCGATGTCCCCAGCCTCAATTCGTGTTCCCCATCACCCCGCCGAGCACAGCTGGCCTTGATGCTTTGGGCTACGACAGGTCCGAGGACCAGAGCAGTTCGCTGCATATCAGCCAGTGGTCGACTCCAGGTGTATCGCCCTTCGACGGCAGCCGTACTTTCTTCGACGACACGCAGGATCCTGGCCGGCCCGTTAAACATCGACGCGCTCTATCCGACAGCACGGTCCACGAGACAGCCGTTGCTAAAGGCTCGGAGCACGGCGACTTCAAAATTGTCATCTCCAAGCCGGGCGACGACCACCGGCCCCGGACTATGGAAGATGTTGACCCCGTTGCCGGACCGCTGCTGGACATCAACATCCCTTCGTGGCGTATAGGAACCCCTCGATTTACTGCCAGAGGCACTCCCGTTCTCCGCGGCTCCTCGTACGCTCCCACCGACGATTTCCGCTCAAGTAGCCCGTCTCTGCTGAAACGCCAGGGTGATCTCAACAGCTCCCACCTCGAGATAGGATCAGTGCAGCCCAGCACCTTGGCGGTGCCCACTCTGCGCTTCTCTCGCTCTGGCGGCACCTCGACCTCTTCCTTCATCAGGGCTCCTCGTACCGTCCACCCGTCATATATGGCGAATCTTAAGATCGAACCGGCCATGTTCGACAACCTAACCTTCAAGCCAGCCTGCGATGACCGAGCATTGGTTCGATACTCACCTGCTACGAGCGCCGTCACCGCCGCCACACCTCCACGCCTCGTCGCAGAGATCACTTCTCCCAGCTTCTTGGATTACGAACTGATATCCGACTTCTTCCTGACCTTTCGCGCCTTCCTCGAATCAACTGATCTGCTGCGAATGCTGGTCGCAAGACTTCGGTGGGCTCTGGCCCGAGATGATGAAACGGGCATGGTCGTTCGGGTCCGGACCTTTGTCGCCTTGCGGCATTGGATCCTCAACTACTTTATGGATGATTTCGTCCTCGACTACCATCTCCGTGTGACCTTTTGCGAATTGCTGAATGACTTTGTCGCCGAGCTGTCACAATGCACCCGATCTCGAAAAGTCCAACTTAAGATTCTTGGAGAGTTGAAGAAGTGCTGGAGGCGGGTTTGTGCGCTGTACTGGGATGGCCCCGACTTTGACGACTCGCTTGAGGCCGATATCCCCGTTTCACCCGGTGGCATCGCAGGCCACAGAGACCCAGATCTGGACCCGTCATTTTGGGACCAAGAAGACGGAGAACCCCCCCAGCTGGAAGGTTTGCCGTCTCCGAGGAGGAGCACCCGCGAGCGAACCAGTTTTGTTGCCGAAATCTCTCGTGCGGGCCATATCGGAGACTCGGTCGTTTTTGAGAACCGGCCCAGCACTCCGGAGGAGCAGATAACTCCAGATCCTGCCGAGGCCGACCGTAACCCGGCCTCTCCTATTAGTATGACGAGTGTCGATATCGTCTCCTGTTCGTTCCCTAACAAGGCCACGCGACCTATCCACACCAGTGGCTCCCATCCTCTGGGCGCTCACCCTGTCACCACGAGCTCAGTATACAACCAGACGAGCCATGTGGCGACAACACCACGAGCCCTCGTCGGCAAACGTGTCCGCCCAGCTCCGCCGACACACAAGCGAAACAACAGCTTGACTGATTCGCTTAGGGACCATGGTTCTGATAAGGTATCATTCAAGGATCAGGAGTTTTTGATGACCGTTCCGTATGCGGGAAGCCTTGTTCGAGGGAATTTGTTGCCACCAGGCCAGGCATTTGTCGACATCGAGCTCGACGATTTACCCAACAGTGCCAGACAGACCAGGACACTTCACCCGGACAACCAACAAATTGTCAAAGGAAGGATTCCCGCAGGTGCCATGTCAGGACATGGCATGAGGAAGTTGCTCGGAGGTGTGCGACGAGCCCTGAGCACTAGAGGTCAGGGAGTCTCCCCGACGCAGGGGAGCTTTATCAACGTGGCTCCAATCGGCCCCCGTGGCGCAACGACGAACCGACTTCCCGGGACAGCCATCGTCCCACAAAGCCAGAGCCGACAACGCTTCCACGGCCCCCGGCCCCCGGTGAGAATAGACGTGCTCGGCGCTGAGGCTGCGGAGGACTTCAAGAATGCCGTGCGAGAGGAGGCTGCTGCGGAGGCCGAACGCCGTGGATTCCCGATGGTGTTACCCAACTCATCGTCGGTTCCCGCGGACATCGGGTACTCGGCCGCACATATGGATTCAAGCACCTTCGATAGCCTGCCCCAAAACAACAAGCATCGACCTGTTAGTGACATGGGAATCACGACTGGAAGCAAGTCGATTGTTATTGTGGATGACACTACTCCATTTGGCGTGTCCACGATGCACCGTGGAACCGTCAGTGGACATCCCTCTGTCGATGCGTTTGTGGACACCTTCAGACTTGGCGGTGCCGATCCTACACCGCCCACAACACCCCCTGCACCTTCAATGGGAGGTACCCCGAGGCGTTCGTCGTATTTGCTGAACCAGCATGTCTTGGAGCCATGTCCCTCGGAGGATCCACTGCCGCCGTTTGTGCCTGATCTCGATACTCTTGCGCCCGGCCACAGCGCTCGTCCATCTGAGGACCAGATCCGAACTTCTCTAGCCACAACGCAGCGGAGCCTTCGCCACTATCCCCCGGTGTCGTTCCGAGGATCTCGTCGGAATAAGTCAACCAAGTCAAATAGAACCCATCGATCGCTGAACTCGATGCTGAACTCGCGCCGGTATTCCTTTGGCAGCGGTCTGGGCCATTCTTCGGCCCGAAGCTTCGATGCCACGACCTGTTCTGGTGTTTCGGTCAATGAACAGGAACCTGAAGACCCCATTCCGCCACCTCTACGTGTTCTGCGGAGACGACCTGGTGGTGATTTGAGAGCAGCGACCAATGTTGGAGAGTTGGACCCGGTATCATTGCGGAGGTCGCGATCAGTTGGATCTTTGACTGCCTATTCTGAATCCATCCGGAGCTCTTACGTTCAAAGTCCTCGCGTTGATTCCTTTGGGAATGGAGAGGTGGTCTCGATCGAATACCCACCGCAACCGCGGAAGGAAGTCTTCTCTGTCGGTCAACTTGCCGAAAAACCACCTAAACGGGATTTGTCATTGTTTAGCACTCATTCGTCTAAGCCTGTTATGCGTCCGTCGTTTGAGGCAGAAGCACAAAAGCTAGCACAGATTCCCGACGATGACGAGGACGACGGTGGCATCGAATCCGCACTGATGAAGCTTGAGGGCAAGAAATCGGATAGAAGACCGCAAGACCCGGTCGATGCCGCTAACATCGGACTTGCCATTGGCGAGCCAGAGACTCACGAGCGGGAAAGGAGGGATCATCGCGAGGAACTTGTCATGAGGCAAACCTTCATGCTGGACCCTGACCAGGACGATTACGAGTCGGTAGAGCAGCAGGGAGACTTTCTGACACCACAGCGTCCCCTGACTGAAGCAAGGTCTTTCCTATCAGAGACCTCCCGAGAGTCTTACTCCTCTATCCCTATCTTGGATCGGGGTGGAACAGATGATGGTCGGAGCAAGCATGGAACTCAAGAATGGACAAATATGTCGATCCTCGAGGGACCAGAGGAGGATACCACCCCCAAGCCAAACAAGTATGGCTTCCTGGATGACGAAGAGAGTGATTCCCGACACCAGTCTTACGACTTTATCACGAAGACGGAAAGCATCGAGGGTATCAGACCAGGCGACACTGCCCCTCCAGGGGAAGAGGAGGAGGACCAGTCCTTCCTGAACGATGACAGCGATCTATCCTCAGAACTGTCTACTGATTCCCTCGACGATGAAGACTTTGACTCTCAACAGGGTTTCCCTTCCCGGGTGGCGTTACCTGCCCATCCACTGGGATCACCAACTCCGACACCTGCGCCCAAGAGGAGCCCTCCTTCACCTCCGATGACTCTTGTTCAAGCGCTGGAGATGTCCCCCCCACAGACTTTCAAGGTGCCTGAGGTCCACGAGGACCAGGTATTCAATCACAAGCCTCTCCCTCTTACGCCAGAGACAACCCCGAGGGCACCGTATGTCCCCTCCATCGGTTCTGCAGATGACCAGACGGCGTCGGCCGAAGCTCTCCGGATGGCACCGAAGCCTGAACCCGCAGAAAGCGCCAAGTACACGGCCCATCTGCCATTCATCTTGGCCTTTGACTCAGAAATTCTGGCGCAGCAGTTTACTTTGATTGAAAAGGACGCCCTCAACGAAATCGACTGGAAGGAACTCATCGACATGAACTGGAAGAATGCCACGAACAACGATTCTCGATCCTGGGTTGGCTTTCTGCGCAACACGGATGCCCACGGAGTCGAGGTGGTGATCGCCCGGTTCAACATCATGGTCAAATGGGCCATCTCTGAGATTGTTATGACCCAGCATGCCGAAGAGAGGGCGCGATGCATTGCCAAGTTCCTTCACATCGCGACCCACTGCCGGCGCTACCGCAACTTTGCGACTCTCGCCCAGCTCACGATCGCTCTGTCCAGCAACGAGGTCTCTCGACTGACGAAGACCTGGGCTCTTCTGCCACCTCACGATCACAAGACAATGCGGGACCTGGAAAATCTGGTGACGCCCATGCGCAACTTCTACAACCTTCGAGCCGAGATGGAGGTTGGCTCTGACTCGGGTTGCATTCCGTTTGTGGGCATCTACACCCACGACCTGCTCTACAACGCCCAGAGGCCGTCGGAGATTGCAGGTTCGCCCACCACGCCTCCCCTGATCAACTTCGAGCGATGCCGCATCGCCGCTGCGGTGGTCAAGACCCTGCTTCGCCTACTGGAGGCGAGCACGAGGTACAAGTTTCAGCCTATTGAGGGCATCACCGAGCGTTGCCTCTGGATGAGTGCCCTGAGCGACGAGGAGATCCGACGACACTCCGAAATTCTGGAGTAAATACCAATATCGCAATTCGCCCCTGGTGGACCCTGAGCGAGAAAGCACACGCATATTATGTCGATGCCATCCTCCATCAACAAAGACGCATCGACGCAATGAATCTTACGACTCTCCGCAGTGACGGCGCTTCATCTACTGTTAATGTTTTCATTACCATGACGGGATACAATACATACACCACATACACGGCCAACGGGCCTCCCTGTATCTATAATCCCCAACAACAGATGGCATGTCTACCACATGCAGGGGCAGCCCATAAAACCAGCATGGCCTTGTACAGCGAGACGCAGCTCGGATGCTCGTCCCGGCCATATGCATCAAGACTACCACCATCATCATAATAGCATCTGGGACAAGCGGGAGTTGGGAATTCTGGCGGGCCTGCTTTTCTGTGTTTTCTTTTTTTGTTCGCGATACTGACGGCCTTATGTCTGTCCTCTTGGCTTTTTCCCGACATGGCTTGGTTTTGTTCCATACCCCCTTTTCTGCGCCGCGTGTCGGCTCCCCGTTACCGGCTTTTTGATCATTCTTATCGGGAGTCTTGAGAGCCGTGGTCTCGCAACTGTGCGCGCGCAGCCTTGGATTGGAGAGGGATAATGGCGAGGGATAGGAAGGGATGGAATGGAATGGAAAGGAATGGGAAGGGGATAGCATAAAATGGGATGCAAGAACGGGGTTTTGTGGATGGATGAATGGGATGGAGTAGATTTGGGATTGTCAAACAGTGACTAATGGGCTTTAGACCCGGGAATTGATACCACTTTGCGACGAGTTGGTTATTGGAGTGTGCGATTGATGTGCGATTTGTGATGTTCTGCGATGATGAGGCTTGACGGTGTCACCGTCTGTCCAATTTCATGCCTCCGTTGTCTCTTAAACGTCATATGAGAACTGCGAATGTACGTCCAGTCAATGGCAACTTTTGATCTTTTTTTCCTCCCAACCTAGACAACTATGTAGCTTCTCGCTTCAAACCCGTAGAACAGAGGCGGGATGACGATTAAGTCTGACCCGCTTGGCGACACAGGGCTTTCCCTCCCCCCTTTTCCGGTGAGTTCCGTCCTCCCAGCCTGAGCAACCGAGAACAAGCGTAGTCAGAAGCCCGACACAGAGAGAGACAAAAGAGAGACAATGGGCCAGGGGCGAGTATCTTTCCCTCATTAGCACCGCCAAGTTGTACCTTAGTCCCAAGAGCAAAGTCAACAAGCCTAGTTAACGCCACCGATGTCGACCAATCGATATTACCACTGGGGCTCAGCGCTCTCTGCAGCACCTCCATGGTCCTCAGTTTCCTACCACTGAGTTTCCTTGGAGGGCTCAGCAGCGGCGGCCCACTCGGTGGTGGTGGTGGTGGCGGGGGGAGCAGCGGCGCCGGAAGCACCCCATTCCTCACCAGCAGCACCGTCCCAGCCGGTAGTGGCGGCACCGGCGAAGCCAGCGGCGGGAGCCTCCCAGTCACCACCAGTGGCCTGGAAGCCAGACTCGATAGCGGCAGGGGCGGCCTCTTCCTCGGCACCGGGGACCTTCTCCTCGTCGACCTTCTCCTCGGCCTCGGCCTCGGGGTCACGGTCTGGTATGTGAGTTAGCAAATTGAGAGTCGTCAAACGTGAGAAGGGGGAACATACAGAAGTACAGATCGACCATGACGTCCCAGGGAGTCTCGCGGTTGTAGATGGTACCACGGAGACGGAGGACCTCACGGGCGAGCATCCACCAGATGCAGCCGATGGCGTGGCGACCCTTGTTGTTGGTGGGGATGGCAACGTCGACGTACTCAGTGGGGGAGTCAGTGTCGCAGAGGGCAATGACGGGGATGTTGACGTAGGAAGCCTCCTTGATGGCCTGGGCGTCAGTGCGGGGGTCGGTGACAACGATCAGACGGGGCTCCTTGAAAGAGCGGGTGATGTAGTTGGTGAAGCTACCGGGGGTGAAGCGACCGGCGATCGAGGAGGCGCCAGTGTGGGAAGCAAACTTGAGGACAGCACGCTGGCCGTAGGGACGGGCAGAGACGACACAGACATCGGCGGGGTTGTCAATGGCGGCGATGATGCGGGCGGCGAGAACGATCTTCTCCCTGGAGTGCGAATATTGGTTAGCCGAGTATGGCGGGGCAATGGGTTTCGCGATGCATTTTCTTGATGTTTCCTACGACGAGAGCTCCGAAACCGAGTTTCCACGATTCGGCGCGCAATATCGCCGGAGACCAAGAAGAGCGCAAAATTCCCGGGACAAAAAACGTACCAGGTCTTGCCAACGTTAAGGACGTTGACACCATCGGCACGGGTCTTCCAGAGGTAAGACTCCATGTGCACCTGCAAGTTCTTGCTGCCAAGGTGGGCCTGCGCAGCCAGGAGCATCTCAATGTCCTGGCTGGTGGCGTTGAAGACGGAGGGGAGGTTGGAGGGAGCCATCTTGACGGATTTTGTTCCTTGGCGGTTGGGGGGGTGAGGCGGAAGAGGAGAGTTCGTGATGTTCGTGGAGGTCGCAAAAAGTTCGCGAGACCTTCTGATGAATTTACCGAAAATGTGTGTGGTGGGAGAGCCCTGATGGCGCTAGTCCTAGAGTGATATAGTGCGACATGGTGTGGGGCCTCGAGGATGACTGCACGTGATTTGAAGCGCTAAGCCCGGTCGGGTGACAGCGCGTGCCTGCTCCGGCGGCATGGGCCGTGGCTAATTGGGAAATTTTGAGGTCGGCCGTGGGATAGGACATCGCTCACCAGTCTTCTGTATATCAATCTGCAGATTGATGCCTTCACTATGCCGCCCAGATTACAGGCGCTGCCGCGCCTCGGCTCGTTGAACCGTACGACGGACCCCTGAAGTTGTTCCCTACTCTGGAGCTCAGAATGCTGACTCAATCGCCTGTAGTCTGCCTCCGACCCTCAGCGACGCCCTCGAAACCGAACTTCCTCCCCCTCGTCCAGACGGCCAACCTCTCTATTCGCGAGAAGAAGCGCAACGCCAAGCAGGATCCCTACCGATATGCCCAAGCACAGCAACGCAAGGCCGCCAATGTCCAGCGCCGCGAGGAGCTCCAGCGCGAGCGTCATGCGGCAGCCGGCGACCCCATCCGCGGCCGCACCACGCCCTTCGTCGAGTCGCTAGACTCGGCCGGCCAGAGCTCCATTCCCAGTGCGCCCGTCGAAGGAGGATCCAGCGAGGTCGCTGTTGCGCAAAAGGCCCAGGTGTGGTCGCCGGAGCTGCGGAACCACTTCTTGACCGAGTCTGAGCTGCAGGAGGCTGTCAAGCATGCATACACTCTGACGAAGCCCATGGTGGGTATGGTCGAGTCGCAGATGGAGCCCGGGACCGAGGAGGATAAGATGAAGCAGCACGAGCAGGTGCATGCCAAGGCTGTTGAGGCTCTGAAGCGTATCACGGCCTTGGACAACAGCAGTGGCAAGGACAGATTCCACGCCAATGTGAGGCGCATTGTCGACGAGTTCGGCCGCCACAAGACGGACGAGTTCCTCAAGCCGAAGCCTGCGTCCATCAACCCCAACGCCCTACCTATGCCAGGCCGCGCCGGCCCAGACACCGGTAGCTCCGAGGTCCAGATCGCCATCTTGACGGCAAAGATCCGGACCGTGTCCCAGGCCCTCGAAATAAACCGGGGCTATAAGGACAAGCACAACAAGCGTAACTTGAGGTTGCTGCTCCACCGGAGACAAAAACTACTCAAGTACATGGAGCGCAAGGAAAGAGGAAGTGAGCGTTGGACCCACATGATTGAGAAGCTGGGCCTCACGCCCGCCACCTACAAGGACCAGATCGAGTTGTAGGACTGCTGTAGAATACGTGTTCTCTATGTACAATACAAAGCCACCATCAAAGACGAGCGAGCTTGTTTAAGCTGCCTTGCGTCGACCCGTCTCCGTCCCATGCGCCATTTGTCAGACCCTTTCCGTACCATTACGAGCTCACTGCTGCTATACTACACAAAATCAAGCTAAAAATCGAAACCTGTTTGGTCGCTATTGGGAGAAGCAGGAAATCAGAAGACGCTGATGTAGTTGCCAATGCGCTCCTTCTGGTTCTGAGCTATGCATTCGGCAATCCAAGTAATGTTGCGAATTTCCTAGGCGTTGTTAATCGCAGTCCATTGGTACAACTTGAATAAGGAACACAAACCTGCTCTCTGAGCTTCACCCAGCCATACACAATGGCATAGGTAAACTGTCTGGTGAAGGCGCCCTTGGAGATCTCCATTTCCTTTTGGTAGAACATGTCCTCCAGAGTCTTTCCCTCGGCGGATCCACCTCCCATGTTTCCAGGGCCAGAAGGACCGCCACCGACAGAAATAGCATCAAAGAAGGTCTTGAAGTCGTGCACACCATCAACTGCGAGGCGGACACCTTCGGGGTCGTCCGCGCGAGAGAGCATCAGGGTTCCCTCGGGGTACAACTTGCCAAAGCTAGGGTAAAGCTTGCTGCGGTCCGCCTTGGTCAGGTCCGTACCGAAGGAGTTGAGGGTAATGTTGATGGCTCGGCGGTCAGCCTCGAATTCGAGAATCTCAGACATGACCTCAGAAGTGGGGGTTCCCGCCATATCGGGGTGTGTGTTGACAAAGTTATAGAAGTCCTCCAGGTAGTTCTTGTAGAGAGTGTTTCGCACAATCTCGATGTTGAGCTCGTCGAGATCCTGGTGGCTCAGGCTGCCCTTGAAGTAGGGTGCCAGAGGCGTCTCAATCAGGACGCTGTTGTAGAGCTCCTCGATGTTGGTGGCAACACAGAGGACGGGCATGGTCTCGAACCAGCCGAGAGGGTGGCATCGCTCGAGGAGCTCGCGGGTATCGCGCTCATGTAGGGTGCCGGTGATGAGAAGGGCGACGTTGTCAATCATGTACCCATAGGTGACGTAGTCCATGAAGGTTGCCAGCGATCCGACGGCATTGGCGCGGACATATCGGAACTCGGAGATGAGTTTTTCAGTCGTCTTGGCAGCGAGGCTCGAGGTAGATGGATTGGGAGGGAGCGATGCGAGGAAGTCGCCATAGGAAGGGCCGAGCTGGAGCTTCAGGTCTGGCACGTCTCAGTACAAGGGAACGAGGGGTCAGGTTGGATGCGGATGTATACCGTCGATGGTCTCGCACTGCGTCAAGTTGTTGTAGGCCGAGCCGGTGAGAAGGCTGTTGCGGTAGCCGCGAACAATGCCCTCGACGTAGCTATTGCATAGTCAGTCCCATTTGCATGCAAGCCTCATCATGGAAGCTCCCCTAGGCTTCTACTTACCCATTGTTGACGTTGAAAAGAAGACCCTCCATTCTGTCTGGTACGGGATTCGCTTGAAGCGCGTGTAATAGAGATGGAAAGAAGCGCGACGTCTGGCGGTAGTTGGAGGTGACTTGGGTGGTTTGAAGACGGAGGGAGCTGGATCGTCAAAAGATGGCCGCCTAGCATTCCCAAGCCTGCAGTATGGAAACCACGACGGAAGCTGCGTCAACATCGCCTGCACGTGAGTGGCCAGCCACAAGGGTACGTACCTGCAAGGGTTTACTTTCGGAGAAACAGTAGCCCCGCAAGCCGATGCGCCATGCATGCAACCCACTTCGAGCAACAAGCAGCCGGCGAAAAAAAATTGGGTGGATACTTTGGAGCTTCAACTGAAATTTTTCCATAGCCCAGCCCATCTCGCATTTTCCTTTGCAGCGTGCACATCGGACGGAATTGTGCCTCGCGAGGAAGCCACGACGTCAATCGACCAGTTCTATATCACTAGGAAAGAGCACGCGAAGCAAAGATGTCGCTCTTTGTGCTCGCTGAGACGCCGGCAGGGTAAGTCGCGACCCTGAGCACTCGGGGCACGGAGAAGGTGCGACCTGGTTGATGGTGTTTGGAGTGCTAACAATTGGCAGCTATGGCCTGTTCAAGGCTACCGACAAGAAGATGTTGAAGAACGAGGAACTCGCTGCCGAGCTGGGACGTCCCGAGAAAGTCGTGGAGATGTGAGTGCCAGCTATTTTTTTCCTTCTTCCAGCGCAAGCAGTGTGTCCTACTGCCCAGACGAGGCAGTTCAGCCTTGTCTGTTTGTTTGACATGGCGCAGCAAGCAAGCAAGCAATGAACTTCACTAACTGGGAACTCCTCCACCAGGCTCAAGCTGAAGAAGTTCGTCAAGTTCGACAGCGCTGCTTCCGCTCTCGAGGAAGCCTCTGCCCTCAAGGACGGCAAGATCCCCGACCTACTACTTGGGCTCCTCGAGGACCTCAAGTCCGAGAAGAAGGCCTCGCTCGCTCTCGCCGACATGAAGCTGGGCACAGCCATCTCCAACATGCCCCAGTTCAACATCTCCCCCGTGTCAGGCTCCAACACCATGGACCTCTTCCGAGGCATTCGTGGTTCCCTCTCCAACCTGATCCCCGGCCTTGAGCTCGAGAACATTGACCGAATGGCTCTTGGTCTCTCCCACTCCATGTCTCGCCACAGGCTCAAGTTCTCCGCCGACAAGGTCGACTCCATGATCATCCAGGCTATCAAGTTGCTCGATGACCTCGACAAGGAGCTCAACGTCTACGCTATGCGAACCAAGGAGTGGTACGGCTGGCACTTCCCTGAGATGGCCAAGATCCTGAACGACAACCTGGCCTACGCTCGTGTTGTCCTCTCGGTTGGCATGCGCACCAGCATGGTTGACAGCGATCTCTCGGAGATTCTGCCTGAGGAGGTTGAGGCTGCCATCAAGGCTGCCGCCGAGATCAGCATGGGTACTGAGATCACCGACGAGGATCTCGAGAACATCAAGCTCCTGGCCGACCAGGTCATCACCTATACCGAATACCGAGCTCAGCTGTCCTCGTACCTTGAGAGCCGAATGCGCGCCATTGCCCCCAACCTGACTGCCCTTGTCGGATACCTGGTTGGCGCTCGTCTTATCGCCCACGCTGGTTCGCTTATCAGCCTTGCCAAATCTCCCGGTTCCACCATCCAGATTCTCGGTGCCGAGAAGGCTCTCTTCCGCGCCCTCAAGACCAAGCACGACACTCCCAAGTATGGTCTCATCTACCACTCCTCTCTCATCGGCCAGGCCACTGGACGAAACAAGGGTAAGATTGCCCGTATGCTGGCTTCCAAGGCCGCCCTGGGTCTCCGCGTGGACGCACTCGGTGAGTTCGAGGACGATGTCGAAGATGAAGAGCGCGCCATCCTTGGTCTGAGCAACCGCATCAAGCTCGAGAACGCCCTCCGAAAACTCGAGGGCAAGCCCCTGCTTCCCAAGGGCACCAATGTCACCCCTGCGGGTGAGATCGTTGGCGCTGGACAATTCATCTTGAAGGAGTCTCGCAAATACAACGTTGATGCCGACGGTGTCAGCGACGAAGCCGAGGAGCCCAAGTCTGCCAAGAAAAGCAAGAAGTCGAAGAAACTGATTGAGGAGGTCGATGAGGAGATGAAGGATGTCGAAGAGGACAGTGATGATGAGGCTGCTGCCACCCCTGCCAAGGGCAAGAAGTTGTCCGAGGCTGACTACGAGCGTCTCGCCGAAGCCGCCGGCATCTCAGTCAAGAAGTTCAAGCGCAAGTATGAGCGTGGCGATGTCGCCCTCAACGAGGACGGTACCCCCAAGGTCTTTAGCAAGAAGGAGCTGAAGAAGCTGCGCAAGGCCGAGGAGAAGTCCACCCCCACCAAGGCCCAGACTCCCGTCAAGCCTGAGTCGGAGAAGAAGAAGAAGCGCAAGCACGACGACTCGGAAGACGAGGCCGAGCCCAAGAAGGAGAAGAAGCAGAAGAAAAAGAAGCGCCAATCCACGGACTAGGAACCCCAACGGAAGAAGTTGCGGCTCAGACCGCGACGACGCTGAAACGGATAAATGGGAACGGACTGGGTCTCGTCCTGCTCCGCCTCCTCCTTTCTCTTACTCGTCTGGACACTCCCAATGGACCATTCCCAACACAACGAACGATTGGACGGTTCCCGATGTGTAGATATGTGATACCTGAGAGACTTTGGCATGGCAGCTTCTGGCTTAACTGTTGCCTCCACCTTTTTCCTGGTTGGCTGGCGTTTGGGCGGAAGGGGCATATTGGCGTGGATGGTCATTTTTTCCCACTTATTTTTGTGTGCTTCATCTCCTCCCTATCTCTCTTTGACTGATCATCTTGTGATGTTTGTCCCTGGATATTGAATCGTGGGGACGAGAGAAGGGAGACGATGTATTTTGTGGAGCAGGGTCTAAAAAAAAGTCAAGTCATTTCTTCGACGTTCAAAATGATGGAATAGTTCTATATTTATCTGATTATGTGACTGGACACGTTTTATTTCCCTGCCTCCATTGGAAGGCCTTTCCGTTATACAAACCGTCTATATATGGCATTATATTCGATGCTATTAACCACTCTGCTTATATTTGTCTAACCAGTCGATCTGATGCTCTAACAGTCATGAACCTGGACCTTCTGAGAAGGGAGTGATACCCGAGGTGAACGAATAGTGCCAATGAAGATTGAAATGTAAACATTACGAATTTACTTTCTCAATCATTGTAGGGTAAGTCAGTACATTATACGTTGTATATAAGATCATGCATGCACCTCATTCATGTAATTGCTACGAGTTTTCCTGCTAGTGTTGAAGTTCTGCCTGTCCTGTTCCCACCCGTTTTTGCTTACCTACCCTATTCAGTGAGTCAACTATGCACCGAAGTTTCTCTGTCTCCTCACTGAGTGCCTCGACGAAGGCATCTGGATGGCTAGTCAACACGATCCTGGTCAGTGACACTATACGACTCAGACTCGAGCAGGATTAAGAGGAATAATTCAAGTAACGCTCAAAATCCGTAACCTATTACTGCGCCTGTCTAACTAAAACCTTCTCAACCAATTCCGCCGTCCTTGTACATGGGTATATACACACAAAAACAAACACCAGTGAGTACCTCTAGATCGCTAAAAATACAACTCCATCGGTGTCCTGTACATGATAATCCCAAACCGCCCGCAAACTTTTCCCGACCCTTTTTTGTTGTACAAAGAATTAAATCTGGTTCGTCAAAGCCATGCCAGGCGACGCCGGGCGGTCAAGCTCCAGGCGCTGCATAGCGACAGCCAGCGTCGTCTTCGTGAAGGCGCCGCCCGTGGACGGATGTCGCTTGTGTCGCGCCGTCTTGTTGGTGACGCTCATCTTGCGCGGGCGCCCGTTCTTGTCGGGCTGCTTCTCGTCGATGGTTGCGACGGACGAGATGGAGGATGAGGCCGAGTGCGCTGACACGGAGCTCATGTACGACGAGGATCGCGAGATGGACGACGAGACCGAGTGGCCCGACGCGGAGCTCATGTACGAGGAAGACCGTGAGATGGACGATGAGGAGTAGTTGCTGGCTCTGGGCGATGTCGGCGAGGACATGGCCTGGGTGTGGTCTGCCAGCTCGGAGAGGATCTCCTGGGGGGACTTCTGCTCATCGGCCAGCATGCCTAGGCGACGCTGCCACCAGCTCTTGTCGAGTTCGGGCGCAGAGAACTCAACGATATCCGCGAGGGACTGCGAGACCCTGTCGAGCTTGTCCTCCTCCAGCTTCAGCGGGGTGTGCTTCGACGCAAGGTCCAGGAGCGCAGCGGCATCAGAAGCCTCCCGCTGCTTGCTCGCATCCCGCTCGTGAAGACCGCAGGCGTCGACCTTGAAGACAAACAGGTCCTCGAGGGAGACGTAGGGCAGAGTCTCGATGTCTTCGCGGATCGGCCTCGCCGCAGCGGGCAGGTAGGGGCAGAGCCAGTCGGGTATGAGCTTCACCTCCATCTCCCAGCCGCTGGTGTGTCGGTACAGGACGGCGCCGGACTTTTCCACCAGGGGGCTCATGGGGTGGCCCACGATGCCCTCGCGCACACGGCCGGGCGACGAGCATCTGCTGATGACCAAGTCGATGCTCTGTGATTTGATGTGTCAGACGGTGCAAGTTCATCGCGGAGGGGAAGAAAAAGAAAAAAAAAAGAAAAAAAATAATTGTGGACTTACAGCGACCCGACCGTGCTGCGGCAGGTACTTGCAAACTGCAAGGTCGCCCATGACAGCGAGACGCGTGTTCTCCAAGCCGCGCGTGTTCCGGATGAGGTGAAGGACGTGAAGAGCCGCCTGCTCCAGCTGGGCGAAGCTCAGTGGCGATGCCGGGGCCATGTTGCTCGACTGTGACTGTGGGCGGGCGGACTCTTTTTGGTGTTTGTTGCTTGCAGAAGATGGCCGAGCAGCAGCCTGCTGGACGGGAAGTTTTCTCGGGCTCTTATATCAAAAAGGGCCACCGGAAACAACAGGAATAGGAAATTTGCAGGACTTGCTTTTACGAGGACAATAAGGCACAAACAGCGCCGGGCACTTAGACGTCGGGTGCCCAACTGGGGAAAACATGGCAACCATTCCCGGGGTCGTGGCCAATCGGGGCGGCGCAGGACCTGGCTGTAATTTTAAACCCCAAGGGCCATCCCAGCATCCGGGGATGTCCGTTTTGCGCCCAGCGGCCCAACCCATTGGGTTTTTTTTTGTTGTTGTGGAAGAGGTGAGATTTCGCTACGTCACTGGTATGAAGGCCGGGTCCTGTCACCGAAAGGTTTGGAATTCCGACAAGGAGTAGCCGGCTTCATACACGATGTTGTGAAGCTAGGAATGGGTGTGATTGGCCGGTAACCCACTTGTTGTTCAACCTAGCGGAGGAAAGCAAATGGCCAGATCTTCCCTTTTGAATGAATCATAGCGAGTTGGGCTCAGCGTTGTTAAGCTTGCTGATGCTCTAGTTCAGGCTGGATGGGCAGTCCGAGGACATGAGAGTCCAAGTTGGACAGCTCTGGGAGTGTCGTCTGTGATGGTAAAGGAAAAAAAAAAAAAGAACAGACCACGACGACGAGGGGTTGGCCTATGCGCCAAGCTGCCTAACCCGATATTTCAGGCGTGTTTTGCTGCTCCTAGTCAATAGCGTGCCTTGTATATTGCCGAGAACACGAAGATGGTCAGAATGTTTCACCCTCAGCGTGATGGTCCCTTCAACCCCAGGATCGAATGACTCGGGTAGTGGGCGCCGACCTCCTGTGGATGATGGACTAAGGCGATCTGCACCGAAGCGCGGTATTCAAGAGGCGGGGCGTTTCCTTCGCCTGACGGGGCGGTGGACGATCAGCTATGGGAGACAGATGCTTTCAGCCTACCCCAGCGCATAATTTCCAGGCGACAAAACGTGGATGTGCAAGGTCCGACTGTGCCACCCTCTTGTTCCCCAAAGAAGCAGGCACTCTTTTCTTCAAAGACATCCTGGCTCTTTGGCGTCAAGATAACAGCAAATTGGTTCCCCGGCCGCCCAGCAACCTTCCCGTCCGAGAAGGGCATTCCACAACGGCCGCATTCCAGTAGTGGGGCTCGCCCGGGCTATGCCTGGTGAACCCCTGCTTTGCTATGAACCCTTTGTAGGCCTTTCATCTTCTTTGAGTAGGCTCGTTGATAGCGAGGATGAAACGCTACCAATAGTGAGTCTGTGGTGTCAAAAGAGAGTGGTTGTTTTAGTGACATGCAGGTTTGACAGGATAATTACTTTGCGCCTGATTACCCGCAGAAGTACGTTGGTGAATCGGGCAAAGGCCCCACTTGATTCGCTTGCATGGAAGCGGGGTAGAAGCCTTATGTCAGCAGGACTAGTGCCCGTGGGCCGTACGTGGGGCCGTGCCGAGCATGGGACCGTGCGTATCTTGGCCCGGCCACAGCATCAATATCCGCAAAAATCGACCAGGACGTAAAAATGGATGCTTAGAAATGAAGTACAGGATAAACTCAACATAGTGGAAACGAATTGATTTTGCCTATTAATTCCTAACATCTGCTCAAACGCGAATGGTTGGATATAAGTCTCAAAAAGTAGCATCCGCCTTGTGTGCGAAGAACTGTACCACGAAGTTAATGCTTCTTAAAGATGACAATGTGCTACAACTGTCGAAAGTCTGACTTTCTTCAAGCTATCCAATTTGCTTGTTGAGTTGTTTAACGCTAGCATCGTCGCGACTTTCGAATGTAGTGTGAGACCGAAGATTGGAGCTTAATCGTACTTCCATCCAAAAAGAATTGTGCGCAAGGGGCATAAAAAGAAAATTCATACGGACTCCCCCGGGAAGGCTCGAACTTCCGATCTCCCGATAGTCTATATAATAACAGTCGGACGCTTTAGCCAACTAAGCCACGGGGGACTACGAATTTTGATGACAACATTACATCCTAGAATGGCATATGCATGTAGCGGAAATAGCATCGAAGTTAGGTGTCTTCACCCTTCTCGTCTGTAGATTATGTAAAGAAGGTCCTATAACTCCTTTTTCGATGATGCTTTAAACGTACATATATCGGCTCTATTGGACCCAGCGGTCCTTTCATTACAGTCGCTGTACTGACTGGACTTCCCCCCCCGCCATCTGGCTTTTTCTCCATTTTGGATCATGTGTCGAGCTCACTGAGTTCAGGTGTTAGAGGGTGCGATGGGAGTGTAGCACACAAAGACTTGGAGTAACGCCCATACCTCTTCATAGAGTCAACCAAAGTCTGGACCCTATTGTCACATTCCCAGAAATGTCCTCCAGGACGCCCCATCTCGACAAGTGATAAACAGCCATTGGAAATAAATAGGGACCAAGCAAGACACATGAGCCTTTTATCCGAAAAGTGCTAGAAATCCCGGCCGGATGGACTCGAGAAAGAAACAGGGGACCTTGAACTTGCACTTCGAAGCTGTGTTATTCTGTGTTGATAGCTGCCCTCATCGAGCATCATGAGCTCTCACGGAAGAGATATGATAAGAACGAAGTAGCCATCAGTTGAGAAGATTCTCGCTGTCGCTTCTGAAGAGGCGGTTTGTGGGAGGATGAAGAGAACTGCCCGGTTGATATAAGTATAAGCTTGTAGCTGCTTGTTGGTGATGGATTACGGAAATGCTGCGTGTTTGGGAGTGATCTTATGACATTGGCACCCAAGGTAGTAAGACACACACACTCCCGCATGAAAACCCCGTCCGTGGTATATACTGATTGACACATATTGCGATATCACTTTTGTACCTCCCTCCGCTTGATCCAAACCCTGACCGGTAGTGCAGGTTGCGATGAAACTGGGCCCTTCGTTACCACCGGAATACTCCATTTGCTACCACGACCTGCGGGCTGGATGTCGTAAAGTGAGACGACAACGGACGCGTATATGAACATCTTCCTTAGAGTGAAGCTAGAGTCATCGCAGAGCGTCAGGCCACCATCTTTGCAAATGTTAGCACACTTCGATGGAAGAGTTGGTTAATTTTGACTTGCCGTATGGTTTGACAGATCCCATGCTAGTAGTTTGCCCTTGTGCACCATTTTCACCCACACTGGCCTGAATATGTCGACTGGCCTGCCAGTCTCGAGGACTGGGGAATGACGTGGGGTCAGAGTGATGAAGGTCTTGCAAGACGTGCGCATAGGTGCCCTTCTTGAGGACGAAGGCAGACTTTCCACTCTCTTTGAGAACCACATCCTCGTTTAACCACTTTGAAGACCATCCACCACCGTAGAGCCTGACGGTTTCGATATAAATAGCTTGAAGTAATGGGCACTTGGTAATCAGCGCATCCACATCAAAAGTCTCGATCTTGGGTGCGACCCAAACCGAATTTCCAAAACCGTGGTTGGGTTGCATGATGCTGACGAACGGGGCAATCTCATCGCGCACCTGCTCAAGCAAGACGGGATCTTGGTATAACTCGAGGATAGACCATGAGATGAGGGATGCGGAACTTGCGTTGACAGACCAGAGCAGGGCGAGATCGTAGGCGGCGCGGGCATCGAGCGACAGCTTATGCTTGCGGAAGATTTCAACCCTCGACTTGACAAGCTGGCTAGCATTGTGCAGATCTTGCCATTTGGGCCCCGGGTTCTCGCCATTAAGAGACTGTTCCCAGGCCTCGTGGTACTCCCGCATGGCATTAAGAAGTTGTCGCTGCGCCGACCTTGCCCGCTGACCACCCAGCCACGGAACCCAAATGGGAATATTCCGCGCCAGGGTGATGAACCAGTCGTCGAAAAACCACAGGTGTGGCCAAATCTCCTGAAAGTTCTCGATAAAGTCGGTACCGAAAATAGCTGCATTGGTCGATCTTCCGACAAAGTTCTTCATTAAGTCCATGAAATCGACCTCCTGGATGATCTCGCCCTGGGCGTCATCCTCCACCCTCTCCGCGTCGGCCATCCTCTCCCATTCCATCTGGTCGATGGGAAAACTGTTGAAAGATACCAGATCTGCGGCTTGGCCGTTGAGACTCTGAAGGGTTGTCTTGGTCAGGTCGCTCAAGTGCGAGTTGGCGAGAAGCTCGTTAGTCTTTGCTTGGACTTCGCCAGATGCCCTGTCGTAGGCATCTAGGTCCTTGGTGGAAAGGCCAAAGTTCGATACCATCAGGCGTCGGACGACGCGTTGCTCATCAGCGATAGAGCTCGGTTGTTGGAGCAAGGCATCGACCAGGGCAGGCTTGAAGACGACGGTGTGGATGCCGCTGAAGAGGCGAATGGAGAAGATGCCTTCTGAATACCGATTCCGCAGCCTCGTCAAGGCGAAGCTGGGATTGAAGAAGAGTCTGGGAAGGTGACCGAGATAGGGGACCCAGTACGGCGCGAGTGGAGGACTCTTGGATCCACCCTTCAAGGAAGAAGCACCGCCAGTGATGAATCTTGTGGTGAGAAGCACGATGACGACGGCACAGGTAATGGTGAAGGCGGTCGGTTGCTGTGGATTGTTCATGAAGCCCTCACTAAAAGTGCTTGACTTGGCTGTGGTGCCATCCATGTTGAGGCGACACGGTACGGTTTTGGATCCTTGGATTGATGGTTCTGGTGAGATGGCCACGTTTGAGGCAACTTGTTAATCTCACAGGCCGTCGAGGCTGACAAGAAAATGATCTGTGTTTAGTGGATGGACCCAATCGTTGTCAGTGCGCCCCGCCAATGTGTCCACTGTAGGGGAGGGCTAGTCTAGGTAGTAGTCCACTGAAACTCCAGCGCTCCATGCCATGAGCGCCCACCAGACCCATTGCCGGGCATATTTTAATCCTGAGCTTCAGCTTTAAACCTCAGTTTCGGCATGAATAAGATATGATCCAACACAGTTTAGTAAGTTTGGTTCGAAAACGCGGTATAGAAGAACCGGCCTTGCGGAGTTCAAAGTCTTGCCCGGGCACATGAGGGTTTCCATGCTGTGTTCGCCTATCGCTAAAGCATGAAAGTAGGATGGATGGCTATACAGCTTCGGTTCTGCCTGGCAGACTCCTATATTAGAACCACGCTTACCTTTCTGTCTGCAAACATAGTCCTAAATTGACGAGACTTGAGGAGAGCATCGCAGCTTATAATTAGCGACTTCATCACCTCCTTGGTGTTTGAAAGTCTGCGGCATGAGCTTTAGGTTTCTCTGTAAGTCACACGGCAAAGTATTTGCCTCAGTATCCATACTTTTCCTTTCCTGCCTCGACGGCGTAATACCCTCTCCTTTTTCTTTCTTCTTTAACATTCAACATATTTGCTTCCCTACTCTGCGAGTAAAACGACCAGAAGATCACCGTGGAAACGTCAGGGGAAGGTCAAAACTCAGCTGTCGGCAACCACAAGTGCTCTAATCCGACTTCACACAGCCTAGAAGTACCACCCATCCTTAAAACCAAGCCATTCCAACAACCCCCGGATGGCAGGATAGTCGTCCTGAGCCGCTTTCCGGGTGCGGGAAAGTTTACAGTCCTCAAGCAGATCAAGGAATTGCTCGCTGCCGAGACGACCTGCCTCATGGACAACCATCTGCTCATCGACCCCATAGTGGCTGTCACTCCAGATCAGGGTGACGAACACCACGAGCCGCCCATCTTGAGACGCTAGGAAAACGAGCGCAGGAAGGCCACGTTATTCTCATCACAGCACGTCTGGTCGAAGATAACAAGTGGGACGCTGCCTTCTCCAGGAGCATCTCGACATGGCGCGTAGGGTTGAGGTGCCTATCTTCTGGGTAAATGTACGTTGCAAGCATGAGATCCTGGAGCATCGCGTTAGTAGTCCCGAGCGCCGCCAAGGAATTAAGACGAAGCTGACGAATGCGCGTGTTCTCTGGGACCTAGTGCACAGCACCGTCTCATTGAGCCGCGCAAGAGCAATGACGGGGAGACGATGCTGGTTGTCAAAACCTTGGACGTGAGCGGGCCGGTGGATCTTTCTGTTAGCCGCCTGATGAGTATGATCGGGATTCCATAGTGTTCAGCCGGCGTAAAGCTGCGGTACCAGAATAGTTTGTTCTGTCCAATGTGCGATGAGAGGTTCCCCTTGATTAGGATGTTGCGGCACGGTGGATCTGAGCATGACATCTAGCGCGTTTGGCTCTATGCGGAATTTGGCTTGTCGGCGTCGCAGACAAAGACTAGAAGTCGATGTCGGGCATGAGAGTGTTCTTGCGGAGTGCATAACCCGCGGTTGAGCTTCTAGTCTACGCTATATAGACGGTTTGACGACGATGTGAAGTTCAGGGACTAGTATCCACTCTTGAGGAACTCTTTGTTTAAAATGTTTGATCTTGTTAAGTATACCCTGGATGTTGTTAATGATTGGAATTAGATGGCGTATAGCTACTTGTCCAAGTTAGCAAACTGTTCGTGCCAGCAGCCCTTCAAGGGGGAGCCATACAGGTAGGATGTGCCGTCGTCACGGATTATATCCTCGATCTAGCAGTTGTACCTAGCTACCGCTCACTTCAAAATACCTAGAGATCATCTTCTAGTTCGACAGTAGAACGTGGACTAGGAAAGCACAAACTGGGATTGAAGTGAATGGCAATATCCGGGGTTGTGTTGTGGTTCCGAAGACATGGGGACTCGAGAAGGTAGAAAGAGGAAAAAGAGGAGAACTGTAAGAGAAGTGACTGTAATGCGAGTAGGATGTGGCCTGCATAAAAATAGAAAGCGTCGAGTCGACCAATAAGCACTCCATCATCGTTTACCCGGTTATGCTCGAGTTCTGCAGTATCGACTTTGACGTAAGTTCGCGTTGCATGCATGCTCTTGCAAATGGGCACATGACTTAATCGACCCATAAAAAGGTAGACAAGAAGTAAATAGTAGGTAAGTAGCCTGTCTTCCTTCTTACCTGATGGACAGTAATAGATGGTGATAGCGTTGTGTAAGCGTCAAAAAGTCTAAGAAGAAAGGGTCTGGCCGGGGATTGAACCCGGGACCTCTCGCAAGCTAAGCTATAGGGTTTTCCCTAAGCGAGAATCATACCGCTAGACCACTAGACCAGAACAACGGTGAAGTTGTCGTGTTTGAATCACGTGATCACAACCATCTTCACACATACAAGTAGACGCGTGAGCTAGCTATGTTCGCGGGCTCCACACCAAAGAATCTATATTTGACTTTTGAGACGCCAGTTTTTAACGATCCAGCCAATCATAGTCCGGTATGGTGTAATGGCTAACATTTCGCGCTCTCATAACCTGAGAGATCTGTTCCGCGGAGCTCAGGGTTCGATTCCCTGTACCGGAGTCATATGTCCTATTTGTGAGGCACCTTTCCTTTTGTGACTTGCTTTTTTGATGGATGGACTGAGGTTGAAGGAGAAGAGGGACGGAGGAACAGTGAGAGGGTGATGTTAGTTCTAGCATCGTTTAACAAACAACGAACGAGCCTTACTGTTTGCCTTTCGTGTGTTAGTTACTTGTCTTCTTATCATGTCTAATCTAGCAAACTACATACATATACTATGCGTTTTGACGTTAGTTGCTTGCTGCCTGTCTGTACCTACTAGTATTGAATGCCGTTTGTTAAATATGGTCGTGCCTTTGGGCTAACCTACGGAGGTTATGTAAGATGTGTGACAAAAAAAGAGAAATTGGTTATCACAACGCGAATAACTTGAAGCCCTAAGAGCTAGAGGGGTCACTGACTTCACGTTTCTCAGTTGTGCATTGAAATCTTCGCCGTGATGTTACTTGCCTACAGCGCTCACAGCGAAAAAGAGTATATTGTATCCTAGCCGTCTTCAGGCGACACAAATGGAGCCGAGCTCGGTTCTTGAGCTTCTCGTCGTGAATTTAACTCGCGTGTGAGGACGCTCAGAGAGTCTCCTTCTCTTTGATCCTTGTAGCGGGGTACATAGATCTAAGAGCATTACGCAAGCTTCCCATATAGAACGATAAAGTCAGTACTAGTAGTAGTTTATCAATCTGAGTCAGGCCATTTTTGCAAGTTCATTTTGAAGTCATATAGAGTCGACGGGTTAAGGTATATTTGCGGTATAAAGAAATTGTCGTTACGATGATGCCGACTTGCTCCTCGCATGATTGATATTCGCCATAGCGAGGTTCACCCCTGGCTGCTAGAACTAAAGAATAAATCTAAAGTTCATATCTATATATTTCTTATCAGTATTACGCTAGGCTAGTTAGTATGCACTCAAGACACCTATATAACTGTGCAGGTAGGTCTCGTTCAATCAGTCGTTGAGCCGTAAGAGAGATCTTCTATGTCATAACCCCTAATCTTTTCTTTCATAGAGTAGAGGGCTTTTCAGTTAAATTAGCGCTTAGTTTACTTCTTATATTGAGAATACTCCTTTGGGTTTAAGTGAAAGGTATTGTTTAGGTGATCTATAATGTTAGGAACTAAGTTACTTTGTTGGTGGGAGATGCAGCCAGTGCAACCAACCACCCCACCAAAGCTGTCGACTTGGAATAGGGGATAATTAGATAAAACAGATGCTCAAGCAATAACCTAGAACGCTGTTGAGACCGAATAACTTTCAGACACTAGATACAATGCTTCTAAGTGACATCAAGCTGGAAGAAAATGGATTCAAGTGATAAAAGCTGCTGCGACAGCTTAGGCAAGATAAGGCAAAGGATAAAAGGTAGGTTCAAATTGTAAAGAAGGAAAAAGCGTGCTTTCCCCGAAGACTGGGCAAAGCTACTACTTTAAGTAGTGACCTTCAGCCGTAAGGCCCTATGCGCATTAAACTCCGGCGTGTTATTCAGCACCACCACACTACGCAGTGAATTATCCTGTGTGTAATAAAGAAAGGCATTCTTTGGCCGAAATAAAAGCATGAAAGAAAACAAGATAAAACAAAGTGTGCGAAACCAAAGAAGACTAAGTAATAGCTGTTTAATTTAACAGTAGAGAGTAATGATAATAGTTAGAAAATAGTTTAACAAAACTCATACTAAGTATATATAACCCTACTGATTGGCAATAATGTTATAATACAGCATCCCCTATAGCTTAGTTAGCTAAAGCGTCCAACTGTTATTTTATAGACTATCGGGAGATCAGAAGTTCAAGCCTTCCCGGGGGGGGGATTATAATAGTCTGGATTATCTTCTTATGTGCTCACTTGTCTATTATTTTTGTACTGTGGGTAGACTGTCTTTAAGTCTCACGAGTCCCCTTAAGCCATGTCCGGTCTTTTGCTTCGACTTATTCCTTTTTACAGCTGAGGGCACTGAGAAATTGACAGGACCACAGGTCAGGCGAGCCAACCAAGCGATTCCAGCGCAAGCTGGGGATCAGACTACAGACTGCAGTTTTGGCATATTTTATTGTAGACCGCCATAACTTCCCTAAACTAATAGTTAGTAGAATATGCATATTGCATTTATCATTGGTCAGCAGCTCGCTCTGTTCATGCACTGATAGACTGTATATTCTTCTCTTTACCCCTGGTGCTCCTTGTAAGTGGGAATGCAATTTTATTAAGATGAGTAGGAGAAATGTGGTTGAATAATTATCAAGAGCTGAAATGCTATAGAGATGCCTCAATAAAGCTGAGTAGCTCGTCATAAGCCGTCAAGCTATGCATATGGTAAGAGCTAGCTATGACACTGTCTAAACGATAACGTGCAGACTGATCTTTGACCCAACGGAATCACATCGATCGTGCTCTGGGTCCACATAAGACTCGTACAATAGGTAGATAGGTAAGCAGGCACCTGCATATTAGGGAATGAGAAGCTAATAGTTATCCAATCCTGGACTAACTCGTGTCTCCGTAGTTTACTAATCTGTGTTAAAACACTCAATGCAGGGGGAATGCTGTCTGGTAGAGGTCCCATAACCGGCGTCAGTGAACCTGTGAGGGCAGTAGACACCATACTTGGCTCTTTTGGAACCAAGTGTTGGACCGGCGACGAAGTCCAATCTGCCTACGGGGCTTAGTTGACAGAGCCACTGGAGCAAAAAGTTCCCCTCAATAAATTTGTCTTGTGGTAGGAATGCCTTGTACGACGAAGGAAAGAGATCGACAATGGGATGAATCACAGCATGAAGTCACCTCGTTTCATCTACCTTGCCACTGTCACCGCTGATCTAACGAGGAGGCTAGCCGCCGAAGAAGCAAAGCTCTGCTCGGGGTTTTTAAGAAAGGCGTCTTGGTGTTAAAAGGAGGGGCCGATGTGAGGGAATTAGAAACTCCTTTCGCAAATTAGTGCCCTTTGGCCAACGTGCCATTACCAACAAAAGATGACATGTTGGGTGGCTATGCCAAAGGAACAGACTTGTTGCGGCGGAGCATTTCAACATGACATCGGATAATCTCCAGACTGTGCCTGATAGGAACTGCCCTCGGATTACCGTTCTTGGGTGGATTTGGATGTTATTGCAATGGGGATTAAGCATGGGTTCAAACCGGGATCTGCAAGACGGAATCGGTGAAATGAAGACAAGTGTGGGGCCGTACAAAAACCGTGGGACTCGGACCCGTGTTGCCGGGGGCCGGGACGAGACTGGCCCACGGCGGTGGCGGAGCAGTAAGGACTAAGGAGGAGTCGGGCGGTCGGGAGATGAGGCAAGAAGCGCTCAGCCTTAATTGAAGATGATCTTAAGCACTTCGATTGCTTACATTGGCGAAAGGTAGATTTAATTTGGGGTTACTTCGTACAGCCTCTTGAAAGTGGAAATTCAAGCCTGCCGAACGTCATGTCGGCGCTGACTTTTAGTGGCCGGGCGATGCGATTTGCATTAGGCCAGAATCGAGAAGCATTCTAGTGTAGGCATGCCGTTGCCAGGTTACCAGGGCATTTCCCCATTCCCTCGTTCTCGGCCATTTCCCCATGCAGATCGATAACAATGGGAGACGAGGGGAAATTCTGGTCAGTCGATTGTCACCGCCAAGCCAGACTCTTCTTGGCCGACGTCGATAAAGCGACAAAGATTGAATTGGGTTGTACTACGGAGGCGGTGCAAATAGTCATGCTCCGGTGTTCCGGGAAGACGATAGGCTGTTACGCTTGTGATTGGACGGTTTCGCTGCGAAGATCAGTTGAGCACACCACCTCGTGGACGGGACAGCAATGTTCGAGTCGGGTTGAGTGAGTTAGAATGCAGCACTTTTGCAAGGGCTCTCTTGGTAGCTGGGCGAGTTCGTGGTTTCGTGGGCCGAGGACGAGGTCGAGATCGCGGTCGAGGTCGAAAAGCTGGGATGTGATGCATTGTTGGCCAGGGGAGTTTACGAGGTGAGCCAAGCGAATCAGTAGCGATCAGGTGTGAGACTGAGTTGTCCAAATGCATGATGATGGCTCAAGTAGGGCACTCGGCACGACGAGAAGCGCAAGCATCACGCCGATCCGGGGGAGCAGTCAATTAACTGATTGTCGCCTTGGCCACTCCGTATTGGTTAATTGTTGGTCGGAATGCTGGAAGAAATGGAGACTGGGGAGCGGTAATGGAGGGTGGCGAGTGGGTTGTCATGAGAGTGCCCAGAGGTGTTAGTGCAGGGCCGACTAAAATCGAGCCGGAAGAGTTCTGGCCCGAGGGATGAGGTCGCTTGGCGTGCTTTCGGTGAGCACCTCAGATAATGATAAGAACTGAGAAGGCCTCAAGTTTCTAATTGTCCGTTTCTCACTACTAAGTATGCCGCTTAGGTTGACTTGAAACGTTGGGCAGCCGTCGGTTATTGCAGAAAGCAGCATGCTGGGCGAGACGGTGACAGTATCGTGTCGTATTCGTCGTATCCTGCCTGACATGATGCGCTATGAATTGCTGGAGCCTGGGCGAGGACGTGGGCCGTGTAGCCGTGAGGGACGCTACCAGCGCAACCCAGGGAGGTCCCTGCCCCGCACCAGCTCTGAGGCACGGCCAATCAAATAGCGGCTGTCGGCGAGGAAGCTGCAATGCCACAGGAAAAGTGGAGCGAGGTCGGCGGGGCATGGATCTGAAGGAGGGTTGAGTGGGTGGGGCCTGATGGAAGCTCTGAACACTGCAGGGAGCAGCAGGTGCGCCCCGGCACAAGGGCAGCTTCCATCGCCCGGGGTTAGTGCGTCTCGTGCGGTGACCCGTGTGTCACAGCGTCACTGACTGTACTCGACGTTCGCCAAGATTGTTGTCTGAGGTGTCGATGAGGAGATTAAATACCAAACCACTCCCCCGCCCGAAACATAAGACTACAGTACGACACGACCTCCACGTCTCACACCATCACCACTTCGCATCCTCACAATATCGCATTCTACTCGCGCCTTTCCCCCCAACCGCAACCATTTCGTCACCAAATAGAAACCATCCATACGTAAAGATGGCCACCTCCATCCCCGAGGTCCACGTCAATGGCGACAGCTCGTCCAAGGCGCCCGAGGCCCCCGCCGTTGGCTTCCAGACCCAGTCCAAGATGGCCGTTGTCCCGCCCAAGAAGGAGGATCTCCAGCGCAGCTATGCCACCATCGTCGAGAACGACGCCAACCCTAAGGGCTGGTACGGCACCATGAGTACGCTTCGTGTCTTGTCTGTGTCGCAGATGCATCCGCTAACATGGCATCCACAGTCAACGCCCTTGGCAACGTTGTCGGAACTATGGGCGCAATCCCTTGCTGCATCATCTGCCCCAACCCATTCAAGAATGTCCAGCAGGGTAACGTCGGTCTCGTCACCAAGTTCGGCAAGTTTTATAAGGCCGTCGACCCTGGTCTTGTCCAGGTCAACCCTCTGAGCGAGCGCCTCATCCAGATCGACGTCAAGATCCAGACCGCCGAAGTCCCCGAGCAGATTTGCATGACCAAGGACAACGTCACTCTTAAGCTCACCTCGGTCATTTACTACCACATTATCGCTCCCCACATTGCCGCCTTTGGTATCCAAAATGTCCGACAGGCTCTCATGGAGCGTACCCAGACCACCTTGCGCCACGTGGTTGGCGCCCGTGTTCTCCAGGATGTCATTGAGCGTCGAGAGGAGATCGCCCAGTCCATTGGCGAGATTATTGAGGATGTTGCCGCTGGCTGGGGTGTTCAAGTCGAGAGCATGCTCATCAAGGACATCGTTTTCAGCCAGGAGCTCCAGGAGTCCCTTTCCATGGCCGCCCAGAGCAAGCGTATCGGTGAAAGCAAGATCATCGCTGCCAAGGCTGAGGTATCTTATATCCCTATTCCCATCCGCCCCGGTCGACCGTTGTGCCTTACAATTGGAAATATCACTAACACAAAATCTCCAGGTCGAATCCGCCAAGTTGATGCGTCAAGCCGCCGACATCCTTAGCTCTGCCCCTGCCATGCAGATCCGCTATCTCGAAGCTATGCAGGCCATGGCCAAATCGGCCAACAGCAAGGTCATCTTCCTTCCTGGTGCTAGCCAGAATATGGGTGGCGCCCTCAATGCCGCCATGGCCGCCAACACGACTGGCGAGTCTAGCACTGGCAACCAAGACGGTGGCTACAATGACTTTGGAGGTCAGGACCCGGGTTTCCAACAAGCCATGCATGCCCGCATGGTGGAGAATCTCTAAATGAGTGTCATGATTATCGGAGCACCGCGGCTAACGCTTGAGGATTCCCTCGACGGGAATAGGCTGGTCTACTTGATTTCGAAAGCATCTCAGTTGCTCGCCTCGACTTCAACAGCAGCGCCGTGTTGTTTTCCTTTTGACCAAGGGAAATCTTCGAGTTGGTGCTTATAGCTTGACTCTCGCATGCCCTCGTTTTAATGTTTGCTTTCACAACACCCGATACCCTCCTGGCAACAAGCCCTTTAATACCCGCTCCTCCACCAACACGCATATTCAGCTGTACGTATTTGATCTCAGTTTTCTCGAGACGTCCGCAAAAGATGGGTCGTGATGGAGATGGATGTGGCGGAAACGATGATGTGCCTCTTCTGGCAAGATGTATACCCAGATGGCCCGAAAGGGCACCGGATTTGGGAATGGATCATGTTTTAAATGTTGGATATGGATACCCAAACTCGTTCGTTTAACTCTTCCGATTCTTGTATGTATACCGTACAGTGCGCCGTTTTATCGAATTGATTCATGGCCTTTTGTCTACCGCTGGGAGCATTTCGTTGCTACTGATGACATATGTGAGAACTCGTTGAACAGTATTGAACATGCCGACATTGGATACGACCCTGACCTATTCTCTAATTCCACTTTGTAAACTGGACCTAGAATGACCTCGGACCTTCATCACCCCGCGCCTCTGGTCCCCCCCTTCGCTGGTCTTGGACACGACGTGCTCTTCACTGTAGGCATTAGATGGCGTACCACTGATGACAATACGGGCGTGACAAGTAATATACATAATATAAATCGCAAGACTTCGAGCAAGGCACATTTCTTGTCGAGTATTATTATTGTGATTGTCTTCGTCGTGTCACTTCAAGGCAGTCTACGTACAAGCAGGCGCTGCACCTTAGCAGACTACAGATTCGGGAGTTCATCTTGAGTCAATCCTTGATTTTTCCACGTCTTGTGAGACCGACTATTTAAGGCGTCCCTTTGGGGCCGCCCTGGTAGTGGGCTCGGAGGATTTCTACGACGTTTTCCTCTTCGCACTGCTTGCTTTATCAGCTAGACAAGTTTGCCTCGCGGTTTAAATGAGCGCCAATATAGGCAGGCTCCCTTGGACTGTGACGATCACTTCCCTCTGCCTGGCGTGAATGATTGGTCAAGTGGTGGCATGGTCTTCAATTGAGGTCGACGCATTGCATTGTGGAAGAGATGTACTTGTCACGAGATAGAGAAGGGGTAATACGGCGCCTGAGATGTGTTCAGGGAGATGACCAACTTCATCTCATCACGCATTCTTTCGGCTTCCATTCACTCACGACTTTATGTTTGAGTTATCTACTCATCCGCTCTGTCCCCTACCCATATGCCCCCTGTGATTTCGCGCGTCCATTTCGTCATATTTACCTTTTCTCCATGTCTAATTCATGTCCCTAATCCCGCCCCTTTCGAAAGCCTTCGGCGCTCTTTCCCTCCGGTTTATCCCTTCTCTCATATGCTTTTCACCGCCCTTGTCTTCTAAGTTGCTTGTTCTTTCTCATCTCTTGAGACTCGCAAGTGCCTCGACTACTTCTTTCAATACTGATGCTTGGTGAAACTTGTTGTCGTAGTGGCAACCAATTCTGCAACCCCGTCACTGATTCTTTGCTTAGTTGACGTGTAAAAAGACGAATGCTGACACCAGACTGCCTGTCAGAATGTGGCATGACTTACCATCAGTAAGATAACCGAGTCCCTGGTCTTCTTCTTTCTCAGGGTCTCTTAGCTACTAACATAAATTGAGAACAGCAAGAGATTGGTGATTAACTTAGCATTTGCTCCTCCCTCCCCCTGGCTAACAAGTAAGTGCTCCCCCCTGTGTCTCCGCTACTTACTGGATAACAAGACTACAAAAAGCCGGAAAACAAGTGCTACTTCTGCGGTCTTATAGGCTTGCCTGGCTGTCTCATTATATGAGAACAACAATTGGCGCTCACCGTCTGACCGGGAAGAGCAATGATTGCTAGGTCCACTGGTATCACATGTAGAAGACAGGCGAAGCAAACAACATATCACTGGATCTCAATCCTTTGCCACACAAGTGCGGGATATGAAAGACGCAATCTGTGTTCGCTACTGCCATCCACCACGTCGCAGCTCAGTAGAAACGCCTCGTCTCGGGTAATCCTCAACTTCACTCCTTGACCCTCGCCATGAACCTTCGTTCCTTTCTAGGTACCAAAGAATAACCCAACCAGTAAAATAAATGTCGTTTCTGTCGTGAATCGTCGTGACTTGGTCATAATCGTCGTCAATCTTACTTGGTCTTGTTGTCGTCAACGTTACCGGCATTCGCCTGCTCAATCTCAGCACGCGCTCCATCCCATTTCTTCCGTTTCCCATCGAAAAGCCTCCACACGGCCGCAGTTTGCGGACCATCCATGAGCATGTTCCACAATCTCCTCTCCTTCAGCCAGAAGAGCCATCCCCTCCAACCCCAACCCATGTTCTCCTCGACACCCATGCCCGCGGTCTTGTCGGCCCAGACCAGCCAGTCCCGTGCTGGCACCGACGCTGGGATCACTGTCCCCCGTTGCGCCAGGCTGCTGATGCGCTTCTCTTGAAGCTCCATCCATCGCTCCATTTCTGTTTGGGTGGGTAGCTTTGAGTGTCCTGCCCAGATGTGGGCGATGCACATGCTTGCGATGTCGGCGAGGGAAAAAGCGCTGGTGACGAACCACGCGCAACCGAGGAATGCGAGGGAACTGGGTTCCTTGAGCGAGAAGACGTTCTGGTACAGGCGCGGGAGCGGACGGCCCTTGGACCCGGGAGCGTCGAGCCAGGTGGACGACTTGTCGGCGACTGGGCTCGCTTGGGAGTCCAACAGATCGAAGCTATACTTGTATCCAGTGCAACAGATGATGACATCGGCTTCAACAAGTTGCCCGTCTTGTAGCTCAATCTCCCTCGGCCCGACGATCTTCTTGATTCCATGAATGGATTTAATGTCTCCCGCTTGGAGTCTATCGATCAATGTGTCTGACACAACCGGGTTGACGACTTTAATCGAAGGCGCCGGTTCAAGACGCCACGCCGGGTTTACATCCCCAAAAGCCTGGTCCATGATGAACTTGGCTTTTTGGTTGAGCAGGGATTCCGAGTATGACGGATACCACCTCTCGAGGAAGCCTACCAATCGTGAAAATCGGTAGGTGAGCCCTTTCGTTCTTGTGATCTTGTCCACATCACGGGGCAACTACATGGGTTAGAGTGGTGGGCGAAACTGGATTCGTTGACTTACCACAATGGCTCCATGGTTGTGAGCAATGAGCACGCTGGAAGCCTTGCCGACTAGCTCTTCGGCAATGTCGTTCCCTGTATTGCCGAGTCCGAGAACAATGACTCTTTTTCCCGCGAAGGAATCTGGTCTTGAAACTGTCAGCTGTTCACCGCTCAACCCCATGACCAACCGACGCACCGTTTGAATGCTTTTGAATGGATTATCCTGCCTTGGAACAACCTCGAACCCTGGATCTTGGGCATGACAGGCTCTTGGTGCGGCCCCGTAGCAATGACGACCTTTTCGTAATACTGGGAGGGCGCGAACTCAAAGTCGAGTCGCCATTTATTCGACTCTTCCTCTCTTGCGACATGCTTAACAGCGGTGTTCAGCCGCATGTACGGCCGCAGACCAAAATGATCCACGTAGCTCTCGAGGTATTGGTTGACCTGTGCAGCAGTGCAGAAGGATGGGGTTCCTTGAGGGGTTGTCAGCTAAGCTGGGGCTAGTTCCAGTTATCGGGGGCTTACCTTTTTGAAAGGGGAAATCCGTGTAACAGCCCTAAATGAGTGGTGAGATTCCGATGTAACTCTTGACGGATCCTTCGCGGGGAGTCTCATACCCGATCAATAGAGACGTTGACAACAGTTGCTTCGGTCTGTTAGAACTCAGTGCAAAGAAGAGAGATGGCGAAACCTACACTCGAGTACGCTCAGCGTGTTCTCGTCGTCGGTATAGTGCCATAGGCCTCCGACGTAGCTGCTCCGTTCGAAACCAGTGACATCGAAGTCTTCTTCCAGCAAGTTCTTGACAGCCACTATTCCCATGGCCCCTAGATAAGAAACGGTCAGTCAGTTAGTCGGTGGTCCCACTATTTCCACGAAAGGGCAGAACACGCCCCGTCTTACACGCACCAAGGCCAACGACAGCGACTCTCTGGTCTCGCGGGTCGAGAGCAGTCTCCATGGACGACAGATCAGCGACTCATGCTGTTGAGAAAAGAAGATGAGCCGCGGAGGGGAAGAGGCGGGAAAACCCAGGTGACATGATGTTTCCCGTGTGGCCGGGATAAGGTGAGCGAGCATCCCTGTCTGAACTGGCAGCAGAATGATTGAGAAGATGGATGCGACGGGGAATAGAATGGCTGCGCGCCGACTCGTCACCCCACCGCGGAGCAAATCCGCACGCCTCTGCTCTTTGTCTACGGCTACATTGATGGGAAATTCGATAGCTTCAGCCTGAAAAGCGTCTAGTAGCGATTGGGTAGTCGGCAGCTGTGTTGTGCCGGGGGATTCGCTGGCTGATGGCAGGCTAAAGGTACTGGGGCTTGCGGCTGAGGACGCCATCGTCTCGGATTGGAAAGGTTGTAAATGAACGCTCTCAAGAGTTGCTAGGATTCCATCATTATTCCCAATAGTTTGTTGATCATTAAATGAATATTTTTATGGAATGCCCGTATGTCAGTTCTCAAATAAAGTGCCTGCAAATACTGCTTGGCAACAGCTGTTAATGTGCCTGGCTGCCAGCGCACCTATCTTTCACTTGTACCACTGTGACAACCGTGACTGATATCGGAATAACTACGCCAAGGGGCTTTGTCAATTTGGGAGGTAGTAAGATCTCCGGTTCCAAAAAGAAAACAGCATCAACATCGTCATTTTTGTTGGACAAAAATTGGGGCAGTTTTAGCGTTAGTCTTCACGTGAACTTCATAAAGGTTAATTGTGAGTGGTCGAACATCAAACTCGAGCAGCCGACTCGCCATGGGAAGTGGATCACCGCTTCAATAGGTTCCATGGTCTAACGGTTATGACTGCGGATTCTGATTCCGCCAGCGAGGGTTCGACTCCCCCTGGAACCTTCCTTTTTGACGTTGCTGTGACTGGTTGGTCAGGGTTGCTCTTTTTTGTCTGCCCAACATTGTCCTTTTTATTCAATGGCTGGCTGTCATGTAGAGTTGACGCTCTGCCGAAGGTTGATTGGCATTCTTCTGCTTCAAGATTTGGAACTTGTTGGCGGATTTGACTGGTCTGTCTGTTTGTGCGTGTATACATCGCGAATTCGTCTCGCAATGCATTTAAAAGAAGAAAATAACGACAATTGTACTTCTCTATTTTGTTTTACCTCTGCTTCTAATTTGGCCCGATTGAGGTAATTGTGTTGTCGCTTTCGTCGCGTGGAGAAAAGAGTCCTCAATGAGAGAGGGAAGTCCTCTACTCCAACACCAAGTTATCTGCATTCACCGAAGGAATCAACCCTACTAAGCCGTAACTTCCGTTACGCGGTGTCGCTCATCCTCGAAATTATTGGGCGAAAGACCTCCCATCATGACAAGTTCCACTCCGCCTTCGGTGGAAGCTTCTGTTGTGGTCTCACGTCAAGGGGGGCGTGAGGTCTCGAAAGTGAAGATGTGTGTGTGTAAAAAGCTAGCTAGGGCCTACATGCATCAGGGTGTGTGTCAAGTAGGGCTCGAGGCTGCAGGTGTAGATGCCTGAGGCATCTACAACAGCTTCAATCCATCTTGGTCCGCAGCTACCCGAAGAGGAATCCACAACCATTGCTCATGACTGGGATAAGCCAACAAGTATTGCACAGTTAGCTGTAATTACTGAGCGAATAAATATGATGCAAAGGGAGATAAGGATATGGGAGACAATCAAAGCCTGGCTTTAGCTGGCGAAGTTTCCCCTTGATATGACGCAATTGCTCTTGCATTGCACCATTACCCCATGATATACGAAAGCTCAACTTTACCATTAAAGCAGTGTCATCGGCATTGTGATGGTATTCTCGTTGGACCCCCATGACACCCCAAGACAAGCAAAAAAGTCCCGACTGCATTCATCTCGACTCAATCTTGCCACTGCTTCCAAAATTGTTTTTATCTTACACCACCTCGAGTAAGCGATCAGCCTCCGTCTGACACGGACCGACGACGAAACCGGGAGTGATTATCTTACGGCTCCGATCCCGGGCTGCCTGAGGCGCCAAAACCGGTTGCATCATCCCGCTAGATTCGGTAAACCATCAACCTTGAGGGCTGTCGTGCTGCATCACACTTCTCCTATAAATCATTCGTCCCTGTTGGCTTGCGACTGGGAGAATCCCCTCCTTCGGCTACCGGATTACAAAGGCATCGTGGCATCTTTGGCGGCCACGGCACTGCGCCGTCTTGTTCTTCTCGCTCCCTTACCCCTCGCTGTAATTACTTGATCCGCGAAACTCCAAACCCCCGCCATTCCGAATACCGAACACGTCCAGACCACGATGCGACCGCCGATCTGAAACCGTCACCATGCTGCCCCGATTGCTGTATCGCTCGCCGCTGGGCTGCCCCCGGTGCGGCCTCGCGAAGACATACGCGCGCCCTCCGTGGCTGCCGCAGCGGCCGAGCACCGTCCATCCGTTCTGGACGTCGGCTGCCCCACGCCGTGAACAGCCTCCGGCGTCCGGAGCTTCCAGCAACGAATTGGCCAGGACGGCTGCCGTCAAGACCACGGTTGTCGCCGCGCCGAAAACCCCGTCGCCGAATAAGCATGACCCCCTCGCGATGGCGGACAAGTCTGCCTCTGACCAGCGCAAGGCCGATTGGGCCATCATGAAGGAGATGACTCGGTATCTGTGGCCCAAGGATAGTCTGGGTACTAAGCTGCGCGTCGGCCTGGCCGTGTTCCTGCTGGTCGGCTCAAAGGTCCTGAATGTTCAGGTTCCCTTCTACTTCAAGAGTATCGTCGATTCCATGAACATCGACATCGCCGCTGTGGGAGGCACTGCCACCACTGTTGCGGGTGCCATGATCTTCGCGTACGGCGCCACGCGCGTCAGTGCCACAGTGTTCCAGGAAATGCGCAACGCTGTGTTCGCCTCCGTCGCGCAGAAAGCTATTCGAAGGGTTGCATGCAACGTCTTTGACCATCTTCTGCGACTCGACCTGTCCTTCCACCTGTCCAAGCAGACGGGCGGCTTGACGAGAGCGATTGAACGGGGTACTAAAGGAATTAGCTTTCTCTTAACGAGCATGGTATTTCACCTCTTGCCCACTGCGCTGGAGATTGGAATGGTCTGTGGAATCCTGACCTGGCAATACGGTGCACAGTTTGCGGCTATCACTGTGCTCACTATGGTGAGCTACACTGCATTCACTATCTGGACTACTGCCTGGCGCACCAAGTTCCGGAGACAGGCCAACGCAGCCGACAACAGGGCGTCGACGGTGGCTGTCGACTCTCTGATCAACTACGAGGCAGTCAAGTACTTCAACAATGAGAAATTCGAGGTCTCACGTTACGACAAGGCTCTGCAGCAGTACGAGAAGAGCTCGATCAAGGTGGCCACATCCCTAGCGTTCCTGAACAGTGGCCAGAACATAATCTTCTCTACCGCGTTGACGGGCATGATGTACCTCGCCGCGAACGGTGTGGCGGCCGGTTCCTTGACGGTTGGTGACCTGGTCATGGTGAACCAGCTTGTCTTCCAGCTTTCAGTACCGCTCAACTTCTTGGGTTCCGTCTACCGGGAGCTTCGACAGTCCCTTCTTGATATGGAAACCCTGTTCAACCTGCAAAAAGTCAACACTGGCATCAAGGAGAAGCCCAACGCGAAGCCCCTCGTTCTCCATAAAGGAGGGGAGATCAAGTTTGAGAATGTCAACTTTGGATACCACCCCGAGCGCCCAATCCTGAAGAATCTGTCCTTGACCATACCCGCTGGCAAGAAGGTTGCTGTTGTTGGTCCGAGTGGATGCGGCAAGTCGACGTTGTTACGCCTGCTGTTCCGGTCCTACGACGTTCAGGGCGGCCGGATTTTGATTGATGACCAGGATGTCCGGGATGTCAACGTCGACTCTCTCCGGAGATCCATCGGCGTTGTCCCCCAGGACACTCCCCTTTTCAACGATACCGTTGAACATAATATCCGATATGGTTCCATCGACGCAGCCCATGAAGAGGTAGTGGCGGCCGCCCAGCGGGCTCGCGTCCACGACATCATTCAACACTTTCCCGACAAGTACCAAACCAAGGTTGGTGAGCGCGGCTTGATGATTTCAGGCGGCGAGAAGCAGCGACTGGCCGTGAGCCGACTATTGCTCAAGGACCCGCCACTGCTCTTCTTTGACGAGGCAACTAGCGCCTTGGACACGCATACCGAACAGGCCTTGATGGTGAACATCAACAGCATTCTCCGTGAGAAGGGTCGGACTAGCGTGTTTGTCGCGCATCGTCTGAGGACTATTTTTGATTCAGACATCATCATTGTCCTCAAGGAGGGCCAGGTAGCGGAGATGGGCACCCATCGCGAGCTAATTGACCGCGCCGGGATATACGCAGAACTATGGAGTGGTGAGTCTTTTTTCAACGAAACAAAAAGTCGCTCAGCGTTGCTAATATTTTGACAGCTCAAGAAACTAGCTTCCACGATGACGGGACTGCCAGGAACGAGGATGTCGAGGAGGAGGAATTGATCCAGACTCGACAGTGATGACTGGGTGTCGTGCCATGGAGCTCCATGTGAGCCCAGCAAACAGACCATATTAGACAATCAATACAGTAACTCGAGGCTACCGCAAGGGCCAACTTGTCAAAAGTGGAAGCGATCCAACATGCTGGGTAGATGTGGAGCAGTTTCGATCCAGGCCCCAAGACTGGTGCGATTTCGGCCGGCCAGCGGAGCCGAATGAGGAAACCCGCGAGGGTCTCGAGGGTCGTGGGTCACATCTAGCCTATCGACAAATGGACATTGTCGAGGCCTCGTGAGTGACCTAGACGAAGGATGCAAATTATTAGGGCGACTGTGATTTAACAGTATGACCGATTGGTTGTTACGTTGCTTCCACCCACTTTCTTCGATCCTTCCAGCCTTACGCAAGTGATACTGAAGAGGTTGAAGATGCTAGGGGGTGGCAAGGAATAAGTGAAGAGTTGGGAAGCATCATCTCCACCTGTGATCTGATTAGATTAGGTCATGCTCACTTAATTCGCCAACTAGACGCTGGCGGTTCGTGTAGCCGGCGACGATCTTTCCGAACGGCGTGAGTCCCAGCGGCGGACTTTTTCGTGGGTCTTGCTTGTCTTGGCTGTTTGGGCGAACGGTAGCTACATAATGGGACGGCCTGCCTGCATCTACGATGGGCTTGTGAACCATCATTTTTACAACTCCTCTGTAAAACTTGTTCGTTGTATCGGTCTCGGTCTTCAACCACATCCGGTGAAGACAAGATTACACCCATGCCGGCGGTGGTCGCCCCCGAGCGAGTCGACTCGGGCAGCGAGCACCTGAAGCCGCTTAAGGACAGCAAGGAGGCTTTCCTGCGGTTCTGGGCTGGTCGTAGTCATATGGGTAGTTGTGGTATGATCTTGTGTTGAATGTAGGGTTGGAAGGGAAGCAAGTTTGCGTAAAGAGTGGATGGACTTGATTCCTTGGTCAAGGAGGAATCTAAAAGAAAAACCAAAAGCACGTGCGTACTTCTCGTTCAAAACTCCCGCGTTATCGTTTTTTATTCTAGGAAATGTGCAGGAGATGAAATGATGTTTCCTTTATTCTTTGTAAATGCTGGCAATATTGTTATCAGTGACTACGGGCATTTCATCTCGGTTTGTGATGGTGATCCTGCACAATCAACATAAAAGCTGGGTTCTAGGGTAAGTCTTGTTGGTACCTGAGCCAAAGACTAAATGCGATATAAATGTAGTACACAATGACCTTATTGCGTCCAAGGAGAAATTTTAGCACCTGAGCACTTGAGCATCAAATACACAGAAACAATACTGTATTCATCAAAATTTCCCTAACATCCAACGCGACCAAGTAGCACCCTGGTGAGAAATTATCTTGTTCGTGAAGAAGCCCCACTCACCTCTTCTTACCGCCAAACTCCGCGATGCTTCCTTACGAGCAACTTCAACCCAACAATTGCTAATAAAACAATGAAGATCCTCCTTCACTCCCACTTCCCAGCCGGTCATGCATACCCTATGCAAGCCGTGGCCCAAGAACTGGTCCGCCGCGGCCACGACGTCGTCTGGCTGACGAGCGCTGACAACGAAGCCCGCGTCCGCATGACGGGAGCAGTCTTCGTCGCGACCGAAGCAATCGCCGTCGTGGACGCCCCGCTCATGGCGGAGAACGAAACAGGTCTTCTGGATGGGATGCACAGTCGGCTGCAGTCTCGGGTTATCGCTCAGGTGAGCGACTATCGCAGAGTCTTGCGAGGCTTTGTTGCTGAGGTGCTGCTCGTGGACGTACTGCCCTTTGGCGCGAGGGCGTTGTACGAACTTGGCGAGATCCCTGTGTATGCGACGCTGGGAGTCATTCCGATGTACATGTCGTGCTGGGGGGCTCCTCAGGCCGTGTCGGGAAAGGCGCCGCCCTCTTCCATGCTTGGGCTGCTCTGGAATCACATCAAACACTTGGTGAACCAGTGGATAATCCTGCCACTATTCCTGCGGCGGGTGCTCAACACGCAAAGGAGAGCGCTGGGTTTAGGGAATCTCCCCTATGGTGAGCCCGTCGAGGCTTTCACCTACAGCCCCTTCTTGCACATCCAGGCCTCGTCTCCGTCCCTGGAGTTCCGTCAGCGCCCGAAGCCCACCCAGCAGAGGATGAATACCCATCATGTTGGACCCCTCGTCACATCTGTTGCGACGGTACCGGACCAGCTACCAGGATGGTGGGACGACATCGTGAAGCACCCACGGGTCGTGGGTGTGACTCAAGGAACTTTGGCCATGGACCCAGCATCGTTGATCATGCCGGCAATTGAAGCTCTCTCAGACAACCCGGAGCTTCTCTTGGTGGTCGCTTCTCCGCACACGGAAGAGATCAAGGCTCGAGTCGGAGAGCCACCCAACGTCCGCTTCGCCAAATGGATACCCTACCACCTTTTCCTGCCACAACTGTCTCTCCTCATCACAAACGGCGGCTACGGGAGCATCACCCAGGCGCTGTCCCATAAAGTCCCGCTGATCTGTGCCGGCCAGACAGAGGACAAGAAAGACACAGCTGCGAGGATCGACTGGGCAGGTGCGGGAATAGATCTAAAGACCGACAACCCTTCAACAGACCAAATCCGGACTGCTGTGGCGGAGATCATGGGCGACGGAGGCTACGGGGAGAGGGTTGCACGTCTTGGAGACGAGCTAAACGAACTTGGGGGACAAAGAAGGGCTAGTGAGCTCCTGGAGCAACTTGTGCAATCATTCAAGGCCATGAAAGCCGCATGAAAACAAAGACCCGTCCTAGCTCACAACGGCTCCCAAGTCAAGAACCAGGATAGTTTGAAGGATGCCCCACGATGGAGATCAGGGTTCGGCTGCTGAGATTCACTAAGGACTCAGAGGGCCGAGTTCCATGTGAGGGGCGAATGGACTGTCTTTTTCTTTGACGTAACGACGTGACGGGAATCCGAGATGAGAAATCGCAGGACATGATCTACGGTGACCAGGGCTTTTGGTAGACATTGCACTTCTGACTGTGGCCAAGACGGGTTGAGCCTTTAACGTTCGCGGGGAGTGGGATTCGGAGTATTGCATCGGCCGACCGATTCGTGGAAGAAGACAAAGGGACAAGGTTTCCGCAGACCGCATAACGGCTCGAAGCAGCGTCGATTAGGAGTAGCTTTGTTTAGACTTCCTTTATTCTTGTGTTATGGTCTGTTCGGTCGGAGGTTCGGTTGGCGACTTGAGAGCACTTTGGGTGTTCCACGGTCGGACGATGTTGCTTTCATCTGCTCGACGAGTTTATTAGCATAAGTGCTGATCAGTGACTATCTTGGGATGAGGAGGAGGAGGTTAGACAAATATTGGTCTTGGGCATTAGAGGGACCCCATCAGTTTTAGAGAAGCATATGCTCTCAAAATGCGTGGGATGACCATGCTGGGTAGATTCTGCTTCAGGTTCATCGTCGTCTTGAGTCTCTGAGGAGTAGTTTCTGCCGTGCTTGTCCACAACGGTCGCTGTGTGTGATGCTCGTGCAGGGGCTCGTGCTTGCTTTTGTGTCAACTTTGGATCTATTGACGCTGATTCTCTTAGACTTGGGAACGGCTCGAGGGCTCGGTACGTGGGATGGTAGGCTTTCGAGAAATGTTTCGGAGAGCTGTAACTGTGTTGAGCCTTGGATTAGCAACTTGAACTGTGGGCGATGGGCGGGCTTAACTGTAAAATGAGGATAGGAGGTCTCGGTTTCTCTAGTAATTCGATGGATCCGATCTTTCAGGTGGAACTGCCACCCGACGTTTGGAGAATTTCGTGAGGGGTAGACGCCATTTCTGCTTGTTTCATGGAATGAAGAGACGGGTTTCTGCAGCCTGACAGTAAATACCAATATGGCCTGAAGCCTAAAAACGTTCTTCAAACTGACATGTAACATACCTAAATGCCGAAGAGTCAAGATCAAGGGACCTAGAAAGGGTTGCCATCCTGGTAGATGATAGTTTTCTTCTTCATCTGTGTTATCTAACGGTTGGTGGGTCAATCGAAGCCGGCGTGGCGAGTGTGTTTAAGCTTGTTCTTCAGTCATGCCTGAAGTCTGTAGTGAGTGTCATAGCAGCTAGATGGCTTGAAGGGGGACATAGTCTGTAGCTGAAGAGGAGAGTCGGTACTTTTCATGTATGGTGTGCATCTTCTCCGCAACGCCTGCTTCTGATGAGCTGTTGCTCTCATCGTCGTCGTACTCGCCTTCCATCGCAAATGATGTCTGGCTGATGCTGTTACATCGTCTGGAGAATCTTGGGGGTGAGTTAAACATCGGGGAGCTTTGGGGCTTGGCTGGTCGATAAAGTCTTTCACTGACGTGTCTGAGGCATCGTGGGAAGCCGAATCTAGCGAGTGCGACTGGGCAGAGAGCTGGATTACCGACAGCGCCGCCCCCTTTCGGTAGCCTTTCCTCATGGTCCTTCGTAGGGAGATCTCGTGCTTCGTTCTGATGGAAGTGCGGAGTCGCGTTCTTGATGATGGATTCTTGGCTTCTGGGCTTCGGTAGCGACGCGTCGCAGCAGGTCTCGGTCGGATTTGGATAGGGGTAGGGTTTCGTAGATTACAGGGAGGACGGCGAGAGAACTGCGAATTATTAGAGACGTTAGCGAGGAGATGGAAGAAGTGTTGGGAGTCTAGAGTTGGGTTTTCGAATGATGACTTTGTGATGGAGAGTGTGTGGGAGGGTATCGAGAGGAGGTGGGCGGAGCACTGACCTGGGGAGAACAAAGGTCGCAACTAGGTCTCGATTTGATCTTTTCGAAGTCTTTGGCACGGGCTGCTTCTGGTTCTTCTGGATAAATCGTCCGATGTGCGAGTTTCCCGATGGCGGGATGGAAGCTCATGGTTGATGGCGAGGCGCAGAGTGCGTAGGACTTTGGACGAAGAGGGTAAGGCGAGAGGAGGCCAACGCACCGAGGCGAGCAGCGAGGAGGAGGTCCTGAACACGGCGCCAGGCAACATGAGTGACAGCATCAAGATAAGTAACAGAAGACAATATTAGGAAGAGGAGTCGACGAGTCTTTGGAACATCACAGACGTTCAGGCGGCCCTGGAGCTGGGCTGTTTAGTGCTCCTGTCGGGGGAGCACTGCACTGAGGCGCCCGGGGGGATGCTCGAGGCCTAAAATATCACTACAAGGCAACGGGGAATCACAACGACAGCACGACTACGACCTGGGAGGAGGCACAGAGGGACTGAAACTCGTAGAGTATGGAAATGCTGATCTCGGTAATGCTACATCAAAGGGGCATTTGATACGAAAAGTATCGATACGTCTTTGTTTCTTTCTTTACGCGTCGGAACTAACCCACATCAACACCTGAACAGCATCATCTCACGAGAACAAGCATCGCCACCACCACCACCACTACGTCTTCTTCTTCAAGCCGGGGCACAAGGCCTCGAACCCAATGAAAAAGTAAAAAGAAACCCGAAGGTTATCACGTTCCAAAAATTGCCCGCGGCGGACGTCCAACATGTTTCCAAAAGTGTCCATGCGGGCTGTTCATCGGGGTGAAGAAGAAAAGAGAGAAAGGAAGCAAGTTTGGGATCTGAGGAGGAGCGAGGTTTATATACTTGGAACTAGGGCCCCCGGGATCACTCCCCGCCGGATCGGACCGACCCCTGCTCGGCAGTTGGCTGCCGCGCCGATCGATCGATTTGGGGGCGCGCGGCTGATTGCTCGTGCAGGCTGCCAGATCTGGTGGGGGCCGGCTGATTGCGAGCTGTCGATTCACCGTCATTATTTGCGTTGCCTGGGTGAAGAGGCATGGCGCCGTGGTGGTGTGGTGCGTCGCTGCTTGATGCCTGCTTGATGCCCATCCTAGAGGCCGTGATCCCTACGCACCACAGCACTTTAGAGAAAATCCGAATAGCCCAAAGGAATCCAAATATTTATGCCTACATCCGAGTATTTTTTTTATTCGGATATCTCGTGTTTTGGTGGTTGCCCTGGGGAGTGTCTCGAGGAGGTCCCCTACGGTTGATGCAGTCCCCGATTTCTACCAAGCTCGCATGCGCCGTCACTTGGGGAGCTGTACCAAGCCACCACAATGAAGTATATACGCACACTAAGAGTGTATGCAAGTGCACTCAATATAATGAGACATCTCTACTGTATTAAATTCCACTCTAAATGCCCCGGCTTTCAAAGCCTCTGCTCTCCCCAACGCATCAGAGTCATTGGACCAGATTCCCACAGCAAAGCCAGGCCAGAGAGACAACCCGCTTTGGGAAAAATAGAACAGCGAAAATGCCAACGTGATTCAATGTTCCCATTTTTTCGAGTGGCCCATCTGCAGAGCGTCGTCAGCGCAGGGGGCTTAGGGCATGCTCGACCTACAGCAGGGCGCACATCCACGAGCAGACATCGGAGGATATTCGTGTTTGCTCTCGGATATAGATGTTCTCAATCTCATCCTCCGACATATGTTATATATGGGAAAAAGGGAGTTGTGGTACCTGAATTTGGCGAGTGTCTGGTGGTGCTGTTGGCAGGGACCCGCGCCTGCGTCGCCCCCCTTAAGGCGTTGTCCCTATTTTTTGAGCCCCCAGCTGCCAACTGCCAATGACCATTATGCCTTACCTTAGGCTGCACTGCACACAATAACGCGTGCTGTGTTTTTCCAGATCACTCCAGGGCTCCACCCCGCCCCCGAATTTCTATATAAACCTCCTCCTTCCGCCCTTTCTCCTCCTCCTTTCTTTTCCTCTTCCACACAACACAAGAAACCCTCAAACCACCACACCACAAAAACCCTCCTGGGTCTGGAAGAGCAGCCTTCAGCCTTCAGCCTTTGCCACTTGCTCTTCCAGACCCACCCCACAAACAACCCTCCTGGGTCTGGAAGGGTACCTTTCGCTTTTTGCCAATATACCCTTCCAGACCTACCCCACAAACAACCAGGCCTGGAAGAGTAGCCTTCAGCCTCTTGCCGTTCGCTCTTCCAGGCCTTCTTTCGTGTTCTTCCCCACCGCCGATCGGTATGTTTTTGTGCCCTGGCGATTCCGCTTTCCCCGAATGCACTGCTTTGACATCTTGATACTGACATGAGCTTTGAGGGGGTAGAGTAGATTCTGGCCTAAAGCTCGTTGACGGGGGGGAACCGTACGGTGCAAGACCCGGAAGCCGCCCCAGGTCGGTGAAAGGGCCGGAAACCGTATCAGGGTGTCGGTCAAAGGGCCGGAAACCGTATGGTTTCCCCGCCCCGAGAGCAAAAGCGACGTCGTTAAGGTAAGTCTTGTTCCTTTCAATTGACCTGTTTCTCGTTCTAACCACTTCTGCAGTCCGAACCCTGGCCTAGCGACCTGGCTGATCAATGTTGCCATCAGCAACGATCCGGCGTTTTCGGTCCGCTGCAATACAACAGACATCAAATTGGTGAGAAGGCGATCTGAACGAGTTGAAGAAACAGCTTAGAGCACCCTCTGACTGGGGGTCGAGCGGAACGTGCTGAGCGATGTGGTTAAGTCCTTTGTAGTGATTGTCATTGAGGGGGCATCTTGCAGGTTGTCTGAGGGATGAATCTCGGGTTCATTCCTCAAACAGCCCGCAAGTCTGCTTCCTCCCTGACAATCACCACAGCGGACTTAACGACGTCGCGCCGCGGGCTCTCCTCGATCATCTTCGGGGGTGGGCTCACAACCTTGGGGAGTTGGAACTTGGAACTTGAAGATTGGAGGTAAACATGGATGAAATGGGATGGACTTGCTACCTCAAAAACACAGACAATCAATAAACTTCTGAAACTTCAAATTTATCACCCAAATCTTTCTAGTCCATGATTGCCTCGTAAATTGTGCCTCGCACCAAATGTCTGCCTTCTTGAGTTTGCAAAGCATCCATTCCTCGCCAAGACGCGCTCCCAACGTGACACCCCTAGCTGCTCTAACCAAAACACCCACCCATCTAACGTCTGAGAATTCCCACCGAACCCGTTGCACTCTCACTCCTCAATGACGACCATGTCATCGTTCACATCCACCAAGTCACCCGCCTCGACAAGCACAGCCGTACACGTGCCGCTCGTCGGACTGGGAATCTCCACCTCCATCTTGCTCGACTCCAAGCACAGCTGTCACCAAAAAAGTTAGTTTAGGTGTGTTCACGCGTTATAGTGGTGGTTGATTTGCACTGACCAGTACGTCGCCCTTCTTCACGACATCTCCCCTCTTGACGATGACCTTGTAGCATCGGCCGGGCATCGCAGCCACCACGCGCTCTCCCTTGGCGTCCGATGTTCCGAAAAACAGGCTGTGGGCTACGTCGTTGGCTTTGGCGATGGACTGGTAAGGTCGGCACAGATCATCCACGAACGGGGCGCTTGCGATGGCTTTGGCTTGGCGGTCGGCGGTGGCGACGATGTCGTCTTTGTTCTCGTCCAGCCACGCCTCGTACTGCACCAGATTCAGCACGCCATCGCTCACGCACACGAGCTCCTCGGTGGGCTTGGCGTCGAGCTTGGCCTCGCTGATGTGGTAGAATGTGATGCGGTCGAATTGGCGGAACATCCAAGGATTGGCGTTGGTGGTGCTCGCGCAGTCTTCATGTCCGCTACCCCTACCGCAACCGATCCCAACCAAACGTGAGTCCCACACATCTACGGTTCGACCGACTAACTGGTAGCCTCCGGGGGAATCCGTGGCATAGATGCACATGTACTGTCCGCCGATGCCCACAGCACCACGAGGTGTAAACGAACGCGATGGGTTGTACTTTGTTCCGAACAAGCGATGCCTAGGGTCGAGGGGAACAGCACAAGGTGAACCCAGAAACACGTCACCGAGCCCAAGAACGAGAAAAGTAGCGTCGTGAAGCAGGCTAGAGATGTCGTCAAGGCCGTTTAGCTTCTCCAGAAACTCAACATTACTGGGCAGCCATGGCGCTTCACTTCGAATCGTTGCTGCGTACCGCTCAACAGCAGCCTCATTAACGCTGTCGTTGAAGGCGAGCGGAAGGTGGAAGATGCGCGAAGGAACCTCCGTTGGCATGCTATATGATCCAACGTGTTCGACCAAACGAGCCACCATTGTGCCTGGGGACAGGCCACCGCCGTAGGTGATGTGCAGCGTGAAAACTCCCGGCGTGAGCTCTTCCACACCAGGGATGGGCTTCATGTTGTGGTGTTCGCAGAACGCGAATATGCCAAAGCTTTGCCGCAGGTCAAAGGCTGTTGCCTCTCCAAACTCTAGCAACATGGCACAATCTCCGGCTTGTCGGATCAGAATCTGTTGGCCGTCTTGGTCGATACGGCCAACTACAATGGGATTCTCGGCCAGTGCCCTCTCTAGCGCCGCTTCATCTCCAGGAATGGCGGGGACTGGAAGCGCCGCCAGATTCTCAATCACCTGGCTTAGCTGCTGCTCAAGCTCAAGAGCCTCCTCCACGCTGATGATGGAGAACCGGATAGTATCTCCTGGTCGGACCTGGCCCATCTTCCACATATCCGCTGACACTATCACGCAGAAAACCACGAACCCTCCCAGACTGGGACCGTCACAGGCTAACACAACGGCCTCATCCCCTGTGAAACTCACGCTACCGACTGAATACGGACTGTCGTGGATATTCGAAGGATGCAGGCCGGCCTCTCCTCCAGTCTGTCGCGCCCACTCCGGCTGCGGCCCTGTCAGTCGCACGCCAAGTCGGTTGCTGTTGTGATGGACCCTCCATTCGCTCGAGAAGAGCGACTGGAAGCTATCAGAGGTAAAAAAGTCTGGGTCGCCGTGGGGACCGGGTACAACGCGGATTGTCCATTGAGATTTTCGCTGACGAGGAACAGGGATCGCAGGAACAATTTGAAGAACCTCATTTTCCGAAACCTCACGAACCTTGATGGGCAAAATATCCCGAGCATGAAGCTTACGACCTTTGAACCCTCCAAACTTGCCCAATTCGAACGTCGCTCGACTGCCCATAACGACTGGGACTTGAATACCGCCTTCGACGGCTATATATACACGGTACCCATACTCGACTGTTCCGATGGCTAGGACCTGGCCCGATCGAACGCGGATTGCCTGATTTGCGTCTACTGGCTCACTGTCTAGTGTCATGGGGGCGTCGCCTCCAGTCACCGCAACGATGGTATCGCAGTGAAACCGCAGTGAAGGGCCTTGAAATGTGCACTCAAGTCCAGCTGCGTCCGACGAGTTGTTTACAAGACGATTTGCAAGTCGAAACGAGAACGAATCCATGGGACCTCCGGGTGGGACGCCCACGCTCCAGTATCCGATCCTCCCAGGATAGTCCTGAACGGTGGTCAGAGCCCCAGGCTGGAGGATCTCAAAGGAAGGTGATATCATCTGAAACGTGTCCAGCGACTTTGTGGTGTAGTTCCCGGACTCGAACAAAGAGGATGAGACGATTTGGCGCAGATACTCGAGGTTAGTCTCCACACCCTCAAGCTTGGTAGCGGCAAGACCGTCTGCCAGGTTTCTCAAGGCCTCGCGACGGTCCGACCCAGAAGCAATAAGTTTGGCCACCAGCGGATCATAGGAAGTTGTGATTTCGGTGCCAACCTTGACCCAGGTGTCAACTCTCAGGCTCGAGGGAAACTCAAGACTCGTAATGCGGCCGGAACAAGGACGAAAGGATTGAAGGGGACTCTCAGCATACAGCCGAACTTCGATCGATGCGCCGCGGACCGTCAGAGCATTGGCAGAGGCACCAAAGAGATGATCGACCTTGCCGTCAGCAATGTTCAGCATACACTCAACCAGGTCCATACCAGTCACTGACTCTGTGACTGGATGTTCGACCTGCAGTCGCGTGTTGACTTCCAGAAAGTAAAACTTCTGTGTGTCGACATCATATATGAATTCCACGGTGCCTACGTTGCGAAATTGGACTGAAGCGGCGAGTCGTATAGCGGCGGCTTTCATCTCTTCTCGTACGACCTCCGGAACCATGATTGCAGGGCTCTCCTCGACGACCTTTTGGTGGCGGCGTTGTAGCGAACAATCGCGTTCTCCAGCTGCAATGACACGTCCTGTGCCATCACCTAATATCTGAACCTCGATGTGCCGGGCGTTCAGAACGAAGCGCTCCAAGAACACACCTCCGTTTCCGAAATTGGCCGAGGCCTGTCGCTGAACACTCTCAAAAGTAGCCTTGAGACTCTCTACATCCTTGCAATGGCTCAAGCCAATCCCACCACCGCCAGCTGTGCTCTTTAGCATCAGGGGGAAGCCAATCCGCTGACTTTCGTTCAGGGCATCTTCCAACGAGATGAGTAAGCTGTCGCTTCCTGGGACGGTCGGAACCTGAGCCTCAGCAGCAATAGCACGCGCCAGGTGCTTTAATCCTAGGCTAGACATTTGCGTTGCTGTTGGGCCTACCCACTTCATTCCCGCTTCTTCGACGGCGGTTGCGAAATCAGCATTTTCGGCCAGGAAGCCATAGCCAGGAATGACTGCATCTGCGGAGGACGATTTGGCCAATTTGATTATTTGCGGAATGTTCAGGTACGTGTCTGAAACCGAGTTTCCCTCGAGTCTCAAGGCAACATCTGCATCGCTGACGTGGGAGGCTTCGGCATCGGTGTCGGAATAGATTGCAACAGCCTGGAGGCCCATCTGATGAATGGTCTCGATTATTCGGACAGCAATCTCTCCTCGGTTGGCAACGAGGACTGTCAAAATAGGTTTCTCGTGTGAGCCGTTGGTCAAAGGCTTGGCGACTTCTCGCAGATGGTAATTGTAAGCCCTCCAGCTCCCGTAACTGGTGATATCAGTAGCATCTACCAGGCCTAGTGGTTCACAGACGAAGCCATGAACCCAAGAAGAATCCTTCAACTCAAGCGAGCCGATCCCCAGAGGTGAAGGAATCGTAGCCATGAAGCTTGCCAGGGCGTATTTCGGTAAGTTCCACACCTCGACCTCGATTTCCGCACCATGCTCCTCTGACGATACTCTTTGCAAACCAGGTTTCTTAGGACCTGATACTGAATTTAGAGCAAACAAGCGGTAGTTCTTCGATGTGGTCGTCGTACTCAGAAGCTCGGCGCCACGAGATACGAGGTCTTTATTAAGAGGAAATCCAACGAGGTGCGCACCCACGACTGCCACCGGCACATAGCCCGATTGAGCAGGCGATTTCACCAATGGCGTCTCGCGATACTCGACACCCGTTGCTCCTAGTGTCCTAATCTCGCCTGCGAACCATTGTTGAGCCCACTGAAGGAGCTGAGGTTCCTGCCAATTATTGGAGATAAGCGTGATGCTGAAGGGAAGTCCATCGAGTCTAAATCCGGCTGGTATGGAAAGTGCTGACCAATCGAGAAAGTTGACAAAATTCGTGTACGTTCCGAGCAGAGAGTTCTCCTCGACTGGCTTCTGCAAGAGTTGCTCCATTGTCGGAAAGGTCGGAGTGGTGGGTACAAGGATCCCGTCAAAGTCACTGAAGGCCAGTTGGATCTGACGAGTAAGATCCTGTCGAACGTATTCGCCCTTGAATACATCAGCTGCTGACAGGGTTTGCGCTCTGATAACGATTCTTCGCACAACAGGATCCATTGCATCCTCAGGAGCACGCTCGATGAAATCCCTTATGGCCTCGTACCGTTCGGCTACCCAAGGCCCCGAATACAGAAGTTCTGCGAGCTGGAATAACATCTTGAAGTCAACCGGTTTCAGGCTCCAGCCAAGGGCCTTTGCCTTCTCCAGCGCTTTTTCGTATGCCGGGTAGTGGTCGTCGCGGCCGAACCAGTCTGGCTCCGCGCAGATAGCCAAAGAAAGAGCCGTCCCAGGGCTTTTGGTACCAAACCCACCAGATACGGGCATTGAACTGGCATCGGGACGGGGGCGAGAATAAGAGTCTTCGACATCAAACCCCTCAGCGACGGACAACACCGTCTCCGCGTCCGCGACGGTTAAGGCGAATATGGACACGCAATCCAGGGTCCTGCACGCCGGAACTACACCTCGTGCACTCAGCGCTCCTCTGGTGGGCTTGAGACCGACGACGTTATTGAGACCAGCGGGTACCCTACCAGAACCAGCCGTATCTGTACCGAAAGAGAAGGGCACCGCACCTCGAGCGACGACCACGCCACTTCCGGAGCTGGAGCCACCGCTGACTCGGGAAGGGTCAAAGGAGTTGGGCACCGCACCGTAAGGCGACCTTGTGCCGACAAGGCCAGTAGCGAATTGGTCCAGGTTCGTCTTTCCAATGATGATGGCACCGGCAGCCTTCATGTTTGCGATGACGGGTGCGTCTGAATTGGCAGGGTCAGAGCTGAAAGTGGGACATGCGGCGGTTGTGGTGAAACCCTTGCAATTGATGTTATCCTTTGCTGCGAATGGGACTCCATAGAGGGGGAGGGACTGGGCAGCAGGTCCAAGAGACTGAAGTCGGTTCCACTGATCCTCAATCTGTTGTCTGGTGGCGAGTGAGATCCAGGCATGGGTGATTATGTTTGCTTCCTGTTCTGCCTCCACGAGAGAAAAGAGTCGTTCGAGGCCATCCCCGGAAATTTGCGCAGCTTTCCATTCATCTATTGTAAGAGGAGCATTGCCTCTGGCGCCGTTGGCGATGTTGGACATATTGGACGAGAGTTGTTGAATGTTTCGTTGTCTTCGTTAACCAGACACGGGTGACTTGTTGCGGTGCTCTAAAATTGCTATCTCAGAAAATGTGAGTTTTTCTGAGCACAAAAACGGTAGATGCTAACAGACGTTGATTTGGACTTGTACGAGCGTCTAGTTCTCGTTTCACCAACTTGTCGCGTTTGAGCTGGGGACTTTAGGATCAGAGATGTCACCGGTTCTGAAACTTGGGAGGCTTGTTTAACAGAGTATCAGAGGTCTTTCATCGATGGTTGAAGACATATATATGCATCTGGAGGACGTCAACAGCCAAACACCTCACCATGAAGCTTGACCATGCACCCTGATGAGGCAGCGCCTCATTTTCACAAGTTCAGGGGCCGGCGGCCAGTGATGAGAACAAGACAATGTGTATCCGGCGAGTAGGTCGGGCGATTGCAGTCGAGGTCCGAGTACGAACAGCATAGGGAGAAATGTACTGGCGCTCTTCGAAGACCGTCGCAAAACGCTTGAAGACAGGGGTGAAGAATCTGTGGCGCGGCTTTGGTGGCCGATATGGAATGACGGCGTTCGCTAACAAACGGAACAGGGAGTTCTGTGGTCTACAAGGTCTTGATGTCACTTTTTGGGCATTCTAGAGAGAAAAGAGACCTTGAGGCGACCGAAATGTCCTTGAAAGCCCTGATATCAATCCCAGACATCGAATAACTGGGCCTAGCTGTTGCAGTGTCGTTCAAAGCTCCTGGCCAACATGTAAATGCTGGTAGTGGCTGCTGCATCAAGACGTCGCGAACGCTCCGCCCGCTGCCGCTGGAGACGAGACAGGGCGCTGGCCAATCATGGCAGGACGCCGGCGGCGAGATGCCGAGATGGGGAGAGATGGGCCTCATGCAGACCTTCCGCTTCAAGCCCGACGGCGAAGGCATCTCGTTGGACGACTTTAATGCAAACTCTTGTCCGAGGACTGCGGCTCTGTTCTTATCAAAGAGCTTGGGTTGACGTCCGTTATCGATATTGGATATTACGAAGTACGTCATGTGGTGCTTCTGGGGGTGGAACAGCCAAAGAGGGCTGGCTCGTGAAGGCCGTGACACTGGAGAAGCCGATCCAGTACGTAATGCCAACGCTCGCGCATCCGCGGGGGAGGGGAATGATCCAGGTTCATGCACAAGGCCATAGATGAAGGTTGGAGGAGGAGAAGTGATTTCGAGGTGTTCATGTAAGCTGAAAACTGCCCTTCCAAAAACACTGTCAAGGTTCCTTCCTCTCGCAAACACTCGCCTCCTTCCTCACAGGCAATGGTCCAACCTTCCCTTCCTAGGTTGCTGCCATTCCCGATATGGCGTCGGTATTTCCGTTTCCCCGAATTTCCGACTCCGCGGAGCATCCATCTCGTCCTGAAGGCTGGAAGGCTGGCGAGGATGCGAGGGTCTGTGTGACGGACCACTGACTGTCTCTCCTTCTTATCGGCGTCGACCCAGTCCCACGCACAAGATCCGTAGAGTGCCTCTTGACGAGAGATAAGCCGGCCCCATTCATTTCATTATCTGTTGTGTGCGCGCGTTCGCCATTCTGCTCCAGCCCGTCAGACGAACTACTTTGCCTCGCCCTCTACAGCGTCCAACGTCCAGCGTCCAGCGTCCACCACAGCGCCACGCCGCGCAGCATTCTCCTTCGGCGCCTCGGTCCATAGGTCTCACCCGTCCCTTACCCCTTGTCTTGCCTTGTCAGTCAGAGGATGGGACGTTGCTCCCTTATCGCTGTGCATCCAGGAAATCCCCGCGGGTGGGTCATGTCCTCCAATGTTCTCGCAGCCGCTTGCTCGTGATCCAGCTCCGGCTGCCTTCGTGCCAATGCCAAACCCGGCGAAACCCGGCGGCGGCGGCGGCGGCGGCGGCGGCAACAGCAACACCGGCGGCGGCGCCTCGGCCTCGGCGGCGTCGTCATCGTCGTCGTCGTCGTCGCGCTCCCGGCCCTGTGACACCTGCCGCCTCCGGAAGACGCGCTGTGTCAAAGAGGACGGCCAGCATCGTTGCGTGCTCTGTACCTTCCACAACCAGCCGTGTACCTTCTTGCGCGGGCCGACTCCCCGTCAGCGTCGCCTGAACCGGGATCGCGACAGACTTGCCTCCTCGCGAGACGCCAACGACGACTCCTATGTCCTAGACTCCGCGGACACTGCCACTTCACCGCCGCAGCAGCCCGGCAATGGCGCTCCTCCCGGCGGATCGCCGTCCTCCAGCCGCCAGGGCGACTCGGCGTCAACCCCGGCCAGCGTAGAGAACAACAACCCCATGACTGGTCAGTCGCCCTCTCGGGCTCACCAGCAACTGACAGGGCCCAACGACAAGAGGCCCGAGGCTCCCCGTCCCAAGATCCTCAGCAACACCTTGGGCCTTGATCTCAAGACCCACGCCGAGTATATTGGCCCAACTGACTACCGCGATCCCTTCTTGCTCGACTTACATCGTCCAACCCTGCAATTGAACGAAGACGGATCAGCTCCCCCGTCTCTTTCAACCTACTCCCGCCGTCTTAACCACAGAACTGTCTTCCTCGTCCATCCTGATGAATCTGCCGCGTCTGAGACACGCCGGCTCGCCGACCTAGATGCCATCGAGGCAGCAGTGCACCCGCTCGGCCGCACCCTCGTGGACCTATACTTCCGCATTGTGCACCCCAGCTTTCCCATCCTACACAAGGATGTCTTCATCAGCAAGCATCGTCTCTCACATCGTCACTTTGCACCGTCACTTCTCGCGGCCGTCTATCTTGTCGCCTTGGACTGGCAGTTGTACGACAGCTCGCTTGCTGGCCGCGAAGTCGAGTCCATCCCGGACCCTGCTGCCCTCGAAGACTTGGCTGAGCGAACCATGGCTCAGGATATGCGTCGCCCCAAGCTTAGTACTCTGGAAGCTGGGCTTCTCCTTCTGCAACGCAACCGTCGCATTGTCGATGCTGGCATTCACACGCACCCGACCTCGAGTCGTATGTTCACGGCTCAGTTGATCGCCATGGCCCAGGATTTAGGGATCCATATCGACTGCAGTTCATGGTCTATCCCGGCATGGGAAATCGGACTTCGTCGGAGGTTGGCATGGGCTCTGTACATGCAAGATCGTTGGGGCGCCTGTGTCCACGGCAGACCTTTCCTCATCCAAGATTCCGACTGGGACGTCCAGCCCTGCTCCTCTTCAGACTACCCAGAACTCATCGTAACAAATGATGGAAGTGCCGAGAACAACAACTCAGTCATCTCGACGGGGTGGGATTTGTTCCTCCGCCATATCGAACTGACTCACATCCTGAGCGACGTAATCCGGACATTCTACAGCGCAGCAGCGACTCGGACTGGGGGGACTATCGACCAGATGGGAGTCGTCGCTGCTGTCGAGCTGGCAAAGCCCTTGGTCTTCCGTCTGCGCGAATGGCAAGCATGCCTACCTCATCAACTTCAACTTCAGAACACTAAACTCCGGGAGCTCTGCGCCAATGGGGCTTTACACCTTGCCCATGCCTCAATCGAAATTGCTCTTCATCGGGCTCTCGTTCGGATCATGACCCCCGAAACGCCCGAAAATCTCTACGATGTTCTGCGGTCAACTGCTCGAGCTAAGCTGCAAGGGGCAATTGAGCTTCTAGGATCCTTGCGTCCAGAGCATACGGCGGCATTTTGGGGAAGTGCGGCGGCGTATCAAGCGGCTGAGGTCGGTTCTCTGGCTGGACTGCTCTGGGTGACAGCCGACTCATTTGATGAGATGGCATGGTGTGCCGCTCGCATCGATGAGCTTAGATGGGCACTCAGAGTTCGTGGTGCCGCAGCCCCATTCGCTAGAGAGGCGCTTCGCCTGCTCGAGCGTGAAATCGGTGGCCTGGGCATGGTAAAATCCAGCCCAGACGTCCTCTCTTGAGTTCTGAGACCAGGCAACATCATATTTTCATGTCTTTGGATAACGAACCTAGACACGGGTGTATCGATCATAGGTCTAGTTGGTTACTTGGGTATTTCAGAAAAGGCAACATACGATACTGGCGAGGATGAAGCCTGCGTCATATTACTGCCATCTATCAGTTCTAATAGCAGACGCAGACGACGCATATGATCATGTCTCAAGGCAGAGAAAAGGAGCAAGGAGGGTAGTTCCAGCAAATTTGAACAGCGCTCCTTATGATATCCGACAAAAAGTCCCACTCTGATCAAAGACGAACGGAGAGCAGAGGTCAGTGAGTCAAGAAAAGAACCTGATATCTTGGTATCATTCTAACGGTTTGATGGGTATCGTAAATAGTGAGTCGATCCGAACCCCTTCTTGGAGATGTCAATGCTAACAGAGGAATGCAGAATTATTTGAACATCGTCCACGATTGCAATGGACACCCTTAGATTAGTCAACCGAGAATACAGTCACGCCCACGCCATCCTCTCGGCGACTTGTCAAGGCTTAAGAGAGCAGAAAAAGGAGGCGGATCAAAAGTCGGCAATTAGGACGTCACGAAATGCTGAAAACCTCGAAGAACCTGATTCTGTGCGAAGTGTAAAGGCCACTCAGAAGCGTAGTCTCTACCGATTTGTGTGTGAAAGTCGAGGGCCAGCCTACCACTTGAAGCTTTTGAGATGTATAACTTGGTGGAGGATTCAGTTACGAAACGCGCGAGGGAGTCTGGCTGACATAGCTCTGTGGAACAAGATACCCATAATATTCAGTGATTTTTATCTCATCATGGACGAACAAGTTCAATTGACAAGTGGCAGCAATGTGAGGTGTGTTTGGGTATAGGCTGATGTAGCGCTTTTATGTTTGTCTCAGAGTCAGAGACTAGCAAGACAAGATGCTCCGGACGATCGCACAACTTCTCTTCAACTAAAGACGAAATCATGGCACCGCTCAAGGTCCTCATAACAGGCACAGCAGGATACGTGTAAGCAGTAGTCATCCGCACCTTGTACTGGGCGAGAGGGCTGACCATGGCAAAGTGACGGGTCGGTTCTGTCGACTCTGCTCACATCATCTGACCCTCTCTTTCCGAAGTTGAACGTCGCGGCCCTGGTAAGGAAGCAAAAACAGGCAGATGTTCTCCGAGAAAAAGGCGTAGAGCCTGTCACATTTCATGATCTGGACCATGCGGAACACCTCCAGGATTACTAGTGAGTACGATATAGTAATCCATACGGCTTCTGGCTTCCATCTCGGGTCAGCCGTGGCGTTGATCGCCGGGCTGGGGGTGAGAAGGGTAACAACCGGCGCTGAAGTGCACTATATTTATGTATGAAGCTCATGCATTGTTTTGTCCGGCCGCCTTGCTAGTGGTATTCGAGACTTCTGGGACGTGGGATTTTGTGGACTCGTCTTTGCCGTTACAGGGAGCAAGTCCCACTGGCTTCTCCGACAAGAGCGATATTTATGCCCATCTGACGGGACTGGAGGCTAAAGTGCCTTTCTACCAAAGGACAACGCTGCTCGCAGTCGTATCCGAGTCGGAGCGGGAGGGTGTAAACGCCTATATCCTTATGCCTCCTGACATCTACAGTCAAGGGACGGGTCTCTTCAACCAACATACCGTGCAGCTTTTCGATCTTGTTAAGAAGGCTCTCGAGGTAGGTAGACTGGTGCACTTGGGCGAGAGTGCTGGAGAGGCTAGTCATATTCACATTACGGATCTTGCAGCTTTGTACGAGGCTATTGTCGGACGGATACTCGCCGGGGAAGTTATACCCACTGGACCGAAGGGACTGTTTTTCATGGAGACGGGGTATCATCACTAGCAGGATGTGTATGAAAGGATCAACGATATCGGGGCCCGCTTGGGTGTCTGGAAGGTCATCGAGGCACGTGGTTTTTAAACACCTCGTCCGGCTGGCACTCATGTGGATGTTCAAAGCGAATAGAAAAAATAAGTCCCCTTAAACTAAAGCTTCCCGGACCGTGGCTACCGATTTTCGGCTGGAAACCATCCATTCGCACTAAAATTAATGGTGTTGCGACTGATAGGGATATCGACAACGTACGAGAAATGAATAAAGATCCCCATTTCACGTCAGCTCCCAACCCGGGACCACCATATTATCGAAACAAGGGCAGTCTCGCGAGGTTCAAATAAGCTCTTGCATAGTCTGTACAGTTAAAATGATAGATATGCCTTGGTCCGTCCAGTCGGTTGGTTAGAGGGGACGTGAGATGGCTTCCATGCACGTCCTCACCTGGAGTAAGTGTAAGTGTAGCCATCTCTTTTCAACATCTCCGAAGCATTGCTATTTCATTGCGCTCATATTGAGTAAGTAGATATTTAACTAAGTAGAAAAAGATATATCATGGGGACATTTGGGACCAGCATCGTAAATTGGCAGTATCTCCATGCCAATCCTCAACGCGGGCATCACGATCGGGATCTTACGCGTCAATTTCCCTTACACGACAAGCCCGATTAACATGTTCAGTTCAGGAATACAAAGCCAGGTAAGGTATCCGAACATCTAGAAATCTAAGATTGAAGTTGCATATATAGACTACACGAACGCACGCTACTAATAAACGGTCCTCGTCTTCGGGGATAGTGGCTTATCGGCCGGTCAAGCCTTGACTGCATCGCCACGCAACGACGCTGTCCTTCTTACTATCTCCTTGGGTAACGGTTTGTAACATTAGACATCCCCCATCTTCCCTTCCTTAGACGCAATCATGTCTGCGGGTACCGAGTCGTCCTCGTAAGCCTTTACGCCCAGGTTCCACCAGCAACGAGCGGCCATGAGCTCCTCATCCTTCTCGACCGACTCCCACAGCAGCTCCTTCTGCCCATCGCCGATATGCGTCACCGAGCGATCCTAGAAGCGCGTTATTAGTTTTGTTCATCGTAAAAACGCGAGGATAACTCACCATGCCAAGCGTTAGCTTGATAATCCCATCCGCCCAGTTGTTCTCGAAGAGGTAAGTGGGTGACTTCCCGCGCACTGCTAGTAGAACGTTGTCGGCCGCGACGTCTGCTTGGCGACTTGCCGCTCGGCCGTTGGGGTTTGGCGTCTTGGTGTCGGCGACGTCTCCGCAGGCATATATGTTGGGTAAATTGTCATTGTCGAGTTGGAGTGTTGGCTTGACCTTGATGTGGCCCGATTCTGTGATGGAGTCGGGCGCCAGGTCCTTAAGGATGCCCGACGCGGGCTTCTGGCCAGTGCAGTTGATCTGGTTCTTGTTAGCTCTTTTCCGGCAGATGGTTTGGATGGTAATCAAGGAAAACCCATACAAAAAGATCACACTCAATTATCCTGCCAGAGCGAAGGGTGACAGTTCCAGCCTCTTTATCCTCGCCCACAACACGCTCCTCGAGAATCGTCTCGCCGCCAAGCTTGCCAAAACCTTCCATAGCAGCCTTCTGTAGACCCTCGCCGAAACGATGCATCAGGGCTTTCCGGGAGTGAACCAGGATGACAGTTTTATTTGGGTACATCGACTTGGCATCGGTTGCGACTTCAACACCAGCTGCACCGCCTCCGACGACGACGATCCTGTTGGCCTTTTCAATGTTGTTTTGCATTTCCCGTAGTCGTCTCATGCTCTCTAACTTGTCCGTAGCGTTTGTTCGCGAAGGGAGACCCTCTTCCACAACAGATCCAGTAGCGATGATGAGATACTCGTAGGGGATCTCCTCGCCGCTATCCTGGAGTGTCACATGGGACTTGGTCAATCCAACAACCCAATCCCGCTTCCATTCGATAGCGCCCTCGGGAACAGTCTTCAAGTTGCCGCCATAGGGAATAAAAGCCTTGTGTTCATGGCCCTTTGCGACACAGAATCGGGGCAGAACCCAGGTGAATTGGAAGTGCGAGTTTGGCTCGATGACGATAACCCGATATCGGCTGTTAGGCGGCAGGTTCATGGAAATGACGCGGGCAGCCTGTAATCCGGCGAAGTTTGCGCCGACGACGACAATGTTGAGGTCTCTAATCACAGAGGCCTTTGACCCTGCTATTCGGGCAGTCAATCCATCCTTCGTTCGCAAAAAGGCCCGTCGAATCTCGCGTCCAAAGAAAGCGAAGGTGTAGACGATGACCTTGGCGAAGAGTACGGGCTTGTCAAACATGGCTGCGAATGCGCCGCTCGTGGCTAAAGGTGTTAACAAGAGGGACTTCGGCTGTCAAGAGTATCAACTATTGAGACAAAGGAAAAATCCACCAAGGTTGGGATACACCGGCATGTTAAAGGTTCTCAGCGCAACGGCGTGCGGAACGAGATCCACGGAGATTCCATGGATGTTGGATCATGGGGTCCGAACCCCGATGGACCGACCCCGGCTGACTCGGACTCGGAGCTATATTGTGTGTGCCGGCTCCGTTCTGACCCTTCAGTCGTGCTAAATTTGATGCTAGACTACTCGCTACGTAATTAACTCGGACCCTGATTCTCGTCTAGGCTCCATAGTTGCAGCTGCTGTCCCAGATTTGGCAACCCGTAACGTGGACATCTGTGTAAGCACGTTCAGCGCCGTGGTGATTCCGCGCAATCATTCATGCCAAGCCTGTTGGCTGAAGATTCGCTCTCATCCGTCTCGGAAAATTCAGCTGTCCCCTTAAACACGATGCGGCATATGCCCTGTGCCGCATCAAGAAAAGAAGGCTGCATGACAAGGAGGTGTCGTGCCGGGGCCGGACTTATCTGATCATCTGATAACGCGCTGAGGAGGTTTGTACCTTGGGCCGCGGGGTACCGGGATAACAGTCGACCGCAATAATCCAAACTATAGAGACGAGAAGACATTTCCGCCAAAAACGTATTTAAAAATCCAGAAGAATTCCTAGAATAACAAACGAGTGCATTTATACAGACTTCTAGACTCATAATTGTCTCAATGGCTTGCTATCAGGGCGTAGATAATCGATTGGTACCTTTTGTGGAGGTACTACACGACCAGGGATACCTACTGCTGCTTCATTATCTCGGCCGCTCTAGAACCCCGACGCTGTCCTCACTTCGTAAAAAAACGATCCAGGCTCGAATTATGTGGAAATTCCAACTATTAAACGAGTGCCTTGAGCCTGGTCCATTGATAACCACGGCCTCCGTGAAATCCCCAAGCGAAACTGTGTCCCGACTCCCGAGGCGGTGTCGGACTTATCAACGCCTGCATTTTGTGTTTCGTTCTCAACTGCCTAGCGTGGTCTAGGCTTCAGCGACCGATCTTTTCATCTCGGCCTCGGCTTTTCCAACTTTCGGCTTTTTCTGACCCAGTCTACTGGACATGGTTCTGCCTACGAATTACAGGCAGCAGTCCTCGGGTGTCAATCACAGGACCACGGTTGTCAGACAGAGTGGATATTCTCGCCACTGAGGACAGTTTCATTTTTGCAGTCGAATTCACACGCTTAGCACTCGACTATTTGATCCTTCGTGAGGATCATGGGCTTGATGGCCAGTAAATTTGCGAAATCCTCGTCATCGATTTCGTACACAGTCACGGGCTTTCAAAATCCGCGTTATTAGGCTCCCGATGACATCGATAGGGATGCCGAGTATCTCTTTCAATACTTACGCGGCGTTGAGCTCGCCCAGGTTTCGTGTCGTAAATGACTGTCGTAAATGACTCACGTACTGACAGGCGGTCTCTCTTCTGGAAACTGAGGCATGGTTTGTTCGACAGAGATGCAGCCAGACCAACATTCAGGTCCAACTTCAAAGAGCAATAGGCAAAAGAATACTCAACCACCAAGGATAGCTAACAACACAAAGAGAGCCAAAAAGCCTAAAGGCGTTAGGCAATCTAAAGGGAAAAAGGAACGATAAGAGCTACTGCGACAGCTTGGGCAAGATGAAACAGAAGGTGGGTTCAATTGTAAAGAAGAGAGGTAGTGTGCCCTACCCAAGGCTGGGAAAGCTCCTGGTTTAAGTAGAGGCCGCTAAAAGTAGAGGCCCTATGCCTTCAACTCCTGCGTGCCATTCAGCACCATCACAATATCCGTCATGACTATCCGAAGCGCTGCGGCGGACCAACCAATCCATTCATCCAAGGTGCAACGGGTTTCCTCGTTAACTCTGCTTAGTGCCAACTCTGTCTAACACTTTATGGAGCAAGCTGCTCATTGACCCTCCTCTTCGTCTATTCGGAAGTTTGACGTTAGTGGCTGACCGCCTGCAACCCCATGCGTTTGCTGGCTAAGTTCACATATGCACTCTAATTAAACGGGGACCGCTCCCCTCATAGAAAAGAAAAGAAACTCACACATCTTGGTGGCTAAACGGGTGGTCCGCAAGCCGCGAACTGGCACACTCATTGTGCGGCTGTCGATAGGCAGGCTTGTTTGCCGTTCGTCCGGGATCGAGCTCCGCTCTTCTCTGAATTTCAGCTGTGTCGGACGGACTTGTCTTAGACACAATCTGAGAAGCGCAGAAGAGGTTAAGCTGAGTAGCCTGTACAAACTCTGTGCCGGAAGAATCGACAGAGAATCCTCCTACGTAGCAGACTCCAGGCGTCGTGCAACCTCACTCACCTCACTCCGCACTCACCCCACAAGCCTCAACATGAGCCATTCTCTTGACACCTCACTATGGCGCTATTTCTGTTTGTATCCATCATATATCCTATCGGAATATGATGTAGTCAGATTGAAGATCTTAGTCACCGTTGTTACGATCTCCTTGGCGTGCAGTCCGATGAGCCGCTACCCAGTCGTGGGGCGGCTGATGCCCAAAGCAGCAGTTTTGCGCTCAAACAAGATGCAAAGTTTCGGAGATAGATTGTAAAAATAGGCCTGCAAACAACATTTAGAACCTAGACCCTGATGTTTCTCCATCTTCCTGGCGCTAAAGTTGGGAGGAATGCTATCAGAATTCCTAACATGCGCCACCAACTTTCTCCCCGGACTTACAGCAGTTAGATCTCGTAGATCCCGCAGATCCCAAAGACGAGCCCGCTGACTTGCAGACATCATCTGCATTTTCCAGTCTCCAGGCTATATTCAGCATATTGGTTGGCGAGGTTTTTGACGATGTGCTCGCGTCTGCCCTCAGTCTTGATGGGTTCATTGTAGTGATTACTTCAACTTGACAGCAGCACTCATTTGTAGTGGGGAGTTCTCTCTTATGTCTACTGCATCCAGGGGCCATGGCCTGATGATGCGTACTCAATAAAAACTGGAGACTAACATGCCCAGTGTTGAATCAAGGTACGGATCGAGGCTTTTTCGCAGCTGACTGAAGTTTACTTCCGGCCATGCCAAGCAACGCCCAGTATTTTTATGACGATGAGGAATGTGTCGACCAGCAGAAAGCCCACGGGTGACATCAGAGATGTGTCTCATTTAGATCTGAATACGAAGCATCATCTTAGATGCATCTTGTTTTGTGTGTCCGTGAAATCTTGTAGGTCACGATCATTCCATGTAACTTTTTTCACTGCCCATGTGGAATGCTTCACGAATTTCTTGCTCTGCAATACGAACTCTACCTACATATTTAAGCAAGGAACCCAGCACGACATTACAGATCAGATCAGCACTCTCACAACCAAAAAGACAATCACTTACCAAAAACGACCAACCTTCACATTCACCATGCATTTCTCGGCTTACCTCATGACTCTTTGCATCGCTGGAGCCTTTGCCGGTCCCGTAGATCAGCAATCAAAGAAGTGTCCGGTATGAGAACAACCTATTACTTTCGCAAGACCATGACCACTGACGATTGTTCCTTCGATTTAGGCAAATTCGGTGTATACAGACTGCGGATCAGCGTGCCCACCCACGTGCACTTCAGACCCCGGTGACGTGTGCATTACTCTTTGTGTTCCGGGATGTCAATGCAAGCAAGGCTACGTGCTGAATTCCGTGAGTTACACCGTGATAAGTTTCAAGTCGCAATTGCTAATCAAACGATTTATTGGTAGGCTGGAGCTTGCATTCGCCCAAACAAGTGCTGATCGCCCCATGACGAATCAAGAGACCTTGCTCTGATTCTATGCAGAGTTACAGGTGTGGTTAGTGTTTTTTATCTTTCAAGCATGAGTCTCGCTTTAAAGAGCTGTAGAACAGACATGTAAACCAGCGATGAAAATGATGGATTATCGATTGAGAGTTTAATCATAAACGAAAATATTGTCTCAGATGTTTCGACTGAGACAGCTATAAGGGCAACATTGCCTTCCCGCTGGAAGAAGCTCAGGTCTAAATATGAGCTGGCTAGCTACGCAAAGATTGCCCATGTCGTGAGACGTAATCAAATCAAGAGAAGTGACGCCAGTGTTGAATGCCCTTGTGGATATGATCCGGGTTTGGGCATTGACAATTTGTTGTTAAGCACCTAGCTAAAGTAGTAAGAGACCGGATGCGGTGAAAAGTCTGCAGCTAGGAGCCGACCCCGTACACATAACTTGTTAGTTGCAGAAGTGGTTCTAGAGAGGAAATGGCTAATTGCACAGGGCCTTGTACAGGTAATATTTGATTAATAGACTGAAACATAGCTTAATATATCAAATATAGAAAAAGCCCTAGTCTATCAAGTTTCCCACTGAGCACAACCTCACTGAGCTCCCAGAAACCTTCGACTGGATGTAACGTTTTCCATCCCGAAACATAGCTTAATGTGCAGCAAGAGTCTTCAAATCTGTGTTGTATCCCTTTGCTTAGTTGTTGCACACCCAGTCGCAAATAGACGTGTTAAGGTTGCCACCCCTAAACACGGTTTTGCAGCATTGTGAATTGGACCGATGCTCAAGTTATTATACGAGATTGAATCTTGAATGGAGAACACGAACTGTCACTCCTCGATCTAAATTCACTCTAATTATCGGTTCACAAACTGAAATCTGATTCTCTAGGGGAGGCCTCTATTGGAATAGGGTCCAAGATCACATGGCAGGTTTCTTAATGGTTGCGTGTGCTCACCACGAGCATATCCGTGACCTAAAGCTTCTTTAAGTAACTTGTTGCTCATAAAATTATGAGTCTACCTCAGACTTCTGTGTTGATTTTTGCTTCTCTTCAGATTTTACCAGTAGATATCCAATCATGAATCATGCCATATGCCTCATTTTCTTAGTCATTTGATACGCCCGGGACTTCATTAGAACCATTTCTAATATCTGCAATAGAACAATGTTTGATCAAGATGGTCTCTAATGTCCTGAAATAGGTATGGATAACCTAACAGCGATTTCTGAGGTGATTTTGGAATTTATGCAGGCAGGTTTGCAAAATCTCCAAGAAAACATCTTCATCAGTATGCATCGTTCTAAGTATTCACCCTGGCGCAATGGTTCGTTGCTGTTCTGATTAACAGCCTAAATCTAGGAACATGTGTATCTCAAGCTTGCCCATACCTGTGGTAGTCTTGCTTTCACTTTGGTTTACCCAACTAACTGGGACAAGTGAATGATCTCTTTCGAAGTGTGGAGAGAATTAAGACGAGGGATTTGATCTTAATCCGAATTTATAGTATGTGTTATATTATATCCTTACGTTTTCTCATCCCTTGGTTATTGAATGTCTTGGTGAGGATGGTGTCGTGGACGGCATTTCGGTCATTTGACACAGCCATTCCATACTGAGCCAGGACTCGTTCTGGGTTAGACGGTATCCATAGGCGTTCAAGAGTAGAATATTAAGTTTACTTTATCTATGCCCGGCTACTTCTCCCCGTCGAAGAAACTACTAGAATCCGGATGTTAATTAGTAAACACTAACAGCGGGGAATCAAATCTTGGAATGACTTCTGTCATGGTGTTTCTGGCTGGTGTCTACCAGGTTGCTTGTTGATGGAAGACTGAGCTGTTTGTGGCCTACTACAATGGACATTCTATAAAATCTTGCAATTATTTTTGATTAGATTGACGTTTGACGACACCAATAAAACAGTCGTTGATACTCAAATTTAAGTAAACAACTCAATACAAAGAAGAACTTGGGCGTTTCGTTCGGTACCGTACTGATTGCTAAGGATTGAGTGGGGATTTAGTCAGACGTTGCGCGACAAGAACTGAATGCGCTGGATACCTAATCTCGCATCACCCAAGCCGAGCAAGCTTCAAACCACCGGAATTCCCGCTCTGTAGAGTCAGCGAGAAAATATGGACGTTCCTGCGGCTGCTAATACCCTGGGAACTATTGGAGCAGTAAGGAGTCATTCATGCCTCTATCAACGTACCTCGGCTGATTCTCCTTTCGTGATTGTTAGGTCTGTTGGTCGATTCAGGTTTGTCTTGTCTCCGAACACGGAGCTCTCTATATGGAATGAATGGGATTGTGATTTCTGACTGACTTTTCACTGTAGTTGATCCCTCAAATCGTTGTCAACTATCGCCGACACAATGCGACTGGTCTTCAGCCGTCGATGATGATGCTCTGGGCCTGGGCTGGCGTGCCGCTTGGCGTCTACAACATCGTCAAGGACTTCAACGTTGCGCTGCGCATCCAGCCTCAGATCCTGACGTTGCTTAGTCTCATCACCTGGATCCAGTGCTACTATTACGAACGGGTGAGTGGTTTCTTTCGGACCATGTCCTCGTCGATTCGATGTTGAACGATCCGTCGCTAGAAATGGACAGTGCAGCGCTCGCTGCTCGTCGTCGTCCCCATTGCTGCTGTCATGGGAGGCATCCAGGCGGGCCTCATCATCGCCCTGCGCGTCCCGGAGTCTCGCGGGATTGAATGGCCGTTGATTCTCATGGCGGCTCTGTCGGCTGCGCTCCTCGCGGCGGGAGTGCTGCGTCACTACTGGGACATATGGGTTCACCGCACCGTCCGCGGCATCTCATTCATCTTCGTGGCCATTGACGCTGCGGGCGACGTATTCTCTCTGGTGTCTCTCTTCTTCCAGCCCAAGCTTGATGTCATGGGCGTGGTCATCTACGCGACTGAGTTCGTCCTCTGGTGCGGCGTCTTTGCCTGCGGTGGCTACTACAACTTCCTCCCGTGGATGAAGAAGAGGTGGTTCAACAGAGCTTCTAAGGTTGAACCAGAAGTAGTTCAAGACGTGTCTCCGTCAAGCGGCGGGTCTCATGGAGAGAATAATGGCATCATGTTGTATGACCTGCCATCGTCCAGCTCGGTGTTCCGTACGGTGTCGGCGAATTCTGCCAACCTCCGGTCTCGGACAATAGCGCAGGGAAGCGACGAGGGCAACATGGAATAATGAGTATGTGGGAATGAAGAAAGGCAGATGATAGTTGAAATTTGGCTCCGAGCGATTCCATTCCTGTAATAGAGATGAGTTATAGTTTCACACTTAATTTATAGAAAGTCAGACACAGATTTTAGGAGTGCAAAGGACATGCGCCGGGAGCAGCTGTGTGATGGAAGAACGCGGCCGGCGAATTCTAGTGACCAAGCACTGAAACCAGACGCCTGCCTGGTCCACTGTAGCCGTAGTACCAGGCTCTTGCGGGGCATCCAATCCATTGTAACCAAATGCATAAAGGTAAGCTTGTTGATTAATAGTGGTGTCCTCCCTGGAACAGGCCACTGGAACATGTCAGGGTCCAGCCTCGCAAGGCTCCGCCCGGTTCTCCTGACGCAACCTCTTGTTGCGATGCACCCTCCCGACATCTCGTGAGCCACCAAAGCCGCCCGTCGCATCGCCCGCCTTCGCTGTCACAGGCCGCCGTGTCATGTTTGCGACGCCATGCCGCCCCTCTGGACCCCGTCCGGCACGCCTGGCGCGCGGCGGCTGACGCTCAACAAGCGCTTCAGTCGCATCGCCATCGTCGGCCTCTGCTCCATCATCGTCACCATCCTGATCTTCTGGCACAGCATCCACGGCAGCTACAACATCCCCGAGTACTACCCGTTCGCCACCACCAGCCACTTCTTCCCCGTGTCCATCGACCCGGTCGGGAAGACGGCCGCGGACCTCTGCGCCTCGTTCCCCCGCCACATGCTCGAGTCCATCCAGCCCGTCCTGAAGATGGGCCACGGCGAGAGCCAGGAGAAGATCGACGCCCAGTTCGACAGCGTGAGCGCCTGCTTTGCCAAGGACGACCTGCTCATCTTCTCCGACCTCGACGAGACCATCCGCGACCACGAGGTCATCGACATCCTCGCCGACCTCCCTTCGGGGTACTACGTCGACAACCCCGACTTCCAGCACTACATATGGCAGAAGGAGATGCGGGCGAACGGGACTCTGGATAAAGACAAGGAGGCCACCGCGCGCATCAACGGATGGAGGATCGACAAGTACAAGTTCTTGCCCATGATTGAGCGCGCGTGGAGGACGAAGCCGAACAAGGACTTTTACTTCTTCCTCGAGACAGACACGTAAGCGCCTCCGTATGCTCTCCATGTTTGTCGATCCAGTACTCACCATTCCTTCTCCCAGATACGTCTTTTGGGACAACGTCTTCCGCTTTCTCCACACCTTCGACCCCGATGCGCTCCTATACATGGGCTCGCCCTCGCCCGGCCGCCACGACGTCACAAAGGATATCAAGACCTGGTTCGCAAACGGAGGCCCTGGCTTTGTGCTCAGCCGCGGCGCAATCAAGGCCCTCCTGGCCCGCAAAGTCACGTCCTTTGGACAGTATGTCGAGGCCCCGATCACGGAAAAGTGGCTCCCGCTGCTCAAGGAGGATTGCTGCGGCGACAGCGTGGTGGGCTGGGCGCTTTGGAATGCCAGCATTTCGCTGCAAGGATATTGGCCCATGTTCAACCCGCATCCTCTCCATGGCATTCCTTTCAGCGATAAATACTGGTGTCAGCCAGTATTGACGCTGCACAAGACGCTGCCGAAAGACATGGTCGATGTATGGAAGTGGGAATTTGGTCAGAGACAGCTCGGGGTAAGTGCTAGGTCGGGTTGATGAGGTTTTTCACAATTGCTAACAATCTGCAGCGCCCCCTCCTCTATTCTGACCTCTGGTCTTTCCAACATCCTGGCAGCCCTGAAGTAGCTCGTGACTGGGACAATGGCGACTGGGACAGCTGGCTTGCCCCGCCTGACGCCGGCATCGATTCTTTCGAGGCATGCGGCAAGTATTGTAAGGAACACAACGAGTGTCTAGAGTATTCGTGGAGGGGCCTGGACGCCCAAAAGTGCGTTCTCTCCAAGGCCATCCGGTACGGTGACCCGAGGAAAAGCGAGATAATTCCCTGGCCCGTGGACCTTGACGACAAGGGCAACGTGATACCGCCACCCACGGATCGCAAGGACCGATTCGTCGACTTCAACTCTGGCTGGATTGGGGAGAGGATCGAGCAATGGAAGGCAAACAGGAATTGCACCACGGTGCAGTGGGTGGGACCAAGCATTAAGAGGATATTCTGACGCAACGGATGTGCTTAGACGGCCTTGTACGATTTGTTTGGGTGGGCGATTTTGCGTGGATAGACGGGCGTTGGAAGCCGAGCATTGCGATCTAGTTAATGATATCCAGACTTTAAACATGGTCAAGCTTGGGCCAAGGGTTACAAATTGTTAAGCATTTAATATATTCGTGGGTATTCTGTTTATCCTACTGATTATCTGACGTAATGATTGCTTAGTGCTCAAAACACGTAGCGAAAGTATGGGTTCTCCTTGTCAGTCAAATCCTGAAACGCCAGCTTGGCTCTCTCAGACTCATCGACGGGAAGGGCATCCTTCTTCCTGTTCTCGTTGCGCAAGACAAAGTACAGCGTCACGGACGCGAAGATGCAGATGATATAGCTGTGTCCATGGTTAGGCGTGCTGTTCGACTTATACACATCGCAATTGAGAAGCTTACCAGATTATCAGGCCCAGCCAGAGCGCCGGATAGTGCTGCGCCTTCGTCGGACTCCATACCAGCTGCGGGCCGACGATGTTGCCCACGCAGTAGGCGACGAAGATGGTGGCGGCCATGAAGCTCTTCTTGGTGTGGCCGGCGACGTTGGACATGCCGACGGTGATGATCAGGCTGACGGTGCCGCCGAAGAAGCCGGTGATGGAGTAGCCGACGACGGGCGCGGCGGCGCGGTGCGTCCACTCGCTCTTCCAGATGATGGCGCAGCCGGCGATGACGGGCAGGCAGGTCAGCACCAGCATGAGGATGCGGATGTTGGGGATCCGCGAGCCCAGGTAGCCCGTCACCAGGATCACGATGAAGCAGAGGCCGCCGAGCGGGAACTGGAACAGGATCGCGGCCAGCGGCGTCCAGCCGAACGTCGACACGATCAGAGGCCCGAAGCCGGACACGGCGCCGTTGACGGTGTAGGCCGAGGCCATCATCAGGGCCACCAGCCAGATCTTGACGTCGAAGATGGCCTCCCTGATCTGCGAGGGCTTGAACGTGGTGCACCGCACGCCGGTCTGGCCGTGGCGGAGGCGCTCCACGGCGGCGAAGCGCTCCTCCTTGGTCAGGAACCAGGCCGACACGGGCGAGTTGGGCATGACGAAGCAGAACAGGCCGAAGAGGAAGGTCAGCGAGCCGGCGAGGAGGTAGATGTACTGCCACCTGCGCAAGCCGCCGCCGGTGATCTGGGCGAAGCCGTAGTTGAGGGCGCCGCCGACGATGGTGAAGATGCCGGTGGAGGAGAACCACCAGCTCTGGCGCAGGGCCTGCTCGGACTGGGTGTAGTAGCCGGCGACGATGCACATGAAGCCCGTGGGGATGATGCTCTCGACGAAGCCGAGGAAGAAGCGCTGGACGTACAGGCCCTGGTGGGTGGTGACGGCGGCGGTGAGCATGCAGATGGCGGACCAGAGCACGACGACGCCGCCGAGGACGCGGCCGATGTCGAAGCGCTGCAGCGAGAAGGTCATGGGGTACAGGCCGGCGAGCATGCCGAAGTAGAAGAGGGAGGTGGCCCAGCTGAGGCGGCGCGTGTCGACGGTGGGCGGGTCGACCGAGGTGTCGACGAGGGTGAGCTGGAGGTCGGTGGTCATGCCGAAGAGGACGGCGGACCCGAGGATGGCTTTGTCGTAGTAGACGAGGCCATCTAGAGAGGGGGGTTAGTATGGGAGGGGACTTGGGACGGGAGGTTTTGAGATGGGCGAGGAGGGACTGGACTGACACCCGAAGATCATGGCCGGGATCAGGAAGAGATCAATCTTCCTCACGGCGCGGGCTTCCACGGCCGGATCGACGGCGTGTTGCTGCTCGCCGACCATGGCGATGGCTTCATCCTTGGCGTTGCTCGCCACCGGGGGCGAGTTGGCCTCGGCGTCTGGGGGGGTGCCCTCGATCATTATGGCGGGACTGTGTATTTGGCGAGGAGAATCAAGCCGCCAGCTTCCCGCTCATGATGAATATGAAGTAGGTGAGTAAGGAAGAAAAAGCGAGCTTGGCCTTCTGGCTGGATTGAGTGGGTTTTACGTCATGCAACCCGCGAACAAAATAGCTCGCCCTCTTTCAGCCCTGCGATGGCCAGTCCAGTTATTCCCCAACAAGGTCTTGCCGCTTTGAGCTCCCGCTGCACCGCGTAGGGAGATAGGTTGATTTCTTGGCCCTGACTAATTGATATCGTTCGTCAGTTCCGGCCAGTAATACACAATCTGATGATGTGCGAACCCTTGGCCGGTGCGAGGTTTTCGTCCCAAACGGTAGGGGTCCATGGACGTGGCCAGTCAGAAGAGAGTCTTGGGGACAGTTAGCACGGAAATATGGTCTTCTTTTTTTTTTTTCTTTCCTTCTCAGCGCCTTGAACCATGGAATTGGTGAGGAAATCGCTCTAACTTGGGTTGGCTTCGGTTGGGTTGAGGTAATTAATTATACAGTGTTGGCGATGGCTTCCCCGTCATAAAAGGAATGGAACAGGAGTCATTGGCAAAGCAGGAGGAAATAGGATATCATTATTTCATAGCTCGGTTGTTCTGTTCGTAGCCCGTATGTACACATTTTTACAGCTTGGAGGGACTCTCCCTGGGGTCCTTGATCTCAACAAGAAGTTTGCCTAGACACGCAGAATGTTAGCTACGTGATACGACACGTCCACCAAAGAAAAGCTCACCGGTGTTGATGCCCTTGTACAGGTTCACCAAACCCTGCTCGGCGCTCTTCAGGCCGCCCTTGATAATGGTCTCGCTCTTCTTGAGCTTGCCGTCGGCGATCCACTGGGCCAGCTCGGCGCGCGCGGCGGGGAACTTGGCGGCGTGGTCGAAGACGATGAAGCCCTGCAGCTTGATGCGCATCGTGATGATCTGCGAGAAGTACCGCGGGCCCTGCGGCTTGGCGGCGTTGTACTGGCTGACGTTGCCGCACTCGACGAAGCGCGAGTGTTCCTTGGCGCGGAGGAGGCACAAGTCGAGGATGTCGCCGCCGACTGGCAATGCGTTAGTCTGTGGTTCCGTGCTGTGGGATATGTACTTCAGCCCGGACTTACCATTGTCAAAGTACACGTCAATGTACTTGGGCGTCGCCTCGTTGAACTTCTGCTTAAAGTCCTCCGCCTTGTAGTTCAACGCCACGTCGAAGCCCAGCTCCTCCGTCAGCCACTTGCACTTGTCATCACTCCCACAGATGCCCACGACACGGGCGCCCTTGATCTTGGCGATCTGGCCAGCGACGCTCCCCGTGGCCCCCGCGGCGCCCGAGACAACCACGGTCTCGCCGGGCTTCGGGTCGCCGATCTGCGACATGCCGATCCACGCCGTCAAGCTCGTCAGCCCCAGCGCCGAGAGCAGGTCCTGCGGCTCCGACGCCCCCGGGAACAGCGCCGCGGGCTCGAACCGGCCTTCGGGCAGGATGGCCACTTGCGTCCAGCCCGTGTGGCCCACGACGATGTCGCCCTCGGCGGCCTGCTTGCTCTTGGAGGCGAGCACGCGGCACACGGTTGAGCCGCGCATGGTCTCGCCGATCTTGACGGGCGGGAGGTAGGAGCGGACGTCTTGGGCACGGTTAGCCAGTTGTCCGCCGTTGAAGGGAAGACAGACATCGTACCTCGCAGCCAGCCTCTCATGGCCGGGTCCAGGGACAGGTACAGCGTCTCGACCAGGATCTGGCCATCTTTCAGCTCATCCGCCGTCGGCGCCGCGTCCGTCTTCTGCGCGAACGTCTGGCCGGGGATGATGTCGGTCGTGGGACGCTCGGCGAGCGTGATGGTGAGGTTCTCGCGAGCCATTGTGGTGTTGAAGTTGAAGTTGAAGTGTAAGGTAGTGTAGTTTAGATTTGGTAGGCAGAGATGGGGTCACGATGGCTGATGGACAATTCAGTTGCACGCAGACTCCCTCGACTTATAAAATAAATAAAAATCCAAGTGTTCGTTCCTGTACTTATATGTAAAAAAGACTGTCGTGACATCACCTTGACTTAAGTTGAAAGACACTCCGCCACCGCCAAAGATCGCCCCGTACCGACCCTTATGTACCTCCTCCGCCCGAACGCCAGGGAACCAACATCATTTCACACCGTCTCGACAACGCGCAAGGGAGAACACAACCAAAAAAAAAGCCCGATTGTTAATAATAAAAAAAAGAGGCGGCGCCGGGAACCCCGCCGCTCGTCCCACCCATCCGCCGCGGGGCGCTATTCCCATCAGGACAAACCCCCGGGCCCCCGGCCGAAAAGGACGGCGACGCGGAGCACGACTGGCTGAGACACATCGTCGAGTTGCGGTGGGGGAGGGAGGAGGAGGAGGTGGCTTTTCGATGTTGACGCCATGCCGAGGCTCCGCGACGGTTCGAGCTCGCGCTTTGGGCCAGGTGTGGGCGGCGATGCGAAACAAAGCGCCAACGACGCCGTCTTACTGGAAGAAGGAAACGGACAGTGGCTTGCCTTGGCTTCCACACTGCGTATGCGAAACGGCATTGCCATTCGTGCTTAGCAATGCACACTCTGCAAATGCCGTCTTAGTCATTCCTCCGACGGGCAGATTCCTCGGCCGTCTCGCACACGGGAGCCGAGGCTGTCGGATCTGAAGCCATTCTCGGATCACTACCGAAAGCCAACTCACTGGGCGGGCGGCCGCTATGGTTCTGATGCATGCTACCGTAACTCCCCGTTAGTTTGTTTCATGCAAGATCCATGTAAGTCGTCGTTAACAAAAATAAAATATGCTGGTACATGCGTGTCTAGGCAACTACGTAGTAATGGTAACTTTCTATGTGATACTAATAAAACATTAGAAATGGAATCGAGGCAGCAACAGCCTGGCATGTGAAGACAAGACAAAGTCTATCATTTATTTCCCTTTTCGCCTTTCCAATTCTCTCTCTTGTTAAACTGCGCCCACCAGCACCGGCGGCCGTTGTTTCTTCGTTAGCCTGCTCCGTCTCCCCACACTCTTTTCCGCGTGGCTGGCCGACGACTGGAACCGCCGGAGCGACAGCGATCTGCCCCTGCCCTTCTCCGACGCCGCGTCATTCAGCGCCCGCTTGTCGTTGTCCTCCGAGTATCGTAGCGGCGCCGACGCTCCGAACTTGAAGCGGTGGTTGGTCTGCGCCAGGAGCGCCTCGTCCTCTCGCATCTTGCCCTGATGCCACTGTACCCAGAACATCTGCTCGTGCTCCCGGAGGTACCGGCTGCCGTGGAAGCTGTGCAGCACCACCTGGCGGGACAGCATGCCCAGCTGTCGTCGGTATTCGCTCTTCTGGTAGAAACGCTTCGTAAGCCACTTAACATCGTCCGGCGTGATCTCGTCGGGGAGTGTGGGCTTGTTCGTCTTCATCTCAGCTTCATCCGTGAACAGCGTCCACGGCCCGACCATGCCTAGGATGCTGATCTGCGCGCGGGCCAGGGCCATCGGGTCGTTCGGCGGCACGACCTCTCCGTATCGCTGGTCCGGGTTCTCCGTGTCTGTCAAAACCAACGCCGTCGCACCGACCTCCGTGGCCACGATGGGGACGCCGGCAAGTGCTGCCTCGCCGATAGCCAGCGGCAGACCTTCTGAGATGGACGAGTTCATGAACAGCCATGCATCCTTGAGTACCTCCTTGGGGTTGCCGAAGCCGGCTAGGACAACCTTACCCACGAGGCCGTGGTCCACGATGAACTTCTCCATCTCCAGCGCGTACGCCGGCTGACGATCCTTGGCTCCGTAGACAACGAGCTGGTAGTCAGTGAAGCCAAAGCGGTTGATGATAATATCGGCTGCCTGGATTGCCGCTTTGACTCCCTTGATCACTTGCACGTTGGACAACATGACAACGGTGGGCTTGTCTGTGCGGATCTTGTCGACAGGTGTGAAAGACTCCATGTTGCTAATACCGTTGACGATGGGGTCGATCTTGCGACGAAACTGGTTCCTGTTACCCACTGTCCCCTTGTCTGTGCCAATCTCGGCCTCCCACGTGCTGTGAGTTGTGGTTAGCAGTATTCGATATGTATGCGCAACGGAGTATACTTACGGGTTGAAGAGTGACGCGCAAGGGGTAATTACGTCGGCGTGGAAGTAGGCAAGACGAGTAGCAAGACCGATCCCTGCGAGCAACATGGACTGCACTGAAAGCGGGAGCTCGCTCTGCGCCGCGCTTATGTTGAGACAACACTCACGCCAGAGAATAGCGTGGTCCCAGATGCCAAAGTTGGCACCGCGGCGGTACTTGAGCACCATGCCGAACAGACTGCTGATGCCGTGGTGGGTGCTCTGGAAGACGCGTGGGCAGTCGTCAGGAACGTTTACGGCGAAGATGAAAAAATAGGCCTTATAGATGCCCATTGCATCACGAAAGTCGGGAATGTTAGGGCGCTCGATCTCGAAGCACTGCTCCGGGTTGGTGATATTGGGGTCGTCATAGTGTGTTAGCCACGCTGCCACCCAGGCGTCTTCGACCTCCTTGGACTGCCAAGTGAAGGTGTAATCCTTATGCTCGTAGTACTTGGCCATAGATAGGATGGTATTGCTATACTTGATGAGGTCCGGGCGTGCAAGACGCTTCGTACGGGCGCCCTTGACGAATTCCATGAGAAGTGGCACGAAGACACCAGCGATGTCACGCTGGACATCCGTGTCGGCCACCTTCTCGTCGACCTGGGACTCGAGGATGTTATCAATGACGCCGTGGTTGGCAGTGCCGCCGTCAATGCCCCAGAGAGGCAGAAGTTTGAGTGACTGCACGCTCTTCTCGATCTGGAAGCGAGGAATACCGTAGTCGTTGGCACACTCAGACAGGACGTGGTTGCGGATAGTCTTGTGTCCGTTGACCAGATCACGTCGGCAATTAGAGACTCCACCAGGGGCAACAGGCCAGCATCCGATGTCGTTGAAGATGACCGACACACGCTCGTTTGTGTCGTTGAAGCAATCCCGAGGCCGCGCCGTCACCTGAGTGGCATCGTTACTAAGTCCCATGGCATACAAATCTGCTGTCTTGATGGTGAGAAGCGTCACCTCGGACACATCCGTCTCAATGTCGATGGCGGCAACGATCTGGTCAATGTTGTCATCCAGGGCCCGGCGGGCAGCGTCGAGACGTCCACTGTCTCGCGCATGCCAGTACTTGTGAAGCAGGTGTTCCTCTCGAAGGACAAGCTCGTCCATCCAGCAGGCCGTCACGGCGTCGACGGTGCCGTTTTTAAGCCAGTGGCTCCATAGCTCGGTGCGAATGCGCCATGTGGGAACGCGGCCGTACTGACGTCTGTTCCATAGGACAATCCAGGACACAGGGTTCATGGAAGAAACAAGAGTACGTGTCGTGCTCGCGTACCGTCGCATCTGCCGAATTTGAAGAGTGCTATGATAGATGAGTAGGTCATCGGCATCAAACGACAGGTTCTTCGGGCGGGGCAAGAGGATAGACTCCTGGGGAAAGATCTCAGGAGCGACGGCGATGGCTGTCTTGACGCCCTGGCTATCCTCCACGTAAGTGGTGATTGCTGGATCACGTCGGTGGAGGTACTCGTATTCACTCGTATACGTCTTTCCGTTCATCTTCTTGACGATGCGTCCAATGTTCTTGGACGGGACCCAGGTGTAGTCCTCCGCGTCGACAGGTTTGCCCCAGAAGACAGAGAGCATGTCATCTGACTTGGAGTTGGCTAGCTTGAAGTCGGCACGCAGAACATCGGAGTTGCCCTTAGGCGCGGTCTTGTAGTGATATTGGAAGACAAAGTCCATATCGCCGATTGTCCATGTGCCTTGCATCACACGCCCATACTTGTCGTAGTAACCGACGCTACGGGAGTCGTTCTTGGCAACCACCTTGCTGATCGGCCAGCGCGTACGGTTTCCGGTGTCATACTGATACGTGGATGCGCCTCCACTGCTGTCCTCTCGGCTCTTGAGACGAAATTCCCCATCGTAGGTGTCGACGGACAATGGCTGTCCTTCAGTGGGGGCCTCTTTAAGACACCCAGCATAAACTCTCAGCACCATAGTTCCATTCTGGTTCATAGATGCAAAGCCAGTGATAGTCTTACGCGGCAGCTCGACTATGACGGAGCTTTTGACAATCTTGCGTCGGGCACCCTTTTGCGCAAGGCGGGTAATGTTGACGAGCGCTGGTCGGTGGTAGATGAGGATCCAGAATACCCAGAAGTTCTTAACCGCTCGGCAGGCATTCCAAATCAGCAGGAGGAACCAGACAAGGACACCCCGAAGGGGGACGTTTCGAAGGCAATACACAAGTTCTCTCTCAATATTGGATCCTCCTCCAGAGATTATGGCAACCCACTTGACGAAGATGAACGGGATCGAGATGAATCTCCCCCAAATGCTCTGGAGCACAGTCAAGGGCTTGGGCGTGCGAGTAATGGTGACAGGCTTTAATTCGGCGGGCATTTTGGGCACCGTGTCATGTCCCTGGCTGGGGAACGTGGCAAGCTGACAGATTCTCTCCTGGCATTTCTGGAAGACTTCCAGAGTGAGGTTGACATGGAAGTCTGAGGTCTGCAAGTTGGCTCTTGCGGTAGACGCCCATTGAGAAAACTCCAAAGACAGTGCAACCGGTTCTCCAGAAACACGGCGGAGAATAGCCTCTCGAGCCGCCTGGGGGACTGTCTCCCACTTGGAGTCAACCTCGACGTCGAGACAGAGGTGACGCATCATCTCCATCTCAGTCCTGAGAGAAATTCGATTGAGGTACTGCAAACTCTCCAAGGACAGATCAAACTCAATCCGTTTTGAGAGTGACTCGGTACCGTGTAGGAAGTGCTCCGCCTGGACAGACTGGTTGTGTGAAAGCTTGAACTGTGAACGAGCAACGTGATAGAGGATCGACTCGCTGATGACAGTAGCAAGGAGGGGCTGCCATGCGGGTAGAGACAGCTCAGCTTCTCCCATGAAGCCAACTGTGAGTTGAAGGACACTTCCCTCTTGCGAGCTGAAAGCGCCGATCTCACCCAAGCCCGCTCGGTAAAAGTCCTCCCGACTTACGATCTTGACGGTAATCTTTCGATTCGACCACAAGCTCAATGCCGTAGTCAAAATCTCGGTCGACCAAGATGCGTCTTTGGAGACTTCACTCGGCCGGTCCAGACTAAGCTGTAGAAGATCCATAATCTTCTTGGACGTGGACTTTCCATCCTCGTTCCAGATCTTAGAGCCAGAAAAAGCCTTTCGCATGCCGGGGTCGGGTATCTTGGCCAACATGGACTCGTCCGCGCTAAATCTGTGTTGCACGAAAACGCGGGCCAGGTCGTCGCCGCCGCTCCGAGCGTGAGCAGGCGTAGGGGCGGTCCAGTCCTTCCAAGTCCACAGAGATGTACCAATGGCAGCGAGGACAGCGGCCGTGTTCTGGGCGATCACGTCGTTGTACAGGAATTGGGATGTGGCTGGAACAGCGTGGAGAACGCAGCCAGTGATGAATCCCATCGCAGCCGAGGACATGATAATTGAGATGTGAGTAGTGACATTGGTCGTGAAGCATCTGTTGAACTGGAAAAGAATGGCGGACGTGTACCCCAGGATGTAGAGGTAGTACAAAATCGTTGTCTCATAACCATCGACAAAGACCCAAAGAAGTAGGGTCGTCACGCCAAATACAATAAGTAGTTTGGATCCAATGTCAGTCAGCGCCTTGATGATACTGGCACGGCGATAGGCTTCAAATTCCTTGGCGAGATTCTTGGCATGCTCAAAGTCGCGCAGCTTCTCATTAGAGATGCGATCTCTTAGTCCCCAGTACTTGAATAGCGTCGAATCAAGAAGCATGGCGGCCGCGCAGAAGTAGATGATGCAGAGGCAAATGCCATACCGGGCTCGCGAGTCTGTGTAGATGCTGGGGTACGGTCCTCCTGCACTCCACACAATCATCACCCAGCGGTCCATGAGGGCCACCAGGAACAGGCCGAGAGTCTGTCCCACGTCATAACGAGCGAGGCGGAATAGCGTGAAGACGTTGTGGTCCTTGAGACCTCGGACCAGCTGGCGTTGCTGGTTCCTCGACTCATTGAGCTGAGTGAACCAAGCCGTGCTAAACGCCTTGGGAGGGCTGCCGGTAGGATTCGTCTTCTTAAATAGCCAGTCGATGTACGGAACGCCCTTCGCTATTCGAGATACGAAAGGATCGGAGAAGACACGAGCGGCTTGAGCCTCTCGGGTGCGACGTTGGTACGACTCAAGAATTGCGGTAAAGGTCTCTTGCGCCAGGGCATCTTGGTCTTTGATGTCGTCGTCGCTGGTGTCAGGCCCCAGCCTCGCCACATACCACTCAACAATGTCCTTCTGTGTGAACTTGGGGATGTTGTCCATCCAATTTGACCATTCGTGACAAAGTCGGCGGTATCTGTACAGAGTAATGAACAGGTATGTGTACATGATCGGAAGGTAAATCTCGAGATCATGTCCATTCACGAAGGTGGAGATGAGAGGCGATAACAGAAGCATTGGGATGTTTTGTAAGAGAAGACTGCGGCCGGAGGCAATGGGGCTCTCGTGCTGGTGCATGGCGCTCATGATTCCCAGCAAGTTAAAGTGAGTCGAAACGCAGACGAGATAGGCGACAAAGACGAAGCCTACGCCCACAGAGAACCGTAGAGTGAACATGATGAAACCGACAATCGATATGACTAATGTCAGAATAAAGCCACCAGACAGCCTCTGGACGTGGAAGTAGACCATGTTGTCGTAGGCGTAATGAGCAAGGTAGTAGTTTCCAGTGCTGCCAACCCAGCCAGTAACACCAGCCGTTAGTAAGAGAGAGATGAGCAAAGCGTAACCGGCGGCCTCGAGATGTTCAGAGTTCATGAATGCCGTCATGAAGAAACCACGTCCGACAAAGGTGAGCAAGATGACGTCGACAATGGCGGGAACACAGAAAATGGACATGGCACCAGCTTCGGCAAAGCGCTTCTTCCACAGCTGGACCATCTCGTGGGGAGTGAGTTTCATCGAGGACGAACCTGGCAGGGGCGCATCGTCGCCATGATTGAGGATGGGGGAGGCGTCGGGGCTGAAGTACATGGTCATGATCTCGTTGGAGCGTCTGTCAGCAGCACTGGGAGGGCGAGCTTCAAGGAATTTCCGGTATCGCTGGTAGACAATATTACCAAGATCCCGAGGGAGAAGTCCAAAGTAGATCTCGCATTGAGAACCAAGGATCCAAAGTTCAGAAAAGACAGCTGCCTGGTCGGGCTGCGAGAGGAACATGGGGCAGCGATCAGTGGACTCATTGTACACTTCTTCAAAGGCAGCCCTTCTGAGAATGCTGAAGAAGATGACGGCGAACAGTTCCGCGTTCATATCGACATGATCGCAACCAGTCCACGATTTCCACGGGTCATAGGCTCGTAGAAGGACGGCGGTAAGTGAGCTAAGCGTCTCTCGGTCTCCAAAGAAAAGCGCTTCCTCAATGGTTCGGTCGGTACGTTCGTACAAGCTCACGAGACCATCAAGAGTAGGCAGTTCAGTCGCGCCCTGTCTCACGTAGTACTCTAATCGCATCCGTAGAAGGTCTCGCATGCTAAGCGACCCGTCAAGCACTTTTTGAGCACAGGTGTGATTCCAGGACGCCTTGGATGTCTCATCGATGAGATAAGACCAACAGTACAGCTTTATCGCATCACTCATAGCATGGGTCGTATGAGTAATGCGCAGCTTCTGCAGGATGGTGAGAGCCTCGGAGTAAGTGGCCCGCTCGATGGTTGTCCTGATGCTCAATGGGATACCCGAGCGGTCGCCCTGGTCATTGGCAATCTCCAACTGTAGTTCCTGTTCGTAACGTCGTGCTCGGGGCGTTCGCTGGTGGGCTAGCCATGTGTGGAGAACCGTCGCAGCATCGCTAGGAGCCTTTTGCGAAACATAGATGTCGACACAGTTCTCGTGGAGCCCTTCACGGGCCTTTGAGACACCCCAGAAGTGAGCATCACTGTCTGGAACGCCGAAGCCAGTGTCCATGCCTTTGAATACGCGGACCTGGTGGGCCGCGAGGGACTTGATCAGATCACTGACTGCAACGTCGCAGTCCTCGCGCTCAGCCAAAGCCGACAGAGAGGACAGCAAGCTTTCTTCTTCATTGCCCTCAACAATATGAAGCATATTCAGGTCCTTGAGGTGGACCTGGGTGTCGACGATGGCATCAAAATGCTCGGCATGGGGCTCGGAAGTCAGCGGGAAGCATCCCATTAGAGACAGCGACTTTCCATCGCTAGACGAATCCCAAAAGCTAGCTCGGGCGGGCGCAAGATCGACGTAATCAAGGGATGAGTGGCATTCGGGCTTATCGTCGTGAATGGCCTTGAGCGTAGGGTCCAGCTCATGATGTCTCAGTAGATCAGATGCTCGGGGAATCAGGACATCGAGATCGTCCAGGGGCAGCGGGGCAGTTTTGGCGAAGGGCGATCCATTCGGGATCCAGGCCTTCCTTGTCTCTGAAGACCAAGACTTTTGGAGCTGTGGAATTGTGAGCTATACAGTCGTAGGGAAAGGAGTTGAAGGTCATACCTGAATAGTTTCTGACCGACGCAAATACTCGAAACCGCTGAGGGTTTGGGTGGCAGAGAGAATCGGCGTGTTGAGCTTCATGCTTGGATCGGCTGGGCCATGCTCGATAACAGCACCGAAGTGCTCGGCTAACTTCACAGCCCTCCGGATCACGGCAGGATGGGGTCGGCGTTCCCATCGATCAAGGAAGCCAATGAAGAATTCAGGCCGTTCCTCGCGTTCCTTGTGACACCTTGCCATGATCTGGCGAAACCGCTGAGCCTTGAAGTAATCTCGTCGCTGTCCATTGGGGAGAATGAGGGCATTCTCAACGATGAGTCCGGAGGCGTATGTGAGGCTAATGGAGTCGAGCGCTTCAGAGTCGTGGTCGCATGAGAGGAGCACGGGAATTCGAGACCGATACAGGCGTTCCAAGAGACCGTCCATTTGCTCAGGCTTCTTAGCTGTCGAACATTGAAGCGCGAAGCCTGCCAAGCTATTGCGAAGGTACGTGTCGGCGAGAAAATCGGCGGTTGCTTCGATTTGAGACTCCTCCAGCGCGTCCGAGCCAAATGAGTCGATGTCGACACTTGCCAAGGTCATTTTGGCAACGACCTTTTCGGATGTGCAGACAGACGACCGCGAGTCTTCATCTTCACCCGCGACGCTGCCTTTCATGTACAGAGGCAAGACGACGAGATCGTATGACCTAGAGTCACGATGAACCGACACCGCATCTAACTCGGAGAGGAAGTTGAATGATTTGGTCGGGCGGAATGAGTACATGGGAGTTCCATTGTTGATAGACACATCTTCTGAATTGCGCCTCTTTTTTCGTACTCTGGGATCACGGTCAGACAGGCGGCGGGGCAGTTTGGTAAAGGGCGTGAACTTACACTGCGGCCCTAGGTGAGTCTGATTTGCGTGATTGCAACACAACATAGAAAAGAAATAGAATTAAAGGGACGGCGATGGCCGTGGTACCAACGGTAAAGTTTATAAGCTGAAACAGGCTGGTGAACCTTCTGTGTGCTGGAAGGATGCTGTTGCAGTAGATTTCAAAGGTTGAGTTGGTGCATTCAACGATGGTTGGGTCAGTTTGCCCAGGCTGAAAGAAGGAAGCCATCTTGAAACGAAGGAAAGGGAAAACGAATGGACGCGGCCTCGCATGGCAGAAGCTGTGATCGACTCACTTCAACGAAAGACTATCGATGATGATAATGAGTGATGGGAAAGAAGCAAGACGTAACGATTGACAACCCGAAAGAAGGGACAGACACGGCGAGAGCCTCACTCAGCAGTACGGCTGGCGGCAACAAAGAACGACAGAGGGCAGACAAGAGTAAGTGACAGCAGGCCGGATCAACGAGTATCGACATGGCATGCGGCAGAGCATCCCACGCGGCAGAGGAAGCCGCCCCACCAACACAGCTTAGCACGATCCAGAACGATGTGCCAAATCGGGCCCGACGGTGCCAGCTATTTGGCGGTTAGCTGGGATTCAGGCAGACTTTACTCAAAGAAGGGACGGCGCACAAAGCGTTGGCACGATGGCGGCCGGCATGGGAGACGTTGTGGATCAGCCATCATCACCGGGGTCGGTCTCGCCATGTTCCATGACGCTTGGAGCCGGGCCTAATCTACACTACGCGGATTCCCCTGAAGAAGCCAGGCGGACAATGATCGGGGGGGGGGGGGGGCTCAGCGACAAGGGGAGAAAATAGATTAGCGTACCGTAGAACAGCGACCGACGCTAGATGGGTGAGTTTTCGGTCTGGAGACCGAAGTTATGCAGCCGGAAGCTCGGTCTGTGGTGGACAAAACAGGGTAAAGGAGACGCCGGAGCGGGTCGTGAACACGAGATCTAAGGAAGGCCAGTGATGGAACATGCCAAGAGCAAATCGCCACTGGTGCATCCGGATGGTGGGGGGCAATTTTGAGGGGTTCAGAAGTCGTGTTGCACTGTCCTTCGCCGTTACACGACGCGGATGTGTGACAAACACGCCGCTTCTTGCATCTTGCGTGTCGAGGCTTGCGTCTTGCGGCTTGCATGGTTGACAACGACATGAGTCGTCGGGCGGCAAATGACTCCGCGTACTGTGCAGGTCTTTAAATCATCGCACTGTACGACGCACATCCCGGTCTTGTTAGCGAGCCACCAACACCAATATCCAAAGCCCACGATAGAACCACGTCAATAAAGCGCAAAGTTGCGTCTGACACCACCTACCAGCAACATGACTCCATAGCCCGTACTGTACGAAGCAGACAACGTGGTACGAAATACAGACCAACCTTTGCCTTCGCATCCACTGGCTAGCCTCAGGCCAAGCACGTTCGCCCCGATCCATATTCTGCAGCCCGCCAGGGGTAGTGAACTTCATTCAACTCCAACACTAAGGCATAAACACCTGTGAACTTGGCCCAGGAGGGACAAAGTCCAGAAATCTCCACAGGCCCGGTATGCCAGGACCCAGTCCCGGCTGATTGGTGACCTGGTCACATCGGCTGTTTGCAAGCGCTGGTCCCGGTCCCGAGCACGAGGAGTCGTGGACCGACACCCAGAGCACGACGCAGTGTCACTCTACCCAGAGGTCAGGACCGAGTAGGCCCGCCCACCATGGGACGTGGTGTCTCGACCTGAAGCCGATTTCATAATCAGGGCCATGGGAGCAGTACACCGAGCGGCGTGAACACTAGGCTAAACTAGCTCCCTGTCAGGTTCACTGGCCAGGAACCAGGAACACGGGCTAAGCATGTCCAACAGTGACCACAATTGTTGCGCCGAGCAGCGGCTTAAGTGAGTTTTCACCTCAGACCAGGGCCACCGGCTCAGCCGCCTGGCAAAATGAGATTTGATCAAGCCTTCGGGGATGGTTGGAGCGTGGAAGCCGATGCTATATCATGAGGTCCAAGGCAGTGTCAAGTCTTCGAATACGCTCCCATCCACTCGTCCATCTTTTGATTTTCTTTCCGCAACTGTTGGGGCTTGTCGCATACGACTAATACTGCCTACGCTTCCTTCATCGTCTCTTATCTACTCTCCTTTCTTGAGTCTCGAAACGGAACCTCTCGGCTAGTCAGAGATCTCCCACTCTCTACATACAGCCGCTACAATGGACATCATGGAGGACGACCACACACTCTCCTCATCATCCTCATCGATATCCCTGGGATGCTCCTCTCCTACCACCCCTCAGTCAGACTACGAGAATGGTTATGCCAGCCATATCCGTCTATCGACATCCAGTGGCAGCTTCATCCTCGTTATTGGCGGTCTGGGCTACATCGGCTCACACACCTCTCTGGAGCTCCTCAAGTCCGGCTACAACATCATCATCGTTGATGACCTCAGCAATAGCTTCCACAGCGTCTTCACGAGAGTGAGAAAGCTTGCCGAGACACACTGTCACGAGACTGGCAATTTCATGCCCATGCTTCACTTTCACAAGGTCGACTACCGCAGCAAATCAATGCGTTTTCTATTGGAGTCATACTCGGATCTCGTCGCCACCACACCCAGCTCTCCCGGAGGGTCTCCTGAACTTACACGGCAATCAAAAATCTCCGGCGTTATTCACTTTGCCGCCTACAAGTCTGTCAGCGAGTCTATTGCTAAGCCTATTCAATACTACCGCAACAATGTGTGTGGATTAGTCGAGCTCGTGGAGCTCCTCGGCAAACACAACATTCGCAACTTTGTCTTCTCCTCGTCTGCCACAGTTTACGGAACCAAAGCCGACGAGGGACGGCCCCTGAAGGAGGAAGATCTCGTCCACCACCCAGAAAGCTACACCGACGAGAACGGCCAGGAGCAAGTGCGCATGCCCATGGTTACTGGACTCTTGAGTCCATATGCTCGATCCAAGTACTTCTGCGAGGCGATTTTGGCCGACATTGCCTACTCTGATCCGGCGTGGCGAATCGTTGCTCTACGATACTTCAATCCCATTGGATGTGATCCTTCAGGGCTCCTTGGAGAGGATCCCAAGGGCGTGCCTACCAACCTGTTCCCCGTCATCACCCAGGTCCTGACTGGCCAGCGGAAGGAGCTCGACATCTACGGTAGTGACTGGGACACCCGAGACGGCACGGCTGTGCGGGATTTCATCCACGTATCAGACTTGGCACGGGGCCACATCGCTGCCGTCAGCACCGAAATCACCGAACCATTCCGAACCTTCAACCTGGGCACGGGCAATGGAACCACAGTTCAAGAGGCGGTCGATAGCCTGGAAGCGGCTTCCCACCAGTCCATACCGGTCAACATGGCCCCCCGCCGGGCCGGAGACGTTGGGGCGTGCGTTGCAGCCAACGAGCGGGCGGTCAGGGAGCTGGGGTGGACCGCCACAGAGAGCATCAAGCAGTGTGCGAGTGACCTGTGGAACTTCGTTTCCAGGGCGGTGCAAACGCCCGAGGCTCCGATACAGCTCTAGGGGAGAAAAGGTGAGGGTGGAATTATCAAACCGCGCCGGGAGGGACGCAAAAGGCCAGGGGCCACAAGCGACGTTTTCTGAATTTAGTGTTTTCTCATTTGTTTGGCTGAGCGCTTTCCCATAGAGGGACTGGGACGGATGGCGTCAAGGGTCAGATACTTCAATGGATGGATGAGTGCGGCAATAGTATAGACGGCAGAAATCAAGACAAGCCAGTCTTGGCAGGGGAAGATGGAGCTGCCGTTGGAGCCACAACAAAACGGCCAACTGAGAAGTGAGAGCGGGAGAGTGGAAGGATGGGTTGTCGGTAGGCTTAGGCGGAACCAAAGCTATCCATTAATGTCTAATTATTCACACGAGGTTTCTTCAGGTGGCGCTTGGTGAAAGAACTGGAGAACGGGTACGAAGAAACAGCCTGACGGCTTTCGGAGCTGGCGGTTATGGTGGCTAGATGGACTTAGACGGTGAACGGTGGACCAGGACGGGAAACCCCGAAAATGAAATGCTACCAAAACGGGACCGTCAGGTGCCAAGACGTTCCATTAAGGTTAGGCCACAAGACGGGTGCAGGTCACACGCAGACCCTGCGCTTGCACAATTTGCGATCGATATTAGTATCCCTAGGCCAGGATAGTTCATGGGGAGCAGGGCAAGCAACCGTATCGATTCGCACTAAGGCTCGTCGATACCCGAACCGTGGAGCCGTCCCCCCTGCAGCAGCAGCTCTCTGCTGACCCCTGACCGCCTGATCCCTGGATTGCCTTGGGGCCGCTAAAACGCGCCTAAAACAGCCCGGCGCGACGGGTAAGTCTCCTAAGGCGGTGGGGAAGAAGTTTCCAAGCTGGATCTCTTTCCTACCGCCCGGTCTGGACGCGGAGGTGAGGTGTGCCGGGTTTAGGGAAGGGGAGAGACTTCGTCCCGCGGAGACGCCCACAGCACGCCGTCGCTGGTGTAGATGTTCAGCCCCCGTCGTCCCGACGTGCGGTTCTCGGAGGCCTTGTGGTGGTTCCCAAACGGCTCCCCCGTGCCTGTTCCTGTTGAGGCTCCCAGTAGTCTGGACGTGGTTAGTCTGCCTTTTCTCAACGCCTCTTTCCCAGCCATCCTCTGCATTCAATAGCAAGCCACATTGTCATATTTGGTTTTTCTGTCTCATTTTTCTGGTCTCTTCAGCCCGAAAAGCACATGTATCTTTTGAGCTTACGGCTGGGAAATCAAACTGAGACAACGTCCTCTCGTGAGACATTCTCTTGCCTGTACCCACTGCACGGCTAGGCTTCCACCACACCAAGCTATGTAGCCCGAGACAACTGAAGGAACATCCATCCGCTGCTTCAGATGGATTATTTCTATCTCTACCCCATGCGTTGGACACCCTATTCCTAAGAACACATCCCTCTACACTCTTCCTCATCATCTCCCCTTCTGAAACCACATCATGGGTTCAACATCTGTCACTTCGGCCGGCGTGGCCACAGACCAGCCCATGGTCCTCGTGCCGCTCTACATCTACCCTCTGGAAAAGGCCTGGGAGCCGCTCTTCGACTTGGCACTCGCTCTGCCCAGCGTTCTATTCGTCACTGTCGTCAACCCCTGCAACGGGCCCGGCGACGATGCTCTCCCCGATGCCAGCTACAGAGACGTCCTGCACAGACTGAACTCTGTTCCCAACGTCCGCATCTTGGGTTACGTGCACTGCACCTACGGCTCGCGCCCTGTTGACGCCATCTGCGCTGATATTGACATTTACCGTGCCTGGAATGGCAGCTTTCGGGTCGACGGTATCTTCTTCGACGAGGCGCCCTCGGATCCAAATACTTTGGATTTCATGACTACGGTGTCTGATCATACGAGATCAACGTGGCAGCAGTCACTAGACCGCCCGGGTCTTGTCATCTTCAACCCCGGCGTGGTGGTCCAACACGCCTTCTTCGACGCCGCGGACTGGATAGTCGTTTTCGAGCAGTCACAAACACACTGGAACACGCCCGACATCCAGGGTGCCCTGCAACAGGTCCCAGCCGACCTCCAACGCAAAGCCGTGGCCATCGTGCACTCCCTGACGGGCGACCTGCACGAGGCGTCTCAGCTCGCCACAGACATCCGCTCGCGCGGGTTCGGGGGTCTTCACTTGACGGAGCAGCTCGGTGGCGGTTACACTGCGTGGCCGATCATGTGGGCCAGGGTCGCGCATGTGCTGGCCGGGGATCCAGGTCCGGAGTAGAGATTGATTAAGATGTTTTACAAATCCCATGTTGGAACCTAGAAAAGCAAGGTTAAAATGAACCTTCTAGTCTTTATTTCCCAGTTTGTTTGGTAATATGCAGCTTTCTTTTCTTCAATAGTCGCAAACTAAGAGTCGCCGATGGCGTTAACCATCCGAGCATCTGACCACTGTGCGCCCAAAATGATGATGCCACGCTCAGCATCGTGAACACTGGCAACCAACAGTGTAGACATTAGCGCCCTGTGAGGCGTTTTGGAGAGCCGCTTGCGCGTGACGACAGCGTAATGCCACTTTGCGTCCGCGAAACCTCTGGGGCTCCCGCACGAGCACGCTTCTCACGCCGGAGGCGCTTGGCATTATGTCGCCACCAACACGGTCAGGGGCATCGGGCATTTATTTCGTTTTTCTTCAAAACTCCACAACTCCGCTCCGCAAAAAGCAGCCACTGTTTTCAGGGGCTGTTGGGCTGAGCTAGCGATGCATTACCAAACACGGTCTGGATGGTCTATTGCAAAGTGGTCTTACGTGGCTAATATGTACAAGTGACGAAATGCGCCTGGCTGGCTGAGTCGCGTGCTCAGACGCAAAAGCCTGAACGGGAAATTTTTCAGTCCGACGTCTCTAACTTCGTAGCGTACGTCTGCTCTTGGCCGCAGAATTCGACCCAGCCATCGAGCTTCAGCTTCTTGATGACGGTGCTGAAGCCCTCGGTGCCGGTCGAGTTGCCAGAGTGCGAGCAGATCTCCTCCTTGGCGGTGGCGGAGACGTTATTGGGGGTTCCCGCCGGGTATTCGATGTTGAAGACGGGTTTGTCGGCTTCGATGAAGCCAGCGAAGGTTTCGCACTCGGAGTACTCGACGCATTGCTCGTTGACGGAAAAGTGCACGTATTCAAGCACGTCGGCAACGATGTCTCCTGCGTTTTTGAGACCAGTGGACATGTTGTACGAAGCCGCTGTCTCTGAGAGAAACTTGATAAAATCAACTGCATCCTTAGCAGTCATGTCGAGACCATTGTCGTTTTGCTTGTAGTCGATCAATCATTAGCAAACCGTAACATACCACTCTCTTAATGTAAAAGGGTCACAAAACAATTGAGGTACAACTCACAAAACCATCGACGTTGTCTGGATCGATTGCATCACATCCTTTGTCGGCCGCATACTTGATGCGCTTCTTCATGATCTTGCGGACGTTGTTGCTGCGCACGTCGATCCATCGCTCATCAGGCCATCCGTCGAGGACCTTGCCAAGATCGGCCTTCTGGAAGTCATCTTTGTCGTCTCTCCAGTTCTCCCATGACCCGGCACTGAAGTAGCAAATGACCTTTTTGCCGGCTTTCTGTAGGGCTTTGATGGTGTCGGCATCGTTGTCGTAGACGTCAAGGTCGAAGACTTTGACATCGGGGGTAACAGTGCCGTCGTCGTCGACCTTGATGGGTTCCAAAAGAACAATTTGCCATGAATCGCCGACGGCTGGTTGCCAGATAGATGTCGTGTTGTTTTCTGTTGTTGGAGTGGAATCATTCCCGCCTTTGTTGAGTTTTTGGGCAAGACCGACACCTAACCCAACGGCAAGCGGAACGACAATGGTGATGCCGATGCCGATGAGGGCGAATTTCTTCCACATCGGCCATGTTTTCTTCAGCGATTTGTCGTCCATTCTTCTTGACACTTCCATTAACGTATGAATAATTAGTAGAGATCCAAATAGAAATAAATCTGTGGTATAGGGTAGTCCGCGTTGCGAGGCGTGGAGTAATGGGTATAAATCGGTACGGTAACGCTGTTCTAACACCACTGCCAGCTTACGAGTTTAACTGAAATGCAAAATTCTCCGAACCTGCTCGCACTCGCTCACCTAGTCCAGCACCGCCATCCGTCGCCACGTGAAAAGAGCACTCAATACGATGATTTTCCGAGACTCTGGTACGCTTTTGGTCCTGGTAGCCACACCGCCTCCTCTAGCCGTGCATCAAGCACAGTGCGTATCTCGGAACTGCCTTGGCCACGCAAAGTAGCCTACGGCGTGCTCGACTCAGTGCCAACAGCCGGGCCCTCCGCGGCGCGCTGCCAAGTCCGTGTTGCCTGATGAGGAAACCGGCGCATTGCCGGAGCTGAAACTACCGGTGAGGGCGCCCAAGCTGCGGATCATGATGGGGCGCTTAACTAGGCGCTCTGCCAAGCGCTTCTAGCCCCGAAGTAGCTAGGTAGTCATCCTAGCATCAGATCCCCACTGGGCGACGTAGGGACAAGGTGGGTCCAGGAACGAGAGATTCGGCGGGGCTAGATCGGTGCGGATTTGACATCAATCTAAGGCCTTCTCCACCACGCCGTATTGCACCACCCGGCAAACCCTTTCACGAAGCATCACCCAACGCCCCTCAACGCTTCGGCACTCACTTGGCTTGGACCCGGCTGGCTGGTCAATACCTGTCGTTGGACCGCTCTGGAAGCGCAACCGAAATCGGCCAAGACCCGTTATTGATCCATCAATATCCCCTTGCCATCCAGATGTCGACTAAGAACCGCTCATGGCTGGCTGGAGCATCCACTGCGCCAGAAACCACTGGCGCCGCCATGCCCTTTTCTGCGTCTCTATGATGAAACTTGAGGCTGCTTAAGCTTATGGCGGCCATTGACAAAGTCTCTGTCATAGCTTGCCCCCTTTTCGGTATGCACGCGGCTCTCGTTTACGAGGCCCTTCGCCGTTGGCTGACACGTCTCTTGGACATCGATAGTCTGCAACTATTCCATGTCAGTGTAATACCCTTCCGCCGATGTTTGATGGCGTTTTTCGTCAGTCCTATCAGTCCCTCCCGGCTAGATGGGTTTTAAAGAGTCAACCGTCGATGTTGGCCTCCGTCGTTCCTTTTCCTTCCCTCCCTCATCAGCCCTTCGTTCACTCCTTTGAACTGTCCTAAGACGCTAGGAGGCTCTCCACGAGTCGCCGTCACCTTCGTTTGTGTTTTGTTTCTTGTTCAGTCAGTCATTCTTTTGTCCGTTCCGGACCCCACACGCCGCCATGCGTTATCTCGGCGTTGCCATCGCCGCCCTCGGTCTGCTTGGGCGCGGCGATGCCTCAGCCTGTAAGCCTACGGGTACAGGCCTGAGCACCGCAGATACCTCCAGTCCCGCGGAGAGCAGCTCGACCGCTGAGGCTAGTGTCAGTGAGAGCAGCAGCTCCACTGAGACCTCCACCGACACTGAGAACACCAGTTCCACCGACACCATCAGTGTCACCATCGAGGGCAGCAGCAGCACTGATCTCGATACCACTGGTACTGAGACCACCACTCTCTCAGATTCAACCACCTCCACTGATTCTGCTTCTGCTACTTCCACCGAGACCACCGTCATCCAAAATGCTCTCGCCAACGGCAACTACGAGAACGGCCTCACTGGCTTTGGTGGTGAGGGCTTCTACAGCTTGGTTCAGGGTGCGGGACAAAACGGTGGTTTCGCCGTCCTGTTGGAGTCCGAGGCTGAGGAAAATGAGCTGGAACCGGAGGGCAACCTTCAGAGTGGCGACACCAAGCGGGCTGCCACCGGTTCCACTGCCGGTCTTTACACCACGCTCAGCAACCTCGAGGTGGGAACTTCATACACTGTCCTGTTCTACTACGCCGTTCTCTCCAGCACCAAGGCCGACACCTGTCGCCTCCACGCTTATCTCGGCGACAACGTCCTTGCGTCTACGGTCTACTTCCCTCTCGTTGCCGAGGGTTCTGTCATTATCTGGAACCGACAGGCCAATGCCTTGCCCGCGACCTCAAGTACTGCAGTTCTTCGCTTCACCCTCAGCTGTAAGAGTGGTGGCTCGGCCAAGATCTACCTCGATGCCATCTTCGTTACCAACCAGGCCACGCCCGAGACGATTGACAGTGTTCCCAAGGACTATAGTGGCTCCAGCAGCACTACCACTGCAACCACTGTCTCTGCTACCAGCGCCGCCTCTACCCAGTCCAGCGATGTGAGCACTGCTGCTGGCACCACTGAGACTGGTCTGGCCGATGTCAGCAGTACTACCAGTGGTTATGAGAACGCTGCCTCTGAGTCTACTACTGGATCTGCTACGGCGGCCGGTACTGAGGGATCTACCCAGACCTCAATTGAGACGGGCACTGACAGCGCGACCGATGCCGCTTCTTCGACCGAGAGCACTTCTGCTATCAAGACTAGCACGTCGGCCTCGACCGAGACTTCCGCCGAGTCTTCTGTTGAGTCTTCCACCGAGACGGGTGCTGCTGAGTCCTTTACTGAAACGAGCACTGAGACCGTGACTGAGGCTTCTACCGAGACGGGAACTCATGATTTTGCTACTGAGACTGGCACCGCCTCAACCGAGACCTCAGCTGATTCCTTGACTGGGATTTCAGCTGAGTCTACTGCGACCTCTGCCGAGTCCTCGACTGGGCCTAATACTGAGACCTCGACTGATGTTTCAACGGATTCTACCGTCTCCACGGAGACTGGCACGTCTGCTGCTACGACCGAGACCGCCGATGCCACTTCTACAGAGGCTAGCACGGAAGCTACCGAGACCTCCTCTGAGATTACTGCCGAGAGTTCTACCGAGTTTGCCACGGCCTCAGAGACCACAAGCATTGAGCCAAGCACCGAGACCTCAACCGGGACCAGCTCTAAGACCTCTGTTGAGTCTTCGACGGAGGCGACCACTGCTACGGAAACTACGGTTGAGCCCTCTATTGCCACTGAGTCTACTGAGTCCACGGAGACTTCCACCGAGTCTTCTGCTGCCACTGAGAGTACCGCGACGACTGCTGTGTCTACAAGTGCTACGGAGACCTCTTCGGACACTTCTGACGAGACCTCTACCCAGATCACTACTAGTACCGAGAGCACTGAGACCGCTACTAAGTCTACAACTACGACGAAGGCCACGGAGACCACTTCGGATAGTTCTGATGTGACTTCCATCCAGTCTTCCGCGGCTACTGAGAGCACCGAGGCCACTGCTGAGCCTACTAGCACGACCAGTACTGAGTCCACAACCAGCTCTGCGACTAGCACTGAGAATGAGGCTATCGAGGAGACTAGCTCAAGCTCTGTTTCTGTTGCTGCGGACACCACCACTGAGATCAGCACCACTGCCACCTCTTCTGAGTCCACCACCTCTTCCGCTCCCGCAGCTATCACCAACGACGTGTCCAACGGTGGCTTCTCTGACGGTCTCGGCGGCTACGAGTCTACTGGTGCTGTCGCTTTCGTTCCTGGTGTTGGATACACTGGCGATGGTAACCCATCCGACGGTGCCGTTGAGCTCGAGGCTACCGCCGACGACGAGGATGAGGAGGACCCTCTTCGTAAGCGCCAGTCTTCCGGATCTGCTGGTCTCAGCACCTCTCTGACCAACTTGACTCCCGGATCGAGCTACACCGTTCAGTTCTACTACTCGGTGCTCTCTGCCAGCCCGGCGAACACCTGCCGAGTCCGCGCCTACATTGACAACGTCAACTTTGGCAACACCCAGCGCTTCCCTCTCACTTCCGCTGGGTCTACTTGGGAGCGCTTTGCCCAGGTCATGACCCCCACTGCTAGCTCTGGAACCCTCAAGTTCTTGCTTGCTTGCTCCACCGGTGGATCTGCTAAGATTTACCTGGATGCCGTCTTCGTTACCAACAAGGCTACTCCCGAGACCCTCGAGGATGCACCCAAGGACTTTGGCACTGCTACAACCACTACCACAACCGCATCGACCATCGCTTCCAGCACCACTGTTGAGGCTACCACTACCAGCACGGAGGCCTCCTCTGGCACTAGCACTGTCGAGAACACCTCTGCTACTGAGACCACCGCCAGCAGCACTGAGTCTACCACCAAGTCAACCACTGGGTCAGAGGCCAACTCTGAGACCAGCTCTGGAACCACTGCTGAGTCAACCTCATCCGCCGAGATCTCAACCGAGTCTAGTTCGCAGACTAGCACTAAGACCCCAATTGCTGAGTCCTCGGCTGGTGAGTCTACCAGCGAGTCTACCAGTGGGTCAGAAACCTCCACTGAGTCTACCGCTACCTCCGAGGCCAGCTCTGAGACCAGCTCTGGAGCCACTTCCGAAACGACCTCTTCCGTGGCCTCTACCGAGTCGACTTCGGAGACCAGCGCTGGGTCCTCGACTGTCGAGTCTAGCACTGAGACCATCGCTACGGAGACCTCCACTGAGTCGGCCACGCAGTCCAGCACTGAGACTACTGCCACGGAAACCAGCAGTGAGGCCACCTCTGAGTCTACTACGGTGACTTCTTCCGAGACCTCCGCGGCCGGAACTTCGACCGAGTCTTCTTCTGACTCTACCGCTGAGACCACCCTCTCGGCCTTCACCACGGATACCTCTGCTGTGACCACAGCCACAGAGACCAGCACTGAGTCATCAGTCGAATCAACCACTGAGTCTGCCACTGAGACCTCTTCTGGGACCTTCACTACCGAGATCTCCGCTGAGACTTCTACTGACTCTTCTGCTGGAACCAGTACTGAGTCTACCTCTTCAACGGAGACATCTACTGAGTCAACTACTGAGTCCACGGCAGAAACCTCTGCTCAGACTTCTGCTGGAGAGACTTCATCTGACACCTCTTCTGCGACTTCTTCCGAGCCCACTGCCAGCACAGAGTCTACTTCCTCAACGGAGAGCTCCACTGAGTCTACCACAAAAATCTCTACCCAAACTTCGGCTACTGAGATCTCTACTGAGTCTACCTCTGAGTCTACCTCTGAGTCTACAGCTGAGACCTCCGCCTCTGAGTCAACCGCGGAAACTAGCACGGAAACCACAGCTACTCAGAGCTCTACCGGGGCTGCCTCTGAGACTGCCTCCGATTCCACGTCCGAGTCTGCTACCCAGTCTACTGCTGACACCTCCACCACTGACTCTGGCGCAAGCACTGATTCTGCGTCTGAGTCTACCACTCGGACATCAACTTCCGAGTCTACGACAGAGACGGGCACCGAGTCCACGGCTGAGTCTACCTCTCAGAGCACCGTTGAGTCTACTTCGACTTCAGAGTCCGCGAGTGAGACCTCCACTGCGCAGTCCAGCATCGAGTCTACCACTGAGTCCACATCTGCTTCTTCCACCGAGATCTCCGCCGAGTCGGCCACCACCTCTGACCCCGCGGCCGTCACTAACGAGGTCGGCAACGGCGATTTCACCAACGGCCTCGACGGCTTTGATACCACTGGTTCTGTCACCCACGTTTCCGACGCTGGCTACACTGAAGATGGCAGCCCAGGCAATGGCGCCGTCGAGCTGGAGGCGAGTGCTGAAGAGGATGAGGCGGAGTCCGATCCTCTCCGCAAGCGACAGTCGACCCCCAGCTCTGCTGGTCTTAGCAAGGCCCTCAACAGACTGATTGCTGGAGCTTCCTACACTGTTTCTTACCAATACTCGGTACTATCTCTCAAGTCAACCAACACTTGCCGCATTCGAGCCTACCTTGACAACGTCAACTTTGGCAACACTGCGATGACTACCGTCGGCTTTGGTCTTACCTGGGGTCAATTCACCGGTACCATGAAGCCCACTGCCAGCTCTGGTACTATCAAGTTCGTCCTTGTCTGCTCCAACGGCGGCAACGCCAGGGTTCTTCTCGACACCGTGGTCGTCAAGAAGCAGGCTGCTACCATGACCACCTCTGCATCAACTTCCAGCACCACAATTGATGCCACCACCACGAGCTCAGAGACCATTGCTACCTCCGAGAGCACCGCTGTTACTAGCACCGACTCCTCAACTCAGTCTTCCTCCGAGAGCACTGCGGAGTCGACCACTACTGTGGAGAGCATTACTGAGTCTACCACCGGGTCAACTACCACTATTGAGTCAACTTCCGAGTCTACCACTACCTCGGAGTCCACGACGGAGTCGACTGCGAGCACTGCGAGCACCACTGAGTCCAGTACCTCTACTGAGTCGTCTGCTGAGTCCACCACCGTGTCGACTACCGAGTCTACCACAACTTCAGAGTCCACCACAGAGTCTACCACGACGGCAGAGTCTACTACGCAGTCTACCTCGTCAACTGAGAGTACCACGGAAACTAGTTCCAGCACAGCCGAGAGCAGCACGGAGGTATCCAGCAGCACAGAGTTGTCCAGCGTCACAGAGTCGTCCAGCGTCGCAGAGTCGTCTAGCACTACCGAGTTGTCTAGCACTATGGAATCGTCCAGCACCACGGAGTCTTCTAGCACCATCACTGATGCTAGCACCACCACAGAGAGCAGCTCTACCACTTCCGAGACCAGCACCTCGACGACTAGCACCGCCGCTCCCACCGCCACCATTGACAGCACTATTCTCATCATTGCCCCTGATGCCTACACGGGCTCGACTGGTAGCGCTGGTCTTCAGGCTTACGGCATCCCGTACAAGGTGCTTATCGTCCCTTCAACTGGCGTTGAGCTTCCCGTCTTGAACTCCAGCTCCTCCAAGGGTAACTATGGTGGCATCATCGTCATGGATGCCGTCTCATATGAGTACTCTACTGGCTGGGCGAGCGCCATCACCACTGCACAGTGGACCAAGCTCCACGCTTACCAGGCTGACTTCAATGTTCGTATGGTCCGCATCAATGAGTACCCTGGCACTGACTTTGGTAAGTAATTCCCTTAGCAAACTGATAATGTGGCTCACAACTCGAATAGGTACTTCCGTCGTGTCTACCGGTTGTTGTGGTGACACTGTTGAGCAGATGATCAGCTTCACTGACGTTTCCGACTTCCCCACTGCCAACATCAATGCGTAAGTTCTGGTCGTTTGCGCATAAATGCATTGCTAACTTCTTTCCAGCGGTGCTGAGCTCTCAACCAAGGGTCTTTACCATGTTCCTGCCAAGATCACCGACTCTTCCACCACCAAGCAGGTCGCCAAATTTGGCACTGCTACTGGTTTCAGTAGCGAAAGTGTCGCGGCCGTCATCAACAACTTCAACGGTCGCGAACAGTTTGTCTGGTTCATCGGTTGGGCCCCTGATTGGTCGCAGACCTCTGCCTTCCTCCAGCATGCTCACATTCACTGGATGACTCGTGGTCTCTTCCTTGGCAAGAGAAAGGTTCATCTCGGCTGTCAGGTCGATGATATGCAGCTGTCTACCGAGCTGTACCTCCCTCTCGGCGAGGAGTACAAGATTTCGCTTGATGACATTGAGGCACATATCACCTGGCAAAACAGCATTAACGCCCGTATGCCCGCTGGCTCCAACTTCCTTCTGGAGTTTGCCCATAACGGTAACGGTGATTTGATCTCCGCTACGCTTTCCGACGCCGCCGAGGACGTTTGTGTCCCCGAGTATGCCCTTTACTACGACTCTCCCGAAGGCACTGCCCTCGAGTTCGTCAAGGAACGTGGTACTGGCGAGGACATCTGGCCCGACGAGTTTGAGGAGTATAGCTGGACCAAGACTTGTGCCGAGCTCGACGAGTTTGCATCTTGGTTCCTTAAACCCGAAAACCTCAACCAGTTTGCTCATCTATCCCATACCTTCTCTCATCTCAGTCTGAACAACGCCACCTATCACGATACTGCTCGTGAGATTCGCTTCAACCAGGAGTGGTTGTCACAGATGGGCATCGATAAGGCCGACAAGTTCTCGTCTCACGGTCTGGTTCCTCCCGCGATCACTGGTATGCATAACGGAGACGCCATCCAGGCTTGGATGGATAACGGCATCACCCACGTCGTTGGTGACAACACCCGTTCCGTCCTCCGAAACAGCGCCAACAAGTACTGGCCTCTGATCAGTACCGTTGCTGACAACGGCTATGACGGACTCACCATCGTTCCCCGATTCTCGACTGCTATCTACTTTAACTGTGCCACAGCTGAGTGCTGTCTCCAGGAGTGGATCAAGACCTCGGCCGGTAGCGGTGACTTCAAAAACCTCTTGACACAGTCGAAGGCCGCCAACACCCGCAACCTCTTGTCTCTCATGGCCGATCCATACATGTTCCATCAAGCCAACATGCGCCAGACTGACGTTGGAGATATCACCATCGGCGATCAGACTGGTGCTATGTCCCTGGTCATGTCCTGGACCGAGACCATCGTCCAAGAGATGACGCGCCTGACGAACTGGCCCATGACGACCCTGAAGCATGACGATATTGCTCAGTACTTCCTCGATAAGAAGGCGCTGGATGGCTGCAACCCCCAGCTCTCCTACACCTTCTCCGACGACGGCTTGACCATCAAGTCTGTCACCGTTACCGCCACCGGCAACACCTGCTCAGTGCCCATCCCTGTCACTATTCCCTCCGGCTCGGCCTCTGCCTCCGGAGGCTCCGTGACTTCGGACGTTGTCGGCAGCGAGCCCCCGATCCAGTGGGTGACGCTCAACGGCTCGCCTGTCACGCTCTCTCTCAGTGCGCCCATTTCCTTTTAAGTTAGAACCTCAATGGGAGATTCTTGTATATCATGTGGACATATAGCCACGGATAGAATAACTTCTTGGTAACATAGCTAATGGCATGCCATCCAAGTCTTGGTGTTTACCCGCTTAACCTTCTCCCGTAATTCGCCTTCATATGTGCATCGTATGTCAGCAAGTAAAGCTGTCAACTCATCTGACAAAGTTATGTGCAAGTGAAAAAAAAAATGAAAAAATTCGCTCATCCCGGGAGTGGAATGCCCGGAAATAGAACATGTCAGAACGCCATGCTCACGGTAATCATAATGTACTTGTTGATACATCGCGTAATCGATCCTCATCTACCAACGTTAGATTCCCTTCCTACTACTCTGCAACCACTCCTGCAGTTCCTTCTGCACGGCATCCAGCCCCTCCCTCACAGTCTGAGTCGACGTCTCAACGCCATCAGCAGCACTCTTGGCCGCCTCAACCAACTCCCGCGCCGACTCCATCTCCCCATTCACAGCAGTCGCCCTCGCCTGCTCCGCCAGCCTCGTCACTTCTTCAGCGCCCTGCGCAGCTGCCAACTCCGCGTCTGGAAGACCCGATAGCTTTTCGCTGAGGCCCTTGGTTACGCTTGCTGCGTGCTCTGCGCTGTACTCGGCATTGTGTCGCGCCACGGCGTCTTGGCGGGTTGCGTTTTCGGAGCCTCGGACGTTTGCTTGGGCAGCTCGGAGGAGCGCAACGGCCTCTCTGGCCCTGTCGTGAGCGCTTTCGGCGGACTGTCGAAGATGTCTTGCCAAACGCTCCGTCTGGTTGTCTCCCTTCTTATCATCTGGCTTCTCGGCCTCCTCGCAAGCTATCGCAGCATCAACAAGCCGTCGAGTGTTGATGATGACGTCTTCCGCCGGACCAGTGACTTCGCCTAGAGAAGACCAAGCGCGAGCGGCACAGTCGAAAAAGTCCGTGATCCTGACAGTGTTTATGAGGACAGCATCACGTCGCGCCGCAGCTGCTGCGCTGAGCATCTGTTCCTCATACTGTCTCGCCGCGGTGCCGTAGTCGCGAGCTGCAGCGGCGGAGACCTTTGCCCGAGATGAATCTTGCGAAACTTGGCCTGAGATTGTGTGTAGCTGCTCCTGGTAGGCGGAGTAGATGTAGACCCAGGTGCCGAGGGATACTCCGACGAGGCCGAAACCGAGGAATGGGAGTAGCGTGGGTGAGAAGAAGACGAAATTGACCGTCAGAGCCCACCAGTTCAGAAGAAGCCAGTATGTTTGGGAGTGTTCGAGGTAGCAGAATCGAAGGGGTCCGTACACCTTTGCGACGGGGCCGAAGAGGTAGGTGATGCCGCCAACTGCGATCATCATGGCAAGGAGCAAGCATCGCTCCCAGGACGGAAATGGAAGCGGGATGCTGTAGTATATGGGTATGTAATAAGCCAATGAAGCCAAGGAACCAACTTTGATCACGAACAGTCCAAGTCAGCGAATGCTCCGGAACGTGCCCGTCAACTCAACCCACCTTTGAAGTAAGTTCCAACCCTGTCAGAAACCGTCTGAAGAGCAAAGAGTGGTCCAAACAAAGACGTCCACGAGCTGTCATTGTTGTCCGTCTGCCCACTGGGAACAGACCAGATGCCGCCTAAGTACAGCGCGGCGATGAGGAGAAGCGGAGCTGAGGCTTGCGACGTGATCAAGGTGGCCAAGTCCGGGAGGAGAGGGAAATAATTGAAGACCAGAGCGACCAAGATAAGGCCTACGCGGAGTTAGTAACAGCAAGCCAGTGTTCAACGGAAGACTCGCTTTTGACATGCGGTGTAACGAGCCTGGAGAGGGTTTCCAAGGCAGGGAACAGATCCTCCCCGATGTTCTGCGAGGCCATTGTTGACTCTGAGATTGGTGCACGGGCAAGTGATCTTTTTGTCTTTGTTCTTTTCTTCTTCCGGCTCCAGAGCGGCAATCAAGCTCTTTTATTCTTCTTCTGAAAAGTCGAGTGCTACGAGAGGGCTGTTGGCACCTAAACTCCAAGGCGACCTGCAGAACGACGTGGTCATCGTGTCATGTCGGGTGCGTCGCCCTATTTCTTGATGCCCAGCTCCGCGGAGGATGGTTGGTTTGTTTCCCTCTGATTGATTCTGTTGGGTCTCGCCGGTGCAGGCCTGATCCATGTAAGCCTTGAATTTTCAGCTGGAGTGACGCAGTCATACTTGTGGCGGGATGGCCTCATTCATGCCCTATCGCCACTCGCGTAGGCCTCAGTCAGGGAAGACTAATTAAAATATCTTGGTGTTGTCATGAAGAGTCAGTGTCATCACAGTTGACAGATATGCGACTGTGCGATGCTATGGCTCTTTGGTGTGGTCCCATCTTCTGTCACATTCGACGGGGGATTATGACTCCGCAGTGAAGCTCTTGACTTCTCCAACGAGTTCACCGAATAAAACGCCTGGAGTTGGTCTCTTTCATCCTCCCTTCAATGAGGTCGTATTACTCAGCCATGCCAGGCTGGTATTGTTAGTAGCCGTGACGTAACGCGGTTCTCCTGACGATCCTATTGATCATATAACCCGAGTCCCGAGAGTCAAAGCAATGGGCACGGCGTTTGTCAGAAAGTATACCTATATTTCCAGGTCACAGCGCGGCGCTAGCTGCAACGGCCACAGTGGTCACGGCGCATTGCCTACAGCGGTCAGAGCCCGTGTACTCGCTTCTTCCTGGTCTTGGTTGGACAAACGCCGTTCCTGACGGCGAAGCGGTGGTTAGTCTGACAGTCAACGGCGAGCCCCTCGAGTTCCTAGGGTCAGATTATCATGATAAGGTAAGCACGCACGCAGACAGCGTCTCACCAACGGAAAGTTAACGCAAGTCTCAGAATTACGGGACGTTCAGCATCACTACACGAGCGGATCGATAGGACCCTACTCAATTTTCCGGACGAGGAGCGTTAAAGCCGATGGTGTTCACTTCTATAGCGGTTACGCGTCACTGCAAGGACGTGAAGCGACTATCAAGTGTGAGAGTGTTGAGATTGTTCCTCATCTCGCGAACAAGACCAGCCCCGGCCTGCCCAAGCCTTTCGTCGATCGATTGGCTCCGAAGTTCCGCTTGGACGACCAGGAGGATGATCTGGAGGCAGAGATAGTCCCGTACTTTGTTCATCCGACTGGTGGCAGCTTCGTGCAATATCTCAGAAATGTCACTGTGGTTGGAGACAAGTCATGGACCGGCTTCGGCGTTGCTGATTTCGCCACTTTTGCATCCTAGCTCTCTAAGGCCTTATGAATGTGCAATTCTGGTGAAATGGTTTGGAACTAGGCTGGTAGTCCCAGTCTATCAGGGGAGAACTGGCCAGCCCTCGACGCTACTGTAGATACACATTACGCAAATACTGGGGCTCTAAGACGCAAGTCATCATTTTCCACCAAGTACTCGGCCAATTTGTAGAAAGTCATACCCTACTTTCCATTATCGTAAATGGTGTTTTCGCAAAGCCTTAAGCTTGCTGAGCACTAGGACACGCCAGGTGGTAGTCAGCTTGGACACTACTGTACTTGGTGCTATTGGAGTTCATTCGCTTGCGGAGCGAGGGTTCGCAGTAGGCTTTAGTATATTGTGAACAATTGGTGGACCATAAGCATGAACGCAGCACAGTATTTGATGAAGCGAGGACCTACCAGTCTTGATTTGAGCATATTATTATCCACGCCAGCATAATACCGCCCAAACCAAATATGCCAGGATTCTGGAAACTGAGACGGGCTGAAAATGACTCAAATCAGGTGCTCTTCTCCCACCACTTATACACCGTGGTGCCCATGAAGCCCTGCACATGAAGAATATTAGCCGCCAGTTGTTCAAGAGGGCACACCGCGCACTTACCGCAAAAGTCATGCCTGGGAGGAAGACCACGATCAATATCATAGTCAAAAAAAGCAACGGCTTTTATTTGCTCCGTGTAATCAACTTCCACGTGAAGGTTCTAGCTCGCCGAGTCCAACAGTTCGTATAAATCCCAAGTGAGTTAGTAGTTTCTCCTCTGTCAACTACAGGACTGAAACATACCCTCTGAAAAGCGAGTGACGCCGCTTGTATGTTGTTCTCGCACCGCATTAGTGCCACTTCAAATGTCCCCTTACCTCCTTCATGTATTCTTCAGGACTTAGAAAGAACCCCTCAACGTTTAGCGGTTCAAGCGATGGCAGCAAGGAGCAAACATCAACTAGCTTGTCAAGTTGAGTTATCCAAATCCTGAGCTGTGTTTTAAGACGCTCGCTGCGTGTGTATATCGGCTAGAAGCCGTCATTGAGGCTGTTGTCCTTCTTCTGTCCGGCCTCACGTCTCCGGTGCGCCCCCCCAGCGCATCAGTCATTTTGTCAACTTGGCGGAGGCGATGTCCCTGCTCAAGTTCTAAGAAGGCGGCAATGAGCACAAACGGATTTGTGAAGTGATCTTTGTTCTTCCAGAGACGGGAGTTCATGTCGGCCACGTCACACAAGCAGTCGTATCCCATGAAGAAGCCAAAGAATTGCTGGCTGTCGGGAAAGTAGGTAATGTTGATCGCGGCGTAGTTACTCAAAACGGCGTCGACGCAGAGGATGTACACTAATCACCATGTCAGCGATCTGGGGGTTTTTTTTTGTGTGCAGCTCGCCAAGCAATTGGCCTTCGCATTTTTGACCCTGAATAGAGGTCGTCAATCTCTTAAACGCAGTCCTTGGCCGACCGAGCATCTTAAGAAAGATTGCTGGCACATGCATATGATGCAGAATATCCTTGAAGGCGGACTTCTTCGGCACAGGTATGTAGGATATCGCACGCCAATCGCATATCGCGTGCGGACTGGAATCCACTCACATGCTAACCGCAGGCGTTAGAGCATGATGGTAATTCCGCAAAGCGACCCGAAAAACCTACAGAAAGGAAAACGAGGGCTTAAGTGTGCTAGAAACGGCCGGTACGTCCTAACCTGAATGTCAGGCTGTCTCCAAACTCGCCAGTCAAACACTAGATATCGCTCGGGCATACCTGGATCTTCCATGAGCTCCATTCCTTTTCGGAAGAAATTGCGACACCGTATGGTTTGTCCTAAACGAGTTATTCATTGTTAGTCCTGAAAAGGAAGTCGAGAATTCTGACTTACCGACAAAAGACTGGCGCTGGTGATAGAGTAGCACGGCCTTGGAGGGACTCTCGGTTGGATGAATCTATCCAAAGTGGCATCCGTTGGACCAAATTCACACCAAATCTTGTCCCTATCAACAGGATCATAGTGTTCCTCTCGACCCCTCACTATTTGAGAAGCAGAGAGAACTTCCGAATTGCACGGAGCCGGACTTATTGGCGTTCGGAAGCGAGTGGACTTTATCGGCGCCGTGGACTCCTGGGTAGCAGCCTTACATGGCATCGACGATGCAGAGTCAATCGCGTTGCTAGTGTCCGCGGGACCCAGATGGCCGTCGGGCGTCAACGGGCAGATCAGACTATTTCAGCATTAGGAAGCGAGTTACCATTGGAGTCTTGGACTAAAAAAGGCCTGACCTGAGATGCAATCCTCGAATAGAAGTGAACTGAGGTACAGCCTGGGTGGTGCAGATGCTGTCGCAGAAGGCACTTGCAGCAGCCAAAGGGAGGTCCCATTCTCGTAAGTTTTATAGTCCAACCCTACAATAAAGCAGTGGTAGTAATAATCTGCGTTCCATAGCCCATCACGATAGCTTAAGTGTATGTGTAGGAATCATGTCGTAGGGTGACTTGTAGCTTGTCACGACCCACCGTTTAGCTGAGCCAAATAAGTGAGAAGCCCCTCGGTTGCGCCAGTGATTGTCGCGAAGCTTTTACTTCAACGTTCCAAGCAGTTAAAATGGAAGGCACAGTGAATGAGTCTTACCTACTAGCTCAATCACAGAGACAACTTCCGAGGTGTTCATACAGAACGGAACGGCATGTGAGCCCAGACAAGCAACAAGCGCCCATGAAGGGCAACAAGCCCTGACTGGTGATTCGTGCGTTTCGTTTCATGATTGGAACAATCCATTCACAACACATACTCACAATAACATACTATGTATTTGCATGTAGTACCCAGATACCCATCTCAAGACGACGTACAGGCAAACCGCGAATGAGGTGAGTGGGGATAGCTATCATGAATCACACCCCCTTACGATTTACGAAACACGCGATCAAGGGCCTTGGGTTGCATTGGAAACATCAATGCCAAGACGCTCAGGTCTGGGGCATGTTGCAACCGTAGCATTGCTACGTGGTAGATCCTGGCCTTTTGGAGACAATTGTTTCGAACCGCAGCCCAGCCGACACGGGAAACATGGGTATCAACATGATTATTCCCCGAGATAATCTATATGATGCTTCATAGGGTGTCGCGAGCCTCGAAGAACTGGAGTTAATGAGCGAAGTCGCGTGGTAATGGTGCGCAGAACTGAACTGCGTTTCTTGTTCTCCACGCTGTCGACGTGCTCACTATTCAGGACGAAATAGGGTACTAGCAGCATCCCCTCCCTGCCTTGCTCTTCTACTGCCCTGGTTGCAATGGTTGGCGTGCCCAACAAAGAAAGGGCATCGCATGAAGAAATCCAGTTCCCTAACATAGTTCGTGATTGGTCAACAATCCCACGTCGCGCTCTTCGTGATGCCTCTTCACTGATGAGCGATCAAACATAATGAAATTACATGTGAGATACGTTTGGGCGCGAAACTCAGTGATTCCATATGGAATACTACACAGGAAAACGTGATCTTCGCCTTCTGCCCCAACCGGATGTTGGCAGATAGATTGGGGACCTGCGTGGAAGGCCATGCTGCTGGCGAATGATGGCCATGCCACGCGGGAGATGGACGTCGTGGGGCAGCGACAGCAGGGTTCAACCTGTCCGTCTGGTTATAGACTAACAAGTCAATAGATACGGCGCAAGTTGGCAGCGGGGTGTTGGCTCGTTGTATTGTAGACGACACATGCTCTGTCGCAGCCCACGACTATCTTCGAAACCACCTGCAGTCAGCACAAGTTCTTTCCGGGATATCTCGTCAATTTGGTGCGCAAACTTGCTCAATGGACGCACGTCAGCGCGTCTTGGCGATGCCGTCTCAACGCTCATGGTGATGCGGTCAAGGCGATAATTGAACTTCAACACCATCCCAGATGCTCCACGTCACGGGAATGACATGGCTTAATGGCCGAGTAGATTACTACTCCGTAGACAGCGGCGCATTGACGCGCTCGAGGACAACGTCTAGGCTCTGCGACACTCCCAGGCGATGCTTCCCCCGATACCATGCGGTGTGAGTTGATCGTGAAGGCCTCGGGGCTCCAGAATCTGGCGATGCGCGCCCTTCTAAGTGCCCACATCTCAGCGCCGTGTCAGCTCCGCCGTCTCGGCTCGATGCTCTCGGTGCGACGACACAACGCCATGTCGCGGGCTCTTGGGGAGATCGATCGAGCCACGGAACGGGCCACGGACTTGGATTCTCCGTTTGGCGGCCGGGGGGGGGTTCTCGCTGACAGTTGACAGGCCCCGGCTCACCTGGAAGTGAAGCGACGGGTCGGCCGCTAATAATCCCTGTCGACGGCCTGTTTTTCATCTCTACGTGAAATTGAAGGGATCGTCTAGCCTGTATCAGCCCTACCGAAATGGCCTCAGTTGGCCGTATGCTCACTCGTGAGCCTCCGTGTAGGTGCAGATGCGAGATTGGCCTCGGATAAGCTGGAAGCGGCGCAAGCAAATAACAAAAGGACGAGCATGGCCGCCCGTTCTGCTCGTTCCAGCTGCTTCAACCACCTTGTTCTTCTCTCTCTCCAACCAGTCGCTCCTTTGACTTTGCAAGTCCTCGAGATAGCCCGGCGTCGTCTCGATCACATTCATTCCATACACACATTCACTTCTCGCTATATCGTTTCTCTGTCTGCTCTTAACAATCCTCGGCTAGCACCCAGGACCCATCGCTGAAACCTCAATACCTTGACACCCTTCCCTATACTATACCACCTTACCTCCACGATGAAGTTCCTCCTCCCCGTTCTCCTCGCCGTCCCGGCCGTCATGGGCCGGGCCTGCAAGATCCGCCACTCGCACTCTAGCGCCGTCTCCGTGCCGATTTACACGCCCGTCGTCGGCACCACCGTCACCGAATCGAGCGCCGCGGCCGTGCAAACCCAGGACGCCGAGTACCTTGTTGACGATGCGAGCACTGTTATTTCCGTGTCTTCTCCCCAGACGACGCTGGCTACCGCCGTCGTCGTTTCCTCCAGCTCCACCTCCGCTGCCGCCGCCATCGTCGCTCCGTCCAGCTCCACTTCGGCCGCCGCCGCCGCGAGCTCCAGCGCCGCGTCCTCGTCAGACGACAACAAGTCGAGCAGTGGTTCCAAGGAGCTCACCAGCGAGGCCGTGACCGGATCATCCACCTTTTACGGCGGAAACCTCTCTGGTGGAAACTGCATGTTCACCGACTACACCATTCCCTCCGGCCTCTACGGAACTGCGTTCTCCGGCCAGATTTGGGACAATGCCGCCCACTGCGGTGCCTGCATCGAGATCACCGGCCCCACTGGCACCATTACTGCCATGGTGAGATTGTGCGTCAGCGTCTCGCGAGTACCTCACTAATTCCTCGTCTTAGATCGTTGACCAGTGCCCCGAGTGTGACGCCGGCCATCTCGACCTCTTCCCCGACGCCTTCACTGCCGTTGGCGGCACCGACGGCATCGTCGACACCTCGTACAAGTTCGTCACCTGCGGCATCACCTCGCCCCTGTACCTGCACAACAAGAGCGGCACCTCCGCGTACTGGTTCTCGATCCAGGTCGTCAACGCCAACGAGCCCGTCGCCAGCCTCGAGGTCAGCACCGACGGCGGCAGCAGCTGGGTGGACACCGAGCGCAAGGACTACAACTTCTTCGAGAACGCCAGTGGCTTCGGACAGACCTCGGTCGATGTCCGAATCACCAGCACCACTGGCAAGACCATCACCGTTAAGGATGTCGGCGTCACCCCCGATGCCCAGTACAAGGCGGCGTCCAACTTCTAAGCGCGACCAGATCGCACTCGGATTTAAAAACATCTGTTAGTACTGAGCCGCCATGGCTATCACAGTGTCAACTGTACGGATCAACCAGCAGGCCCTGCATTGCTTGTACTCTTGGCCCGACGGGCATGGTCTGGGTTCAATTAGCCCTCACTAGCGGACTTCCACTTGGATGCCGTCCTCCTCTTCATGTATAAACTTGAATACAACCGAATTTTGCCTCGGATTGAAAGAGGGCTACTTATGATTGCCTTTGTTCGTGTGTCCAGTGCAATGTTGTGTGAGTGTCATCCAAATATGATCAACAAGTCGACTTAATATGAAGGAAGGGGACGAAGTCGTGATCACCAAACGTGCCCAAAGTAAGAGTCGTAAAGTAAATTAAGTCTCGCAATAAAAAGACAAGCTGACGCTTGCAGGGAGTCTCCATGTAAGAGCCAGTCTAGCAATCTGCACTAGAGGCTGCCATCCAGTTCTGCTGTAGGGTAGCCATGGGGGAATACTCACGTACCTGCACGAACACCACTACCTGCTGCGACAATGGGCCAAGTACCTCAATTTTGCCAAAGTCGTAAAATCCAAGGCATAGTAGCTAACATTAGGAATACTGCATTGTTGCTGTCTTAAATGCTAAGAGAACATGCGCAATAGAAACCTTCTTGACTCGCTTCTATCAGAGCGAGGGCAGTATTAAGACAGACACAAAATTAAGTTAAAGTACCGCACCCCATCAATCTAGAAAAACATGCGCTTTGGAAACCTTCTAGACTCGCTCCTATCAAAGCGAGTGCAGCATTAAGAAGGGCAAAAGAATGGTCAAGTACCGTGCCTATTGCACTTGAGTGTCGACGAACGAGTGATTTCACTCTTGGGCTGGTTGGGTTGGTTGCAGGCGTCCCCCTAACCCCAGTTCCGTATTCTAGGTATCAACTAGAAGATTACTAGGAATGCTAGGGTGCTACCCCAAAACCTTCGATTACGGGCAGGGGTGATCAAGGAGATGATTTGATAGGATCGCATAGAGACCATTCTCCGAGGTGGTCGATGACGATGGGAGGCGGCTGAAATGTCAGACGGACTACACAGACGGACTACACGTGGCGGGGCGGCAACCACACATGTAATAATTTCACAGCTGGTTGATGATGAAGTGTTGTTGTCCTGGGAGTGGGAAGAGATGAACGCGGTCATGAGAGCATGATTAATTAGACGCATGAACGCAACATGCTGAACCTGGGAACGCGAGCTGATGAGGGACTAGCATTTGGCCAGCCAAACGATGGTCGCGTCCATGATCAAAGCAAAGCAATGCTACGTAGCAGTCCGGTCGGCATGTAGTACCATTGTAGTAATTATTGGTCATTGCGAAGGATTAAATTCGACAGAATTAGTGGGCCTCGGAGACGACAAACAACCTGGTAACAGGCGGTGTCGCGATAAGAGGCCGATTATCTCGCTGAGACCCCAAGATATCCCCATTAAATCGTCGACCAGACACGAATCAACCTGCCATGATGGCTCCCCCGGGCCCGTTTTACCCCGAGAACAACCAGCACCCACGGGGAACTGGGAACTAGGCGTTACTCTCGGCCCTTTCCCCACAGCAACACGCGACTGTTGCAGTCCATGACTATGTTGACACAGGCCGGCGTCGCAGTTTACCCAATGACGGCGACAGCAACGGCAACGGGAACGGGCGCTGTGCTGTATGTATCGTGAGGACGCCCCTGAGTATCATGTTCGCCTCTGGGAGCACGAGCAAAAAAGGTCAGCCGACAGCAATCAGCAACCAGGATTCGCGGCCCTGCGAAAGCTTATGGCAGGCATGCCTGAGAAAAGAATCCAACTCGCAAATCCACATACAAACAAGGACATGCTGGAGAGAGAAGATGGCGAAGTGGAGTCCCGTATCGTCGGGGAATGGTGGCTGTGTGGACACTCAGTGGAACAAGCCGTTTGGCGATCAAGAGCCCCCGATGCGCTCCAATAACCGACGTCCGCTACGGGCCAAGCTCGCCTCCCGAGGTTATTCTGTGACAGAATTTGGATCGATGCCGGCGTCTCGGTGGGAAGGAGTAATAATAAGGGCTCATCCAAGAGGCGCCCGGCTTTACGGCTCACTGATGCAAGGTGACAAACCACTTACCACGCGCCGTTGGCTGCGTGAAGCGTGACACTGCATGAAACTTGCTGGCTAGGACGATGATATCATTTCCGGAAGTGGTGTCCTCCTGGGAGCCTCATCCAACGCCTCGGTAATTTGAGCCGCAAGCCACCTCGTGGCCCGACTGGGTTCGGATTCGTGCCGTAGTCCATGCAAGTCATTGCTGTTCTTGGACTCAGCCGGACGGAAGTGGCCAAGGACTCGAACATGTTCGTCAGCCAAAAAACAAGGCATTAAAAAAAACACCCATACGAAGGAACCCTGGACAGTATGACGGGTGACATCCGAGACGGGGATCTCGACGAGGCTCCCCAGGTGGATTCCTCCCGGCTTCCATCTTAGCCTCTAGCCAGCCAGCCTCTCGACTTCCCCCTAGTCATGAGGCTCGACACGCCATATCTCCCGCTGCCCGAACAAGGGCGGCCGCTATCTTAGCCCGGGCGATCCTGGGGCCCCGTCCTCCCCCATTGGAGTGTCCCCAGGCTCTCGCGATGCCACTGTGGATGACGCTGGAATCGAGCTGGGCGGCTCCATTGAACCACCGCCTCTCATACGTGCGCTTCTAACCCTGCTCCACGGGCTTGTGCGATCCTTGTATACAGTGACTTCAGACCTCCAGAGCCTTTCTTCGTCTTTATAAGGATCAAGCATCACGGTCGGAATCTGGGGTTTGTGACTTGTCAGCACCAATTCTCTTTCTTCTTCCTCAGACTCCTCGAAACAGTGCCGCGAGCATTATCCTGCTTCGCCATGTATCGAATTTGGAACATTTACGGTAAGAAGACACAGAACCGACTTGTCCTTCCTGTTCACTAACACGAGGTTCTAGCGCTTGCCGCCATTGGCACCATTGGCGGCATGCTGTTCGGCTTCGACATCAGCTCCATGAGTGCCTGGATCGGTTCGGACCAATATCTCGAGTACTTTAACCATCCTGGTTCGACTGAACAAGGCGGCATCACTGCCTCCATGTCGGCTGGATCCTTTGTCGGCGCCCTGGCTGCTGGTGTCCTTGCTGACCGATTTGGTCGCCGCAAGGCTCTCATGATCGCTTGCGGCTTCTGGATTGTCGGTGCCGTTGTTCAGTGCTCGGCCCAGAACGTCGGTCATCTCATTGGAGGCCGCATCATCAGCGGTCTCGCCGTCGGCATCACCAGTTCTCAAGTCCTTGTGTATCTTGCTGAGTTGGCGCCCTCTGAGATCCGTGGACGCGTGGTCGGTATCCAGCAGTGGTCAATTGAATGGGGTCAGTCGCAGACTCTATCCACATCAAACGCCGTGACTAACAAGAAAAGGTATCCTGATCATGTACCTGATCTCGTACGGATGTTCCATCAACATCGACGGCCCTTCCGCATTCCGCATCGCTTGGGGCATCCAGGCCATTCCCGGCCTCATTCTCTTCATCGGCCTCCTGTTCTTCCCCGAGTCTCCCAGATGGCTCGCATCGCACGACCGCTGGGAGGAGGCGCACTTCAACCTTGCCAACCTACACGCCGGCGGCGACATGGATAGCCCCGTCGTCATCGCCGAGATGGAAGAGGTCCGGGAGGCCGTTCGCATCTCCAAGGAGTCCAAGGATATCGGATACCTCGGTCTGTTTGCCCCTAAGATCTGGAAGCGCACCATGGTCGGTGTCAGTGTGCAGATCTGGCAGCAGTTGCTGTAAGTTTCCTGTCTTGTAAAGACTAAGATGGAAAAGAGACTAATACCGTGATAGGGGAGGCAACGTGATGCTGTACTACCTCGTCTACATCTTCAACATGGCTGGCATGGTAAGACTCCAATATAATCCCCTGGATATGCCCGGATAAGAACCCGTCGACTAATGCAAATAATTAGAGCGGCAACGTCGCACTGACATCTTCCATCATCCAATACGTCATTTTCCTCGTTACCACAGGCGCTGTGTTGCCATTCATCGACCGCCTTGGCCGTAGATGGCTCCTCATCGTCGGAGCAGTTCTCTGCGGTATTCTGCACTTTGCTAGCGGAGCCGTTATGGCCGCTTATGGTCACCACGTCGACAGCGTAGATGGTGAGTGTTTTCCGTCCGAGATGTACTTACCGAGGCTAACAGCGCAGGCAACGAAATTCTGAAGTGGTCCATCTCCGGCGCACCGGCCAAGGGTGTCATCGCTCTGGCCTACATCTTCGTTGGAGTTTACGGCTTGACCTGGGCCCCTGTCGCCTGGATTTACTGCGCCGAGGTCTTCCCCCTCAAGTACCGAGCCAAGGGTGTTGGTCTTTCTGCCGCTGGTAACTGGATGTAAGTGCACAACCCCGGTCAACTTCTTATACCAGGTCACTGACACGACAAAACAGCTTCAACCTTGCCCTCGCATTCTTCGTCCCCCCCGCGTTTACCAACATCCAGTGGAAAACCTACATGATCTTTGGAACGTTCTGCATTGCCATGACCTTCCACGCCTTCTTCACCTACCCGGAGACGTCGAGGAAGACCCTCGAGGAGGTCGATCTTCTGTTCGACGCAAACATCCCCGCATGGCGCAGTGCCAAGGCTGGTGTGACATTTGAGGAGAAGGTCGAAGAGGCCAAGCGAACTGGAGGTCTTAAGAACCTTGAGGACGATGAGGAGAAGGCGGCCCACGCCGAGACTGCTTGATTGAGCAGTGTTGTGAGAGTCCAGAGGAGGAAACTCAATGGGGTTATTATTGGAGGATTTCCAATGTCCCTGTTTAAGCATATAAAGATGAATGTACACATACAATCTATCTACCACTACTGTGGCTGTTTGTCTGTTGCGATTGATTTCTCCATGTTTTTGCGAAATCTGCACACGCATCGCACCCAACCAAGATTTGGCCGTCGTAGATCTGGGGTCAAGAATCGGCCCGGATCCAGATCGATGCTTAATTGAAGTACTGAGCACTATAAACAAGGTGCTGGAGTATCCTTGCTCTAGTGAGCTCCTGAGGAACAGAACAAAAAAAGAAGACGACGGCCACTGCTACATACCTAGATCCACGTTCCACTTCCACTGTGCACGCAATTGAGTGATTGAGTCACAAAGATCAAAGACGGATTACGTAACCCCGATCCCGCATGGCATGCCCCTCACTAAACCCAAACAGGCGACCACGAAAAACTCGAACTCCACCGCGGGGAGGCAAGAGCGCGGGAGCGGGGCCAGTTTTTGCCGGGTGAAGCTGTGTCGACGCCGAGCAACACTGTGACTCAAACGTTCATCTACTAAACGTTCGATTTCCCGAGACAGCTTCTGAGAGTGCTTCGATCTGATATTACACCGCCTCATTTTCTCTGTCAATCGTCAGGTTGGTAAGCATGAAGCTCCCCTTGTTGAGTCAATTGTCCCGTTTCTTCCCTCGTCGTCTTGGTCGTTCAGCGGTGAGCTTGCGCATTGGCTCAACTCTCCTACTTCTCTTTTTCTCCGTCTTCTCTCTGGTTTTTTCTTCTCTCTGCAACATCACCTCAATTAACATACAGAACTCACTCGCTAACCGTACTTCGAAAGCTTAGTTAGTCACAGCCATGTCCGCATACCCTCCTATCCTCCTCCGTGCTGAGCAGAAGCCGCTCGAGCATCGATCCTTCTCGCCCGCCGTCATCAAGACCCTGATCGACGCCGGATACCCCATCTCTGTCGAGCGCTCTTCCACCGACCTCAACTTCAAGCGCATCTTCGAGGATGCCGAGTACGAGGCTGCCGGCGCGACCCTCGTTCCTAGCGGCGTGTGGCCTGATGCTGCCCCCGGCACCATCATCCTTGGCCTCAAGGAGATCCCCGAAGAGGACTTCCCTCTCAAGAACTCGCACATCACGTTCGCCCACTGCTACAAGACCCAGGCCAACTGGGACAAGGTTCTGAGCCGATTTCCCCGTGGAGGGTCTACTCTCTATGACCTGGAGTTTTTGGTAGATGCTGCCGGTCGCCGAGTCAGTGCCTTCGGCTATCACGCAGGCTTCACTGGAGCCGCGCTGGGAATCAAGACCTGGGCCTGGCAGCTGACCCACCCTGGTGAGAAGCTCCCTGGCGTGGGAAATTTCACTGAGGGTCGCGGATACTACCTAAACGAGGACGAGCTTGTCAACCAAATTCGGGAGGATCTCGTCGTTGGCGAGAAGGCCCTCGGACGCAAGCCCACTGCCATGGTTCTCGGTGCCCTTGGCCGATGCGGCTCTGGCGCCGTTGACCTGTTTGTTAAGGCTGGTATCCCTGATGCGAATATCACGCGCTGGGACTTCGAAGAGACCAAGGATCGAGAAGGCCCCTATGAGGAGATTGCTCAGCACGACATCTTCCTCAACGCCGTAAGTAGCGACATAATAGAAAATCCGCTTACTCGACTAACATGCAACTAGATCTACCTCTCCAAGCCCATTCCTCCCTTCGTCAATGACGAACTTCTGGCCAAGCCCGGCCGCAACCTGAGCGTCGTGACCGACGTCTCCTGCGATACCACCAACCCTCACAACCCCATCCCCATCTACTCCATCAACACCACCTTTGACGACCCCACCGTCCCCGTTGTGGTCAAGGATGACCAGAACTCGACCCCTCTCTCCGTCATCAGCATCGACCATCTGCCCTCGATGCTGCCCCGTGAGGCCAGCGAGGCCTTCAGCGAGGGCCTTAAGGAGTCTCTGTTGAGCCTGAACGAGCGCGCCACCTCCCGCGTATGGGCGGACGCTGAGAAGCTGTTCAAGGAGAAGGTGGCGCTGCTCCCTGAGGAGCTGAGGGTCAAGGAGGTTTGAAGAAATTCAATTTGATTTGGTAACGGGCTGGTACGCTCAGTCCGGAGATAGACGTGGTAGAGCAACACAACATGCGCACGGTGCCTCTGGTACACATTCACAAGGAAGTTTTTGAGTGTCGGCGTTTCGTTTCACTGTGATCAGTGGGTCCGTTGTGTGTCTGTCATACGAGGTCGTGTCCTTGATGATCTTTAGCCTTTTGGCCTGGATTTCGCGGCGATCGCTTGTGCGCCTGTGCCGGATGTTTGTCGACAAGGTGTTGGTATTTCGAAACTGTGAAGTCGTTATCAGCGGTTGCGCGTACAGAAGCCTCAGTCTGTAACACGTGGAAGAGGATCATTGACATACAAGCAAGGTGTCAAACTGACAGACAGCTACAGAGTATCGTGGAGCTCGTATTTCTCTTGAAACGCTTGAAGCATCCTTGTTTAGGCCAACTATTGACATAGCGTACGATTGAACTTCTCCATTTCCCCAAAGCCTGAAATCTGGTTTCTAGTCATGGCAATTGGTGGGTACGGGCACTTTTCTGAACCGGCAACGTTAGTACGCAGATGCAATCCAAGTCGTCATGGTCGACGCCCACCTACCGCTAGTTCTCCCGCACATAGCAATCTAAAGACATCCCGACTGTTCGCTCAGCAACGTGTTTCAGTCGATTATTAATTCGATTGGCGATTACATTAGCCTACGTCTCAGCATTGAGTCCATTGGCACTTACCTCCGCTCCTCGTATCCACTGCGTCCCTTAACTACCGGTCTATGTCCGCTAACGCCGTCGAAAGCTCACTATAACAAAGCGTCACAAATCGCCCAACTTATTTGACAAGTACACTCTTCACCTCGCAATTCACATCATCATGGCCTCTCTCGCCAAGACAATTGTAGCTACGGGTGTATCATCCGGCCTCGTAAGCCCAAACCTACTCCCGTGTCGTTGAGGTCGCCCTAACATGCCGTGTCCCAGGGCTTTGAAGCTGTTAAGCAGCTGCTCGAGCAGTCGCAGGCCTACAAGGTCATCCTCGGCGCTCGCAACACGTCGAGCACCCAGTCTGCGTTTGATGGCCTCCAGTTCGACCGGGCTGCCAGTGGCGTGACCGTGCTGCCGCTGGACCTGTCGAATCTCAAGGGCGTCAAGTCGTTTGCGGAGCAGACGCTGGCTAAGCTAGGCCAGAGCAAGGTCGACTACTTGCTGTTGAACGCCGGTATTACCAACGGTGCTCAGGAGCCCGGGCCCAATGGATCCAAGTGGTGCGAGGCGTACATCGTGAACCATCTCTGTACGCACTGTAGGCCCAATCTCATTATCTAGCGTATGGGCTAACCCAGGACCACGATTGCAGCACAGCACTATCTCGTGCACCTTCTTCGCGAGAAGCTGGTAGAGTCCAAGTCTCGCATCGTGTTCGTCTCGTCCGGCGCGGTCCGAAACGTTCCTGATACCAGTACGCAGCGCTTCCGCACCCTTGACTTTTGGTCAGCATTGCTTACCCTGCACAGGCGTCCTCGATAACGACCTGAAAGGCGGCTCAGGTGTGTCTGGCCAGACCGTCTACTGCGAATCCAAGTTCACGCAGCTCCTGGGCGCGCACTGGTGGCGCCGGCAGCTCGCTGGCACGAACGACATCGTGGCGGTCTCGCCGGGCCTGATTCCCGACACGGGCCTCGGACGAGGCAGCGGGATGAAGATGAGTATCGACATGCCCGACGCAAAGTCGGTCCCGGAAGGTCGTCCACCCCCAAACTCAGGTGAAGATTGTGATGCTGACAGAGAGTAACAGGCGCGCAGAGCATTCTCCGAGCGTTTACGTACTCCGATTTCCCCGAGGACCCGGACCGGATTTTCCTGACGAGCTGGGGCGAGTGGTGGGAGAAGAGCGTGTATGAGAACAGTCTGGATAAGAGCCTCCAGGATAAATGGAGTCCCAGCAAGGAGGAGATTGAGAGGGACGAGGGTATTTCCGCCTAAAGTTAAGGATGAAGGGAAAGCGTCAAGACCGGGGAGCGAAGTGCGATTGATGCATGGTTTAATACACTAAAAAGCCGTACATCACTTCACAGATGCCTACCTAGTTATAGTTGGGGATCTTGAAATAGCTGAAAGGTTGTCAAGCCGGGCAGGTCCATAGAGAACATCGCCTAAGAGCTGTAAATTTTCGCATAGAATCCCCTTCTTGATTTGTTCATCCCCACGAATTGTCAGCGCGGGGTCGCATTGAGTGAGATCCTTTTCCAGCCTTAGCTTTTAAGACGGTATGGACCATTCGATAGAAGAGAGAGAGGTAAGACAAGGGAAGTTGGGAGGAACACGGGATGACACGCTGCGCTTACAGGACCGCGCAACCAGACTGGGTTTGTACGAAAACCACGGATGATGGGGTACGAAGGCAGGTATTTCCAACAGTGGTTTGTACATGATTGCGCCAGCTGAAACGTCCTCTGGTATGAGACGGGACTGCAAAGAACAACTGGCAGAGGATTCGGTTGTATAGTACAAATTGTGACTCTAGTGCTGTACGAAGTAATAAACGGCGGGTGCGATAATTACACCGAGCCGTCATCAGAATCGCATGTAAGCTTTCAGCGGAAGCCACAGCCATTGGGCGGGTGCGTTCACGGCCCGGTCGTGTGTGGCTGTCTGGCCAAGTACTGGTGACAAGCAGCCTGAACAGGTGGCTCGCCAGGGGGGAATCAACGGAATATATCTCACGATACCAAGTCAAAGCGCTTAATTACATCGTTCCAGGACGCAGTTTGAGGGTGTTTTTCGGGCGAATCTGAGGCCGAAGTTGGGACATGTCGTCGTCATCGACCCATGGCGCGCGGGTGGAGATTGAGGAGGGAGGCTGGACTAGGCTCATACGGGGAACGAACCACTGACGTAAAATGGAATTTGGTTTGGGATTTGCCTTCATCGTCATGCTGGGTTAGATTGATAGATGTTTGATCTCATTCTTCCCCATCATCCTCCCCAGTGACAGTTGAAACGCTCAGGCAACGACCCCCGCTGATTGGTCACATGCTCGCACTCGCACTCGCTAACCCCCAAGTCAGGTGACAGACGACGCAGGGACCACTGGCGCTTCAGCCCTGCAGATCACCGCCCCCCCCCCCCCCCCGACCCACTGAACAAACACCTCCGTCCAGGGCCCTTTTCCGCAAACGGGCACTCAAGCGAGTGCGAGCCGAAGACCCGGGCGTCCATGATGGGTTGATGGGTTGCAGGGGGCCGCATCAGCTTTCCGTAACGGCATGCAAAAGCTGGGCGACCGAAAATCTAATCGAGTGCGAGAGGTGAGGGAGGGTACGAATATCATATTGGTCTTGAGATTGACATTGGTATATCTTGCGTCTATACCTCTGAGGCTTTCTTCCCTTTTCTAGATCCCAAAGCTGGTACGACAGCCGTCATCAGCACCACCACTCGGACTACAACACCAACACCGGCATCAACACGCAAACACACGCTTCGCCATCATGTCCTCCGACCGGCAACCCCCCAACAACCTCATCATCTTCGGCCCCGACGGCAACTGCACCCTCGACCTCTGCGACATCCAATGGAGCGTCTACAAGTACCAGCCCAGCCTGGCCGCCAACATCACCTTCATCGTGCTCTATGCCATCGCCATGGGCGTCCACATCTACCTCGGCTTCCGCTGGAAAGCCTGGTGGTTCATGGTCTTCATGATCCTCGGCTGCCTCGTCGAGATCATCGGCTACATCGGCCGCATCATCATGCACTATAACCCTTTCTCGTTCCCGGGCTTCATGATCCAGATTGTCTTCGTCACTAGCGGACCTGTCTTCTACACCGCCGCTATCTACGTAACCCTAGCCAAGACGTGAGCATCATCCACCTTTCTAGGCTAGGTAATCAGCCTAGCTAACCAACTACCAGCATCGAATACCTCGCCCCTGAACTCTCTCGCATCAAGCCCAAGCTCGTCTGGTGGATCTTCATCCCCGCCGACCTGATCTGTCTGACCCTCCAAGCCGCCGGCGGCGCCCTGTCCACCGTGAGCGAAGGCTCCAGCCAAAACGGCGTCGACATCGCCATGGCCGGTCTCGCGCTCCAAGTCGCAGTCCTCGTCCTCTTCTGCGCCCTGCTTGGCGACTACCTGATTCGGTACTTCCGCTCAAAGCCTGCTGGCTCCCTCACCCGACGCATGCGACTCTTCCTCGGCTTTCTGAGCGCCGCCGTCATCATGATTCTCGGTCGGTGCGCTTACAGGTGCTACGAGTTGAGCGAGGGATACCAAGATTCCACCGTCATCACCGACGAGGGCTTGTTCATTGGCCTGGAGGGAGTGTAAGTTCGGATCTGGCCCTGCTCGCGATGCTTACTGACCTTGGAACAGCCTCATTGTCATTGCCGTCTTCTTCCTGTGTATCGGACACCCTGGGTTCGTCTTCAACGACAAGACCCTCGTTAACTCTCGCCATACATCTGAGTCGGAAGTCCCATATGAGTCAAAATAATCTCTTGCGCGGTGTGATATTTTTCGGGTGCGTTCTGTTGTTTCTCATGTTCGTGGACGAGGCTAGCCAACGGTCACTTTCGTACGGAACTTTTGCGATCTGCTGTTGATAAATAGGGCTATAGAATAGCGACCGCCCTTTCTTTTAGTTATTCGTCTGTAATTAACTCACAAGTAACCCTACGCTTTGATTATCCATTCTCAGCTCAGCGCTGTCCTTGCATTCTCCCTTCGCTCACAGCTCTGCCTTGCCCAGGTGGTTGAAAGCCAATTCCGGACGCGTCTCTGTACAACGGCACCAACACGCTTGGTCGCAGCTACTATGCCACCTGTCCTGCAGCAGTCTGCCCGAAGCATCACAGCGATATCCGTAGGGTCGGTCCCTACACCAACCGTAGCCCCAAGTGCATGACGCTCCGCAAGGCTCCCGACCCGACTGCGGTCTGGACTGGACCGTCTCCGGGGGGTTGGACCCTTCCGCGACCGACGCCATGGACCGACAGCTGCAGTTTTCCTCGCACTCCGCGAACTTCTGATCTTTGAGGAGTTGGGCCGTCGTGTCGCAGCGGTAGTTGTAGGGCGGATCTCGACAGTACACCATGCCGGGGAAGCACGATGCCGGGTTGAGGACGGGCGTCTTGTAGTCGTGCATGGCCGAGACGCCGCTTCCCGTTGCCAGGATGAGGGAGACTATGCTTCGAGTCAGGAAAATCAGCGACGTGCGGTGCGTTCTTGGGGGTGCCTACTGAGGATATTGGGCTTCATGGTGATAGCGAATGCTGGTCGCGCGTGGATGTTCGGCCGTGTTCAGCGCGTGGGGTTTTCTTTAGAAATATGTCAAATTGAAGGGAAAGAACGGCCCTTGAACCAGCTGCCGGTAATATCACCTTCAAACGCATCGATTCAGGCTTGGTGAGTGGACGGTGCGTTGTGATGACGCCTCAGCTGAATTTCATCGTGGGACAAGAACGGTGTTGTTTGGTCACACACTGCGGCTCTTTATGCATGTTCACTGTCTTCAAACGCCCGTTTTCCCTTGATTGCAGGCGTTGCGCGGTTTGGGCGATCTGGGTTTCTCGCATCAGGCTGTTTGGGAAGGTGACTCCTTGGTTGCTTGTTCCCGATCACGAGACCAAGCGGCTTTGGCGATTTCCTGAGTCGGGTTTGTTTCCTCATGGGTCTGACCCTGGCATGTTTTGTGACGACTAGGCCTGCTGGTGATATAGAGTATGACGATCTTGGATTCTGAGCACTCCTGAATCCCCCCTTGCTATGTCCCATAAGGAGTCGCTACTCCGCCTCGAGGGCTTTCGTGTTCTGAATGGGTGCCCTGCTGGTCCGTGTAGTATCCAGAGACCTTGCCGGTCATATCTGAATGGTCAAGCTTCTCAAAGGGCCAAGCTTTCCAAATTCTGACTCAATGTTAACCTCAAAGTTTCCGGGTAGAATCATCAAATGTGCACCCTGATATCTTACTGAACGTAGAACATATAAGCCTTCTCTTCCTTGTGAACTTCCTGCAGAGCAACACCGACTTTCAATTTTCGAATACACAACAGCGATGGCCAAGCGCACTCTTCAGCAAGATAATGCTCACGGCAGAAAGAGGCTCAAGACTGCCCACCGCGCTTCCCGTATTGAGACGACGGTCCCCTCCACTAACCCGTCGTGGTACTCGTTACCCCCAGAGATCCGTCTACTCATATTGGAACTCTTCGTTTCCAAACGCGTTGCCAGCCAAGACGAAACAGCTCAGAACCAAAGGGAACCCGGCGTCGCCCTTTTTGCCACTGTATGCCGGGATTGGCAATTCTTTTTCGAAAAACTTACCTTTCGGCGGCTCGTTCTCGATGCGTCAGCTCTGCCTGCGTTCGCCAAAGCCGTCAAAGGACAGAATGCGATTAAGTTGAACTACGTACGCCATCTATGGCTTCGTATCAAGCTCCTTGACTACACTTGTCGTAGCTGTAGTAAGCCGGAAAACGCAGTCACCATTGCTCGGTAGGTGTTCACCTTGGTCCTGGATTTAACTGTCACTAACTCTGTCAAATCAGCAACAACCGAATCTTTACTTCCGCTATGAGAATCCTACTAAATTCTCTTTCGTCTTGGAATTCTAAAAATGGCCAGGAAGGATTGACATTGGAGATTAGCGCCCAGTCGCTTGGTGATATGAGCCACCGTTTCTGGGACTTCGAAATGGAAGATGATTATCCTTTCCAATTAGAAGAGGATTTTAAACAGAAGCCCCGGTCTTTTAGAGTACCACCGAAAAAGACGCACAGAAGTCCAAATAGCGCAGACCACTCACAGACAAACTCCTTCGACTCTGGCAGAACAGCAGCGGCTCCGAGGAACGCCTCTCGAGCTGAGGCAATATACACTGAAGGATAAGAGAGGCCGCCAAAACCTCATGCCCACTCTTGCAAAGATTCCAGTTGTAAAGGGCTTTCTCATACGCAAGCAATGCTACAGAAGCGTTGCGGTTACAGCCCTTGCCAGAATCTTCCTCCAAAGCCTGGTAGCAGTGGAATGGTTTCGGTTTGAAACCCAGACACCTGTTACACCTGAAGCCGAGCTGAGTTTCTTTGATGGTGAGCAGATTATCTGAAAGAATAGTATCCAGTAAAGATAAATAGCTGACACTCTGTTACAGATTTCAAGAACAACTTGATACCCGCTTTACCTCGAAGCCTCAAGCGTCTCTACTTCAACCAGTGGTCAATTAAGAATATACATGTCAGAACTATGCTCTCTGAAGATTTCCGCGCATCTTTGGCACGGAATGTGGCGACGTCATGTAGCCGTTTGACTGAGTTCTGCCCGGCTTGGCATTTCGATACTCTGCGATTCCTCCGTCAATTTGGTCCAAGTGGGAGGTCCAAGCCGGTCGAATGGGCGGACCTGGAACTACTCTCCCTCAGGTGTACGCGACTTCGCACATATACCAGCCAGGAGCTTATTACGCTTATCATAACAGCCGCAGGAATAGCGGCACAGTCCATGCCGAAGTTACGCGTGATGGAGATGTGGAATGCCGGCTACGGATACGCTTACCTGTTCCGATATACCCTGGATAGTTGCAAAGCTACAATAGCCTGGAGGTGTGCTGGGAAATATTGGCGTCTGGAACCCGCAGCTATCCAAGCCTGGGTCGTCGCTGCTTCAAGGCGTACACACCGGCCGCTTTCCGTGGAGATAGATCCTTTCCCGGAGTCACGAGAGGATATAGGACTCGATGGGAAATGGATATATCAACACTTGGCGCTACGGAGACTGGCTTTTGATCCAGTCACTCTAGCGCAACTCGAGGCAGAGGTAGTATTGAGCGGGGTTACATAGGTAGTTGCCGTGGCTGTACAATCTATGATACAAAGGTTAGAACATCAGGAGAAGAGTATCCGTATATGGATCAACCTCAAAGCCTGTTATATTAGGCACTTCTAGGTGCAGAATGATTCGATCGCACTCTAAATAAGCTGGGTAGTTCTAGGGCTTGGTTTGAAATAGATGGAAGCGCGGGTCGCGTCCAATTCTGGTTTTCATGTTATGTCGTCTCGACACCCGGAGTGCCTACACATACACAAGCTCATTATGTTCACACACAAGCAAGGTATAATAGGAACTTAAACTCTAGCCTTAACATCAGCACTAGATACCCCAACCTCTAACCATATCCCAGCCCTGATAGCTAACTGTTCCTATTCCAATATTATTTAATAAAGAAAACAAGGTTAAAAGTGAAGGCATTATTAATGTGAACCTGGGCCTTGCTAAGCTTGCTAGTAGGCATGAGTTACCCTTGCTGCCTTGCTAATGTGGGCTACTTTGCGCTAAGAAATTGTGTATGGGTTGCTATTCCGACAGCTCCTCAGCTTTATCCGTCGTCGGAAATGCAGCCGGCGGGTCACGACAAGGTGGGGAAGCAGACTATACGTTGCATCATCATCGGGGATGTCAAGTTAATTGCTGGTGGATTATTTAATCTGGCTGATCTTCCTTTCCCTCACTTACAACTTTTCTCTCTTCACAGAGGTACCTACCTATTCGCAATGCCGTCGAAACCGTCTTTCGATTCCCTTCCGCTCCGCAAGGACGGCCCTCACGGCAACGCCTGGGGTCTTTTCGGCGACGACGATGAATGCGGCATGCTCAACCTCCTGACTCCAGATGTCGTAGCCAAAGCTGCGTCGGAGATCCGCGACGGAACGCGAGTCTCAACGGACTGGCCGCTGGATCGCATGTCCAAGCCCTGCTTCGGCCGGGCTCCCTTTACGCACACTATCAAGACCAAGACGCCTCGGTCTGTCAATGACGACTCCTTGGCGTTCAACACGCAGAGTAGTTCGCAGTGGGATGGGTTCCGACATTATGCGTATCAGGAGGAGAAGCTCTGGTTCAACGGTAGGACGCTTGATGATCTCTTGACGACGAGTGCGATTGGCACGCAAGCATGGGTTGAGAGGGGAGGCGTTGTCGGTCGCGGGGTGCTCCTTGATTATGCGGCCTGGGCAGAAGCCAAGGGCACACACTCCGAGTCGGCGCTTTTCGAGACAACTTCCATCCCGGTGTCGACTCTCAAAGAGGTAGCGGCCAGCCAGGGCACGACATTCCGCGAGGGCGACATCCTGTTCATCCGCACGGGCTGGGTGCGCGGCTACAACGCGCTCTCGGACGCCGAGTGCCAAGCGCTGGCCGACAAGACGTCCCCGCCGGCGATTGGCGTCGAGTCCTCGGAGGAGACGCTGCGATGGCTCTGGGACGAGTCCTTCTCGGCCGTGGCGGGCGACCATCCCAGCATGGAGGCGTGGCCCTGCCAGGACCCGGCGTTCTGGCTGCACGAGTGGCTCCTGGCGGGATGGGGGATGCCCATCGGTGAGCTTTTTGATCTGGAACGGCTGAGCGAGGAGTGTCGGAAGCGAGGCCGGTGGTCGTTTTTCTTCTCCAGCGTGCCTCTTAAAGTAAGTGATGATGCGGTTTTTGGGGGTGTCAAGGAGGTGACTAACAGATGACAGGTCCCCGGAGGTGTGGCTAGTCCTCCCAATGGAGTGGCTATTTTCTAGTGAGAATCATGATCACGATCGTGTCATTGAAGGTTGAGTGTTATACACCGTCACGAGGCCCTCGAGACATAAAATGTTTTTTAGAGTAGGAGGCGACCAAACTCATTTGGAGATAGTTTAGCCATGGAATAATAAGTTGGCAACATAGAGGCAACATCTATCCATTCATAAAAACTCACAAAAATGTGCAAAGTGCAAAAAATGAAGCACTTCTCAATCATGATCTTGTGTTTTATAGGAACAGCCCGATGCGGGGGTCGAACCCGCAACCTTGAGATTGCAAGCTCTGTAAGAGTCTCACGCTCTACCGATTGAGCTAACCGGGCGTGCTTTGCCCAGGCTTCTAGCCCGTTTGATGAGAGCCGGGGTGCGTACTTGGGAATATGAACCTGGCGCGTAAAGCTCGCTGCTATTCAGTGTCGTTGTTAGTTGATCTGTGTTGGAGTTTATGTGACGGAAGGCAGTGTCTATTTCGTGACTGTTTGCTAGCGATAAAGTTATATGTAGAGCATGTCTCTCCACGTGAGTAAAATGCCAGCATAGTTAGGAGATCTATTATCTTCATCCCTTAATTCATAACACATCCTAATTCCGCGCAGATTGCCTGTCAGTCTGCCTACTTTTCCGGCCGGTTGCTGCTGGTTTGTTAGTTAACGGGATCCGAGATGTCCGCGGGCGGGCTGTCATTTAGCTAGCGGCTCGCCCCTGGTTTACAGCGCTTGCGTCCACTAAGTGCCCTGCCCACGACGCACCAGTGCCCGGAGCGGCCCACTGAACCTAGGCCAGGCCACTAGCGGGGCTGTCTGGGCATGTTTCATGACGCCCGTACTGGGCAACGCCTCCTCCATGTTTCCTTCCAGCTGAAGCTCCCCGCCAACCCACCAACAAGCGACCCGCGTCATCATATCACCAGCCAGCCAACCTTCACTCTCTCTCCCTCTCACACCACCCGCACGCCCGACATGCTCCCTGCGCTGCCTCGTCGACCGCCATGACATATCGTCCACGTCTACCATGTGAGTGCCGGCCGCTTGCTCGCCATCCTCGCCTGGTGCACAAGCTAACACATCTCCGCCAGGATTGACCCGTCGATCCGTATCCGCCGAGCCATCCACGCCGACGACGCCACTCTCCTCCGCCGCATCCTCAAGTCGTATCCTGCGCTCATCCACAACCCCGATCCGTCCCCCTCGGGCCTGTCCAACTCGAATCTGCACCTTGCGGCGTCGCTCGGCCACCGCGATATCTGTGCCGTGCTCCTCGACGCCGGCCACGATGATCCCTGTCCCGCGCTCAACGAGAACCACCAGACGGCCCTGATGCTTGCGGCGGCCGCCGGCCATACCGAAGTCGTCCACCTGCTATGCGAAAAAGACAAGAGCTGCATCCTGCGTCGCGACATCCGCGGCCGCGATGCCGTCATGGAGGCCAGTCTCGGCGGGCATGACACCATTCTCCAGCTCCTGCTGACGTACGTCCCCGGCGGACCCTACGACGCAGTGCGCCGCGCCGACATCGAGGGCAACACAGCACTGCACTTTGCCAGCGGCAACGGGAACCTGCTGGTGCTGCGTACGCTGCTGGCTGCCGGCGCGGACGTGGAGAAGCGCAACATGTGGAATTGGACGCCGGCTGCCTACAGCGCCACGGTCCAAGCGGAGGTCTATCTCAAGGGACTGGTGTCAGAGGTTGGGAAGCGGCGGCAGCTGATGAGGGAGGTTGAGGCCTCCAAGAAGGGAGCTGGACTTCGGGTTGTCGAAACTACGAGCGACGATGACTGAGTCTACGCTGCGTGAGTGAAAAGCGAGAGATTTGGCGCTGAAATTGGAGGTACTTGGAGCTTTGGGATGTTGGATACTTCCTCGATGATACTTCTTCGGACCTCACGTGTTGTCTCACTCCGCATCACTCAACATACCCGTCCAAACTGCCTCACCACCACGAGTACATCGCCGAGTCATGGCTGCAGAGCGGTACTAGACTACTTGAATTGACGTATTTACGCCAACTCTACCTCGTGGATTTTACTTCGCCGATGGACTGCTGCCGGCGATCCTGGTCTCATTCCGATCTGAGGCCTTCTATGCGCCCCTCCTTAGACTGCGGACGACAATCAGAGAATGACTGTCGTTCTGTGCGGCTGAGTGAGGTGTGATGTACAGTGATGCAGCAACATAACCTCCCGCCAAGAGATCACCTGTCCATCGTCCCAACGCGTGGCCGACAAGACGCAATCGTGAATACGGATGAACCGCCGCGTGCCACGACTGACACTCTTCCGGTGCCACCGGCAGTTGTGTTTTATTCATATACTCCAGTCATGCCGCTCTTCCTCACCGGATGATCTTGGATTGCTGGACGATGTTGACGCCATGGCTGGTGAATCACCTTACGGTGTAAGATTCCTGCCAGGGACGCGTGCCGTCTATAATGCTAGACAGTCAGAGAATCACCACCATATGCACACGAGAACGAACTCAACGATACATACTGCCTGAATCATGGTCTATTGAGATAAATACTTCACAATGTCGCCGCCATTGATTCCGCCATCCACTCTACCTGGCATCACCCTGCGCTGGTCCTCGAACACCAAATCGCTGTTCCAACTCGCTGCGTCGAGCTTATCAGAGAACGCCCCATCCTGTCTCCCCACCGCGAAGTATTCATGTCCCGCGCGAGTCCTCCAGTCTGTAGGACAATCGAGGTTGAAGCCGGTGCCTTTCCCCCGCCAGCCACGAAGCTAGTCATCACCCAGCATCTCGAGGTTTCTCAAGATCCCCCTTACTGGGCCTGGATCATCGTCGGGGCTTTCTTCGACGAGGAAGACAACGCTCTCTGGAGCACGGAGGTCTTTGTGGGACACCTTGATATTCAGTTTGAGTCCGACGACGAGAGCACCTCCAGCGACAGTGGTCTTTCAGAGATCCGGGTTGGACAGGAGTACACAGACGTCCTGGATTCAGAGCCGGGTAAGTTCCTAATTTCATGAAGTCCAAGTTTTCGACAGTTATACGCTGCAGATCTGGGCTATATAATCCTTAACTTTTGACTGACGCAGCCTAGAACTTCCTTCTTCTGAACCTTTTGAAGAAGACCTCCACGAGTGGTATTATCATCGATCAGAAATCCATCGAAACTTCACCCAATACTCGGCAAACTCGACCATCGCCCCTCTTGCTTGGGACCCAACTCGTCAAGGGCCAGTCCCAGGACAGTGGCAAGCTTCGTTCAACCCGGCTCTCCGACGTTGGGTGCATACCTGGCAGCCCTTTTACTGAGACCTGACTGTCTCCTCCTCTCCACCTTCGCCATGAACGTAGCTGGTGGCTGGAATCCCGTTACGGGCCGAGATGCCACGGGCTCTCACCCGGCCTTCGCTCCCATGGGAGCACCTATCCCTGTTCAAGGTCAACCCTATATCCCTTACCTCGGTGGGCCTGGCTATAACTTTGACGCAGCTCCTCAATACGTCGCATACGGCAGCATGAACCCATTCCAGGCGTATCCTCCGGCCGCCTACGCCCCCGGCCCGGTCGGCGGCTTCCACGCGACGCACACCTACTCGCACCAGCCCAACGGCACGGGCAACGTGTTCCCGCGACAGCCGGCCCCGGGCCCCAACATCGACCCGGAGATGCCGGCGATGCAGATGAGCAACACCACGGGCGGCGTCGGCTGCGAGCCCGGCTACAACTACTTCTTCCCCGCCGAGCACACCAAGGTCCACGTGCTGAAGAGCAAGTCGCCGCCGTGGCAGCTGCCCAACGAGGCGCAGGTGCCCTTCACGGCGTCGCACGTGCCCTGCGACACGACGCTCGAGGCCCTGCTCAAGGGTTACGGCTGCACGAACCCGGTCCCGAAGAAGAACAGATGCTACGAGGTGGTCAGCGGTGGGAATGGCAAGTGGTACAAAGGGTTCAGCTTTGGTGGCGACGACAAGGATTATCTGAAGAAGTCTATTGGTGAGGTTGGATGGGATAGCTCCCGGGCGGGTCTTCCTGGCGGGAAGCCTGTTGTCTGTCTGTGGTTCTGCAAGAACTGAGTCCGTGTTTCGTGCCATCGGAGTGTTTTAGAGGCGGTTTCTGATGAAGTATTTTTTTTTCAGTTTTCGAGCTGTGATTTGGTAGGAAGGTGAACTTGGAAGCGACTCAAAAGTCATTCTTTGCGAGGGTACTCGGGAATACGGACACAGAATGAGGAAGCAGAGGACTGCTACGGGAGGTTGCCATGATAGTTCGGAGGGGATTCTTGTGTTTGGAGTTAGTACTATTGGCTTTCATTCTTGCGGTTAGTGGACTTTCACTGCTGCGTGCGCCTGCGTTTATAATGCGATCGGATTGTTATGTTGCCATGCTGTTGCGAATGGGGGAGGAGTCGTCTGGGTGAAAAGCGTCGTGACTGTTGAATTGACATTGAGATGTCACCTTGGTGGGTTGACTCGAAGATGTTCTGTGCCACAGACTGCGCGTGTCGTTCGACACACTCGATGTTGGGATCTTGAATCTCACGGATAGGTTTCTTCGACCTCAGAGAGAGGTATTTCTGGTATTCGTGGATTATCGCGAGAAGTCGTCCCTTGATACAGTCGCGTTCATGAAATTGCTAACACGAGTAGCTTCATCATCCCGACGCAGGCTGTGGCGCCGATTGAAGTCCATGTTGGCACTGCTACGCTTCAACTAAGGCCTCCTATTTCCGCGTCGACAAAACAAGGCGTAGAAGCTGTTCGTGACTTGGAGCACGTTACCTCCGACCCGACTTTAACCCGACCTATACTTGACAAGGATTGGACATGCGAGGCATGTAAGACGAGGCAGGCTGGCGTTATCATTTGCATCTTGGCCTCAACCATCCGTTGCCTATCCTCATGATCTCCCGTCACCCCACTTCTGGCTCTCACACTCACTCTTGTTCTTTTCCAGGACCGCCATCGACAAGATGATCTGCCGCTTCTGTCTCGGGAATGTCCTTGGATCCTCCGAGACTTGGGACTTGCACCACACAGACCCGCAGCTTTTTCCGCTCGTCAGCCCGGTCTGGACGTGTCTTGTGCAAGGCTGGCCGAAGAGCTGGGCGGCGTTGACAACATCGAGGCTGAGTTTAGCGGTCGCGATTCTGGCGAAGCAATCTATCGATGGAGCATCCGAAAAGCCGCCAAGATCAGGGAGAGCCAAGAGCATATCACCGTCACCTTCAGGCCACTTCCTGGCACCGCTCAACATCTGGTGGACGTGGACTTCTCGGTGCTTCCAGAGGAAGGTCAGTCCCGTTAATTTGTCTCTTATGCCCAGCCTACTCTATTCACGCATCCACTACACCTTGGAATTTTGCCAACACAATGGCTTCTCGATACTAGCACTGGATCTGAGAAGACGTATATCCAGATCAGACACTGGATCAAGACTTGCACCGAAACCCACCCGCAATGTGCTCGCCGCCACAAGGATCGTTCCTTAGTGCCGTCCAGGCTATTAGATTTAGGCCCAGGCTCTTCGTCGTGGCCAAGCCATCTTGTTCGCCTTATTGCAACGAAGCCAGGTTTCCGTGAGCCTTATGTGACTCTCAGTCATAGTTGGGGACAGAAGCAGTTTGCTGGGTTCCAATCTGGAACAGTTTCTACAATCTGGATTGCCTTGAGAGGAGTTGAGCAAGAATAAAAATTTCGTACAAGCTATTGAGGTGCTCGAAATCTCGGCGACCGGTACGTATGGATCGACTCCTTATGCATCATCCAGCACCAATACGACACTGAACTCGAACTACGAGACTGGTTTAAAGAAGGGCAGCTGATGCATCGATACTACCGCAACTCGTGGTGCAACATTGTTGCATCTGACTCAGTGGATTGCGACGGAGGCCTGTTTCGGGATCGTGCACAGCGCATGGCGCGCATCATTCCGTCGAGGTATGTTTCTCGAAACTCGTCTCGCTTTGTCGGAGATGGGATATGGTACGTGGTAGCTGCAGACATGTGGTCAAAGTGTCTGCTCGAAACCCATCTATACACCCGGGGCTGGGTGTTCCAAGGTATGCAAGCAGCACATCCTGTCCGTGGTCATTCCTGGCCAGTTAACCATGTCAACCCAGAACGCCTACTTTCGCCTTATCTGGTACACTTCTCATCAGACCAAGTCTTCTGGGACTGTGCAACGATGCGTGCCTGCGAGTCCATCCCGAAGGGATTACCAGCGCCCCTAGATCTAGTCGCAGCGACTGACCGCCACTAGCGAAAGCGACTTCAAGAAGCCGCACTCTCGATGAAGCCCCTGCTCGCAACAGCCTTTGACTCTCTGGACCAGTTCTGGGAGATAGCCGTTTCCACATATACCCGGTGCGACTTGACATATCCGAGCGACAGACTGAAGGCCTTCTAGGGAATCGCGAAGCTAGTCCGAGACGCTCTTGGCGAGGAGTACGGCGAGGGGCTCTGGGCCAATGCGTTGCATGAGCAGTTGGCGTGGAGATCTGCGAACGATGATCCTCCCCCTCGACCCGAGGGAGGGAAAAATAAGAGTGAGAAGACAGTGGAAAAGTCACCTTCATGGTCTTGGGCTTCTTTGAAAAGACCCATTGTGGCCGCGGATAGATTCCCGGCGAGCCCTCGCTTCTATTGGGCCACTGGCCACGACGGACGAGAAATCAGGTTCTAGCTGAAGAGGCACTTTTTCCAACATCGCGATGTGGAGGCTTTCGATACTTGGGAGGATGAGTTGGAAGATATGGGTGAGAAGCTGAAACGAAAGTCGCTCGTTGCAGCTCGTCGACAGCACGACAAGGTTGAATCCGAACCCACCCACCCGACAGCCAGCGCGAGTACTTCGACAGAACCGTCCAAAGCGGCAGATCTCTCCCCCGAGCTCAGTGCCTATTCCATCGCCTGATCCAACTGGCGCCCTGTACCGTTACCACGTTTGATAAGGTTTCTGTGAGGATGTAAGTACTGGGCGTTGAGACAAGAGCGGAGCTTTACTTTGGATCGCCTTTTGATAGAGTTCATTCAGCATGGGCGGGACCAGATACTCAACAGCGGCAGCTTCATTCCAGTTGATTTTCGACTCCTTCTTGATCACATCCATGATCTTCCAAGACTGCTACCACCCAGAAACGATCACCATCCTTTTTTTTTGCTGCGCCATCCTCCACAGCCTTCATACCCGAAGAGCCTCGTGGATAGGTCCGTGAGGTTTCCCTCAAATGTCGATAGATCATGCCCATTCTCTTTCAACACTGCCGTGAACTCATCAACGGCGTCTTGGACGTCAAGATCTTCGGCATAGATTGGAATCGTGGAGGTAAGAAGGAAGCATAGGGCTGCTGCCAAGAATAAGAAGTGAGACTTCATTGAAGCAGGATTCGATGTCTGGAGCTTCCCGGACTCTGGTACTCATTGTTATAGTTTGAATTCCTATCTCATTATTCATATGACACCTTCACATTCGTTTGAACTGTATCAATCCTCCCTGCTGCAAAAATAGCTAATCTCCGCTGCCAAGAGCCTTACGGATGAAGTTGTGGACCAAGAGGAAACCAGAAACCTCTCTGCTGATCATAAGTGTGAACTTGATGGAACGATTCCGTTAGGGTGATCACATTCGGAAGAAACAAGCGAACTAATTGTCGAACTACTACGGCTTATCGCCTGATCGAGCAGCTGAATGAAACCAGGCAATTAGCCAAGAGTGCAGAAGTAGAAGGTAGGCAAGCGTACACATTTGCATCGCCAACATGAAAACGGACCTCGGGCTTTAAAAAGGTTGTTTGGACCGGAAATTTGTCACTGGGTCCTTCGATTGTTTGGGTCTCATGACAACCCAAACTGGATGAGAAGATCTGACTAGCTGCCCTGCCCCTCCCTGTAAGTTCTGCTGGACCCTGTGTGGCAAGTCACAAAGCAACCTTCTCAATCCCTGAGGGCCGTATACATAGTATGCCCATCCGTATGACTCTGAATTCACATCAACAGGGCACAACCAACAACGGCGTATAAAAGTCAGAGCGGAGTTACAGTAGTATCCACATGGATGGGCCAAAGGTAGCGTTTACAGGGGTAAACCAGCATCAGACAACAGGGCACAACCAACAAGTCTGAGCAACTAATACAAAAGAGTGAGCCGGATTTATTCTAGATATGGAATGATAAAATTCATCTTAATAAAGTCAAGTTTAAGGCGTTCCACATAGTGGCTCCCATCCAGGGCTCAAAAGAACTCCGATAAGTGCGCTCCAATACGAGCAGAAGGACGACATCATCGAGCACATCTAGACCAGCCAGGGAGAGCCCCTGCGGAGGAATTCAAACTACTAAGATGAGTCTAATTAGACGTGCCATGCCAGGGCCTTGTCGGTTACCGTTCACAGGGGCTTCACGCCACCCTTGAACTGTGGACGGGCTAGGCCATGAGCTGCGACGACTTTGCTTTATTGGTGATGCGTAAGAGCGAGCGAGTGCAACCGAAAATGGGCTTTTCGTTGCCAAGCAGTTTAGTCTCCACCCCCAGGAAATTATGGTTGCCACGCGGAAGAAAGCAAACGCCGTTGTCTACCGTCAGGCGACCAGACCTACGTTGTGACCGGATTGAGTTGTCCCGTCAGGTCATGAATTCGCTCACCCCCTTCCTAAATCCAGTTGTGCCGCTTTAGACCGCCTCGTATGGCGAGGGGTAGTAGTTTCGTAACGCTACTTGAATAACCTCTTCTCTGCAGGCATCTATGCCATCTCCCGCGGACGACAATACCTTCATTGCTGCATCTGGCGGCCTATCTGAAGGCTTCACCGCCGAATTCGAAAACACGTACTTTCCCCGGACTCGGTTTGGAGTTTCAGCTGGCGCATTAGTCACTGGCTGGCCGAGTAAAGGCGGTTTCTGTTCCCACTACTGTTCCCTTGTTGAGCTTGAATTTCTTGGACCTGACCGTTTCGAGCCCTCGGATAAGTCAGCGGACACTGGGGACGAGGAAATACACTGCGCTAAGATGCGCCAGTTGGGTGCGAAGTGGTTCCGAGATGATGATAAAAGGATCAGGTCTCGCCAATGACCTTCACTCGTCGCGTTTGTTTGTGTGGTAGCCAGTAAATGATGGTGTTTGGGCTCTGAAGACGACGAAAATAGATGCTATGAAGAGAGCTTTAGGGAAGATTCATAATACCTTGACGATTGAAGAGCGGTGTCAGGTGATTGAACAGCTTGGTGGTTCGTTTTATGTGGATCCAAATGATTGTTTATATTTTGATCTGGATGGTGTCAAAGACGGAATGAAAATGGGGATGAGAGATGGTCGATTTAATTCATAGGCCGAGAATATTCTTCCATCGTTTGAGAAGGGCACAGTGTGGATGGTGTCATGGATAGTAAATTTGGAATTCATTGGAAGAGAGTGACCCAGATTTAATAGTTATAATATCCCTTGTTAGCCCAGAGTCATAGTTCAGGTATACTTGCATTTGCTTAGGTTGCTGCTGTACTTGTTGCTGTTGGACTTGTTGTTATAATGTTTAACGCCGGTGCGTTCCTTACTAGGACAAAGACCGCCCAACTAACACTATGCATCTCTAAAATACACGACCATATTTCAAATTCTCAAGTGACGAAAGAGGAAAGGTGGTTAGAAAGGAAGGGATGTCGGAATCGAATCCGCTTGTAGGTGATCTGGCGGTTAGTACAGATATATGTAAATAAGTGCTAGAAGGTTGTCCGGACTGACTATCACAATGTAACTAAGTATCCCAACCAAGTCTAAATGTCTCATTATTATCGTTCATTACTATTATGGAAACCAGGGAACCATACTCAGTCTTTTGCTCTGGCCCAATGATGAGCTATCGCATGTTCAGACTCAGGTCATCTATACAGCACGTCCTTTATTATCACGCGCTTTTATCAGCTTAGGAGTCATTTTAGTGTTCATCGCCCATTGTGTCTAGTCATAGTAAGCGATATTGAGTCCCATGGATGGAGCATTGGTCTTGGGGCGCTTCACCGCAGTCTTTCTCTATCGCTTGGTATATACAGCTAGCACAGGACAAAATGTACCAAGTCCGAGTGTCCTACTCCATACAAACAGATCGATGGTCTCGAGCGTTGATCGCGGGATAGGGTGGTACTAGGACACCTTAGGCAGCCCAGACGTGTTATTGCTTTAGATGGATAGTCACAATCAGTCATGACAGTGTAATGTATTAAGTGATTTAATTCAGTACCTAACAATCTATATACATTCGATTCAAGTATACAAATTCTCTACTACCTTTATAAAACAACCGCCAATGTGAGGCGGTAGCAAGAAGAGAGGAAACACTGTGGACTTGGTTTACCGCCTCGTCGAGATAAGAGACTGTGGAGTCTCTTAAAAGAAAGACTGTTCATCCGATCACGGCGCTCTTCACCGACCTGTAGTCATACGAGACCCTCTTTGCGCCATCATGTCCCCGCAATTCAGTGCATCTTCTGCAATCTCATTCATTACCAATAAGGAGGTCTTACTAATGGCCGGCATCTCATCCGGTAGTGGGATTTTGTGTGTGGGTCTATAAACGCGAGGGTTTCTTTATTTTCCACGTCTATTCCCGGTGCCGATGTCACTCTCATTCTGCAGTTGAAACCGTTCTGTAATTTCTGCTGTGATGCTTACTCGAGTTACGTTCAATCAGATACGCCGAGATGACCACTATGACCACAGACGAGCAACCTGGCAACGCACTATTCGCTGCTCTTAGTAAGACGCCCACCATCTCAGCACCCGAGATACCTTCCGCCGTACCATCCTCTCACCCTCAACAAGACGTTGAGAAAGCGGTCCGGCGAGGTTCTGGCCAGTCGTCTGATTCGCCTGACTTGACTGAAACCGAAGAGGTTGATTGGGACGGGCCTGATGACCCGGAACAACCAGTGAACTGGCCACGAGCAAAGAAATGGAGAGTTATTTTGACAGTTTCGATGCTTACATTCCTCACGTTAGTCCCTCTTTCCATTGGTGTGATATCAGATGACACTAACTTGACCCTTCCATAGGCCCTTTGCATCGTCAATGGTCGCCCCAGCAATTGACCAAGTAATGAAAGATTTAAAGACAACAAATCGCGATCTCGGCTCCTTCACCGTCTCTGTCTATCTACTTGGCTATGCATTCGGGCCCCTTATCATTGGACCTTGCAGTGAGCTGTATGGCCGACTGGTAGTCTTCCACGTGTGCACCGCCCTGTTTCTTGTGACGAGCCTCGGGTGTGCGTTGGCCATCAACATGCCCATGCTTATCATATTCCGCTTCTTTACTGGGACAGTGGGAGCATGTCCGTTCACAGTTGGCCCCAGCATTATCGGAGACTGCTTTAAACAACAAGAGCGCGGTCGAGCCATGGCCGTGATGAATATGCCCGTGCTCCTTGGTCCATGTATCGGCCCCGCGGTCGGAGCGTACCTATCAAGAGCGGCGGGCTGGAGGTGGGATTTTTGGCTTATAATCATTATGGTCAGCATGCAGCACACTCCCAGAGCAGGTGTCTTGAGAGCTAACCCTTTTTTTAGTCGGGCGTTTCTTTCGTTATCAGTCTCATCTCTTTGAGAGAGACACATGCCCCTACTATTCTTGCAGGGAAAGCTAAGAGGCTACGCGAATCGACTGGCGACTCGGAACCTCAGAAGAAATTCGGCCGACACCCCTTTCAACTGTTTTTTACGAGCATCATTCGCCCTATCAAGATGCTGACCATGTCCCCGATCATCCTTGGCCTTTCATTACTTGCCGCTGTGGCTTACGGCGTTCTCTACCTCTTGTTCACCACCCTGACTGAAGTATTTGAGACTCGGTACGGCATCATCACGAATGTTGGGTTGGTGTACTTTGGAATTGGTGTCGGTCAGATCGTTGGTGTCATCGCTTTCGGTAGCGTCTCGGATACGGTAGTTAAGAAGCTGGCCAACGGCGGAGAAATGAAACCAGAGTATCGGCTCCCTGTCATGATCCCGGGGGCAGCTATGATTCCTCTCGGCCTGCTTCTCTACGGCTGGACGGCACAATATTACGTCCATTGGTTCGTGCCTGTTCTGGGAAACTTCTTCGTCGGCGTTGGCGTCATCACAGTGTTCATCCCGGTGGCCGCATACGTGGTCGATGCCTATCCAATCCATGCCGCGAGCGCAACGGCGGCAACCACTGTGCTGCGCAGTATTGGTGGTGCTCTATTACCCCTTGCCGGACCGAGGATGTATGAGAAGTTGGACCAAGGTTGGGGAAACACGTTGCTCGCTGCCGTTGCATTGGGTATGATCGGTATGATTCTGTTAACTATCAAGTACGGGGAGGTCTGGAGGACGCATCCCAGGTTTCAGTTAAATCTGTAGCTTACTTCTTCAATCTTTAGCAAATAAGCAAGAAGAGTTCCTCTCTCCATTACTACCTACCTCCTGGCACTGGCTGCGCTCGTTAATTTTAGGCATTCTCCCTCGGCGAGCTTAACATTAGTAATCACCTGGATATGACAAACCAATAAAGTTCACTCGGAAGCTTGCTCGGGCATTCCCATCTCCGAGGTCTGCAAGAATATAAGCTGACTACGCGCTAGATCGCTGACCGCATCGAGATCACTGACCAGGACGTAGCACTATTGGTCTCAATGATCACCTTCTGTGTTTACTGTGGCTGTTACAGCACATGTAAGTCATTGTAGGCACTGACGGAATGCGTGTTCTCTTTTACCGTAGTGCCTAAGCGTAGTAGGAGCTATTTTAGATGAAGTCACAATGTGAAAGTCTAAATATGTCGATTATAAAGGCGGCTCACGCCACTCAGTTCAAGAACGACATGGCAATCATCGCACTGTCATTAACAGAATGGCACTCACATACCAGCAAATTTTCGTTGCCTCCTTTGTAGGAGCATTTTTGATATATGCTATTCGTAGTGCCTCGGCACGAAAGCGTATGAATGGAGCCAAACCTCCACCAGGGCCCAAAGGTATGTCACCGAACTTCACATTGGCTCATCCACTGACGATTCATCTAGGCTGGCCAGTAGTCGGAAATGCTCCTGAACTGGCTTCCTCCGACGGCAATCTAATCCCTATCTTTAGAAAGTGGGCCAAGACATACGGCGACATCGTTCAGTTCAGTATTCTAGGCGAGAAACACGTGGTCTTGTCCAGCGACAAGATTGCCCACGAGTTGTTCGTGAAGCGAGGCTCAAAGTATTCCGACAGAGGAACACCATACGCAATGAAATACGTCACGCGGGACTTGAACCCGGCATTGATGCCCAAGAACGGTGCGTCCCCATCCTCAGCTAATATTCAATAATATATTGACATGTATCAGAGGCCTGGCGACGAGAGAGAAAGTTCCTCCACAGTGCCGTCTCCATCACGGCCAACGACAAATACTTGAAATTGATGGAGGAAGAAGCCAGGATCACTTTGCGAGACTTGGTCCAAGACCCGGGCGATTTTGATAACCATATGAAGCGATATTCATTCGGCGTCCTGACGCGATCCATGCTGGGCTTCCGCGTGGGATCCGCTGATCATCCGTTCATCACTGACACGAATAACTTCATAGACGAAACCATGAAATGTTTCCGACCGGACGAACACCCAACCAACGTCCTTCCTTTCCTGCGCAGCTTTCCCACCTGGCTGGTACCGTCTCTAGGAACCTTGGAACGCCTCAGAAAACAGGACTACGACAATATGTGGAGTTTGCGAAGACAGATTGAGGCATCCGTCAAGGGCGGCACAGCTGAACCTAGTATTTATCGTCATTTTATTGAGAACAGGGGAGAGTACGACATAGGTGATGACGAAGCTGGCTATGCTTTTGGAAGCATGATTGGCGGTGGAACACGATCACCGCATAATGGTCTCTTGACTTTTCTCTACCTTATGATGGAGTATCCTGAGTGGCAGGAGAAGTTGCAGAAACAGATTGATGAAGTGGTCGGCCCTGGCAGACTTCCTTGCTTCGCTGATATACCCAAGTTACCGGTGGTGAGAGCCGTCGTCAAGGAAGGTATTCGGTATCGCTCCATCATGGCGGAGCTAGGCCTTCCTCATCGGCTTGAGCAAGACGACACCTACAACGGATACTTCTTCCAGAAGGACACCGTGTTCCATGCCAACTACGCGTAAGTTTACCCTCCATTTGAAAGCGGTTCATAACTGATGGTACCAGTGCCATACTCATGGACAAAGACAACTACCCTGACCAGCTCCCCTTCAACCCAGCCCGCTGGTTGGATCCATCGTATCCAACATACAAGGAACCACTCACCGTTCACCCAAACTGTCAAAACTTCACGCCATTTGGATACGGCCGTCGGGCATGCCCAGGATATGACTTTGCCGAGCGCACGCTGGTGATCTTGGTTGCGCAGATTGCATGGGCTTGCGACATCAAGGGGCCTGTCGACCCGGAGACGAACAAACCTATTGCGGTTGAAATTGAGTACGAGCCGGTCCCGAATCCAAAGCCTTTCCCGTTTCCTTGTGTCATCAAGCCGAGAAGTACGGAGCGGTCGAAACTTGTTAAGTTGGAGGCTGAGAAATGTGCGTGAAGAACTAAGGAGTTTCCTGGTTCAAAGAAGACTGGTTTGGAAGTCAAATTCAATATGTGATGAGTTCAAAGCGCAGACTCAAACATGAAGTGCTATTGTTGCTGGACTTACCAATTGAAGATTAACCGCATAAACAGCAACCCTGTATACATTTCTATGATAGTTGAACCTAGTTCATTTCGTTCTTGCATGCGCCTTGATAAATAGGAAGGGGCGGGCTCTACCTAAGTAGTATTCATAGTCATATTCAGAAAACACTAGCGCCAGGAACAGCCGTTGATATTGGCGGTGTTATGAAGTCTCCCCGAACCACCACCTTTGACAAATTAACCGGTTCATATTTTATTTAGGTGGCCGGACCTAGAATTGTGTCACCTTACCACTCTCTCTCTCTCTTTCCAGGGTTGTCATCGATGCGAAAAAGAAACTCGGTATTATGCAATCGCCAATAAAGAACATATTCAGCAGCTACGAGCTCAACAACTCGCTAGGTTCCATTTCGTCTATCTTTGTGTGTGGCCTGGATAAGCCCCCATCCGAATCTCTGCTTCTATACTATAGATTATAGGGTTGCTAAACTTGGCATATCTTGGCTGAGCTTGTGATATCCTCGGCACGATGGGTTCCATGGGTAATTTTTATTACCCACACTAGCTAATGGGCACCATTATGACCCATTAGGTCCTAAGCTAATCCTTTGAGGTCCCATGGGGAGGGTATTATTTGGCTTAAGGCCGTCCATCCGAAGGAATGTAACTTCAGTGGCTGACAGCCGCCCCGGCAAGTCTAACGCATCTAATTAATTAATATCGAAGACGCGTGGCTGACTCCATAGGCTACAAGCTAAAAGTAATCCGAAAAACATATAGATTAGGCACTCTCATAACCAACTCGAAAGAAATTCTCGTCCTCGTTTCTATTTCTCTTTGTGAAAATCAGAGTATCGAGGTACGCGTCAAGAGAAATCATATCCTGGAGCGATGAATTTAGTGGCAGGAGGAGACTACTTAGCTATCTTACTTTTTAACTTTAACCTAATTATAATACTTAAATCTAAATTATTATCTTTCTTCTTACTTTATTACTTATTTATAAATAGATAAGTTCCTACTTATTAGCCTTATTACTAGTAAGCTCCCCTATCTTATTCTTATCTATAGTGTTACCCTTGGGTTATATGAATATTACGTAAATATATTAATAAACCTTCTCCCCTATCATAGGGCTTATTAAGACTCTCAAAGCTGTCTTAAAAAGCATATACGATATACGAGGTACGGGAGATGGCTGTAGCTTAAATCCAACCCTTTTTGTTTTTGCCCTTCCCAATTCCGTGGATCGACGACCTGAAGGCATGAAAATCGGCGAGCTTGTCCAAACAAAGATGGTTCAGGGGCCAGATTTGTCACACAGAAGACGCGGAAAGTTGTGGTAGTGGGATCGTGAATGGGGATTCCTCTGGCAGCGCAGCGCCAAGAAGGAGCCTCTCTACCACTTTGAGAATCTGGCCATCGTCACCCCTGGTCAATCCGACGTAGAGTCCCACGACAGCGACCGAAAAATGTCTTAAGTTGCGTGATTGGGATTCTTTGATGTATATTGGATCTCCATAGTATGCACCGTGGTAAGCAGACCGACATGGTCATATGTAACCTCACATATCCACACTACGGTTTCCTACTTAAAGCCAATTACTATCCAAAAATCCGTATTCCTCGTATTGAGCAGACACAACTGGTTCTTATTAGGAGTCGAGGTCAACATGGAGGCTGCAGGGACGGGCGAGTGAACACTTGATAGGTAGATAATCAAAATGAGTAATTCTTCCTCTGCATAATGCAGAATTCGCTGGTATATGTATGCTTATGTGAACTAAAAATTACGCTTGGTCTATCCTCGTTGTGACTTGGCTTCCCTTTTCCCCTTCTTCCCCTTCCAAGGCGTCCTCATAAGTCTCACCACACCCCAAGCTAATAGCCGATACACCACGATACACACGGCCAAAATGGCCACGTTTAACGCCGGATCCTCATCCAGCTTGTACAGCTCCAGCACGTCTTGACCCGTCTGGATGGGGCAGTTCCCGTTGGCTAGCCGCTGGTTTTCGTTGCAGGTGAACTCGACGCCGCGCAGCGAATACGGCGCAACGGCGCGGGCCGCGTATCGGATGGGCGAGAGGTAGTTGAATGACGTGAACAGCGGTGGCATATCGATGGAGAGGATGCCAACCATGGTGTTGGCTACCGACAGGAAGATGCCCATGATCTGGATGGCGAAGCCCGCGTGGCTGAACAGCGTGTTGAACATGATGCCCAGACTCTCGCCGCACGACACGACGCCGAAGCATGCAAAGGTGCAGACGAAGTACATGGTGGCAGTGCGCGGCAGACCGATGGCCAGGTCTGCGAGCACGCCGAAGACGAGACAACTGACAATCTCGAACGGCACCTCGAGGACGGTATACGACGCTAGGAAAGCCTCGACGGCGTATACACCATCGTCGTCCTCGCGGTAGAAGACGTCGCGCTCGCTGGGATAGACGGCGACGTTCTGCAGCATTCCGACGAAGTAGAAGGCGCCGATTTCCTGGACGAAGCCCATGCGGTTCTGTACCGAGTAGTAGTCGTTGTCTAACGGTGCGAAGAAGAGCGCCAGGATAAGCGCGAGCCCGATGACTTGCATGAGGCGCGCGAGGATAAGCTCCGGTTGGCGGCGGGTGTTGATGGAGGCGCGGTGGAGGAGGAGGGGGAGCGATGTTGCGAAAGAGGCGCGTTTGCGGACCAGGGCACCGAGTTCGGCGGGTGTTGAAAGGTTGGCTTTGTTGAAGGATTTACGTGGGGGGTTTGCGGGCTGTGGACTGGTGATGGCTTCATCGATCGTCTTCTCGTCTTCAGTCCCCGTGTCGTTCTTCTCTCCTCCGGTTATCTTTGCCGGACGGCCTCCTGTTCTCCAGTTCTCCGTCAACTTCTGCACGCGTTCCCGAGACTCAGCCTCCCTGTCGTCGCGCTGGAGGTCGATAGTGATCATATCCAGCGCAAAGTCCGCCGGGTTGGTATGCTGCGGACACTCATAGCCGTGCCCGCCGAGATACGACAGCATCTCGCTCCCCGGGCCGGCGTAGACCTGGGCGCCCCCGCGGGCCAGCAACAACACATTGCCAAACTCGGCGAACAGCGTCGATCGGGCCTGATGAATAGTGAGAATCAGCGTGCGGCCCTCGTTGGCGAGGCCCTGTAGAACCTCCATGATGGAGTTGGCCGTGAAGGCGTCCAGCCCGGACGTCGGCTCGTCGAGGAGCAGGATGCGCGGATCGGTGAGCACCTGCACGGCGATGGAAACGCGACGCTTCTCGCCGCCGGACACGCCCTTGATCAGGTCGTTGCCGATGAGGTTGTCCGCGCAGTCCTTCAGGCCCATCTTGAGCAACACCTCCTCAGCACGCCGGTTCTTCTCATCCTTGTCCATGAAGGATGGGAGGCGAAGCCCAGCGGCGAAGCCCAGCGTCTCCCGCACGGTGAGAGAGGGGAGCAGGGCGTCGTCGTCCTGGCACACGTACGAGCAGACTGATCGGATGACCGAGTCGGATGGCACGGCGCCGTTGAAGGTGAGTTTGCCCCGGGGGCGATATCGTGTCCCCATGGAGTTGCGCAGTCGAAGAGCCATGGCGTTGAGGAGCGATGTCTTGCCACTGCCCGAAGGTCCCATAATGACATTCAAAACACCGGCCTGGAACGTGACATTTATTGGATCGAGGATCGTCTTCGTCGGTAGTTTGTTGCCCAACGAAGACCTCTTGTCCAAGGTCAACGCAAAGCTATCAAGCCCGACATCAATGGCGCGGACATCGGCGACCGAACGCGCCATCATCTTCTCCTTGCCCGCCGACAGATCGGTATCCGACACGCGAGCGCGGGCAATGGTCATTTCGACCTGGAGGAAGTGCAAGCCTATTGCGGAAAGCGAGAGGAAGAAGACGACAAACGCAACGGAGACTAGAATTGGCTTCATGATCCAGTCCTTCGGGAAGCCGAACAACTCCATGATGTACTCTCCGGTGTACTGTTCGCATTCGGGGTTGGACTCTCCGCCCGGATAGGGACAGTCGTAGAAGTTGCCCTCAAATTCATTGCCGGCGTACGCTCCCAGGATGTAGTACTGCTTGGTTTAGTAATAGCACGATTGAGAAGAGAATTCGAGACTTACACAGTACGTAATCCATTTTGTCCAGCGCACGTACACCGGGAGTGTATTACTCTGTATAAACATGCCACAGGCCATGCTCTGCAGCGTAAAAGCGAAGTTGGCAATCAGACTCGCACCGGGGAAATGTCTGACCGCCGTCACGCAAGTCATGGCGCAGGTTACAGAAATGTAATGGTTGAGGAGCGTGATGGCGAAGAAGATGAAGAACTTGTCGACTTCGCGGTCGAAGCCGGCCATGAAGTAGAAGATGACGGAGAACAAGAATGGGACAGGGATGTCCTCGGTCACCATGCGGGCTAACCTTCGGGATAGAATGAAGGGCAAAGCGTCGACGCAGTTCTCGGAAGACTCGCGGTCAAAGATCTGGATATCGATCGTCATCCGGTAGACCTCGAAGACGAGGATCAAATAGCCCTGTAGTCCAGTCGCCGTGTATAAACCGCCCTGTCGTGATCGAATACCCGATTGGTCTCGGCCGAGGTTGTAGAAGAGGTAGCCGTTGACTAGGCCCATCAAGATAGCTTCTAGGATGGAAGACGCCATGCCGAGCGGATCGCGATGTGTGACTTTGAAGGTGCGGTCTGTTAACACCAGAACTTGTTGCGCGAACCCAGCGTGCTTCTCTGCTCGTTTTCGCCGTTTTCGGTCGCTGATATCGACATGTCCCTCGACATCGCTTAGAACAGGCACGGAGTGCTTCTTGCTTTCTGCATTCCACGCATTCTTCAGTCGTTCCACCCTATCTATACTCTCCTGCTCCAACTCTGCGGTCCGGTTATCGACGGCGGCGATGTCGATGATGAATTCGGCCGGGTTGACAAACGGCGGCAGCTTGAAGCCCAATCCATCAAACCAAAGCACGCATTCCTTGACCGGTCCGGAATAGACGGGGCTTCCCTTGGTCAAGACAATGAGGTTATCGAAGAGGTTCCAGATTTCCGATCTCGGCTGGTGGATCGTCGTGATGACGGTCCTGCCCTTTTGCGCCAGCTTCTTCAGCGTCTTGACGAGCTGGTGTGCACTTGTCGCATCGAGGCCGGTAGTGGGTTCGTCGAGGAAGAGCACAGATGGGTTGGCGAGCATCTGCACGCCGATGCTGGTGCGTCTCTTCTCTCCGCCCGAGCACCCGTGGTATTGGGAGTTACCGATGCGCGTGTCGGCACACTCCTTGAGGCCGAGTTCGCGGATAACTTCCTCAACAACGAGCATGCGCTGCTCAGCGGTGATTGAAGATGGAAGTCTCAAATCGGCCGAGTACCGCAGCGTTTCCCTAACGGTGAGTGTCGGAAGCAAGATATCTTGCTGCATAACATAGGCGTGGCTGACAGTGTGAACACCGACTTGGCCATTGAAGGTGGTAACACCGTGCTGTTTTAGTCTTGGACTTGTCACTCTCTCGGCCATGCTATTGAGCAGCGTCGTCTTTCCCGAGCCACTCCCGCCAATGATGGCGGTCAAAGTCCCAGGTTGGAAGTCTGCGTTGACGGAGTGGAGCAGCCTCTTCATTTGGGGCTCGGTGTTGAGCTTAGAGGCGAACAGCTGCGGGTACGTCGACGGCTCCAGCCATGAAGGCGCAGTGTTGACCGAGACGGCCAGGTCTCGTATTTGCACCTGGACTGCTTGCACATCGTCCAGAGAGAGGTGGCCGGCGCCGGAGAGTGAGATGCGTCGGTCCTCCATGTATGGCTGGGACGAGGGAATGTCCAGAGAACTCACTCTATCCAGCTTTTCGATGTCGATGGCATCTGAGGGGTCGAGCGAGTTGTGGCCTGTCATGATGGGTATGTGAGCGGCTGTTGTTATGTGTTATAAGCCGTTGTTTAACAAAGGCGATGTTGGTGGCGGGTCAGGTGTGGCGTATCCATGACCAGCAGATCTTGAGAGGCGAGGAGAGAGATTCTTGGCCTGTTGGCTTGTGGCTAACACGCAGAATCAATTCTCGGGTGCATGCGCATGCTCGCGTGTTTTGTATGTCTCATGCCTCTGGGGTGATGAGGTATGCTGACGTCTACGGCAGATGCGGATGGCTTAGACTTTACAGTGGCCAAGCGAGTATTCTCCAACCGAGTCTTTGTCCAAACGAAGGTCCATTCAACCCAGGGTCTTTCCGAGTGATCTACAGCCAAGCGCTCTACAACCGAACATTCTCCAACCGAGCTGGCTGTTTGACACGCAGGGAGTCGGGGTTATTTGATATGATGGACGCATGGAACCTGAACAGGGGAGTGGGTCCAGACGTGCTCCCGTCATGAGGCTCGTAGGCGAGGTCGACGTGGGAGGGTCTCGACCGGGGAGGCGGTGGGTATGTTTGTAAGGTTGGTGGGCTTGCAAGCGACGCGGGGAAGGGAACCAACAAGGGCTAGGAAGGTGAAGAAAGAAATAACCCCGAGAGCCCTAGCTTGGGCTTGATAGCCTGGGGTGTGTGGTCCATGATGGGGTGGTGTGTGGTGGGTGTGGAGAGTGCCGTGTGCGTGAGAGTTGGTTTGGGTGATGACGCGGATAATGGGATTGGACGGGATGGACGGGAATGATTCTTTCCGAGAGATGGGATGGGAGGAACTGTGCGGTAATTATGGGCTTGATGTACGCCTGATGTTGGTCGGTAGAGCGATGCGGCATCGAGACAGCTTTGACACTGTGAAGATCGAACATGGCTGTCTTTGATAGCACAACTCTACAGCCACATCAGTCACGGAGGATGGATATAAATGACAAGGCATATATTCCCAGGCTCAGCAGTACGCACTTGTATCACCAACCCTAGGTCACGAATACAGCGCGCAGATAGCTACCTACGTACTATCGCCAACACCCTCAAAGCAACAGAACAGTCGTCTACACAGTCCGTCCCTCCGTCCCCTCGCTAATCCAGACCGGCGGGCGATCCCTGCCACCCTCGACGCTTCCTGGTTCGCTTGCGCCGGATCCCCACGTCGGCTGCGAAACGAGGGCCCCGACAACGCCATGTAACGCGGGATGGGCGTTCGCTTACCACCCTATTTCACACACCCGGGCATGTTCATTGGCCTCGGGCATTTTATTTCTTTAGCCTTGTGTTCCCAGCTGCCCGTTTTATTTTTTTGTATTCTCGCCGCCACCATTCGTGGACAGCCAACACGGTGTACATCCAACACGGTGAACATCCAACACCCCTCCCCCCGGTTTCTCCAAGCGAGCGCGATGAAGATGCCAGGATTTCCATCCGTAACCGGTTGCACGGTGGGATTTGGCGTCGGCCGATATACACGGACGGAGCACGGCACGAATGCAAGATCTACGAAGCTGGGGGTTAGCTGTATCGAGGATTTGTTCCGTCAGAGGAGGAGGACTAAGAGAGGGCCTGGATTGAAGCCGTTGGTTAGCGAATTACTGCCTCTGCGAAAGCCTACCGACTCAGATGCAATTTCATTTCCAACACCACCCTTCAAGACGTATCGTGAAATGTCTCTCATAATGGCCTGACTCTGTGTGGAAATACTCCACTGCTTGCGGCACAGCCGTGCCCATCATTATCTACTTCGGGCTCCTGTCCAGCACCAACAACGAATCCTCCATGCTCGGATATACATCAATTCTGGACTGCATCATCCTCTTGCATCTCCTTCAAAGAAGTCATGTGTACTACTACATCCGATAGTCTGGCTCGAGTCCTGCGCTACCGGAGCACTACCTCAGTTGACCCGCAATTCCTCCGTAGCACGTAGCACCATACACGTGAGACACCGTGAGACAAGCACCCTCTGACGACATGATGGTTTAATAGTTCTGCAAATCATTTGTCAATATTCCATCTTCCATTGTGGTACTGAATGGTATCCGAACACACTCAAAATACAATTGGTCCATATCCCCGTCCCAAGATCCAAAGCCCAAAGTACGCCGCCATCAAATGCTCTCTATCAAATGCTCCCCCATCTAGTGTCGTTCCGTCCATGCGCTTTCATCATCTTCCCCGCCCTCGTCCTCTCCCGACGTCAACCACCTTCTAAGTCGTCCTCCTCTCCGTAATCGACTCCCCGACTGGCTTCCCGGTCACGAAGCCCGCGTTCCCTGCGCCCAGCTCAAACACCTTGGTTCCGCGCAGCCACGTCTCCTTGACGCGCCCGGTGAACTCGTGGCCCTCCCACGGCGAGCATCGGTTCTTCCACCGCATGTCGCCCTGCGAGAACGTCCACAGCTCGGCGTCGTCGAAGACGCAGATGTCGGCATCCATGCCCGCCTTCAGCGCGCCCTTGCGGTGCGACAGGCCGACCTGCGCCGCCGTGGCCTGGCAGCAGAGCCGCACAATGTCCGTGATGCTCGGCGCCTTAGACGACAGCGAGCGCTTCTTGGCTGCCGAGTGAAGGATAGGAAGGCCGAGGCCGACGGACGAGATGCCGCCCCACGCCGCGAAGAAGTCTCCGCGGAGCTTGGTTGGCCCGTCGGGCTGTTGCTCTCCCGGGAGCGTGACGTCAACACCAGAGTCTGAGTGCAGCATACGAGGCTGGTTCTGGTCGAGATGCTCGGGGAGCAGCTTCAGCTGGGGCGTGCAAGGCGAGTGATCCGACACGATGGTCCGGATGCACGAGTCTTCGGCCACGAGCTCTCCCCAGAGCCCGTCCTGGTTCTGTTCTTCACGGATCGGCGGGCAGCACTTGTGTCGCGTATCGCCCATCTCGATCTCCTCGGCTGTCAGACCCAGATAATGGAAGCACGTCTCGGCCGTAATGTTGATTCCGGCTGCGCGCGCCGCCTTGAGGATCGGGATACACTGCGTCGCCGAGAGGTGGACGATGTGTAGGTGCAACAACGGTGCCAAGTGCGCGAGACTCAGGATCTCCTCGATGGCGTAGGTTTCGAAAGATGGCGGTCTGGACTCGAGGAATGTCTTGTATGCGGTGAGTTCTCCGGTGGGAACAAGGGGCGCGTCCGAAGCTTGCACGGTGTCGCCAACGGAGGCCGCGATGGGAGGAATCATTTCGGCGTGGAACATAAGTGTGGTCGGGGTATCTTTGAGCGTTTCCATGGCGAGAGCTACGTCCTTGGAGGAAACTGCCGGGAACTCGTCGACCTGAGGATGTCTGTCAGCTGCTGGCTCGTTTTGCCTATCAGTACACAGATGGAACTCACGCCTGATTCAATCAAGAACCCCTTGAAGCCTCTCACGCCGGCCTCAACGAGAGGCTTTAACTCTTCGGCATTTCCAGGGATAACACCGCCATAGAAGCCGACATCGACCCAGCACTGGCCATTGCTCGCGCGCAGTTTCTCCTCGAAACCTCTGAGCGTCGTGGTGGGCGGGATAGCATTCAAAGGCATGTCAACCACCGTCGTCACGCCTCCGCTAGCCGCCGCGCGGGTGCCAGTCCAGAAACCCTCCCACTCGGTGCGACCGGGTTCATTGAGGTGGACGTGGGCATCGACAAGACCGGGCAGCAGAAGCTTGGGGCTGTGGTCGACGTATGTGGTAGAGGGAGGGAAGCTTGACTGGGGGAGGATCTCGTGGACAATAGAGATGATCTTGCCTGTTGACGGCGAGACGGTGATGGTGGCTGGGGTCAAGAGGAGGGTGTTGTCAGGGAGGGTGATGACGGCGCGGGAAGAGACGAGGACGGAGAGCGGCTCGTCATTGCCGTGATAGATGCTGGAGACGGTCATAGTGGAGGATGTAAGAGGAGTGTGGGGACGAGGCATAGGACAGTCAAAGAGAGTGAGAGTGAGAGTGAAGAAGAAGAAAGAGAAGGAAGAGAGAAGGAAGACGGAACAACTGATCGACGGCTAAAGCCAGCTTACCCAGTCCACCGGACACGATCTCGGCCGTCTCTCTCAGTCCGTTTACCGCGCTTATGCTGGCTTATCTTTATCTCTCGATGCCGGCGTCTTGTTGGTGGTGGAGTGATAGCGGTGGGGTGTGTCCGATAAGGACATGGAGGGGAGAGACGTCCAAGAAAGGAAGTCGGCTGAAGTAACAAAGCTGTTGCTTTTTGTTAAACGAGTGTCTATTGAGGGAGAGATAAGGGAGAAGATAAAGAGGGAGAGAAGAAAGGAGCTTGTCCAGACCCCCAAAAGCAAGCCCCGGACCCCAGAGAATCGGCAGTTGGCCTGCTTCACTCTCGGGAATGGGGACGGAGGCTTATCGGCCTTCTCACTTGCATGGTACATCTCGTATCAGTCTTTTTGCGGGGGACAACGACGAAGAGGCCATACATGGGGAACCTCGGCCGAGTTTCACCCAACAACGCTGTTACCGCTCTGACAATTCCCTCCCTCAAAACCCCATCAAAACGCCCCCTTTGCAAAGCCCGAGGAGCCCGGCCAACTCGGGAGCGAAAAACTAACACGCCGCCGGCGCCAGAAAACAAAAAGGGAGGGTCCCCTCCCTTATCAGGAGCCGGCAAAACGTCAAAATCTGTCCCCGTCGGACTCGGCCGGGTGCCGAAAAGGGAACTAAGCCACGCCGGCCAATCAGCGCGAAGACCCCTGCCAATGGGTGATTCTATCGAGTAACCATCGAGTAATGAGCACGCCGGATGAGGGTATTCAGAAGCGGTCTGGTGTCGGGGGGGCAGCAGGATTGGTGTTGGCGGGCATGCAAGGCCGGCTGTTCTGCCGGGCTCTAGTCGGTCATCGCGGGCTTTTGGGCTGTGCCTTAAGCGAGGCGGTCAAGTCCTCCCTCGGCGGCGTCGTGGTGGTGTCAGTGGTGTTGACGACAGCCACGTCTACGTGGACGGACGTGCTCCGCGGAGATGACCGGAATCAATAACGAATGCAACTGCGCTTCCCTCGTCTCTTACGTACATGCTACTCCATCATGCATCACCGGCTTAAGAGGCGGAAAGCGAGGTAAGAGCTGAATGAAGTTCGTATTCCTATCGACGACAAAAGGTGGGTATCCAGCAGAAGCCCGTCCTCCCATTCTTCTTTTCCATTTGCACCTGAGTCTACAATTCATCCCGAGGCCGTTCTGCGTCCTTCTCTATGTCCGGTTTTCCCTTTTTCTGCTCCGTTCCATGTATGTATAAGGCAGTCCCGCAATGCAATCATGACAAGACAGGCCAATAGACAGCCCCGTGCACAAATGCCCGGCAGCCGCCCCTGTGTGTACCTCGTTCCATCATCATCGTCGGCTTCGTCTCGCGCGCCTATATTCTTCTCCATCTACTATGATTTGGTAACAATAGTCGTACACGGGCGGAACAGCATTGCAATGTCCTTCCCTTCTTGGGACCGAAGCTGTTCATCCATCCATCATACATCGGGCGTCGTCTACTTCTGGCGCTTGAGCGTCTTCTCGGCCATCTCAACCAACCCGTCCTTGGCGTCGCTCTCGGGGAAGTGCGCGATGGCCGCGATGGCCTTGTCCGCGTAGTCCTGAGCGAGCGCCCGCGTCTGCTCGATGCCGTCGCTTTGGAGCACTAGCTCACGTGCCTGCATCACACATGTCGGTTAGCATCGTTTGTGACTGAAGGCGAAAATGATTCGCCAATCATGCAAGCCTTACCCTCGCAACGTCACCCTCCCTCTCAAACTTGCGCCCAACGAGCGCCCCGAGCTCCGGCATCTGCTTCCAGGCAAACAGGAGGGGCGCCGTCGCCAAGCCCAGCTCTAGATCCGCCCCCGCAGGCTTCCCCAAGTCCTTTCCGCTCTGTGTGTAATCAAGTAAATCGTCCACCAGCTGGAACGCAAGGCCCAGGTTTCGTCCGTACGAGTATGCCGCATCCACCGTTACGCTGTCCGAGTGTCCCAAGAGCGCTGCCGCGCGACACGACTTGGAGATGAGACTGGCAGTCTTGAGGTACGTCTTCTGGAGGTAGTAGGTGACCGTCTCCTCGGACCATTTGGGATTCCGCTCGTCGCGCTCTGTGTTCTTGAGCTGCATGAACTCGCCCTCCACTAAGTTGGCAATGACCGTGGCCAGCAGCTCGACCACCTCCGGGTTGTGGAGTCTCGCCAGCGCGACCGAAGCTCGACCGAGCAGGAAATCGCCCGCCAGAACGGCCATCTTGTTTCCGAACTCGAGGTTGGCCGAGGGCGACCCGCGGCGCGAGACCGAGTGGTCGATGACGTCGTCGTGTAGTAGCGAGGCAGTATGGATCAGTTCCGTGATCTCGGCGAGGCGTCGCTGGCTGGGAAGAATGTCCGGGTTGGTCTCGGGGATTTCGTTCTCGGCGGCGGAGAGCGGCGGCATCGAGGCCGAAGGGTTGACGTCGGCGAGGATCTGGACGGGAGATATAGACGCATCGATGCCGCGGAAGGTCTGGCTGGGAGCGGGAAGGGCCGTCTTGGGACACAGGTGCGTGGCCCGGCTCATGAGGAGGACGATCATGGGTCTAACATGCTTGCCCTCGGCCTGGGTATAGTACTTGGCGGCGCGGTCGAGCGACGGGTGGCCAGAGCCCAGCAGCTTGCGGATGTTGCCCGTGAGGAACTTCATCTCCTTGGCCACAGTGCGCAGCGGGTCGACCGTCATGCCGTCCTTGGCCGCCTTTTTCACGACGTTTCCCACGACATTGGAGGCCACCTGCACAGCAGCAGCCCAGGCCGAGTTCCGTCGAGGGCTGGTGTGGAGAGCGGCTCGATGTATCCTCGAAGGTCCCCGCGAGACTGTCAATTGTCTACACAGCATGCACGCAGGCGCAGAGACGGTCGCCGTCGTCGTTAACACCGCGGTCCTCGTCAACATCGACCCATTTCTAGCCACGGCGTTGCGCAGCACCGAGGCGCCTGGACGGAGCTGCATCGCCGGCAAGGAATTGAGGCAGACGGCGATTTCGGGGCGGCTGCGGAGGCGGAGGGAGGGTTGTCGTCGGGGCTGGGCAGCGAATATCACAGCATTCGAGATTGGAGCCGGCAGAGGAGCAGCCGTCGAGGAATCGTGGCGGGAGCGAGCGCGTCGCAATGCAGCTCGAGGTGTTGTGGGCGTGTTGACAGGACGGTCAGGTTCAATATGCGTCTGATTTTCCCAATCTCTATGGTCGGCGGGACCGACACTTGGGAAACTTTTCCAATGGGGGCAGTTGGCGGTTCCAGTTGGCGGTTCCAGTTGGCGGTTCCAGTTGGCTGCAGCGGGTTGTGGCCTGCTACAACGGGCAGCTCAGGCAGGTCAGTCCCGCCAGCATCCGAGGGACCGGGCTATGATTGGACCGCCACAGGGTGCGCAGCGGGGACACTCGGGTTGGGGGGGGGGGGGTTTTACAGGGCCCGCGGTGTTGGTTGCAGCGCGAACACTCCACTGTAGCTCCGGCGGGCTTTAGGACGGGAATCAGTTGCGTCCATGGTTGCGTGTATGCGGGAAGATGCAAAGGATTATCAAGCAATGTCAAATTCGTTCTTGCGGTGTGGGAGATGAATGAACTGTTCACTGTTTTGAATGCCTAACTCGACAAATAAGCTGGGCTGGATTATTAACACGGGTAGGCTCTTCCATGACGATTAGAAGACCGCTGATATCGTAGCTCTTCATCAAGTTGCGACCTCGACTCGCACCGAAACGTCTCTCAGGCAAGCCCTCTGTCACCAGTTCATCTTGCGCAATGTCCTAAAACCCATTCATCCAACCCTGTCGCCAAGGAGACGTCCAACTCAGCCCCTCCAGGGAACCTTGGACTGACACTGACAGTGCTGTAACCTCAGTGCATGCTCGATCCTTGTCCATCTGTTGCTGCATTGGCATCCTGTGCCAAAGCGATAAGCATGCCCTTTTCGGTATAACTGGAGCACGCTTTGTTATGGAACTACGACGCCTCCTTTTTGCAGTGTATAAAGGATGCAGAAGGGCCTGTTTATGTATAACTATGTTGTCTATTACAGAAGTGATACCGCATCCCAATGTCTTGGGCTCTTAGTAGCCAGCTTCTAAAGCTGGAATCAACCGACGCATTACGAAATATCCGACTTTCCTTTGAAAACATGTTCTGACATTGGCTTTGTAATTAATACGTATGGACGGCATGGACATAACGCTGTTGCAGACTCCGGCCCAGCCGAGGCTCCGTGGTCGGGAATAGTGGATGCCTGTTGGAGTGCACTACGTACAAGCTTAGAGCTGTCTCAATTGGAGATCTGCGACCGGCATCCATTCCTCCAACAGGCATCGACATTTGCTTCCAAGGCAACATTCACTTATCATCTTCAATTCGCTTGCGCAGCACGCCAACAAGCAAAGGAACGTCTCGAAATATTCGCTATCAGCACGTCACATTGGGCGCAAGCTTCTCAGAAACCATGGTGCTCCTCACAATGACGCCCTCCATCGTCGAGGCTCTCGCCAGCGTTGAGTCGCCGAACCGCCAACCAGCCAGAACAGGAGACGAGACGATCCCTTCACCGCAAGTCAGCGCAGACGAGCCATCCCTTGACGACCCGGAAATCGGAAACCCCATATCACACAGCCAGATCGTCGATCTAAGAAAGCAGATCAAGGCGCAGAGCGATTCAGCACCCAGTCTCGAGCAGCTCCTCCGCGGCGCCCACATCTACGTTCCTCCCCCACCCCCCAAGCGCGAACCAGTACGTGCAAACAGCACCCAGTTTCCTATACGCAGCTAACCATGGTGTAGACCCGCGAATACAAAGCCCTCATGGCCCGCCTACGCCGCGACGAAGAAGCCCGCTCCTACGAACGCATGCTGAACCCCCGCTCTGGCCCCGACGCCTTCCACGACCGCTTCCCCAGCACCGCGCACGCCTTCGCCGAAGCAAACAAGCCCACGAGCCGCGAGGACATTGGCGACGACGACGTGTCCTTCAGCCAGGCCCACCGGGAAGTCACCCTGATCGTCAACTTCATGGCGAGCATCCTCGGCGTTGCTGGTACGCTCTGGGTCGTCGCGCGGTGGTGGAGCACTTCGTCGCGGCTGTTTCTCACGCTGGGCGGTAGTATTCTTGTTGCGGTTGCCGAGGTGGTGGTGTATAATGCGTATATGTGGAGGATGGGCGAGGCGAAGAAGAAACAGGGGGTAGTTGGGGAGGTGAAGGAGGTGATGGAGACGTGGGTGGTCGGTCAAGAGGAGGAGAAGGTTGAACAAGAGGAGAAGACGGTTTTAATCAAGGAAAAGGACGAAGTACGAGATGCTGTAAGGAAACGTCACGTTGAATCATCCAGTGTTGAGTCCAAGGCGGAAACCTAGAGATACCCATAGCTGCAAACGAAGACATGATTTGAGTTCACCCATAGCCCTTCCATAATTCACGATACTAGAGGTAATTGTGTCGAAGACGAGAGTCTTCCACGAGTAGTTCCTCTAATGCACACAAAATAACGTAGTCCATGTATTTGTACGGAGTACATTTATTGGACGTTCAGCCCCGACGAGGATCGTGGGGCAGTTAATGGACATAGGCCAGGGCATGTGATAGCGCGCTGGACGCGTTAAGACGCGTCTCTTGGTGGGGCTCCCTGCAAGTGGTCTTGGACTCGAGAACCTCAAGTTGACAACAATAAACATTCCACAATCAACGATCACGACCACCAATTTTCACTTTATTCTCTAACTTCTTAATTACCTCCAAGGCTGTTTCTTTCATCTGTACCACCTTCACACCTGCAATTCCCGGCGCTTTGCCAACAACCACGAACACCGCGTCCATCGAATCCTGCCTCCTGCGGACTCCGGTCCCGTCCTCAAGCATGGCCGTCGACTGACCGGCCGGTACTCAAATCCACCATGTATGATTATCCAACGCATCATTTCTCCCACGCGATCACAGAAAGCTCACCCGTTGCAGGGCCCAAGCAGGAACCGACTCTCGACCACGCAAGCCCCTTCGAACGTACGGCAAACGCGCCGCCGCCACTGATGCTCGGGGCGAATCCCCTTTGAAGAAGCTGCGCACGTCGGAAGAACCCGAAACGGGGAAATTCAAGTCTGACTCGTCGCCTGCGCCAAACAACGACAGACCTACGGACAATGGCACGGCTACGAATTCAAGGATGGAGGTCAGGAAGGGCTCGATAATGAACTTTTTTAAGCCGGTGCCTCAACCATTACCGACAGTCTCCATTCAGATCGACAAGATAGAGTCCGAGTCGACTCCTTCAGCATCTCCTCCGGCGTCGTCCCGGGTAGAAGCGAGACGAAAACCCCGTATCCTCAAGTTTCGTGGAAACTCGCTGCCCCGAATCAAGACTGAAGGAGTAGACGAGAGTGACGTGGGATCGGAACCGAACAAGGAAGAGGACAGTCAGGATGAAGGAGATTCTCGAAAACGTCCACGACCTCGATTACAATCCCGACAGCAGAGCCCTGGAAACGATGCACAAGAGGTGGAAAGGTCGAGAAAACCAAAGGCCAAACCGTCGCCAACCGTCCAGACCACACTTAATATTTCGTCGCAGGCTGCCTTTTCCGAGTGCAAGGTATGCAACACGGTCTGGAACCCACTGCACCCAGAGGACGTCAAGTTTCACCGGAAACAGCACGCGGGTGTTATGCGGGCGAAGAGGAAGTTGAAAGAGAGCGAATTATAGATTGAGATACCCATTTTATGAATAATGAAGATAATACGCAGAATAGCTTAATAACGTCCGTGTGATTGCCTACGCGACAGGTGCTGGAGCCGAACTACCGGGTGCCAAGGCCCGTGATGTCGGCACGCACTCCGCAACGTGGGAGCCAAAAGTACCAACTCCAACGGCTCTCGCTCTAATTTCTCACTGCCGTCACGCCGTCGCCGTGCGAGTCTCCGGAAGAAAACGAAGGCGGGGCTTCGTTGGACTGACGGGACAGGGACCAGCGCCAGCGCATGACGAGTTGCCCATGGGTGGGCTTAATGACGAGGATTATGGCTTAGACCGTCTCAGCCTTCACGACTGCGACTTTGGAAGAGACCATTTAATCCAAACCCATCACGATATCTACTTACCTTTCACTCACACTTGTCTTTAGGCAAGTTTAAGACATCATCATAAGTCCTCGACGGGATAAACCATGCCGCGGAAATCGGGCACCGGTTGCGTTACCTGTCGGTGAGTGCAGTCCAACGAGCACCAAGAAACCCAGTCTGATCCGCCCAGCATCCGCCGCGTCAAGTGCGACGAGGCCAAACCATCCTGCCAGCGCTGTCTCAACTCCAAGCGCCAATGCGACGGCTACCTCCCGGAGGACTCGATCGTGACGCGGCGCCAGCTCGTCGAAGCGGTGCGCCAGCTCGGCGTCGTCGGCCCCGTGTCCAAGGCGCTCGCGCAGTATCCGCATCACCGCTCCGGCACCGGCTCCGGCTCGGCCAGCCCGTCCGGCCTGTCGCTGTTCGACGTCTTCCGCACGCTCACCGCCCCGTCCACCGCGACCTTCATGCCGTCTAGCTTCTGGACCGGCGAGATGCTGCAGCTGGCGCACTCCGAACCCGCCGCGTGGCACGCCGTGCTCGCCCTCGGCGCCCTGCACCAGAAGCACGAGCTCGCCAGCCAGGGCGTCCGGCGCGACCACCGCGTCGACGTCTTCGCGCGCCTGGCCAGCCAGAACTACGCCCAGGCCGTGTCGCACGCCCGCGAGCTGCGCAGCCCGCACAAGCTGCTCTCGCTGAGCCTGGCGCTCGTGTCCATCACCAACATGATGGGCCGGTGGAGTGAGAGCCAGGTGCACATCACCGCGGGTCACCGCCTGCTGATGGAGACCAAGGGCCAGCCCGCCACCAAGGCCGCCGCCGAGATGCTCACGCGCCTCGATCTCCAGGCCATGACCTTCTCGGAGTCCAGCGCGCCGTATCCCTTCCAGAACGCCCCGCCCATGACCGAGGTCAGCGAATGCTTACGTCTGTCGGCTGCCATAGAGAGCTACGAGCAGGCCGGAACTGCCCTGTTCGCCTTGATCAGACGCTTCTTCCTCGCCGACGAAACCATGGGCCAGGTCCCCGAGGAGGAGGCCGCGAAGAGGTACATGATGCCGGATGTCCTGCAGGATCTCGTCGACTGGGAGTTCAAGATGGGCATCTTCGAGAGGGACAGGTGGACGGGCGAGGCGGCCGCCCTCTCGGTCAGGCTCTACCACACGCTGCTACGGCTCCTCATGGCCGCGCGGTTCGGGTGCACCACCCGATGGGACGGGCCAGACTCGCGCTGGGACAAGCTGCTGGGCTACTTCGAGCGGGTGCTCTCCTTCGTGGAAGCCCTGCTGCGGGCCACGGCGAGTCCCGAGCCCCGGTCCCCGCTGACGCTGGAGCCGGGGCTCATCATCCCGCTGTTCCTGACGTGCCAGGAGTGCCGGCACCCGCAGCTGCGCAGCCGGGCGATCCGGCTGCTGCGCGGGCTGAACCGGCAGGAGGGCATGTGGTTCAGCGACGGGGCGGCGGCGGTGGCGGCCAAGATTATGGAGATCGAGGGCCAGACGGTGGCGGAGGGCGAGATGCCGCCGCTGGCCCCGGCGGCGGAGATCCCGTGGGAGGCGTGGTCGGCGGGCGTGCATCCGCGGGGGCTGGCGGCGTGGGACGGCGTGGAAAGGGTGCCGGAGACGGGCCGTGTTGGCGAGACGCTGGTGGTGGTGCTGTTAGAAGAGCGGCGGGTTGACTTGACGTTTATGATGACGTCTGGCGATGAGCTTGGTACATACGGGGGTGTTCGGTTCGAGTCCGTTACGTATTAAGGGGGAGGCGCATGATAGAGCTCGAGTTTTGAAGATACCCAAATACGAAGACTGAACTTTTGGAACGGGACCGTAAGTTGTTGGATCTTGTTATGCTGTAACCGTATACCAGCATGTTCGCTGTCTATCAAAACACCCTTAAGAAAGGGAGACACTAGAGCCATGATTACCAGGCATCTGGCAGTGTGACTCGTTCCCTCTAATTACTAGTAGTTTCCAACAAATACCATCAACTGAGAGAAAGGACGCATCCTGTCTCCCGGATGACATTATTCTCAACAGCAGCCGAGGAACTTGGTGCTCTTCTCGAATGCAGAAAACAAACAGGCACAGGGAAAGCATCATCAGGCACCCAGGTAGGTGCCCAGGTAATTACGTCCCTCGCATCTTATGAATGTCACCATTCCATTCCGTTTCTTACCATGGAAGTCTAAAAATCAACTCACCTTGGACAGATACCATCCACGGAAAAGACGAAACTCCACCACTGCTTAATGACCTGGCAATGGTAGGTCGTGATAAATCACGGCCATGCCAAGCTGCAGCTGTCAAATTGGGGGTCTAATTACCCCAGCCTCGTGGAGCCCCGCCATGGCATTTCATTTGGGCATTACGTTAATTGCCAGCTGGTAATTCGTCGAACCAGCTGAGTGGGGGCAGAAGTGCATCATCATCCGCAGCCGAAAGGGGGGGTAAATTAGTCGCCGACTTTTCGTTTATCCCGTTGCCCACGTGAATGTGGTCTGAGGTTGGGCATATCCTGGTCCAGATCTCAACAACTGGCACAGCTTGGTTCAACGACATCTGTCCGCATCACACCCAGCATCTATCTAGACGCATGCTCCGTACTCACGAATGGATATATGATTCTACTACTTTCACATTGATCATCAAGTCTTGCTCACCGCCGCAAAGCCATTGAAAAAAAAGTGTTTTCCACCAGGAAGACCTGACAAGGTAGAGGCGCGCGATGATCCCAACGCCTCAACAACCCCTACGAATGTCTCATCCATGCCTGCTCGACGATTCGTTTGTAAGTAGTCGCATTCGCAATGGATGCAAAGCCGAGGCTTTTCTCTCGTCCCCCCCTCCTCAGCATGCTGGTGTGTATGGACACCTCGTCCAGCAGTCCGGCAAATTGCTGGCATCTCTCACACTAGCACCGTCGTTCACTCTCGGTTACGCAGCCACCTTCCAAGCCCGTCCAGTCCCTTCGCTTTATTCGTACTTCGTACTCGCAAAAAAAAAACCAAATCCTTATCGGCCAAGCCTCCATTCCATTGGAGCAAGGTTCCACCAAATCTCCCCTTTCCCGCTCTACGCTTTCCCCTTGCAGCTTAACCCCTGGCTGTACATGCCGACCGCCTCTTCCCTTTCCCTTTTGCCAATGCGGGGAGACGACGGCACGGAAGGATCAGCGAGCAGGAAACGCGGCCTGCGAGGATAAGACGATGCCGGAACTCAAGCTTCCGGCTGGCGCCGCGCTTTCACGTCGCGAGGCCAGCCCGGTGTACAAAACCCGCTGCACCACTGGCACCTCCGCGCTGCTCCGTACACACAAAACCTCGTCCTGCTCATAGCCCAGATCAAGGCTCGCCCCGTTCGCCAACCCAATTGCTCCTTTTCCGCATCGACTCCTTGTTCCCCGAAAGCTCACAATGGACGACGTCCAATTCGCTGCCAGCGGCAACGCAACCGACGCCTTCGCCAAGCACCCCTTCTTCCCGCTGGACGTTGCCATCTCGCGATATGCCCCCAACTCCATCTCCGGCCCGGTCCTCGTCGGGTACTTTGCCGTGGGATGCTCCTTCATCTTCCTGACCACGCTGCTCCTCATCCAACGGTCGCGGTCGAACCTGTCGAGGGGCGACACCTTGGCTACTTTGTGGTTTGCCCTATGCGGGTGCATCCACTCGTTCTTTGAGGGTACGTCACCGGCCATTCGAACCAGCGCGCCCTTCTCTCTGTCTGGTACCCGTTGCTAATTGTTTCTGCTCCCAGGTTACTTTGCCCTGAACTTCCTCGACATGGCCAGCCAGATGGACCTCTTCGGCCAGCTCTGGAAGGAGTACTCCCTCTCCGACTCCCGATACATGACCCAGGACTCCTTCGTCGTCTGCATGGAGACCATGACCGCCGTCCTCTGGGGCCCGCTGTCCTTCCTCTGCGCATACTACATCGTCACCGGCCACCCTCTCCGCCACCCTCTGACCATCATCATCAGCGTCGGCCAAATCTACGGCGACATCCTCTACTACGCCACCTGCTCCTTCAGCAGCCTCATCTTCAAGGTCGTCTACTGCCGGCCCGAGGACTTCTACTTCTGGATGTACTACGTCCTCTGCAATGCCTTCTGGATTGTCATTCCCGGCACGCTGACGACGCAGAGCATCATCGCCTGCAAGCGTGCCTTTGAGCATGTCCAGGCTGCCTCCAAGGACAAGAAGGCGCTGTAAGCGGTTTGAAAAGCGTGCAATGGCCCCTTTGGACGTTGGTGTTGGGTATGGCACTAGAATGGGACCCCAGTACCATAGGTATTGCCCTCCCTGTGGGAAGATTAGAAAAGGACGGAGGTCATAGAGATTAGAGTATAAACCGATAAACGCCTCTATTCTAGCGGTTCATTTGCGCTGTAACGCTGAACCGTTTTATAATCGCACTTGTACAGTATTTGTGTCAGTGTGGGCGCCAATAGCCATCGTCATGTAGGTATATGTCAGAACCCCTTCTACCATTCGACTGGCTTAACCAATAGCCGTTTCACCTTTTGCAACTCCAGTCCGTGGTATGAGCCGAGAGAATTATAGTCAGTTTTTGACCAGCAGCTCGTCCATATTATTCAAATCCGAGGTTCATTAAGTGCGATCCGTTTTCTACATGCGCAACCAGCGTCGTCGCTTAGCGAGCATGGGGTTCGAGACAGGCTCGCAGACCCGCTACAACTCTTGATTAGCGAAGCTCCTGAATCACCTTGGTCAAGCATTTCTTACCTGGCGCGTGTCGGCAAAGTCAGTATAAAACTTGTTCCAGATCTCTCTCTCGACGCAGCTCTCCTTGCTATTGACGGTCGTGCAGTTGGGCTGGCTCGCGCGCTGCTCCTCGGACGACATGGGGATCCACGGCTTCGGCACCGGCCAGTCGGAGAAGTGGACGAACTTGGCCTCGTTCAAGACGGCGACGGGGTCCCACTCCTCGCGGTCGGAGCCGAGGTAGCCGGCGTGGTCGGTTTGACGGTACTCGGCCGTCAGCATGTCGTACGGGCGGTGGGGGAGGATGAGCGCGCTGTCGTAGTACAGCTGGTTGACGATCTCCATGTCGTAGTCGTTCTCGTCGACCGTGTCCATCTTCTGCATGATGCGGTCGAACTCGACCGTGTCCGGCTGGATGAGCATGAGCTGCGACGAGAGGACGCGCTGCGGGGGATCGTCGTGGAGAAGCCAATATGCTCGGGGCATGGCGACGGGGGACGGCGGGAGCAGGAAGAGCTCGTCCATGGGCTGGAGGACCATTCCGTCCGAGTCGAGCGAGAGGACGCGATCGTACTGGGTCTGGTTGAAGGCGAGGAGCTTGGTGAAGGATTCGGCCCAGGTCGCTGCATCCGCGTGTTAGCAAGAGATCGGAGTTGACAAAGAAACAAGAGAAAACTCACCATCCGTGCCCTCGCGGCTCTGGACCTGGATCGGCTGCAACTTGACGCCGTACTGGTCGCGCGCCTTGATCAGTAGCGTCCCCGCGTGCGTCTCGGCAGTGGTCGCGACGGGGTCGAGCATCGGCTCCGGGTACATCATGACACGGTCGGGCTTGCTGCCCAGACGGTACAGCGTCTCGAACATCATGACCGAGTTGCACAGGTAGTCGGCGTTGGTGACGTACTGCGTGTAGGCGAAGCGGGACCAGTCCACGCCGTCGGCGGAGGGCGTGAGCTTCGTTGCGTTGCCATGGTGGGAGGAGGGCGTCGCGGCGGGGTTGTTGCGGACTGTTGCGTGGGGGGTGGGTGTTTGTTGTGTTCGTTCGTCCGTCTGTGATGCTGATGCTTGGTCTGTCGTCGATTCTTCAGTCGTCGCTTTATCTTGCCACCGCTCTTGGTCCTTCTCTTTGTCGTCCTGTTGCTCCTTCACCCGATCCGTCGCCTGATCTTGCGTCTGCGCCTTCTCCTGATCCGTCTGCTCGTCGATAACAGCCGCCTCGGTAGGAACTACGTCGCCAACCAGGGTAGGGACCGCAGCCTCGATCTTGGCGTCGTCAAAGTAGCCGGCGCTGGCTTCGGGTGCAGCAGGCGCCTCGCCTTGGTACGGCTTCGCCTCGGGATACTGGTAGTCGTACCTGTCGGCGGATCTGTAAAACAGGAACATGCACACCACGGCCATCAGCGCGATGAAGCGGAACCGACTGGACGCCATCGCGGAAACGTTTCACGGCGCGTCAAAAGGAAACGTGGAGGAGGAGGGAGGGAGTGAGACATCCGGGGCAGGAAGGCAGCAACACAACCAAGCCCGCTGTCATGAGGGCGTGGAGGATCCTCCTACCTGCGCTTGAATAAGATTACATGGCTACACCCTTCTGGCTTGGGCCCTTTATGAAAACCGACCCGTTAATTGGCCCGGTCGCCAAAGGGAGAAAAAGGCGCGATTAAGTTAGGTTCTCGTGTCGGGAGAGTGGGAATTACCAGCTTCTAAGTTGAACCTTTCCGAAGTGGGATGGCTTTCACCAACAGGTTGCCCCATTCTGCGTCCATAAACTCAGGAGGCAGTATCGATGATAGGAATCGGCGCGACGTGTCCAAAGCGGAATGTCTCGTTTCATGGCAACGCGGTCAGCATTTAGTACGATGATTTAGATCTCACGCCTTATACCATATCCGCGTGCCGTCATCCGATCACCAAGTCTTTAGTCATCTTACGCCCTCCAGCGGCAAGGTTTGCGTAAGATGATGCCTGAGTTCTGCCCTCTGTTCGAACAAGATAATCATTTGAATGCTGTTAATGGAAAGTATGCATCCCCATTGACTATACTCGTATCTTCTTCGTTGAGGCACGCAGTTGCCTCCTAATTCGTCTACAGAAACACCGAGAGATCGGTCCGTGGACTACAACAAAGCGGCCTCGTAATTTGTACCACATTTAGCCAATGCCAGTCAGCCGTCCTGGCAACTCAACCTCCAATAGAGATACATAATAAGATGCAAAATTTGAATTAGTTCACAGTGGCTAACATTTTCCCCCATAATAATGGCATCTTCAGGATGCCCTCTTTCCTCAAGGGTCCCTGTCGCAATGCTCACCAAGTAATAGGCAAGATCCACAACCATCGAGGCGGATGGCTTAGTGAGACGTTAGTATGCTGCCCCTCTATGTGACATTAGAAACGAAATGGGAGACGTTCAGCCGATTTGAATCAGGTCTTTTGTCTATTTACCATTGATGGTTCATCTGGCACCCCACTTACTGATGTGCTTGTTCAACCACCAACAAATCCCCAAGGTTCTCAGTTGGGCAAGCGGTCGTCAGGGTTGAGATCAAAAAATTGCAATTCGTGGTTAGTTTCCAAGTTACCCGTGAGAACTCCCCCTCGAAGTCCTTTGGCTCTCAAACTACAGCTTTGTTTGGATTCTCCAAGGCTTAGAGACCACAGCCACGCACTTGATTTCGACATCCGTATTCGCAGGCAACGTCTTGACGGCAACACACCTAAAAACGAATGAGCCTCAAGTTACGCAACCAGCATGTCTCAACTTACGTCCGCGCAGGCTTAATGTCGCCCCAGTACGTCTGGTAGACCTCGTTCATCTTGGCAAAGTCGCCCATGTCGGCGAGGAAGACGCTCACCTCGACGACATCGTTGACGCTGGAGCCCGATGCCTCGAGGACGGCCGAGAGGTTCTGGATCACGCGGTGCTGGGGAGGGTTCATTAGCTCTGCCGCGTCTGGTCGTCGGCGTCCCACTTACCGTGTGGGCCTGGATGTCTCCGTCGACGATTTCGCCCGTCGCGGGGTCCTGCGCAATCGAGCCGGACGTGTAGACGAAGCCGTTGGCCACGATGGCTTGGTTGAAGACGGGGAGCGGGGCGGGTGCCTTGTCGGTGATGGTGGGGATGCGAGACATGGTTGATCAATCGAGAGTCGGAATATTGCCTTAAGTTCCAGTGATTAGAGTACGATTTTTCTGATAAATAATAAAGTCTTGATGGTGTTGACGTTGATCTCGACTTTGTAGCTGTGAGATGCTGCTTGAATTGCGGGGAGCTTCGGCCTGCATCATGCTGACTCCGATCCGATGCCAACTCTCGCTTTATCAGCAACCGCGGATCGCATAGGATCGGGCTAAAGTGCCAATCAAGGAGTCGGATTACAGCAGCTCAAAACCCTGCTGCTCGGATAGGTCTCCAGTTCTACATCCGAACTCCACAACAGAGACTCAATTCCGCCTCGGTGACGGACGCCCCGAGATCGGAGGCTCCGATAAATAAACCACAGCACTGGGAAACCCGTAAATATTGTTCAACAATCCTTGGGTGTATGTGCTCATTTCCTTGGTCTAGGTATCGAAAATCCGAGCGGATTGAACCAGATCCAACGCCGTCGCTATGCTTGCATGTATCTTTCACTTGACTCTAAAATGGATAATCTCCGAAACCAATGAGCTCAGTCCGTCATGCTGCATGTCCGCCAATTCCACCCTTAATTCCATCCAGGACCCCAGACCAATGACCACCTTGTCTGATGCTTGCTACATCGGAGAATCGATCGCAGGCAATCTTCCGGATCAACAGTGTGTCCTTGGCCTTCTTGTGGTTCTTCCCACTGCCAACAGTCAGGTACTCCTCGAACCACCCTTCTTCGGCGGAATCCAGGGGCAGAAAGGCGAGCTCAGAGGCTCGCTCCGAGAACTCGGCGCCATTTCCACCATCGAGGACAGACGAAACCAGGTGTCGGAACAATAGTTTGCGTGTGTGCGTAGGGTGTGTACGAGAGTAGAACAATGCCTCTGAGATGCTTGTTCGGGCCATCGCATCGAAAAGGAGTTCGAGCGCCGCTGACGTCTGGAGGATCGGTTGGACAGTCTGGAAGTAAGACAGTGCCAGGCTATAGTCGTTGTCTTGAGCGCGACGAACGAGGACGGTGATGATATCATCGGCGAAGTCCGGGATAAGCGAGGGGTGTGCGATGTACTCGAGCGCTTGCTAGAATAGTACTTTTGTCAGCTACTAGAGTTGCAAGGGTAGGGGAGCAGCCTCACTGCAAAGTCTTGTTTGTCCATGTACCACAGGCCCTTCATGAAGATTTGATACTTTTTGGGCATGCCAGAAACGTCAACAAATGCCTCCGACACATTCTGGCGACCAGTTGTCTGATCGAAGTCGAGAAGAAGGTAGTAGAGGAGGGAGAATTTGTAGTGCGTCGACATGTTGGCTTCGCAAATCTGCTGGTGCAATTGCTTGAGGGCATTGTCGGTTTTGGGAGGATAAATCTTGGCTAGAGGACAAACATCGTCAGCGATTGTCCTGAGCCGCACGTGGAAGAAATGCACACCTTTGCTAATGCCCACGGCTCTCAAAACACGGTCGATGAAGAGGATCCCATCAAAGCTCTTACGGGAGCTGTCGATTTCCTGCTGCACCTTGCGGTCGTAGGGGTTCGGTGCCGCGGCGGGAAACACATCGTGGAGGTTCATATAGTCGAACATGGTGTCGTAGATGTCGCATGAAAATCGGAATGTCAACTGACAAACTATAAGCTTGGAAGCTATCGCGAACCAACAGCTTTTGGCGCCTGTCGCGCGATCACGTGAGCCCGTGGGGCCGCTCACAGGGCGCATCCCTGCAGGGTACGTAGCTTTTTGTTTACAAACCCCAAGACGGATCGGGACCTTTCCAAACAAACGCGGGGCGCAAGCACTTTGTGACCGCCCAAACTCCAACACGACACGCTCAAGCAGACATCCCGGCAAGGCACCGGCGCTCGCTCCAGACGGTATTGTCACTTGCGACCAGCAGCCGACGCATTATTTGTTACGATTTCTATTCTGCTTTCTCTTCTCGCCTATTTAGGTCCAACTGCTAGAAGCGCCCGCCGCAATGTCCGAGGCCTCACCCATCAGGCCGTCTCGGCGCGCCGCAGCCAGGCGCACCGCCATTATCGACTCCGACGACGAAGAGGAGGAAGTCTCCAACCGCACCAGAGCCCACGATGAAGAGGAGGAGGACTTCGAGCCAGAGGCGCCGAAAAGCCCCGTCAAGCGACAGACTCGAAGCCGCAAGTCGGCTACCCCCGCCGCAACTCCCACGGCTTCTCGACGAGGCCGCTCACGAAAGACGCCTGGGCCAGCCACATCGATTGAGCCCAGTGAGGTCTTCGATGCCGACACCACGATCAAGCCAGACCCAGACGCCACCCCTAAGAAGGCATCGCCTCGGAAGCGCAAGAGCGCCGTGCCCCGGAGCTCGATGGCCTCAGTGCCAGACCTTGCCCCGCCGACGCCTCAGCCTACCGTATCGCCCGAGTCCTCGGAGCTCCAGGCTTCGGCTTTGGCCGACATCACCACTTCCAGTGTGAACTCGCAAATTACAGACGATACCCAGGCGACTATCAAGCCTATCAAGCCCATGGACACCATCATGGAGAAGCCCATGGACATCATGCTCAAGGCCCGCACAACCACCATCCCGATTATCGAGGACACGACACCCAAACCTCGAATTGTCCTGACATACTTGATTCTCAACAACTTCAAGAGTTACGCTGGCAGACAGGAGGTCGGTCCCTTTCACGCGTCCTTCTCGTCAGTTGTTGGACCCAACGGTTCCGGCAAGTCCAACGTCATCGACTCGTTGCTCTTCGTCTTCGGTTTCCGTGCCAGCAAGATGCGACAAGGGAAAATCTCCGCCCTCATTCACAATTCTGCCGAACACCCGAACCTGGACTTTTGCGAGGTTGCGGTGCATTTCCAGGAGGTCATGGATCAGGTAGGTACCCTCTCATGTTCAATGCGGACCTTCATCTGACAGCTTTCAGCCTGGTGGCGGCCACGAGGTTATCCCCGAGTCCGAGCTCATCATCTCCCGAAAGGCTTTCAAGAATAACTCCAGCAAATACTACATCAACGGCAAAGAATCCAACTTCACGACTGTCACCACTCTGCTACGAGATCGAGGCGTTGACCTCGATCACAAGCGGTTCCTCATTCTTCAGGGTGAGGTCGAGTCGATTGCTCAAATGAAGCCCAAGGCTGCCAACGAACACGAAGACGGCCTTCTTGAGTACCTCGAGGATATTATCGGAACATCCAAGTACAAGAACCCCATTGAGGAATCCGTCACCGAGGTCGAGACTCTCAACGAGATCTGCATGGAGAAGAGTGGTCGAGTCCAGCATGTCGAAAAGGAAAAGAACAGCCTCGAGGACAAGAAAGACAAGGCACTTGCATATGTCCGCGACGAAAATGAGCTAGCATTGAAGCAGTCTGCCCTCTACCAGGTTTACATACATGAATGCAACGAAAACGTCGCAGTCACGCAGGAAGCTACCGCTCAAATGCAAGCCCAGTTGGACGTCGAGCTCGAGAAGCATCACGGCGGCGAGCAGGTCATCAAAAACCTCGAAAACGCACATGCCAATGGCGCCAAGGAGTTTGGAGCCCAAGAAAAGGCAACGCAGGCCTTGGTCAAGGAGATGGCCAAGTTCGAGCAGGAGCGCGTCAAGTTTGACGAGAAGCGGAAGTTCCTGGAAGACAAGAAGAAGAAGCTTGAAAAGACCATCAACAACGCTGAAACAACTTCAGCCGAGGCCGACGAGACCATTGAGCAATGTGGTTGGGATATTGAGAACCGAACCAAAGAGATTGCCGAGCTCGAGGAACAAGTGCAAACAGAAGAAGCAGAGCTTGCCAAGATCCGTGAAGCTTTGAAGGGCAAAACGCAAGCCTTTTCCGACCAAATTGCCGCCAAGCAAAAGTCTCTCGAGCCATGGACGGAGAAAATCAACCAGAAACAGTCCTCAATCGCCGTCGCAGAGAGTGAACTCAGCATTCTCCAGGAAAAGGCAAATGCGGGCGCTGTCGCTTTGGAAGAACTGAAGACCAAGATCGCCTCGATCGAGGAGGGCAAGGAGGCGAAACTGAAGGAACTCAAGTCTTGTGAAGCGCAAAAGGCCGAATTACTCGAAGAAGCGGCCAAGATGGAATCTGAGCTTGAGGTTCTGTCTGGACAGGAGCCCAAGATTCGATCCAAGATCTCCAATGCGCGGCAAAAGGCCGATGAGGCTCGCTCCAGTCTGTCTAATACGCAGACCCGAGGCAACGTACTTGCCGCGCTCATGCGTCTGAGAGAGTCGGGTCGTATTGATGGTTTCCATGGACGACTTGGAAACCTAGGTACCATCGATCAGAAATACGACGTCGCCATCTCAACGGCCTGCGGCTCTCTCGACAACTTCGTTACCGAGACAGTCGACGCTGGTCAACAGTGCATCGAGTATCTACGGAAGAACAACCTAGGCCGAGGCAACTTCATCTGTCTAGACAAACTCAGAGTGCGAGATATGTCACCCATCCAAACGCCTGAGAATGCTCCTCGGCTGTTTGATCTGGTCCAGTCTAAAGAGGACAAGTTCCGACCAGCCTTTTATCATGCCATGCAAGACACTCTGGTCGCAACTGATCTTGCTCAAGCAAACAGGATTGCGTATGGTGCCAGGCGATGGCGCGTTGTGACCCTCGATGGCGAGCTCATCGATAAGTCTGGTACAATGTCTGGTGGTGGATCAACCGTCAAAAGAGGCCTTATGTCATCGAAGCTGGTTGCCGACATCACCAAGGAGCAGGTTGCCAAACTCGAGACCGACCGTGACGGGTGGGAAACCAAGTTTCAGGAGTTCCAAGAATATCAACGAGAGTGCGAGACTCGCCTCAAAGAGTTGAACGTGGAGATCCCAGAGCTCGATACTAAGATGCAGAAGATCGGCTTGGAGGTCGACAGCGCGACGCGAAACGTTGCTGATCTTCAACGACGGATCAAGGAGCTAAGCAAGGAGCATCAACCCTCGGCTTCGGACAATAGCCGCATCGCAACCCTACAAAAGGACATTGCCAAGCTCAACAAGGAGGTAGAGAAGCTTCACGGCGAGACGTCAAGCATGGAAGAGGATATCAAGGCTCTGCAAGACAAGATCATGGAGGTTGGTGGCGAGAAGCTTCGTGCGCAACGTGCCAAGGTCGACTCCATCAAGGCAGAGATTGCTTCTAACAACGAGGGAATCTCCACCGCCGAGGTCAGCAAGGCAAAAGCGGAGAAGCAGAAGACCAAGCTCGAGAAAGATCACGCAAAGGCCACGAAGGAGATCGATGCAGCGGCCAAGGATCTCCAAAAGCTCGAGGACGACATCAACCACCAGGGCGAAAGGGCCGAGGAACTCCAGGCCCAAGTCGACGAGGCCGAGGAGGGTTTGGGCGCCAAGAAGAAGGAACTGAAGTCCTTGAAGGCGGAATTAGACGAGAAGTTGGCTGAGTTGAACGAAACCAGAGCCGTTGAAATCGAGATGCGAAACAAGCTTGAAGAGAACCAGAAGGCGCTGGGTGAGAACCAGAAGTTCCTACGGTACTGGGAGGACAAGCACTCCAAGCTGGTCCTCCAGGACTTGGATGACCTCATCGGTAACTCTAGGCCCAGCCAAGCCAAACCAAAACCGAACCCGAAAACCGAAGACGATAACGCGGCCGGCGGCGAGGAAGACATTGAGATGGATGACGCTCCGGCTGAAGACGTCGACATGACCGACGCGCCTGCTGAGAACGAAGAGGGGTCAAAGGACGAGGAGGACGAGAATGAGGACGAGGCAGAGGGTTCCAGTGGTCAGCCCAACGAACTACCAAGGTACACTCCTGATGAGCTTGCCGACATGAACAAGAAAACTCTCAAGGGTGAGATTGCTGCTCTTGAGGAGAAGACTCAGAATGTCAACGTCGACCTCGGCGTACTCGCTGAGTACCGCAGACGAGTGGAAGAGCATGCCTCTCGGGCTTCCGACCTCCAAAGCGCCATCGCGCAGCGCGACAGCGCCAAGAAACGGTGCGACGACCTTCGCCGGCTCCGACTGGAAGGGTTCATGGAAGGATTCAGCGCCATCTCCCTCCGCTTGAAGGAGATGTACCAAATGATTACCATGGGCGGCAACGCTGAGCTGGAGCTTGTGGACAGCTTGGACCCCTTCAGCGAAGGAATTCTATTCAGCGTTATGCCGCCGAAGAAGAGCTGGAAGAATATCAGCAACCTTTCCGGTGGTGAGAAGACGTTGAGTAGTCTGGCTCTGGTATTCGCTCTGCATCACTACAAGCCCACCCCGCTGTACGTCATGGACGAGATTGACGCTGCGTTGGATTTCAGAAACGTGAGTATCTCCATCCCCTTTTTCGTCCGAGACACTCGGTTACAACCAGTTCATTGGCATGCCCTACGGATCACCATCACACCTCGCTTCTATTGTCTTCGATGTCCTAGTCACTAACACGCTGCGCAGGTCTCGATCGTTGCCAACTACATCAAGGAGCGCACCAAGAACGCCCAGTTCGTGGTCATCTCGCTCCGAAACAACATGTTTGAGCTTGCGGCGCGACTTGTGGGAGTGTACAAGGTCAACCAGATGACCAAGAGTGTAACAATTGAGAACAAGGACTTTATTGTGAGACCACAGGCTCAGCCAAGGTCACAAAGCAGTCAGACAACATTGGCGATGCGATAGACAGTGTGAACGGATGATGAACAGGATATATGATGGTGTATATGACGACGTATATGGACTTGGTTGCTGGGATTGACGGGTAATGATTACCGGGACGGCGGACTTTGATAATGACTGTATTGATGATGCTTTTTTGGCCTTTGCACCACTTCACCGTTGAGACGCGTTTATTATCGAAAGGGCGTGCATCTGCCGTGGCGAGGAAGCTGATAACTCGAGGTGAGTCTCCTGACGGTCCTGATTCACCCTGTGCAGTGTTACAAGCCCTCTCCTTTCTTGACATCAAGTCAGACCGGAGCATACGGCGTCTTTCTATGACCCAAGAGGGAGAGAAAGGTGCCCTTAATAAAATCGAAGGACGATACAAGTGGCTTCGGTCCTTTAATGTCCCCGTTGTTACTTCGGCAGGGCCTTCGGATGGTCCAGCTGGCTCCGATGCAATCCAGAGTGAGACTCTCTGTCGGGACCAGGGGTGAGGAGGCAGCCGAAGGTTTTGATGTTGTCGTGTTCGATGCGAGCCTTCGTCAATCGGAGTTGTGACTTGCACTGGCGACTTGTCTCTCGGCTCTCGTGGATTCGGTATGCTCGATCACCTATTCCGGTTCATTGTCGCATACTGAGTATCTACGATGTCCTCCTAACGGAGCCCCAGACACACTTCCCTATAAGTAACGCGGTCATATGCCGCAAGACGCACCCGGCCCTCCCACTCTCTCATTCCTTGCCATCTCACTAGGCCCTTGCTCTCGCTCACTCTCGTTTACTCACCTCGCCCGCACAATGTGGAGATATCTCATTCCCTTGCTTCTTCACAGCGCACGCGCCCTCCCCGCGGCCAGCAACGCGACGGGCGCTTGTCCGCACGACGCTCTCTACACGTCCCTCGTTAGCAACGGCATCGCCTACTGCTCCAGCGTGATCAAAGATGGGCATTGCGGCGGTGGGTACAGCACGCCACCGGCGTATATGACGTATAACCAGACACAGATATCCTCTTATGTAAGTGTTGAAAATAGAGGTTTTGGATCCAGAGACTGATGCTGTCGAAAGTGTCGATGTATTATTACTAGCTCTGATGCAACGGCGAGGACGCTTGGCTCGGGCAGTGTTACAACTGGGGATCCTACAGCCACGACAGGGGATCCTGCTTCCGAGACGTCAGATGAGAGCGTTGCTTCGACAGGAACCCAAAGTTCTACTTCAGCGTTAGACCAGAGCTCTATGTCGACATCAGGATCGCCCGCCGGAAGACCAGATCCCGGACGGCCTTCAGTTTCCTCCGACGTGGGATCTCTCACCGCACCCACGCGCTCGGCGTCAAACACGGGGACAGCAGGGAACGAAACTAGCCCTGTCCCTTCAACGCGTAGTTCTGGGGCTGTCACCAGTGGCGCAGTTGACACTTCGGCGAACTGGACCTTCACGGGATCGCGGACGTTCAACGGTGAGCGATCGAGCGCTTCCACGGGCAACTTATCGACAAGTACATCCTCAGAGCCCCCAGGGTCAGCTTCAACACTCACAGACCCGTCGTTCAACACCTCCAGGACCTTCCGTGCCAATACCAATGCCGGCACACGAAGCGCAACATCTGCACCAACGGGAATGGACACTACGCTGAGTCGCGTGTCTCTCACGTCCACGTTTGCGGGGTGGAACTCGTCGGCTACTTCGGACGTGGGTTCTTTGACTGCCCCTGGATCTAGGGTCACAGGTACAGCTGCATCTAGCACTGGGAGTGCGTCCGGAAGCGCTTCGGGAGCTACTTCCGCCTCGGAGGGAACCGCCATGACAGTTCCGACTAGTGATACTTCCCCCATTGTCAGTAACACAGCGCCAACTGCCAACAGCTCGTCAACTGCGAGCAACTCCTCTCCTTCTGGAACCACTTCCTCGATATCCGGTAGGTCGTCTCGTCAAAATACCTCCCAGTCAGCCAATAGCTCGTCTCCAGCAGGAAACACAGGCCCGACTGTCAAAAACGCCTCCCCAACTTCATCAGGCCCGGTCTCTACAACAAACTTGGCGGAAACATCTGCTACAACAGCTTCAAACACAGGGTTCCTAAACAGTACCAGCTCCCAGGTCGGCAACGTAACCGCCACTGGAGCACCCGAGTTCCCCGCCGCCAACTTCACGCAGGTGACCCGGACGGCGACCTTCGCCCAGGAGACTTGCTACAGCCTCGCACGAGGCTCTGAAGATGACCCGACTCGTCGCGCCCTACTACACAATGCCCAGCTGCGTGAGGAAAACGCCACAATCCCGGTGCCTTACATCGAGTCAGTACATTTCGAAAGTGGCGGCGTAGACCCTTTGTACCTGACTATAAGAGATGAGGCTGAAGATACGTACTTTGTCGATATATCCAACAGGAACCAGCTTTCCGTCGTTGATGCACAAGGGAATACGATGCTGCTAGACGCGAACGGGATCCATTTTTCGACACCGAATTGCACTTACAGTGTCTGTGTCAAGATCAATAACATGCTCCAGCAACTGGCAAGACTGGCCGGGGTGGAATGTGCTGCAACTCAGCGAGAAAAGCGGATAGACGATCTGGAGTTCACCCAGATCCTCAACCTCCATGATCAGTGTGGCAACCCCGTCGACAGAACCCTGAGACAGTATCCCCAGCTGCGTGTTGGCGACTCAGCCTGCACCGACACCAGGGTTGACGAGGAAACAGGCGAGTGGGAGTTTGACTGCACATTCCCCGGGTCTCTGTCCGGCGCGACGAGGTGCGAGCTGGCCATCAAGAACGACGTGGTGGATTTCCTCCTCACCGACCCGTTTGGGGGCTCCTGTCCAGACCTGACCACCGTTATCACCACGCTAGAGGCGACTGGACGGGACTTTCTGAATGTCGAGTCGTTCCGGATAGCTCTGCAGGAATCAGGACTCAACGAGACGCAAAGGACAGAGGCAGATGCAGCTGCGGTCGCCTTTGACCAGCTCTGGGAGGTGCTCCAGCAGATACTGTCCAAGAGCAGGCCAGAAGGCGCCGGAGACGCCAGCGCCCTCGAGGACTACATCGACGTGTACGGAACCTACCGCGACCTGGAGAACGACATCTGCGAGGACCTGCACGAGGGGGAAATCCCACTGAACCTCAGCCTCGTCGCGGGGACGACGCGCATCGACGCCATCACGTCGTTCAACTTCGCGCCCGACTCACCACGGCCATACAACATCACCATCCAGGACCCCTCGGAGAGAGCCTGCTGCCCCAACGGCGCCGTGGCAACCGACGACGGCGACACGTGTGCGTACCCGCGCGAGGCCATCGTCGACGGCACGAGCTGCATCTGCGGGACGACGGTGGGCGGCGCGTCGCTGGCGTTTGAGTACACCGAGTGCGACAACTTCGTGAGTGAGTGCGATGGCGATGCGGACTGTGCGGAGGCTGGATACGCGGGGTTCGTGTGCTTGACGGGGAGTTGTTGCGATGGCGGCGTCTGTGTGGATCCGTATGCTTGTTCGCAGAATGGGACTGAACTGGTGAGGTTTGGAAGGTTTTAGTGTAGGGTAGGGCAAGTCACAGCTGGGGTTGGACAGTTGAGAGTTTCGTAGTAAATATGCTCAACTTCTCTTTTTGATTGCTTAACATGTCACGACACGCCTACAGCGTCACAGTATGAGCTCTGGGCGAAAAGTGACAGGGTGCTCGCACGGTGAGGCTGAAACCCTGGACGTGGTTGGGGGTATACTGATCGTATGTACTTCAATAGGATAATAAGGGTCGTCAGCAGAGTCGGTGGTTGAAGAGACGTCTCTTCCGGCTGACTCTTTGCTGCCTTACTGTGAACATCCTAAGGCGTAGTCGCTGGTTGCTTTGTTGAATTGCAAGATAGTGGAATGTTGTGTTCATGCGGAATGAAACGACTATCTGGGTATTGTAGCTGGCTGTAGGCAGACGAAACAACAATCTGACACCTGTTCCTGTGTATTGTCTGCAGGCTGGGGTTTGCTGTTGTGCCTTTCATCCTGGGAATGAAACCATTGTTCGGCAGGGCTAGCACAATACACATGATCCAATGTGTTCAAGTCCTGACATAAACCCCATCACTGTTCACATTGACAGACGGGGAACAGAAAGCAATGGCGAGAAAAGGGCACGGTGAAGCAGACATGAGTGAACAGCAAATGTAGTCCGATTGTATTTTGGAATCTCATTGATTCATAATCCCAAGTGCTCATCCCATCCGGTTTTAGAATGCAGACGTTTTAACTTCACCAGACTCCATCCCAATCATCGTCACATCTAGACCTTAGGGGTAGTGGGGATGATCTTCTTGCCGTCCTTGTTGTAGCGAACGCGAGGGGGAGGGGCACGGTTTCGGCGGCCAACACGCGATCGGACACTATTAAATTTTGTCAGCACTTCTGTCACGTACCTCAAAGGGGAATCTCTCGCAGAAGAGAGCGTGGGGAGTGTGTCCGCCAGATCAACCAAGGTTCATCTGAAGTACATACGCAACTAAGGCGCAGTCGTCACACTCCCAGGGAGGACAACGTACCGGACAATCTTGCCGTGAATGGCACAAGAGACACAGTACTGCAACTTCAGGTACATCTTGGGGACGGTGTACTCCGCAAAGACGGAGGCATCCGAGATGTCACCTAGGAGAAAGTTAGCCCTGTTCCAAGATTGAACCGTGAGGAATGGCTGTGGACGTACGAATAGCAGCAGACTCAACCATGTTGCGGATGGTGAAACGCTTGATGGCCTTGTCCTTGGGCGTGCATCGCGAGCAGTTGGAGCATCGGATGGGCTTGACGTGGCCGCGGCCCTTCTTGTTGCGGCCGCTGAGAGAGATTTGTTAGTAATTGGGTTGATGCTACAGCCACGAGCCACCAGTGCGCAAACGCTCGACATTTCTCGTCGTTAGAGGCATCGTCGGCGGGAGGCAGGATGACGGCGTTCGACGGCGAGGGAAGGAGGGCTCGTACTTGTTCTTTCTCTTCTTGACCATTTTGACGGATTCTGCTGTTGGTTAATACGACAAGTCCACTAAGAAAGAAGGAGGAAAAGTCAAGGCCAGGACGTACTGAAATGTGCGATGTCAAATGCGATGGAGGTTGCAAATCCACTGCGCAGCGCGTAGGGCAAGTAATTGAAGCCGGTGCCCCACAACTCTGGGATTTTGGCGAGGGGCAGGGCACACAAATTCGTAAACCCTGAGCCACGTGACCCTGCCGCGCCCGCCGCGCCAATTTCTAGAGCCGGCGCCCACTCCACCAAAAAGGCGATTCTCTTCATCCACGCACCATCTGAAGATTGCTTAGGAAGGCAGTAATTTTTATTGTCGAGGTACGTCTAAAGATGCTGCAAATCCCCTTCACCTTGGCGAGGGCTTCACTGCCTCTCACCTGAGAGTTCTCTGTGATGCCTTCGCCGTCGCCGTTTCTCTCCCACCCTCATCGCTCGTTCTCCAGACTTGCGATGGCTTCATTGCGCGCGCGCCTTTGATCCGTCTCGACGATAGGATTCTAACGTCCCTAGCTAGGCAAGATGCAGATCTTCGTCAAGACCCTCACGGGGAAGACGATCACCCTTGAGGTGGAGTCTTCCGACACTATCGACAACGTCAAGTCCAAGATCCAGGACAAGGAGGGAATCCCCCCGGACCAGCAGCGACTTATCTTCGCCGGCAAGCAGCTTGAGGATGGCCGCACCCTGAGCGACTACAACATCCAGAAGGAGAGCACTCTCCACCTGGTGCTCCGCCTCCGTGGTGGTGCCAAGAAGCGCAAGAAGAAGGTCTACACCACGCCCAAGAAGATCAAGCACAAGCGCAAGAAGACCAAGTTGGCCGTCCTCAAGTACTACAAGGTCGACTCCGATGGCAAGATCGAGCGATTGCGCCGCGAGTGCCCCAGCGATACCGTGAGTTTCTCCGTTGCATGTCGGGTGGACAGTCGATGCTAACAAGTCATCCAGTGCGGCGCCGGTGTCTTCATGGCTGCCATGCAAGACCGCCAGTACTGCGGCCGATGCCATCTCACCTACGTTTTCGACAAGCAATAAATGCATGACCAGGGGATCTGAATACGGATGGGATGGTTTGGCGGGAGTTGGGACCATGTACTGCCAAAAAAAAGAGGCGTTGATGTAGCATAGAGCACATCCAGCTTCTGAGAATGCAGGCTTGCTTGAGAAGACCACACTATTGTTCCATTGCCTGTGATGATCTGTGATGTTGCGTATGACTTATGAATCTCAAGTCTCTTTGCCGCGTTGATATCTTGCTCTTGATTGTGAACCGTACTCCCAATGACAACTCTTGACATTTGACGTTGCTTTCTCAAGCCGACCAACCGACGTAACTGTAATTGAATTCCCCACAAGCTCAAATTCAATGTCAATGGGCGGACATTATTCTCGTAGCCTTGCGTAAAATCCTTCATTGTGGCCGAAAATTTTTCCCTCCGCCAATGCCTTGCCCTCGGTGGGGTTCCGAATCATCAGGCGAGAAACGTTCGGAAAGTGGATGAACACCCCGAGACTCGCATACCCTTAGCCCGTGGAAGTGATACAACCTGGGGCCATGGCCTCTCACACACATTCAATCACGTCAGCGCACCGCGTCTTCTTTACTAGAGGAATCGATTGACCGACATGTCAGTGTTTAAACGGGTATGGATCCCCAGTATGTAAACAGGTACACAAACAAAATGCCCTCAAACGCCCAAGCCAAATCCTACAAACTCCTCAAGCAATTGCACAAGGTCCCTGGGAAGCCAGTTTCCCCCGCGCCCTCTGCGCCTCTGCCTTGGCCGAGCCTTGCTGCCCGGCCGTAGCGCTCGTGGCATCGGAGTCCGGTGCGCCCGAGGCTGAGGGCGAGTCGCCTCGTCCCCATCTTGCACCGGTGCTCTCGTCGTGAGCTGCCAGCTGAGATGCTTTCATAGGCGGGTTCCTTGGCCCTGATGTCTCGAAGGACATCCTCCCCCGCGCAACGTTTGTCGTCAATGAAGTTTTCCCATCAAGCCATTCCGCATTCGTCCCCATTCCTGTAGCACTGCGCTGTTCCCCGACAGCCTGCTCCTCTCCGGTTAGGGTCGGTGCAATTTGGGAAGCTGCTGAGTAGCCGGAGGAGCTCTACTCGTCATCCGCGGCCTTGGACTTTCTCTTCTTCTTCTTCTTTTTCTCGCCGTCCACCTCCTTGGCGGCGGGTGCCTCCTCGTCCTCGACATGCTTACGCTTCTCCTTCTTCTCCTTCTTCTCTTTCTTTTCCTTCTTATCCTTCTTGGACTTCTTGGCAGATTCGGGTGCGGGGACATCGGCCATCTCCTCGTCCTCGTTATCACCACCGTCGTCGATGATGTCCATGACACCCTTCTGTTTACGGCATTAGTATCAACTTCATTACAGTTTCAAAAATCACGTACCATGACATCGACATTCTTGGCGGGCTTCTTGCCAGTAGCATAGAACTCCAAGCGATCCTCGACCTGCTGCTTCAGGGCCTCACCGTAACGGGTAGAAGGCTCCTCGGAGAAGTTGTCGATACGGCTGGCCATACTGCACTTGTTGGCGAGGTATCGGGAAATGCGACCCTTGTTGCGCACGGCGGCCTTGCCGATGAAGCTGCTGTGGTAGATGAGACCGTACTTGGGGGTGTTGCTCTTGGTCTTGAGAGCACGGAACAGAGCCTTCTCGGCACCTAGGATTTGCAGGGTAGAAGCAGGGTACTTGGAAAGGTTGGTCAGGGAACCAGCGTGGGAGATTAGGCGCGAGGCGACGGGAGTGCCGATCAGAACCTGCAGGTTGGGAGCAACGTGGTGCAGCTTCTTCTCGAGGTAGTTGGAGGTCGACCTTCGGTTGTCGGCCTGCTTGACAACGGCCGTCGCGAAGCCGTTGATGATCTCGAGGTCGGCGGGAGAGATGTCCAGACCCATTGAGACCTTGGCAGCATCGATGATGGCCTGGGCCTTGTCACCGTCCTCGGCGAGGATGGCGGCAAGGTCGTGGAGCTTGTCATCGTTGAGGCTCTTCTTGTCACCAATGGCGAGGACGAGCTTGGCGTAGGTCAGGTTGTCGGGGACAATCTTGACCAGCTCGGGGAAGTGCCATCCGTACCACTCGCGAACACGCATGAAGAACTGGTTGACGCCCTTGTCCTGGAAGTCGATGGTGGCGCTGGCCTGGATGATGTGGTTGTCGTTGCGGGTGACGCTGAACTTGACCTTGGCACGGGAGTAGGCGTGGCCCATACCCAGACCGGCCTTCTCGACATCGCCCTGCTTGAGGTCGGCGAGGAGCTTGTCGGCGTGCAGGCGAATGCCGCGGATGACGTCCGCAACGATCTCGTTGGTGTCGGCCGTCTCGCACTCGAGACCGGGGAACTGGGCCTTGATCGCGCCAGCCAGGTTCTTCTCGGAGACGCCCAGAACGACCTTGCTCTTCTTGCCGCTGGTCTGGGGGAGGTTGAGTTCGAGGACGGACTTGAGGTAGTCGGAGACGATTCCCTCGGACACGAGGTTGATGTTCTCCAAAGCCTCAACGTGACCTCTGCACACAAACAGTCAGCGCCTCCGCATCTCCCAGACCGCGCAGAGGGAGGAGTAATTCATACCTGAAGGGACTGAAGTTGGCGAGCTTGACCATCTTGCCAAACTTGGCGAGGTCGGCGCCGGCGGCCTGCGTCTCCTTCAACTTCAAGCCCACAGCATCCTGTTGATGAACCACTTTGAAGAGGGCATAGCCCACGGGCGATTCGTACAGAGCGTAATCGATATGCGACATTTTGTCTCGTCCCAGCCTGGTGCCGCAATTGGAAGGGAGGGGGGTGTTCGGGCTACGAGTGGTGATGTCTCGAGACTGAGATTTTCGCACTTTTTTCCCAGAGGAAATTTTCTGGCAGCTTGAAAGCTGGCGCACGGGCCGCATCCAGCCGGTTGTGGCTCGTTAGGGGATCATGTGACACGCACCAGCCACTTTGGTCGCTCATTGTGAGGTTTCTGTGAGGCTTCAAAACCGTAAGTCTTTAAGAGATATGAAATTGAGCGACATGACACCATTTAAATCATCCTCGATCGAGAACAGTGAAGCAGGGAATAAGCAATAATTCTTATCAATTTCATGGGATCCCATCTCTTTTTGTTGTTTTTTTCTTCAGGATTTTCGACTGTGGCTCAACCCAATGCTAATGAGCGATACGCTGACAGGCTCACTTTAGTCCCTCTCATCTCATCCCCACTTCTTCATCCCTCAGTTCTGAGGGAACCCATTTCGGAGGTTGTCATACTTGGTCGCCGGGTACTCGAGGCAATTATCCCGCCTCTGCAGTCCATTCGGCCCTCCCAGCGCATTCACCACCGTGCCGATCAAGCTCGCATCACCCTCCTTGTCCGCGCTGCTCTCCCACCACATGGCGCCGCCCAGCCGGTGCCGTCTGATGTAGTCGGCCTTGATCCTCGCTATGTGCGGCGTGTCGTACGTCACCAGCTTCCGCTGCTGCGGGTTGTAGCAGTAGGTCGCGCTGCACGCGTCGTCGCAGTGCTCCTGAGCGCCCTCCAGGGGCAGCTTCTTGTAGTCGTGCACGCCGTTCTCCCAGGTGCCCTCCCCGATGCCCTGGAAGGGCCGGCCGGGCCCGTCGGTGTTCTCGAAGGCGCGCCCGTACAGAGGCATGCCGATGACGATCTTGGATGGGTGAACGCCGCTCCGGGTGTAGAATTCGAGGGCGGCGGAGGTCGAGAAGGGCGTGGAACCGGGGTTGGTCCGGGAAGGGTACAGGTTAGCCTGATGCCCGCTGACGCGGTCCCAGGAGCCGGCGTAGTCGTAGGCCATCAAGTTCCAAAAGTCCAAGAAGCGGTCCATGCCGCGGATGTCCATCTTCTCGTAGTTCTGGGCGCCGGCAGGGCAAGCCACGGTGATTTCGAAATGGTGGCGCGGGTTGCTGAGGGTCTGAGCGTAGGCGTCCAGCTCTCTGCGGACGGCAGCCAGCAGCTCGACGAAGTTCCTAGCCTCGCTGGCATTCTGGGGGTACTCCCAGTCGATGTCGATGCCATCGAAACCGAGGGTCTTGAGCAGCTCGACGCTGGTCTTGGCGAAGGTGTCGCGGCCCTGCGGGGTGCTGGCCGGGGCCTTGAAGTTGGAGCTGTAGGTCCAGCCGCCGATGGAGAGTAGGACCTTGAGGTTGCGGTTGCGCCGCTTGAGGAGGTTGAGCTGCTTGAGGCAGCCGTAGAGGTTGGTGCCGGTGTCGTTCCAGGAGTCTCCCTCCCAGTGGATGTCGGTGTCGGCCCAGGAGTCGGTCAGGTGGCTGCGGGAGAGAGGTGAGCGGCTCGGTCAGAGGTCAGGGCGGAGAGGGTATACTTACACCTCACCGGTGTCGCTGCGGACATTGGCAAAGGAATAGAGGATGTGGGTGAGCTTCTCGACGGGAAGGTCCTGGGGACGGTGCTTTCGAGCGTAAATGGCCCTGAGAAGTCGACAAATGTTAGCAACCGAGGTGTCGAGGCATCTAGTGAGAGGAGGTAAGCATGAGCTCATGGTGGGATGTACCAGTTGACGTAGTAAGCTACGGTGCGGAAGCCTTCGGAGCCTCCACCCATCGTGACGGCTGGAAGGAGTTGATATGGACGGTATTCGCGAAGGTATACGGCGAAGAATAGGACAAGAACGGCGCCGATGAGTAAAGATGCAAGACTTCCAGCCCGGAAACGCCGTCGTTGGCGTTGAGGAGGATCCGTGGTGGACCGAGACAGACAGCTCTCGATGGTGACGGTAGAGGGGCAGCTAACGCTGAGAAGAGGGGGCTAAAGGGGTGGAGATGAGTTTTGTAGGAGGATGAATCAAGACGAGCTGAGAACGAGAACGAGAGACGGGAATTCAGGAATTGGGCATTTATTGGGATTCGGAGCTTCGTCTTGCCGTGCTATTGGTATCTTACTCAGCTCGCCCGCTGCGTTGGACACCGCTGATGGGACCGGGCTGCCTCGATGATCGATCCAGTCTTCTGGTTTGCCCTGGAAGTCGTCGTCATACCTTTTGGTGATTGGCGTCAGCCGTCCAGACGTGGCTGTGCACTCCCAAGCCAACAAGTGGCGATGCTCTGCAGCTTGGGCCACGTTTTTTCAGCTGGAAGAGTGGCGGGGAAATAGGGCCAGGTAGCATTGGATTCGCATGGACCGTGATTGAATGGAAATCCTGTTTTTGCGCATTAATTACAAGGCGGAGGAATTGATGGGAAAGTCGTTAGTTGCACGCAACTGTCCCGTTGGGGAGGTAGTGGTTAACTGCCGAAAGGTTCTGACATCTGCTGTGGAACTAACACTTACAGTCTCTCTTTCGCAAGCGGATAAGTCGGGACAATGCCAAGTTCTTATCACCCCCTAGCTTTAAGACTCACTGCAGTGAAACAACGGTGAAGAAACCCATTAGTCATGATTACCGGCCAGTCTACAGAGTAAACAAGAACACCATACCAAGCGATCTTCTTGAAGTCTTCTCCATGTCACACCCTACCCTAGACTACTACGACCCATGAAAAACCATCCACACGATGCGCGATTAGATGTCACAAGTATCAGCAAATAGGCGCAGTGGCAGAGTGGTCTAATGCGTATGACTAGAAATCATATCTCTTCGGAGGCGTCTGTTCAAATCAGGCCTGCGTCGCTACAAGATTCCTTTTTTGCTTGTCTGCGTGTTCAGGTGATGCCCTGGAAGGTACAACTACTGAGCCTGCACGATGTTCATAACCGCTCTCGGGCCTAATCAGGTGCCCAAGCTATCTCCGCCACGTCTTGTTGCAGTCCTGGGTGGTCCTTCATGGGTGGGGCATATCTTGGCGCCGTACTCCCCCGCCAAATCTATCCTAAAAGTTCAAAACACAAACAAAAAGTCTTCGTTCTCCAAGTCCGTAATGTCTTCAAACGCCTTGTCGCCTTGCCTCTCTCCGTGCTCGTGTCCCTGTTCCTCTGCTTCCACCTCATCTTCGTTTACTCCCGATGGACTGCTACTTTCCCCGCGGGCTATTCTCCTTCGATCCTCGCGCATTGCCCTCTCCATGGCCTCCATCCTCTCCACCTCTTCCGCGCTCTCGAGGCTCATGTCAACCAGGTCCGCACTCTTCCCGAGGGCCACTCTGCGTCGACTATGTCTGTGATTGAGCCATCTGAGGTGCACTGAAGCCCCAATTACGAGACAGATGACAATGACAAAGAGTGCCAGATTGGTGCGAAGGCCACGCGAGTACGCAGGTGCTTCCTCTGGAGAATAGAGGAGAGGACCAACAATGTTACCGGCCGAGGCACCGATGAAGACAAGAGCCGACGTGGATTTGCGTTTTGTATCGCCCGCAGTGTTTTGCGCAGACCAGGAATAGATGAGAGGCGCTGTACGGGCTCCATTAGTATGATAGGCGTGGATATCGTCTGAACTGGACACACTCACTAATCCCTGTGTACGTAGACAAGCAGAAATAGCCAGCTAAAAGCACAGCCTTGTTCTCAGCGTTATGGGTGAAATGGAGCAGAATGGCACATCCAATAATGGGAGGAATACACAGAGCTGCGATGAAAGGGCCCTTGAGCTTCCAGCGCATCGACAAGTACGCACTTCCTGCAACGGCGATGATGTGCGAGAAGCCAATGGGGACATTGAACAGCATGGTCTGGAACGGGTCGGATACGAAGGACTGAATGATGAGTGGCCCGAATGTGGAGATGCCGTTGGACGGCACCGAGACGCAGAATATCATGGCAACCCAGTACCACGTTTTGAGGTCCTTCACAGTCTCAAGGACATGAGAAGACCGCCACTCGCGTGACATGACACCCATTTGATTGTTCCGCAGACGCTCGATTGCAATGACTTTGTCCTCATCACCGAGGAACCTGGCCTCGGTGGGAGAGTCGGGCATCCAGAAGAACATAAGGAAGGCTACCCCTATGGTGATGGCGCCGAAGAACAAGAAGATGATCTGAGCTAAGAGTTAGGAACTGTGTCTGCGATGAAGCGTCGTAACGTACCTGGTATGGCTTCATATGTGAATCAATACTGGCTAATCCATATGTTATAAGACTCCCGAGCTGTCGCGACGATATTTAGCTGGGTGGTTTATGCGACGATGGGGAATATGTGCGTACCACCCAAGTCAAACCATTCATGCAGTACCATGACCCGATCCTCAATGACTGTTCCCTGCCATCGAGTTAATAGCTGCCGACGGGTCGATAGTATGTCTTCACACCTTCTCCTCCACCACATCTGAGTGATTGCTACGAAACTCGGACCAATGCTCGCCTCGAAGGCGCCAAGGAAGAACCGAGCAACCATCAACTGCTTGAAGTCATGCGCCCAGGTCATGCCGACCAGAGTCACCCCCCAGCCCAAGGCCATGGCGCTCGTCAGCTTGCCAATGGGCAGCTTGACGAGGGCGAGGGCGAGCGGGGGCTGCATCACCAACTGCGCCAGGAACACAATGCTGCCTAGCCACGAGTACTGGTCGCCCTCTAGGCCGGTGTCGTCGATAAGCCCAAAAATGGACGCATACGAGAGCGTGGCCTTGTCGAGCGCCTGGAGGAAGTAGACGGCGAGCATGAGGGGGAGCAGCGCGAGATCGATGCGACGGAGGATTCGGGCGTCGTCGGCGGGTGACACAGAGATGTGCTCGTCGGGATCGCGGCCCAGCTTGATGAGCATCATGGCGGCGGCATCGCGGTAGGAGGCGGGCTCCGCGGCCTTTGCGCGCTCATCAGGCATTCCCATTTCGCCGCTGTGGTCGTCGTGGTCTTCACCGCCGTCGTCGTGGGGGAGTGGCTGGTAGTGCGAATTCGAGACAAGCGGAGGGTAGGATGCGGACGGCGTCGAGGACGAGCGGAAGAAGTTTCGCAGCATGGCGGGCTCCAGGCGTCCCCGCAGGACGAATCTCCAAGCCCCGATGGGCGAGAGTTGCGAGGTTCCAGAGTTTCGCAGAGTATCGCAGCGAGAGTTTGTGTGAGGATGACGGAGGAGGAGTGGGTGGACGTGCTTAGAGTTCCTGAGGCCATGACGTCGGTGTACATTTCCGGGGTGCATGCATGGCAAACTGACGGAACTCTCAGGGGTCTTGGGTGCTGAGGCTTCAGCGGACCGCAGTGCAGGTCGTCCTCCGTGGCACCGGGCGGGCCAGTATGGGGAACGGGATTTAGATGGAATGGTCCTAAACGTCTAGTCTAGTCTAACGGATGGATGGAAGATGGCGGAGGCACTGAGACACCATCGTTTGTGGCGCTTGATGTTTATTACGGCGGCTCATGAAGGCGGGGGGAGTATTGGATGTGCTGAGGGACCGTGTTAACACCATGGCCCAGCCATAGTCCATGAGGATTGATTTGACCTTTGTTTTTTCTACTACCTGCTTGCTCTCAACAATGGGACTAAGTTCCATAAAGACTACGCATAGCTGGCAGGACTTTGTACGATCAATCATAATGTTGTTGCTCCGTGCCCTGGTGTCCGCATGGGCGCGGCAATAAGGAACGTCTTTTCTGCCCCCTTCGAACCCGGTGTCGAATTGTTACAATTTTGTAACTCAGAGACCCTTGAAATTACCTATTAATAGTGGTATCTTAGAAGAGAACCTAAATATCTGCATGGAGGAAGTGGACTCAGTGTCTGCGCCCCTTCAGCTGTCGCCATGCTGCTTCAATAGGATGCATTGCCGAGGATGGCAACCACAGGTCACGCCAACATCACTGCTTCGGGTACTCATATGACGTGCATTCAGGCACGGCGTCACTGGGCTAATTATTGGCTCATTCTATGATTCCTCGTTCTCGGACAGGGCAAGGACACTTTATTGGAGAGTCAATGACAGCACAGCGCACTGTGAAAATTGCGAGCATAGGCATTTGTTCGTGCGGGGCACATCAGAACCTCGTTTAAACATCTTCCTACAACCAATTTTCCACTCTCATCGCCTCACGAATGACCTCGCAGCGGGCGGAATATCCAAATCAAAACCGCGTCAATTGACTAATTTACCCGCTCACGTCTGGTTCTGCCTAACATATATCCATCGGCTGTTGGCCGTCGTCTATTTGAAGACCATCAAACCAACAACCAACAGTCAAGAACCAACGACCGAGACTCCGCGCCATGAGACCTGCATCGGGCATATTGACCCGCAGTCCACAATGATCGTTGGGCGTTGGCCCCCCGTCGGGTTTAACTCAGCCGCACCTGTGAATGTTTGCTTTCACCTCTTGCATGCATGGGCTTTCTTTGCCGCCGCCCCACGGCCGTCCGTCGGGCGAATGGTGCTGCGGAGCGGCTAAGCAGGTTGGTGATGAGTTATCTCGACTGCATGGCGGACGCCAAATACGAACATCAGATGGAGTGAATGACTCGCCGCCTATTCACCATCTTGACCTTTGCAACCACTCAAGCGTATCATGGACACAACAGCTGAAAAGACGGCTTCCCGTTAACGCTCCACCCGGCGGCTAACATCTTGCCTATGTGCGTGTGTGGTGGATTCGCTGCAGCAACTTTCAAAGCAACTCGGCACGACCCGTTGAGCGGTCAGTACTGTGGAACACACGAGGAGCAGAATCGTGTTGGACGGGGAATCACATATCTGCCTCGTCGTGCTGGTCGTGGGCACGCCGGAGCTCCTTCTTGCTCCGTCCATGCAGCCGACTCAGCCGCCCTTTCGACCGTCCTTCGACATGCAAGCGAACCTCACCACTGAGTACTGTCCTGCAAGTGCGGCTCGGCTTTACTCAACTATGCCCATCGTCGAGTGACACGTGGAGTTCCCACTTGACTCACATCTCTCAAACATAACTGGTAACACGCTTTAGCAGACGGAAGCAGGATGCCTTAGTCAAATAGCTAGCCTTGTGGCCTGCATCTGCAGAGTATGGGCAGTGTAGAGGATATCCAGGCGACCAACGGATGTTACTGATTCACGCCTGTAAGCAAGTATTTATTAGCAATGGAGACCGACCTTGGTCTTCACTTGAACCATCCCAACTTCCTCATAAGCTATTTGACATATCCACTATGGCTCTTCTTTTCGATACAAGAGGACTTCTTCGGTGGATGGTTTGCGGCGCCGTCGTGACTATCGCCCTTGCCCTCTGCCGTTCTAAGATCCAAGCCCGAACCGGACCGTTGCCGGAGATCCCCTACAACTCCCAGTCAGCCTCCCGGCTCTTGGGAGATCTTCCCGAAATCAAGAAGGCCAAACACAGACGACCCTGGATATGGAGCCAGCCCAAGAGCCACGGTTCTCCGCTCTCCCAGCTCTTCATCCACCCGTTCGAGAAGCCCACCGTGGTCGTGTCAGACTATCGCGAGGTCGTCGACATCTGCTCCCGCAGACTCAAGGAGTTTGACAGAGGCACTAGGAACAAAGAATGCGTAGGCTTGACGGCCCCGAACTTCCACATGACGATGGAGTCAAGAGACTCTCGGTTTAGGGCGCATAAAGAGCTGTTGCGAGATCTGATGACTCCGGCTTTCTTGAACGAGGTAACTCCAGATGCTTCTTACAGCCACATGCAGGATGACGTATTGTTTGCTCACTGACACGGCAGATATCGGCTCCTCGACTCTACGAGAGGACAGCATCATTGATCGAGCTTTGGTCATTGAAAGTGGACAAGGGATACGGCCGGCCCTTCAATGCCAGCCACGACCTCTACCTGGCCACGCTAGACATCATATGCAGCGTTGCCTTCGGCCTCGATGACGACAAGGGCACACTGCAGCGGGAGATCACTCACGTACAATCACTCCCCTCGAGCGGCCCCTCGAACGAAAACGACCCCGTGCACTTCACCCATGGCCCGACGCACCCCAAGACGGCCGCGCTGTTCGATCTCGCGGACATGATCTCCGTAGCCCAGAGCAGTCCGTTCCCCGCGTGGAGCCAGGCGTTGGCCATGCTGAAGCCCAAGCATGCCAAGGCGTGGTGGCATCGTCGGCGACTGATCCAGCGCCAAACCACCAAGAGCGTGAAGAAGCTCACGGAGGGAAGTCTGTCGGCGCGCGAATGTGCTCTAGACCAGTTGCTATGGAGGGAGATGAACGCCGCAAAGAAGGCGGACCGCAAGCCCGACTATTACTCCCCCGTCATACGGGACGAGGTGAGTCTCACGGGAAGTGGAATGCCACCCTCCTTTCTGACCTCGCGCAGCTTATAGGCTACCTCCTCGGCGGCCACGATACTACTGCAACCACTCTCTCCTGGTGGGTGAAGTACATGTCTCGTCACCAACGGGTCCAGGACCGGTTACGTATCGAGCTTCGCCAGGCGCACTCCCCTGCAATCGAGGAAGCTCGCTGGCCGACTATACAAGAGATCACCTCGACCTCGATCCCATACTTGGATGCCGTCATGGAAGAAACCGTCCGATATGCTGCAGTTGCTACGCTCATCGTCCGGACCAGCACCTGCGACACGGAGATTCTGGGCTATCCCATCCCGAAAGGCGTCAACGTCATTCTTCCGCTGACAGGCCCATCGATAAAGGAGCCGGCGATCTCAATTCCGGAGCACATGCGATCAACCGCAAGCCAGCGCGACAAAGGCCGCGTGCCAGCATGGGGCGACGACGTCGGCGAGTTCGTACCGGAGCGCTGGCTGAAGTGGGAGGGCGGAGCCGAAGGCATCCCGACGCAGGTCTTCTGCGCGAATGCTGGGCCGAACCTGGCGTTTTCGACGGGTCCGCGCCAGTGCTTTGGCAAAAGGCTGGCGTATCTGGAACTCAGGGTGTTGATGACGCTTCTCGTCTGGAACTTTGAGTTTGGGCAGCTGGATGAGAAGCTCAACAGTGATGAGATTGTGGAGAAACTGGTGAACCTCCCGGAGGATTGTTATGTGAAACTTGCGAGGGTTTGAAACTTGGGTTGAGGGGACTTTGTTTCGGAAACATGACTGTAGCTAGTTCTGACGTCTACTTGGACTTATCAAGTCTTTTTACGACCTTATGAATGATGAAACCTTGAAAATACATACCAACTAGTCCTCTGCACACATGTATCGTTTGTAAACCGATTTATGCCGTTCTAGAAGCAGGAGAGTGGCAGCCGTCTGTTCCCCTAGCCGCGCGAAACCAGTAAGCCATCCTCTAAACGCCCACCAGATACCCTCTGAGCGCGTCAGCTTCCTCGCCATACCCAATATGGACGTTTTACCTCCTTGGCTCATAGTCCTTGTCTTGATGACATCGATCGGACTGCACATGGTAGTGGCGATCAAGCCCGCAAGGAGAGACACCAGAAGTTCCGTGGGCACGTCGTCCCTCAACCCAACATTGGCGAACAATTCTTCCTTGATTCCGTCACATAAACTGAGTTGGCAGCCAGTCATGGCGGCGGCGCGAATGGAATCGAACAAGACGCTGCGGAAGTAACCTCTCAAGCCATCTTGTCTAGCGATGCGCGCGAGGGCGTCGACAACGATGCGGTAGTTCTGCCGCTGGACAGTAGGGAGGGATCTGTCGTTATGCACTCGGACGTTGGCTATATCTCCTGGATTTCTAACGAGGGTACCACAGGCTCCTGAGAAGCTGGAAGCTGCGAGAATAACGACCATTGGCGTGTGCCACTGTTGTGCGGTGCGGCGTGTTCTCTGATGGATTCGTAGATTGCGAACCTCGTTGAACCCTATGTTACTATTCTCAATATTTAGCTATCTGCGATTCGCGAGGGAATGTTCAAGCTAAAATTGCCTCAGAAGGCCTGCAGACAACTGCAACTGTCACGTTAGAGACTGAGATGCTTTGATAGTCGGACAAGGACACACCCCTCGATATAGTCTCGATGCTCCCTCAGCGCGAAAGATATGAAGCACGGTTTTGACGACACTTTTGCGCTGTGATGCCAGCGTGTCTTGAAATCGAACCTTTACTACACACGAAAGATGATCAGCCCTTCGACATTGTCTAGAGGCAAGGGGAGTAGTGTACCGAGGTCGAGAGGATGAGAGCAGACTACAGCTAGACAAGACGCTGGTCCACCAACCCACTTTGGATACTGGGTTATCTTTGAGACCGTGACAATGGATTGGTGGGAAGTGTCGAGGGGTGCGCCTGTTGGAACGTGGGTGTGCTCTAACATGATGGATCTACCTAGTTCGGGGCGAGGAAGTACATAGAAGCGGCAGTCTTTTTGAAGAGGGAGAACAGACGAGCCAAATCCCCTAGAAAATGTATCATTACTTGGGTTATATGTGAATAATTTCGTGTGAACATGAAGTATAAACGAAATACTGGATACTGTCCGCTTCGCAACTATAGCCCAGTTACCTGGTGAGATTACACTAAAGCGGACCATGCTCATTGTGGACAATACGTGCTTCCATTTTGCCGACCACAGTGTGTTCGATTGAGCCTCGGAGGCCTGAAGTAACAAATAAGAGACAAAGTAGATTTCCGAGCGCACTCGCCACCACTGCTGATTTGGTCTATCGTAACATGGAAGTCGGCACGTCTCGTCCGGGATGGAATGCGGCGCCGGCAACTAAAAATCTCGGCTATTAAAAAAAACGGCCCCAAAATCGCCAAGTCGGCTATATGCCAGCACCTGTCAACCACAAACTCGAGGAATGCGATGCGTCGGTGACTTGCTTGATGCTGTAAGTCCACAGGGAGTCCTCTAGATGAATAAATGAAGCCTGCGATTCTGTTAATCTTGGACTTGGAACATCTAAACTCTCTTCGACCCCAATCATGTCTGGATCAGCTGCGCACAAGTTCCTGCGGGTGAGCCGCCCGGCCATCGCCTCCACCCGACCATCCTGCGTGCAGGGCGCACAGAGACATGCCTTTTCGACAACCAGCTCAAGACGTCTCATGGGACTTGCAGGCTTTACAGAGAACCAACTCACGGTCAGAGACGCCGTCGGCCAGGTCTGCTCGGAGTTCCCCAATACGTACTGGCAAGAACACGACCAGGAGGAGAAGGACCCCAAGGATTTCCACGCCACGCTCGCGAAAGACGGATGGTTGGGCATCGCTCTGCCTGAGGCGCTCGGAGGATCGGGCTTGGGTATCTCGGAGGCGACGATGATGATGCAGACCATCACTGAGTCGGGAGCTGGCATGGCCGGAGCGCAATCCATCCACGCCAATGTGTATGCGACGCAGCCTCTCGCAAAGTTCGGCTCCAAGGAACAGCTAGAGACGACAATTCCCAACATTGTCTCCGGCAAGTGGCGTGTGTGTTTTGGTGTTACTGAACCCAATGCCGGTCTGGATACTCTCCGTCTGGCGACCACCGCGAAAAAGAACTCGGACGGGTCGTACAGCGTCACCGGCCAGAAGATCTGGATCACGTGCGCCCAGGTCGCCTCCAAGATGATCCTGCTAGCAAGGACCACACCTTTGGACGAGGTGAAGAAGCTCAGCGAGGGCCTGTCGCTCTTCTCTATCGACCTGGACCGCGACCAGCCCGGGCTCGACCTGAAGAAGATCAAGAAGATGGGCGGGCGGGCCGTGGACGCCAACGAGGTCTTCTTCGACAACTACCAGATCCCCGGCAGCTCACTGATCGGCGAAGAGGGCAAGGGCTTCAAGATGATCCTGCACGGGATGAACGCCGAGCGCTGCCTGCTGGCGGGCGAGGCGCTGGGGCTGGGCTACGCGGCGCTGAAGAAGGCGAGCGACTACGCGCGCGAGCGGGTGGTGTTCCAGCGGCCGATCGGGACGAACCAGGGCATCGCGCACCCGCTGGCCGACGCGTACATGAAGCTGGAGGGCGCCAAGCTGGCGACGTACCACGCGGCGAGGCTGTACGACCAGAGCAAGACGGACGTGTCGATCCGCCAGGACGAGGTCGGCGTGGCGGCCAACAGCGCCAAGTACATGGCGGCCGAGGCTGCCTTTACGGCGTGCGAGCGGGCGGTCCTGACGCACGGCGGCATGGGGTATGCGGTGGAATACGACGTGGAGAGGTGGTTCCGGGAATGCTTGGTGCCCCGGATTGCGCCTGTTAGTCGAGAGATGATTCTGAACTTTATTGGGGAGAAGGTACTGAAGCTTCCGAGGAGTTATTGAGGCTACGAGAGTGTATATGGTATCCAATATATAAAGCAAATAATTCACGACTTGAGTAAGAATATGGGAACTGGGGATTTACAGTGTATGGTGATGAAGATCCAAGGTTCTACTTCGGAGCGAACGTATAGGGAAAGTATCCCTCTAGTTTAACAGCCACAAACGAGATACTTGACAGTAAATTAAAGAATAATACATACGAAATGATTCTCTTGTGAGTTGTCCTTCCCGTTGCGAACCACTTCGAGCCAAGTGTGGCGGCGGACGGTGTGCATTTTACGGAGTAGTGTCGGCTACCACCTCCGATGAAAAGCGGACCGCCCGGAGAAGCTTCCCCTCTACGTCTACATATAACCTGTCTATCCCCGGCTACTCGAACATATAAGCGGGACGCCTGCTCAAAGCCGTTTTCTGAAAGTGCAAAGACCCGGTCACTTGGACGTAGGCTCAACCACGGACGCCATGTCCCCCGAGGAAGCTCCTCCAGATCAGCAGTCTCCTCCCACTGACGGTATCCCTGCGAAGCGGGCTCGCGCGAAACATGCCTGTCGGGAGTGCAATGCTCGGAGGGTGAGGTGCAATGTCACCGAGGCCCACCCTTGTGCGAACTGTGAGGCTTCTGGGGCCAAGTGTGAGGTGTTGCCGTCGCGCCGGGGGAGGTGAGGGTCCTGTCTAGATTTTGCAGGCTGGTAGTTCATAGCTGCATTGGCTATTGACACTCATTCTTAGATATCCCAGGAGGTCACGCCGCCAGAGCCATCCCGTGCAGGCGAAAACGGCAGCGTTGCTATCGGTTGCTATTGGCGATGATGGAATTGGGCTATCATCTATTGACTCAACACACTCAGCTCTAACCGTCAGAGGCGACTCGACCACCAACTCACTCATAAGCACAAATGTGCCAGATGCCAGACTTCCTGCTCGGACCCCATCTCCATCAACCGGCCTGGCGGCTCCCGGGACTTTGTTCTTCGGCGAGTCCAATTTCCTGACCCTCGTCTCCGGCCGCCCTCGCCAAGGTGAAGAACCGTCCCAGAATGGCCATGTAAACGGGAGCAAGCAGAAAGCCCGTCTTCTGTTCCCCATCACCAGCACGCCCCAATCGATCCCCGAGGGCGAATCCCCCGCGAGCTGCGACCGCGTCAGCTCCGGAACCGCTCGTTATCTCAGTGATGAAGGCGCCCTGACGCTGCCCGACTTGCACACCTGTGTGCCGGCGCTGCAGGCGTACTTTACCTGGTTCCATCCCTGCTTCCCCGTCCTCGACCGTGCAGAGTTCACGCGCCGACTGGCTAGCTTCGATGTGTCGTATCTCCTGCTGCAGTCGATGCTCTTCATCGGCGCGACGTACTGTGAGAATGACACCATTGTCTCAATGGGGTTCAAGGATCGCTCCGAGGCTAAGTCGTTGCTGTACACGGGGGCAAGCCTTTTGTTTCATGCCGACTGGGAGAAGGATGAGATCACCCTTATCCAGTCGTTGTTTCTCATAAGCTTCTGGCGGAGCAGTCCGTCCGACGTCAGAGATGTTCGGTTGGCTAGGTGTCGTAATCGGAGTGGCAGAGTCGTACGGACTACACAGATTGTGAGTTGGTTCGCTCATGATGGATAGTGTTTTATGGCTAATCGGTGTACTGGCACAGCGCCAAGTTTACAACTAGGGACCCTCACCGAGCAAGATTGAGAAGAAGGATATGGTGGTCGATTTATGTGAGGTTCGGTGCTTGTTGTTGCTGTTCAACTGCTAACCATGCTGAAAGGTTCGAGAACGCCAAGCCGTGGCATCTCTTGGCTTGCCTAGCAGGATTCGAGACGATGATTGCAACATCGAGCCGTTCAGCCCCTCGGATCTCGAATCTGAAATAGAAAAAGAGGGCGACTCTCACTTTGGCTCTTGTAAGCCAGAGCATTTACAGTATGCTATTAAGATGGTAGAAATTGCCAGGATACGTAAGTGATGTACAGTGCGTTATCTAAATAAAGACTGACCCATGGATGTAGTCGGCCAGGTAATTGATGTCCATTTCTCGCCTGGAAGAACCATCATCTACTCCCGATCAAGTCCGGGAACTCGAACACATCCTTGGGGCCTGGAAGCAAAGTCTCCCGGATGAGCTGGGTCGTGGCCTCGAGGACGGGAACGCCTCGGTGTGGTGGCAACTCCTACACTTAGCATACAAGTACGTCGCCTGCCTGTCAAACTCACGAAGAGATGAGGACTTACACCTTCACAGCCATGTACGGATCCTCATCCATCGTCACAGCCTTCTGAAGCAAGTGAAGGAAGGCAACAACGGTCAAATTGCCGTGGCAGCTGCTTCATGTATTAGCCGAATCGCCGAGGACATGCTCGCACAGGGCACGCTTCGATACGGGCAGATGCATTTGTAAGTTGCCACTGAAAGGGACGATGGCTGTGGGATTTCTCATGCTAACTGAATGGCAGAATCACGAGTCTGTCCGCTGCGCTTTGCATCCACGCCATCAGCATCAAGCGAGGCGTCGACGTCACGCGGAGGATCGCAGAACACCGGGCTCAGATGTGCCTACTGGCATTGCGGGAGATCCAGAAGTACTAGAGGATCAAAAACAACGTGCTGGACCTGTTCCTGCAATACCCCGACGTGTCAATCGCAAAGCGACTTCATGGCGCCGGCCTCTCGGAGGGAATGCTGCACAACATAGGTAGTCTAGAGCCACAAGAAACGGCAGACAGCCAGGGAGAAGCAGCAGAAGGAGGCGAGCAGTATGAATTTCCGACGCCGCAGACGCAGGCGCAGACCAAGGCGTTCGGAGACCAGTACTTTAATATGTTCTACGGACCTTGGGAGGGCGACGATGGCGTGGCTGATCTGGGGCTGGTTCTGCAAGCCGATGACCCGTTGCAGATGGAGAGCCTCAACTTTCTGGGCCGATCCCTGTAGGCCGATAACTGGATGGTCTGTTTCGGGAGCGGTTCCCGGAGGCGGTATCTGACTCGGCTTCTTCGGTTACTTGAACGCGGGATGATTCGAATAACCGGGCCCACCTCCGGATCTCCACCTCCGGATCTCCACCATGCCTCTTACACCATCCATCTGCTCGTACGGGACTTGAATCAAGCTCGGGTGGATGGAGGAATCCCGTCATTAATCCTTAATGAGACCATCAGTTCACATTTAAGAATTGGAATTGACTACATCTTGGCAAAGGATCGCAAGGATGGCGCAGTCAACAACCCTTCGTCAAGTCCGTCGTCGGCTTGCTCAACAATTTGCACAAATACAGCGCCGAGGCTTCACGGCCTCACCACGATGCTCCAAAGCCACCGCCGCCGAAGCCGCCTCGTACCTTCTCGACACCTTTGCCGAAAAGTCAGTTGTGCGTCGCCAGCTCATCGACGCAAACCAGCTGCAGAAGCTGGCGCTTACCCTCGGCCAAACCTCCATCCAAGGCGCAGACGTGTCCGATGCGCCACCCGCTGTGGGAACGCCGGTGCCGCAGGGCTACCACCTCGCGTACTTCACGCCCAACTGCACCGAGAAGGACCTCGGGGCCGACGGGACGGACCGCACCTTCAATGCGTCGGCGCCGTTTACGCGCCGGATGTGGGCGGGCGGGAGGATGGAATGGCCCGGCAGCGCGGTGCTCCGGGTCGGCGATGAGGTAGAGGAGCGGACTCGGCTCCTGAGCGCTACGGCGAAGAAGAGTCGTTCGGCGGGAGAGATGGTGCTGGTTGAGGTGGAAAAGGAGTTCTGGGGTCCCGCCGGGCTCGCTCTTGTTGATCGGCGATCGTGGGTCTTTCGGCCTGAGATTGATCCTCAGAATGCGCCTGCGGCTCCGAAGCCCCTAGAGGATGTTACCCGCGGGCCATCTTTGATTAAAGATCTTTCCGACCAAGGCGATGGTGAGATCTCAGGTTATTCTCGTGCGGTGACACCTTAAGCTAATAAACTCAGGCTTCCCAACTCGTGAGTTGCGGTGGTCTCCTGCTGGGCTCTTCAGGTTCTCAGCACTCACATTCAACGGCCATATGATCCACTACAACGAAAATTGGACCCGGAATGTTGAGAGCCACCCGAGTTTGGTAGTCCACGGACCGTTGAATCTCATCAACCTCTTGAACTACTGGAAGGACATCCATGGAAATGGCCAAGGCCCAAGCAGCATCTCGTACAGGGCAGTGGCACCATTGTACGCTGGTCAGACGTACCATATCCGGACGGCTGATGTTCAAGACGCTGAGAACGAAAAGGTCTGGGACGTTCTCGTCGAGAAGGATGGTGTGGTTTATATGAAGAGCGAGATCTCGGCTCATGAATGATCTGGCCGTCCACTGCCATAAGAACTATCAGATTTCTCCCAAATCCTATTAAATAGGCAGAGCTACACAAAATATTCATGATGAGACGCCTTTTTATAACCTAGCCGTCCCCTCAGACTCAGGAATATCCATACCACAAAGGCGCGCCTGCTCCAGCAATGCCAATGCCCGCTTCGCAATGGGTGCATCGACCATCTTACCATCCGACTTCCAAGCGCCTTTCCCCTCAGCCCTGGCAACCGCATCGCCTTCGCGGACTCTCACCACCCACCTTAGACTATCTGCCGACGGCCCAAAGGCTTTCTGAACAATCCCAACTTGAGGTGGATGAATACGCTGCCTCCCCGTGAAGCCAAGCGCATGACCTCGTGACAGTCCTGTGCCAGCGCAGCCCTTGACGCATCATCTGATGGCACCCCCGCCGATACCAAGTCGATGACAGAAGGCAGGCTGTGTGCCAGCGCGGCGGTAAGGATGGAGCTGTGGTCGAAGAGGAGCCCCCGCCGGTCGGGGAGTCGGGATAGGCCGAGCTGGGTTGCGAAGTCTTCGGCGGCGAATGCGAGGCCCGAGAGACCGGTGGTGGGCGCTGCTCGGCAGATGGAGGTTATGTCAGAGAGACCGCGGGCGGATTCGATGAGGGCGAGAATGTTTAGTGGGCGTGGGGAATTAGGTATTCCAGATACCGTGCCATTCACTCTAACAGCCCGGTGAGGCGCAACATGGCGCACAATGTCGGCGACAAAGTGAAGATCCTCGGGGCCTTGGACCTTGGGGACAACAATGGCGTCAATGTTATCGCCCCGTTTCAGCAGCTCCGTGAGATCCTCAAGAGCCAACCCCGTGTCAACCGCATTAATTCTAACAGCCACCTCCTTCGGCGACCTTGAAGAGCTGCTCATGGAACTATCTGCTAGATGCTGTGCAATGAGGCCGTGGGCAGAAGCTTGGAGTTAGGCGCGACGGAATCTTCTAGGTCGTATATGAGACGAAGGAGCAAACAATTTAGATCACTGACAAGATCACAATAAGGAAGCAACGAACCGAGGCCTCGTCGCTTAGTTTCATTGAACGTTTCTTGACGGAACATGAATGCCACCGTCTTCGTTGCCGAACTCGGCTATCACTTCTGAGTCCCAAGGTTTGGAAGATTGGTTGACTGGTACTAAACGTCGACAGGCTATTCGCTAAAGTATTCAGCACAAGTGACTAGATAGGGTTAATACAGGGACCGTAGCTTGGCTTTTCTATGAGCTCATGTATAATTGTAGCTCACAGAAGTGCCTATGAACATTTCATTGGCGGCAATGGGCGACATCAGAAGAGGTAATCGAAATATTTACAAAGCCACTGGCGTAGGCACTTTGATGGTCGGCACTGCGCCACATTCAAGCAGCTATCTCGCTTACGGTGGTTAAGGACGATCTGGAACTGGGGATGTTTCTTGGTAAACAATTTATTAAATGGTTATAGCATACTTGCTATTGTGTTTGAGACACATGAGCTCGGTAGAGGCCCATGTGAAGGGCAAAGCAAGACGATTACTATCTACCAGGACTGAGATAAATGAACCTGAGAAGCACCATATTGTGTACAACACTCATTGATTAAGGCGGGATATTCTAGATGAAATATACATTCAAAGGAGGTCCCATCACAAACAATACTAGTCATAGTTGGAAGCCTTGCCTATTGGCAAACAACAATGTTGTCCATGCCTCACGAATTAGTGCAATGGGGATATAAATAGTGAGAAGCCAGGAACAACCATCAAACGGCAATAGGTTCTTGAATACCGACTTACTTTCTGGGAAAACGCTACTTATCCCAGGTTCAGATCCGGGATCGTGTCTCCCAGTCTGCATCGTCTCCTCTCCAACTAATCTTGGGATCATAAGCCCCCATCCACTGATACTTCTTGCCACTGGGATCTCGACGACCACAATCATTGCACAATGGCTCAAAATAGCCACCTTCAGGAATGGTCTTGGGGATCGCCTTGAGCGAGTCAATGTCTCGCTTCCAAGTCTGCAGCAGTCGGGACTGCGGGGCGATGCCGCATTTCCTACAGTTCAGGCGGCGGCTGCAAAAGGTACAATCCTGATAGCCATTCAGAATCGCCACGTGCTGACACTCATTGCAGATGAGGTGACCGCAAGGGTTGACGAGGCCGTATGTTGGCTTTTCCGGATCCTCGTCCTTGGGCTTTGGGAGGCCAGCAACATTGAGTTCTTCCCCGAGCACACAGCAAACCGCCTTGATCGGGGGTGTGTTTGGATCGGACCTGAGGGCGAGAATATGTTTGTAAACGACAGGCCAGCGTTTCGACTGCTTGGGCTTGGAGGCGTCTGGGACCTTTGCTTTAACTGCACCGTAGTTCTTGCCGTTTCTCTTCTTGAGTTCGGAGCCTTTGCAAGTTATGCTAGATTTAAGAATGGACATCTTGTTGGTCGAGAAAGGGGAGATTGAGTTTTCAGGTGCAGTAGCTGTTAGTTGTGACGCTTGCTGTAGCAGGGCTGGTTGTCGTCGAAAGGCTTGGATCGTATCTCAAGGAAACATGGACGTCCCCTCCCACTTATACCTTACCAAACTCTAAAGGTGACTTGTATGTTCTATGAACCTGTTCTGCGTTCAAAATCTCTGGGTAAGCATTGTTCTGTCGCTTTGTCCAAGAACACAATCTACTTGTTAAGACTTCTGGATTCAAACAAAGAGCGACTTAGTCTTGAACTGATGCACGTCCTGCGGCTTTGTCCAAAGCTCAATTCCAATCACTAACAAGTCTATATGATTTATCTAGTCTAATCAAACAAATAAGAGAACACAGTATGGTTTATGCCGCAGCTGGCGCTTCATTACCGACCAACTTTGCATCCTCCAGATGAATGCCCTTCACCCCAACCTCGTCAACCCTGGTCTGCCTTGACTTGGCCTCGCGAGCCTCCAGCAGCTCAGCGCGCCTGTTGACAAAGCTCAAATACGTCTGCCACCCTACGGCAACGAAGCCGGTAAAAATGCTGCGGTATTCCATCGGCACAAAGGTGAAGGCGAACGCAGTGAATGGCGGCCAGAACTTGGCCGAGGTGATGATGGTCGTGGGGACACAGTTCTTGACACGGTCAATAGCTCCGCCGATGCCCTCACCGGACAGGACGGCCTGGGCGGCAAAGAAAAATGTGTTGAAGGTTGGCGTGAAGAAAGCCTGGCTGATGACTATCTTTGCTGTAAGCGTCACCCAGCGGCTGGTGTAGTTGAAGTGATTTGAGAGGAAAATAAACCTGTGAAACTGTGAGCCCTGCGTTGGTTTCTAGAGCATCAGGTGAGAAGAACTCACCATCTATAGACAGGAATCGCAACCATGCCGCCGATGGCCATACTCCGAGCAGTTCTCACAGGATCATACTCATTGCCCCCGATGGACTGGGCGCTCAGGTCGGCGCATAGATAGATGACAACGGCGCTCCAGAACTGCGTGACATACGGCCGCGCCCTTTGCGACCTCCCGTACGCCTGCGCGATATTGGTCAAGGGCCCGAGTCGTTCCCACAGCGGCAGCGGCGAGACAGCCGCGGCACTGGCACTGCTGGGTACAGGCGTCGATGCGCCGGTCTGGCTGGTGCCCGGGACTTTCGAAGGCGACGTTTGTAGTCGGCGCTGGACCTGGGGAATGCGCCGACCGGCACCGAGGCCGAGGCCGTTCTTCCGAAACGAGGCGCGGAGCAGTATCGTCGCCATCGTGGGTCACATCGACGGCCAGGATTGATGTAAGACGGAACTTATTCTAGGGAGGATACTTTGGATTTGCCAAGTCGACGCCCCCGAGTTCGGGGCTGCACCGGCATATCCGACGTGGGCCTCGGTGTTGACGGTGTTAGTGTCTCATCGAGAAATTTGCCCAAGCTAGCAAGGAACTCCCGCCACAAGATTGGCTGCGCCTGGGGAAAGGTGGAGATGCGATGGATCAAGCTTCAGCCGGGAGCAGCTATCTGGTTATCAATGTAACTACGGAATACGCAACCGTCTGACGCCAAGTCGGGTCCATTTGTCGGAAGGGAAACCGAGATTCGGCAGCCGAATGCTCGAGGCAAGTCAGCGCGAGCCCGTCCCATACTCATGATTTGTTCTTTGGCCTATAAGCAGCTCCTAGCTAGGACAACCACCGAAATCCCTTGAACGACGTGAAGTTCTTACAAACTACAACAACCAGGGTCCTATCAGCCGGATTGCGTGCTCTGAGAGACATACAAGCTGAGTGGCGACACTCGATGTATGCAGTGAGGATCTGCACCAAAGTCGAACCAAAAATGCCTCGGCATGAAATCAAGGCAGAGTTCTTGTTCAATAATTAAAAGTCAAAAGCTTGATGGTTTCTGAACAACCTTTCGGTTCGTATAGAGTATGTATCAGAGACAGCTGCGTACGGCACCACCAAGTAAACCCAAGGATCTTAGAGTTCAAATATTTGTTCCGTTTACTGTTCAGGTGACTTTTATGAAACAAAGGTAGTTGTTTTTGTAACCATACCAAATAGGAATTAAGACAGGCGGACTCAGCTATTGTAAGTCTTCGTGTGCCCTTGAGCCCTCGTTGTAGATGGGTTTATTGGTGTCTGGCCTGACCGGGCTCAGGATGCATAAATGCATTGATTTTTCTTGTGGATTTTTCTGTGTTAAATTTAGAGATAAAGACGTTTATAGCGTTGAAGATATCTCCTCGGGGATCACGAAGAAGATCCAATCCTCAGGCAACTCGACACTTGGTATCGATAAGTACCACCACACTAAAAGTCGGTTGTTCTTTCGAATATAACTCGAACGAGCGAGTCTAGCAGAGCAAGAGCTACAACGTCCTAGACACGGGCAGTAGAGAGAGACCAAAGGCTTGCCACTACTCAGGGCACGTCGCTACCGAAGCCTAGTCTACAGTGACATGATACAAAAGCTGAGGAATTAAAGTCAAGGCCAACGAAGATGAATTGCTCAGGGGTGGGTATGCTTAGAAGCCTGGGCTAGACTATAACACGAAGCATCCATGCACGACAACGTAAGGCCTAAGTCGTTCATTGTGGTAGTTGGACACTGAAGACCGACGATGTACATGTACATGAAAGTCCTACAGCGGATGCCACATAGCTCATAGGGAATGGGTGGCTCAGACGACTTGAGGAGCACGTGGAGCTTATTGTGCCACCAGGCGGAGTTGTCGACGGCATCTCTACCAACTGCACCAACACCAAGAACCAGAAAGCAACAGTTCAATAAATGCTGGCAAACTACTTGGTTGTGATCCGTAACGCAAGGATCGCTTACTGATACCTGATGAACAATTGTTGCCCGGGTGAGTGTTACCTGCACGTCGCAAAGTAGCTAGCCAAGTCAACGCTTCCAAGCATTTGTACGCCACAAACAAAAATGATGCCCAACGGTGCACTGTGAGTATAAACACCTCAATCATGAGACATGATTTTCTCGTATGCTCTACTCCTTAGATGCCAACTCGTGACAGAGATTATCGAGCCCCTCTTCCAAACGCCTCCACCTCATTGCTACTCCTTACGCCCACTGGCTTCTCCGACTTAAGCTGCTGTCAGCCTTGCAAGACAAACACCATCCATGATGAGTAGCGAACCGACCGAGACCTGTATGTTCTTCGTGGATGACTCCAACATCTGGATCGAGGCCCAAAAGTTCGCCGCGTCGGGCAACAGCCACATACCCAAACTGACAGACGCCGACCGCGACCCTCGCCTAAGAATTGACGTCGGAAAGTTGGTCGACACGCTCCGCAAAGACCGCAGCCAAGGGTCTTCGTTTCTTTACGGCTCTCGCCCACCGCCTAATGATTCCGTGTGGAATGCGTTTGAGAAGTTCAAGTTCCAGACTAAGATCTACGACCGCGCTCACGGTAAAGAGAAGGAGGTGGATAGCTCCATGGCAACGGATCTGAGCTCTGAAGCCACCGAGCTCAGAGTCGGGGCCAAGTTTGATTTGGAGGTCAAACAGAAGTTGGCCAGAACGACGTTTGTCACCATCACTGGAGACCGCGACATGCTCCCGCCAGTCAAGCAAGTGCTGAAATGCAACATCCGGGTGGAGCTTTGGGCCTGGGAGTCGGGAATGTCTAACGAGTACTTGAAGCTGAGTTACCAGGATGGCTTGCTATCGATCCATTATCTGAACTGGATATTCGACAAGATTTCATTCACCAACTTCCACTCTACCAGAACCAGCAAGGAAGTTGATCCTTCCAAGGCGATCGGGCTCTGTAATTTCGCTGACCCGGAAGCGGATGACCTCGAGGCTTCCGTCTGCGAGCAGCTCATGCAGATGGGCCGCTTGTTCTACATCACTCGATCCAAAACGGGACCGGACATGGCTGTGGAGTTTCCGAACGCCCCTGACATCGAGGCTGTAATCTTCGAGGCACGAGAGATCTTCAAGGACATGCTGGTGGTGTTGTCATGGCCCGAATACGCAAGCCGCTTCAGTACGAACCCCTTGGCCATGGGTGAAATCAGCAATATGTATGCGCCATTGACGAATGGAAATGGTCAATGTTCTGCCCATGTCACAGCGAAAGAGGTACAAGAACCTATCGAACCCAAAGCCAAGCCGCCTAGCGCCATGGACACGGAGGGTGGACGCAAGGAAAACGAAGAGAGCCAAAGCTTCAAAGACCCCAACGACAACAACGGCTGGAAAATGGTGACTCGATCCGACCCGGGAAAATCCCATCGTCGCGCCATGCGTCAAACTCAGCAGTGTCCTGACCGCGTCCGCTGCAGGAAGAGAGGTGAGTGTGGTTACCGCCACAGCGACGAAGAGCGAGACCTGTTTCGGGACAACCCGAATCAGGATTTTGGGCTGTGGAAAACGAGCAAGTGCGAGATCGCCTACTGTCGTCGCGGGAAACGATGTCGGTATGCCCATACGCAGGACGAAGCATGGTGTTTTCGGTGCCGTCATGAGGGTCACTTTATCGAAGAGTGCCAGTATAGGAGTTAGAAGGGTGTAGTAGGTGTCAGGGATCAAAGCCGCGTACCCGGCTTGTTCAAGGAGACCTGGGTCACGTTCAACAGCCTGCCTTCTCCAGCTTGCAGTTCAATCGCGCAAGAAGCTATTGTAGTCTTTGGTGCCCACTTGAAGAGAGTCTTATTTTTAGTTAATTCTTCTACTTTGCTACATGCATTTATTCACACTTGTCCTTTTATTTCACCTAAGTCCACTTTCTTGTCTATTTTGGGCCGTTCCAGCTGCCTTGCTTAATATGTGGTCTACCTATCATGAAGTAGTTCTTGAGGTGCCGCCGCTTCATCATTTACCTGCAGTCCCTTCACTAATGTGGCCTAGTTACACGTAGTTAGCTTTCGTGAGATTGCTAATCTGGAGTTCTCGGCGACTATCAGTGAACTGTGTATTGAGACTGCCAACTCTGGCGGTCTCCCTGTTAGGATGGCCTATCAGCCCTGTGGAATTGGTGAAGATTGCCTACCAGTGATCATTCACCCTACTGACACTTCCATTTTCCTACAACTCCCGTAGTCTAGGAAACTCATGGAGCCTAGTCAATGTACTAGATGCAACCCTTGTCTCAAAGCAGCAGCAGGGGTCGGATGCAAGTGCACCACAGGGGAGGAGGGGACCCTCCCCGCTTGCTACTGTAGAACCGAGGCGCTTACATGCTAGCACTGACAGTCACATGTAAATGGACCAAAAACACGACAAATTTCGCTAATACGATGGATAATGAGCTGCTGTGGGCCGCGCGTGAGAAAAGATGGCCAATGCGACGTGGGATAAGACGACAGAAAAGGACACTTTCCGTTTTACTGTGGAGGAGTGGGAGTCCCTGCAGCTTGAGCTATCACATGCCGAGGTGGAAGACATCAGCCGTTGATGACGCACGACGATAATGGATAAACAAACACGTTTCTTTTCTCTGCAAGAGTTTCTCTTCTCAAAACACCTACAGCCCAGGTTCTTTTCTCACACTCTTCCTTGTTCGCCAGCTTCCACTTTGTATTGCACTCGTGTTCCCACCACCTTGTCCGTCACCTCATCCGGATCCCTCGGACCCTGGACTCCAGGAACCCACAATATCGTCTGATTTCCATGCATTGATATTCTGAACACCATATCCACAATGGCCCATCACACAGGAATACTGCCTTTGAAGCAGGTGCAAAAGCCGCCATTCACGATCGAGTCTCCCGGCTACGAAAAGGTTCCTGGGGAGACGATCCCACGCCGCCACCCTCGAGCCAAGGATGGTCTGATTGACCGACCTGCCGATGATATCTACACGGTATTTGACATCGTCCGTCGTGGCGCTCGCTTGCACCCAGAAAACCACGCCGTGGGCTCGCGCAAGCTCATCAAGCTTCATAAGAGCACGAAGAAGGTCCAGAAGAACATCGATGGCCAGATCAAAGAGGTTGAAAAGGAATGGCAGTTCTTCGAGCTATCCAAGTACTCGTTCCTTACTTACAAAGAGTATGAGACACTCGTCCTACAGGTCGGTTCTGGATTGCGCAAACTGGGATTTACTCCGGGGCATAAGCTGCATCTCTTCGGCACCACGAGGTATCTAATCTCCGACGCGCACCTATCTCCACGATAAACTAGATCCAAGCTAAGCCACCGTTCTTCTTCAGCATCAACTGGCTTGCTACGTCGCACGCTTGCGCATCTCAGTCGATTTCCATAGTCACCGCTTATGACACCCTCGGCGAGAGCGGCGTCGAACATTCCCTTGTCCAAACCCAGTCCAACGCCATGTACATCGATCCTCATCTACTCAAGACCGCGATTCAACCTCTCAAGAGCTCTAACGTCAAAACAGTCATTGTAAATGACTCCTGCATATTCGAAGAGGGTGGTGAAATAGAGGAATTCAAGGCAGCCCACCCCGAGTTCAATGTGGTCACCTTCGAGGAGCTGCGGAAATTAGGCGAGGACAATATGGTTGATCCTGTGCCGGCCAAAGCTACCGATTTGTACTGCATCATGTACACGTCTGGCTCTACCGGCCCCCCCAAAGGTGTCTGTATCACTCACGAAGCGCTTATTTCTGGAAGTTCGTTTTATCCTGTCCGTGTCTAAACTGAAGCGACAAGAATTGCTAACCAGTATCTGCTAGTTGCCGGTCTTCATGTTGGAATTTGCGACGGTGTTAGCAATAAGGAGGTCGTGCTCGCGTACCTTACCCTCGCCCACATTTTAGAGATGGCTGTTGAGAACTTGGTTCTGTTTGTCGGCGGCAGTCTTGGGTATGGCAGTCCCAAAACCCTAGCCGATTCATCGGTCACAAACTGTGCTGGAGATATGCGAGAACTGAGACCAACGGTCATGACCGGCGTTCCACAAGTCTGGGAGTCGATCAGGAAGGGCGTAACGGCAAACCTGGATGCGTCCAGCCTGTTTGTCAAGACCCTATTCTGGACTGCGTTCAACCTCAAGAGTTTTTTGACGAGGAACAAACTTCCCGGAGCTGGCATACTTGACGGCCTAGTGTTCAGCAAGGTGCGGAAGCTAGCTGGCGGTCGACTTCGATTCAGCATTAACGGTGCTAGTGGCATTGCCGATAGTACCAAAGAGTTCCTGTCCTTAGTCCTCGCTCCCGTGTTAATCGGCTACGGCCTCACAGAGACTTGTGCAACCGGGGCCTTAGGACATCCCCTTCAGTACTCGCCTAGGGCGGTTGGTCCTGTTGCAGCTAACCTTGATATCAAGCTGGTTTCCGTCCCTGATATTGGGTACTTTACAGATGCCGAAGTGCCGCAAGGCGAAATCTGGATGCGAGGAACCTCGGTAGTGAAGGGCTACTACGAAGACCAGGAGGAGACGGACAAGGCCATTACCCCTGATGGCTGGTTCAAGACTGGAGACATTGGTGAATTTGACGTTGATGGTCATTTACGCGTTATTGATCGAGTCAAGAACCTCATCAAGATGCAGGGCGGCGAGTATATCGCTCTTGAGAAGGTTGAGTCCGTGTATCGTGGTGCTCAGACTGTGAGCAACGTCATGGTTTACGCTGGCCCTGAGCACTCTCGCCCAATTGCCGTTATCATGCCCAACGAGAAGGTGCTTGGTGGCATTGCCAAGGAGCTCGGTGTGGACGAGCACAGCTTACATTCCGACTTGAAGGTTCGCGATGCAGTGCTGAGGGATCTCCAGGCCACTGGAAAGCGCGCTGGCCTATCTCGAATAGAGATTGTTGCCGGCGTAGTCATCACGGAGGAAGAGTGGACTCCCCCAAGTGTAAGTGTTTTTTATGTGGCTTATACTCATGTATGATGTACTGACAGGAGCTGCAGGGCCTTGTAACCGCCACGCAGAAATTGGACCGCAGAGTTATTCGCCAGAGATTTAAGAGGGAGATTGATGCGGTTCTGCAGAGTGCGCCATAACGGAGTAGGATGGAGAGGGAGAGACGTTTTCAAGTCTAAGTTTGAAGAAACAGGCGAAACTGTAAGATTTGACAAGATGAGCCGAGGAGACGTGATAAAAGAATGTAAAGGAGCCAATACCCTGTGTCGTATATAACACGGCGAGAACTAGAACTCGTTACTCGCACTGTTCATGGAGATATAATTGCCGTGGCCGCTCGCAATAACGGGTCTTAGTTAATACCGCTATCCCGCGACAATTATCTGCAATGCCTACTCCTACTAACGAGTAGTAGGGTTGACTTAACAGTTTAGATCAATATTGTCATGAGTGGATTTGCATCAGTGAGCATGGCCTGGAAAATAGTCATTGTGAAAGGAATCACGTCGGTGTCAAGATAGATAGAGAACCTGCCATGTTGTACGTATTGTAACACTCTTGTAAACAGTATCAGTTTTCTATATCTTGGTTCGTCTTAAAACACTGAAGTTTCAGGAACTGAAGGCAATATATAGGACATATATAGTACTGTCTTTGTTTCAAACACTACCATGGGTGGTCCTCGTGGTCAAACCCAGCAAATCTCCCCTTTTTGTCGGAGAAATTGGATTTCTGAGCCATATTACGAATCGCCGGGTGCTTCCCGAGAGCACAGCAAGAGCATGACAAGACAAGGAGTCTCGGCTCTCTTAAACGTCATGGTGAGCCTGATCTCCGGTGAAAACAACAAGCTCTGGCTTCTCATTATTTAGTTTGTGCTCCATGAAATCAACAGTCAGTGGATCGATCGATCAGCTTCGCTCTTAGGAACAGGCTGATCAACGGTATAGTTGTGCACGCCGATATCTCACCATGTGGTGGGTGTCGGTGTCGTAGAGTTAGTCGTGCAACTAGCACATTAGGCTGAGTATATTGTAGCTGAAGGCCAATTCATGATAATCCACGGGTCAACGGCGTCTACTCCGAAGACAACATGAACAGTCGTCAGAGCTCGTTGGATTTAACCGCTGTATTTATGTCCGAAATCCCAGGTTGGTACCTGCAGATCGACTCTCGATCATCAGGAAGGATTCTGTCAACTCTGATATCCGTAACCACTAAATTTTCACTGGCAAGCTCTTCTCCTAGGTCTATGCAACATACAACGATGCAATCTGCTGAGCCGTATGTAGATAGAGATCATTTTCTATGCTGTGCCATGGCTGTGAGCCAAGGTCAGGCGTGAGGAGAGTGTCACCAATCGCCTGGAGAGCGAAAGATAGTCGCCAGATCCCTGACAGTAGAGCGAGCGGCTGTGCTACCTTTCGACGCTGGGAACCCGGTTGCATATAAATATGGGCAGAGGGACGGGTAGGGCATGGTTCTAAACTTCCATGTCAGGAATCGCCTCTGCAGCGGGCGGCCACAACGGTCACTGTGATTTAGCGTTAGCTGCTGCAATAACCGAGCCGCGTTGAGTGTGGTATCTTCCGACGGATATCGTATTTCTGGCTCAGCCGTTGAAGACAGAGTTTAGTGAGTCAAGACTGGACCGTAGAGTCTCCTGCGTAACAGACTCTAGTGTTCACATCACAGCGTACTTATGCTCACTTAGTTGAGCCCCTGCTAAACAGATCCCTAATACGTTAGCCTTCATTAAACTAGTGGTTTGGACAAGTTCTTCACTTTGAGGATTGAGAATTGTTTGACAGATATAGAGTAGAGAGTAGAAATCCAGTGTTGTATGTCGTATATATGCATGGACTGAACTATCCATCAAGTATGTAACTAAGTTAGGTCATTGGCCTTTTCCAAGACCTAGCTTTTCTAGCTGGTCGAGTCATCACAGAGAGTTTGTTGGGACAACAAGGCTTACACCTTGTGTAGCAGCAAGGTATATATACCTTCTGTAGTACGAAGAATGATACCTTATTATAGTAGCAGAGACCTTCATCTCCTTGAGTTATTGAGTCAGTAAGTTATTGTTGCCTTGGGACTGGCTACTTGAGACTGGAGACTTTGCGCTGTAGTACAGCAAACGATGAGAATGAGTTCAATCCATTGTATTCGTACTAGTAACCTAATGAACTGAGAAAACTTATCTAGACGGTTCTCGATAACGATGAGAGTGGTTGAGGATCTGGGCTATTCATCGTTTCTCTACTGCGATCAAGTATCAATCACCGGAGATTGGTTGTCGTTGCGTCATCTCTTGGTTGGCCCCGCCGATTTAACTTCAGGATAATTGATAATTACCCAGATACACCGTGTCTTAGCAGGACGTCGTAGTTAGGTCGTTCCCAATCCATCCCACTTGATTGGTCTCTTATACTAAACCCCATAATTATTAAACCGAGTTCATGACTAGCGGGCCGTGATAGTAACTATCATGTAAGTCTGGTGGCTGGATCCGGGGCAGCATGAGGAGCCAGATACTGAGAACTGGGAGATGTGCCTTACTCACCCGCCGGTCCACGTCGGTCCGACCTGATAAGCTGATGAGAGGAGCAAATACCTAGGTAGAGCACGGGGTCGGGTTGTGGTTGTTTTTGGATTGAGACCGTGTACTACGAAACCTCTAATAGACCGATATCCTGACATTAGTCAGAGAGGGTGTTAGAAAACCCCTCTCTGACGAGCGGAGCCCAACGGGGCCGAAGGAATCATTAACATCATCATCACTGCTTTGAACACTATCCATTTGATCAATTTACCCGTGACGGATCCAACAGTTGTTCCTATCCAGTACGGCGGCGGCGTTGGTACTGGTATATATACGTGCTTTCCCTCTCCCGACTTACAGTATGCGTCATTCAGCTTATTGGGTACAATACAAGCCTTTACCCAAGACCTATCCTCCTTACTTACAATCATCTCATTTCGTATATCAAGTTCAATTATGCTCTGATCACGCTTCCCTACGGCACACCACTTCACCGTGTCCATCTTCGGGTGTCAGTACCACACAAATTAGCCCAATGCCACCAAGCAGCAGCTTATCAAGGGCGCAGCCCTGCATGTCAAGGAACTAGAGCAAAACAACCTTCCATCCAAAGTCTGGATGAGTTACTGGCCGTCCCCGCAGGCCTTCAAGGCATGGTGGGAGACCGCTGAGACTGTTTCGTTCTGAGACTCTCTTCCAAACGACGCTGGGTTTTGGAGAGAGACCGTCAGCCTCCCTGCCATCAGGGCCATGTATTCATGCGGTTTTAGTCACTGCGGAGAACTTATTGGACTTAATGGGAAGACTGGATACTGGGGAGTGTATCGCTCACGTATGACCCCTGCGACTCCCGATGACAAGTTTTCTTCCCCTCTATCGACAACACCTGAGCCAAGACCTCTTACCGACAAGATTCGGCATAGAAGAGTCAGGATAACACAGTTTCCAGACAATCTCTGCTTCGTCGTCGAGGGCCAAGACTACAGCGCCATGAAAGAAAAGGAATGCACGTACTGGAATGAGAACTTCGACGGTCTCACCAAGCAATGGATCACAAATGTTGTTACAGGTGGTCCCTCTCAGGGTATGCTATCCGCAAGAGCCTGCCGTAGCTTCGCTGACGACAAAACGCTGGGAGCGATTAACATCAAGGCAAACAGATCAAGCCTAAAGACGGATGGTTCTACGATATTCCCTGGCCTGGATTATGCACGCCAAGTCCAGGTTCTTTTCTGGCTCGACCTTGCTAAGATGGAGCACATGGGCCGATGGGACAAAGTCCACGTTAAGCTTCGACGAGGCTTCATGGAGGCATATGCACCTGGCGGGGCTGTAGAAGACGGCGATCTACTGCTATGGGTCGACGTGGGAGTCTTGAAGGGTAACGAGGTGGATGCGGAATATATTGGCTGTTATGATGACACTGGCTTCCTTGCGTACGATGATCATCCTGCGTTTACAAGCAAGATCGACGACGGAGCGGTGGGATTGCCCGCCTTCTTCGACGAGCCGATCGTGTCTGAGCCGATAGAGTGGTAAATAATATTGTTCACTCTATTTAATTCTAAGAAGTTGCAAGATGCCGGGGCAACCCTTGACGAGACGCGATGTGTTCGTTGATGGGTTTGAACACTTGTGGTGGTTGAGATGGCGGCGTGTCAATCTCCTCTACCGCCTGCTTCTTTGACCTTGATTGTTGTCCGCATTTTTACTGAACTCTTGAACAAGACACACCCTTAAAACGTATAATTTCAAGTCTGAGGGAGAGTCAGCCAGGGTTAAGTCAGCCAGGGTTAAGTCAACCTCAGCAATTGGAACTAGGGCGAAAGGAACCAGTTGATAGACTAGTCGTTTCCCCCGCACTATAGCTTCCCATTACCTTGGTTATTATCCAATGGTATTCGTTTATCTCGTATCTGAGTTCACTAGAATGAGGGATGGAGTCACTGATCCATGATCGACACCGCGGTGAACGTCGTTCTCACCTCCTTACTTGGCGTCTTTATACCAAGCAACCCCGCTTCATTTTCGCCGACCTTCTTGACATAGGAAGCACATGAAGCCGCTCAGAGACCTACAGATGCGGGCATACGATTCGATGTGCCTTTTCTAAGGCCCACGTCAACATGCCACCCCCAACCAGGAGCCGGCCAAACGGCAGGGTAGAAGGCGAATTACTCTTGCATGCAACGGTTGCCGAGCAAAACGCAAAGGTACTGATCAACCCAATCAGCGATCCAGGCTGCCAGACCATACGCAGCACACTGGTCATGTTCTGACTCTGTTTTGTCTCTAGTGTGACGGACATCAACCACAATGCTGTGCCTGCAAATACCGGCAGCAGGAGTGCGATTACACCTAAGAGGAGAGCAAGAGAAGGCGAGTTTGCTGCGTCGTTTTGACCTCATGTACACTCTGCTCATTCGTTTTCAGGCGTCCTAGCAATGCGTAAGCACGCATTGAAACTCTGGAGAACAGACTTACGCTTGCTTCACAAACATCTGTGCCACAATGTGCGCATGAGTGTGGCAATTGCCATGAAAAGGAGAGAGACGAGCCAAGTGCCTACCTGTCTACATCCCCGTCCCATTCCTCCCCATTTGATGAAGGCGAAGAAGACCAATCGATAGACGAGCTTGCAGACGCGCTTGGATGCTTTACTCTCGGTGATGCTGGAGAACTGCGCTTCTTCGGCGCGTCGAGCAACTTCAACCTCGTCCCTAACCACTCGCTGAAGGTCGCGTCTTCCGTCGAAGCACGTAACCGCGGGATTGTAGTAGCCCGACAAATGCCAGGGTTCTTCGAGCCCTCCGCTGAACTCTGCGATATCCTCCTCAGTCTGTTCTGGCGATGGCAAAACTCATGGCAGTACCTCGTGCCAAGAGAATCCTTTGTCCTCGATCTTTACGTGAACAAGGCCGGCCGTTTCTGCACTCCGCTTCTTCTCACCGCAATGCTTGCTCTTGCGTCTCGCTATTCATCAGGGCTTGAGCTCAGAACAGATCCCAATGACGCGAATACGGCGGGCGATATTGTTGCAGCTCAGGGCAAAGCGATGCTTCAGTTCGAGTATGATCCCCCCACTACATCGACTGTTCAAGCGACGGCCCTGCTTGGATTATTTTGGGCTTCTATCGACAACGAGGGCCTTGGATTCATGTACATCGGCATGGCGTCGAGAATGGCAATGAATCTGGGCTTGCAGTCTGACTGCACCTCGTACGCATCCAAAGGCCTGGTTTCCGAGGAGGACGTTGAGGCACGCAACGTAGCATTTTGGGGCATATACGTGTTGGACAAGTGAGTCACACACAGACCCTCAGATTGACAGAGGGAAGCTAATTACTGGAATACTCAATCCAAGACTATACTGTCTTGGAATGGGAAGACCTGCCAGTATCCAGGAGTACAACATTACCACGAGGAAGCTAAAGATCCAAGACCGTCCCATTTCGCTACTTTCGGAGGAGCAGACCAGAATTTCTCAGCCTTGGCCAACCTCCCACATTACAGAAAATGCCATGCGCACCTGTGAGCTTTTGATCATCACCTCTGAAGTCATTGATCAACTGTACAAGACACGATCTCCCTCAACATACTCCTTTGATATGACTAACAAACGGCAGGTATGCCTAGCGCTCCTCTTGAACTGATCGAGAGAGAGAAGATCGCATCATGAAAGCGCATCTTAAATCAGTGCAGTTCTTCGATCAGCTTTCCAAGTCGCTCAAGATTTCCGAGTCTAGCCTTCAGCCCGCGCCACCATACGTCTATCAACTTCAGTGAGATCCCTAAGACTAACTAGAGGCTCACAACTAACCCTTGGTAGTCTACAATACCATCACTCACTTATCCTTTTGCATCGCCCGTTTTTCAAAGTTCTTTCTCGCGGCCGTACGTGTGGAGACTACGACCCGGATTTGAAGGACGTTCACTCGCGATCCTGCGAGACTTCCGCCGTGATGATCTCCAAGATTCTTCAAATTTATAGAAATAACTACACCAATGTAAGTTACAGCCCCAAAACTAGTAATTATGGACTATACAGTGATACACAATCTCCTCGACTAGCGGTGTATACCAATCTCGGCAGTACACCCAACATTCACGGCAGCCATTATACATCTTCTAGATCTCAAGACCACTGGTCCTGATAGGCGAAGCGATGCTATGAGATGTCTTTTGGTCTGCATCAAAACCCTTTACGAGATGAACACCAACTGGGACGGACTGGGCAAACCGGTCGATCAGGGCCATCAGATCATTAGCTGAACAATGGGGCGTTGATATTTGGACAGAGGACTTGGAAGATAAAATTGGCGAAGAAAACCGACGACAGTTCGAGCTGTATGAGCGTGGATGTCTACTGAATGGTCACACGGGTGAACCGAATAATGAGACAGAGCAGACATATCCCGCCGAGGTGTTTGACGAACTGTTCCAGGCTTGGACCTAAGATCAGAACTTGACCAACATGGCTTTCAATTTTTCTGACGAAAGCTAATCGATTGTCGAATAAGTTGCTAGTCATACTTATCTCTTAGTTCCAAATAATCGAATGATAATGGAGTGCACACTGATGCTGGCGCCTCGCGTCTGTACTCTCACCCATCGAATACATACATCCAAACACGGCTATTCACAAAGACTATTGCTGGTAAAGACCGCGAGCTGATATGAAGTTGTTTGTCCTACAACTCTTACATATTCATGTCATATGAAATGAGAACTGAATTCAAGGGACGAAGGTCGTACCGCTACGTAGGATCCCTCCCTAGTCTTGCGAGTGCATACCGGGTATTCATTATCCAGATATTAGCACGGACCGAAGCGGACCGCTTTTATTTGTACGATGATAGGCCGACTGCTCCCAGGAAATAGTTATCCTGATTTCAACCCATTTGGGCGATCAATATCGTCCGGGTATCAATTATCCCGATAAACTTCCCCACAGCCGATAACGATACCGACTTCCTATCGGCACTCCCTATTGATAGTTTTTTCCCATCAATCAAGTATAAGAGACAGAACATGTTCCAGTCTTGTTTATGAGCTTTAACTTCATCCTCAAGAATTCAATTATCTCTCAGACAACAGATCTTATGAAACCAAACTTGCAACAATGGCCCCAAAGATCAAGATCGCCGCTGTCCAGGCCGAGCCTGTGTGGAACAACTTGCAAGGCGGTGTGCAGAAGGTCATCTCTTTGATCAAAGAAGCCGACAGCCAGGGAGCCAACGTTGTTGGATTCCCAGAAGTTTTCATCCCTGGATATCCGTGGTAAGTTGTCTATACTCAAATTCCTTGTTGTCTATTGACCATGCTCATAGGACCATTTGGCAAAACTCTGTCTTTGACAATGTTCCGTTCATGAACGAGTACTACGATAACTCTATGGAAAAGGAGTCGAAGGAGATGGATCTCATCAAGGCTGCTGTTCGCGAAGCCGGCGTCTTCACTGTTCTCGGCTACAGCGAGAAGTACCGTGGAACACTGTATATCGCACAGGTGGGTTTAAATGGTGATCGACTTGGATAATCGAGCTAACGTCAACTGCTAAGTCCTTCATTGATCCCACCGGCACCATCGTTCACCACCGTCGCAAGATCAAGCCTACCCACGTGGAGCGAGCGTACTGGGGAGACGGACAAGCCGAATCCCTCAAGGCCGTCGTCGACTCTAAGTTCGGCAAGATTGGAGGTCTGAACTGTTGGGAACACACACAGCCCCTCCTGCGCTACTACCAGTACTCGCAGAACGTTGATATCCACGTGGCTAGCTGGCCTCTGATCTGGGAGGCTCCCGAGGGCAAGCCGTGGCCGTATCACATCACCGGTACAGCGAGCAACAAGTTCTCGCAGGTCATGGCCATGGAGGGAGCCTGTTTCGTCATGACATGCACCGAGGTCTTGAGCGAGAAGGGTAAAGCTAACACCAAACTGGCTGAGATGGGTTCTGGATCATGGGGCAAGACCCCTGGTGGAGGATTCACGATGATCTATGGGCCTGATGGAGCTGAACTCGCCGAGCCACTGGATACTGGAGCGGAGGGCATTGTGTATGCCGAGATTGATCTGGCTGATCGGGACAAGGCCAAGCAGAACCTGGATATTGTTGGACACTATTCGCGACCTGACCTCTTGAGCTTGAATGTTACACACAACGCGGCTGTTTCTGTTCACTTCAAGGAGTAGTTTAAAGATCTTGTATCTCAGATTAGGTTTGTGTCAGGACAAACCTAGCTTTAATGCTCTTGATAGTTCAATATTTTTGCTTTTGTCTTTGGATTTTCTATTTGAATCGTTGAGATTGGAATTTTTATTGCATGGATCGAAACGCATAAAAGGCGAATATAGGAGTATCGTTAATCGAACTACTTGATAAGAAAAAGCTCAAACACCTCGTAGCTAATGATGAGTTAGACTGCTCCTCTCTCATGACTGACCAGCAAGAGGGTAGTCTTATGCTACGGAGAATTCTCTACTGAGTGAATGGTGATGGCTGTATCAAATGAGTTTTATGTAATGGATCTTAGCACTAAGATCTATACTAAAGATGCCGAGCGCTTTCTACATACTAAGGCTACTACCATTAGTTTTCAGTCTAACCCACTATTTGATATAATATGATGTAATTAGATGCTAGAAAGAAAAGTCTTCACCAGAGAAACTTTCTTGAGATACTGCGCTGGGGTTGAGCTTCAGGGGTGAGGCACTGCTACTGGATGCATGCTCTCATTGGAAATCAAGAACGTTGGATTTCTCTTATTGCATCTCCGTGCTAACCTAGACAAAAGAACTGAGTATTCCATCTACAGGCCGGAATATTGAGCAAAAGGGTAAGTGCATAAACCTGTACGGCTGAACACGAGTAGCGAAAAGAGATGATTGAACCGGTAATCCAGTCAAGCTGAGGAAAATAGCGGGGCTACTGCAAGAGAACATCCTAGTCCACGATTGTATTGCTTTGGCGCCCCGTTGAAAGGCTCAGCTTAAAGATTAAATGTCTGTTTGTGGAGTCAATGCTATGTACAGAACTACTGTTCGTGATAGATCACTTTCAGCTAACCCCAAACGCAAGATATTGAGACACTAGTCACACTCTTGATTGCAAAGCGAATTCAGCCAGCCCGGGCTGAGGGGCTAGGAGACTAACTAGGCCAAGTATGATAGTTCGCGCGTCCCCTAATTACACCTCAGACTTGCCCAATCAGTAGGTGTCTCCGTAGGTCCGTCTTGAGAAGCTGGACATTAGGCGTCTCGAATCATAAAATAGCACAGATTTTTGTCGCTCATAGGCTGTGATGCCTGTTCTTAACATCGGTCAGGTCTGGATCAAGCCACTTGTCGGTTGTTCAGCTCATCACAAACCTGAGCGAGGACAACCTGTACATAGCTTTAGCAGTCAACCGAAGCATTTAAAGGGCTTACGATGTGCTTTGAATGAGTCAAAACCCACCGCTCACACCATCCTACATAACAACATTCTATCACAATTCGCCGAAATGGCCATCCCTCTTCTGTACGGACTTTACAAGCTCACCAACTGCAATGACAAGGAATACGTTGACTAGGTCAAGAATTTGATGACGGCTGGCCTTTATAGAGCTCTTGACAATGCCCCGGATCCGACGCACCACTGGTGTGTTGTTGTAGGTGATTGCTTGCATCAGCTTCAGGCTACTTCACTTACAACTGGTTGGAATTATTACACCAACGAAACGTTCAACATAGGGGACGGATGGACTAAGTACAAGCTCGGATCAACTAACTTCAACGACATCGTTATCCTGAATTCTGGTGAGTCTAATACTTAAGAAGGCCTATTAGGGCGTCTAAAATCTGACCATTTCTTTTCTCCCTAGCTGTCCATGCGATGAATGAGATGCCGGAGGCGTACAACGTCCTCGACAACAACCGCCAGCACTTTACTCTTCGCCTGCTGGATAAGATCTTGCGCGACGGCCGGAAGAAGATGAAGATGCTCAACCAAACTTATGGACAAATGCGCCAAGAACCCGTCCTAGTTCCCAAGCGCGTGAAGGTGTACAGGATTGACGAAGACCCGCCGGCTGACGACGAGGATGATATCGTCTCTGAGCGACAAGCTATTGAACCGATTACGGTCAAGGCGCCCAAGCTTGATGATCTCGAAGAAGACGCCGAGGAATATGTTGTTGCTGTTGACGAAATGAATGACCAAGTCGCTGTGGTTGAGAGCGAGAAGGATCGATGATATGGTAATGATCCAAGAGGCTGTTACCATCATGATGCAAAATACTCCGTCAATCAAGGAAGGGTTGGCAGCAGATCAAGATAGCACCCAGGGAGAGAAGAATGGTACCCAGAAGAATTAGAACGGTAGTGAGTGAAAGAGAGTATCCGAGGTAAATTGCTTGTCTTCTTACACAGAGTAGTACTGCCATCGTGGGGGTAAGTTGTTTCCGAAATAACAGTTAGATTAATATAGCAAGATTAACAGATTGAAGAATAGACTTTGTACGTGGCATATCGAGCTCTAGACTAGGATTGAGCGACGTAATGTGTGCTTACTGTCACTATTTCGAGCTGGAGTCTTTTACCAAATGCTAGCCGGACTGTGTGGTAATGGAGAGATCATTGTAGAGGAACAGCGATCATACTTCCGTTTGGCTTACACTGTTAGTCGCACAGTAGCTCAAGGGTAGTTTTCACTCGTTGCACTTCAGGAGCGAAGCTAAGGTGCCACCGTAGCACGGGGCTGGGTGTGAGATTTGCTTACGATCTCATGATCCGTATAGTATGCTCGGTTACTTGTTTAGGGTTAACGTTGGAGTTCCAAGGATGACGCCAATTCGGCATCCACGTAATCCGTCCAAGTGCTGAACCGAGTGAGGGATTGCAGGCTTGATATCTCTAGGCAAGATTATCATCAGACGCCATCGCTTCAGTCGATACATGGGATCGGCGCCTCAATTGCATCCCATATCTCCGGGGTTCGGACCACTTCCTTCGGCTGACTCCCGAAGTGACTAGCATAGCCTGTCGCCTTGCCTTCGATGATACCGAAACAAGAACCTAGGCAGCAATGTCAAGCATAACACATATAAAAGTTCAATGACCGTCCCTTCTGGGTTCACATATTCCAGCAAATATATCGGCCTGCATTCGTTTGTAATCGAGCACAGCCACCATCACGTCTTCTATTCGCATTCTCCAATACGTCATAATCTCCAGAACACTTATTCTCATCCAGATACCATAATGCGGTCTCATCACAAGAATTTCAAAGCCCAAAATGCGGACCCGCAGCCGGCTCTCTCACGGGACATGGCTCCTCTACCCGAGAACTTTGGCCCCGTCTTTTTCAAGAACCAGTTCCGAACGCGGATCGAGCTGCCCACGAAAGAAAAGTATCCCGATGTGCAAGGCGAGTGTGCTATCGTCACAGGCTCGAACACTGGACTTGGATTTGAGTCAGCAAAACAATTACTCGCGCTTGGGCTATCGCATCTTGTGATGGGCGTACGATCACTCGAGAAGGGCAAGGTAGCAGCAACCAAGCTTCAGCCAGCGAACTCGTCGGCCAAGATCGAAGTCTGACAGCTAGACATGGAGTCCTAGGATTCCATCCAGACCTTTGTCCAGAAGTGCCAGGCCAACCTATCGCTCATCGACATGGTCATTCTGAATGCAGGACTCGCTCCATTGGTTTTTACAACGATCCCCGCAACTGGGCATGAGAAGACCATCCAAGTCAATCACATTAGTACAGTACTCCACGCCATCACCTCGATTCCCGTCTTGAAGAGCAAGACCGACGGAAAAAATGTGCCACGCCTCACCATCGTCAACTCAGTCACCGCCCATCTATGCAAGTTTCCCAATAAAGACAAGCGGCCGCTTTTGGCCCCATTCGACAATACAGCCATCACACCCTGGGACCCGGAAGAGAGATACGGCGTATCGAAGCTGCTGTGCCAACTCTTCATCGTCAAACTAGCAGAGCATGTCGACTCCGACGTCATCATCAACATGGTCGACCCAGGTCTTACCAAAGGCACCGCCCTGGCACGCGACACCAAGGGGGCTATAGCTGTGGCCGCGAAACTCATTTTTACAGTTGCGGGAAGACCGGTGGCAGCGGGTGCAGCAACCTATGTCGACGCCGCCCTCGGGCACGGCAAGGAGTCTCACGGCTGCTTTTTGATGAATTGGAATATTTCGCCATAAGTTACAGCTTCAACATGCTTAGAATCAGGGCACTAATATCATTCTGGTGTAGACTTGCTGGGTTGGATTACACCGGCGGTAGTGAGTTGACGGACGCAGTGTGGAATGAGACTCTGGAAGAACTCAGCTTCGCTGGTGTCAAAGAGATTGTCTATTCTCCGAGGTCTTAATTCGAATTTTCAACGTCAGGCTTTCAAATAGTAAGGTCGTGGGGGGGGATTAGTAAGTTCTGAGTCGTTTTAACAGGCATAAATAGAGAGTAGTTGCTTCAAATAGTAAGGAACATCGGGAACAAGAAACATGAATAATATTTCCTATCTGAAAACAGACCAATATCATACTACACATCCTCGCCACTGACTTTCAAGCGGCTCAGTAGTCCTGAAATCCATTCTAGTTAATCACAAGGCTTTGTACTTAATTCATGTCTGTATCCCGCAGGTTCTTTACGTCCAAAACCCCATGCTTAGCAGCGCGTATGTGGAATTTTACCACTAACGTTGTGATTACTCTTTCCGCCTTTAAGGCGTGCTGCTGTAGATCTGCTTTCGCGCTTACAGATCTCTTCTGTTCGTTTCCATTGCGGTCAGTAACGAGTATTTAAATTTCATTATCCATTAATTTTATCAGGATACAAGCAACTGGTGACAAGGATGCCACGAAACTATGCCCAAGGCCACCGCCTTATCCATACCGGGGGCTTCGGCAGTGGCGTGATGTAACCCCGCTCTCAATCGGCGTGGCCTTTTCGATCCCTCAAACCAACAATATTCGTCCACTTCTCGTCTCCTCTTCATGAACTAGTCAAACCTAGCTACAAAACAAGTACAGTCAAACAATGGAAGATCAACGCGAGGTCGTGATCGAAGCAGACGACTTTCCCGACCACGATTCCACTATTAGCGATTTCGAGGTACACATCAACGTTCTGCCTGCATTCGTCCGTCTGCAACTAACTTGACTTGATCAAGGACACAGGATCATCGACAACTAGCTTGAAGAGCTCCATCCTCGAGTACAGGAGGGAGAATGGGAGAACATACCACAAATTTCACGAAGGGAGTCAGTGGATTCCCGGCCGTACAGACTGTAGAGGTATAAATATAATGTGAGCGAGCTAATTATGACCAGAGTACCACTTTCCGAACGACGAGTCTGAAAATGAGCGACTGGGTAAGTAATTCATATCCCATGAGAACCCTGTAATAACCTGTGACTGATATTGCCCCATAGATCTGCAGCATCACATCTTCTATCTCACACTCCATGGAAAGCTAGGTCTTGCCCCACCAAACGACCCCAACTCCGAGGTTAGCCGTGTACTAGATCTTGGCACTGGTACTGGTATTTGGGCTATGGATTTTGGAGAAAGGCACCCTGAAGCCGAGGTGAGAGCATCATCCTAGATCTATAGGCTGGTCTGACACATGATTCTCTAGGTCATTGGCATTGATCTCTCACCGAGTCAGCCCCAATTGTACGCACAATACGCTTCATTACGAGTTTGAACTTACGGCTAAACAAACATTAGCGCCCCTTCCAATGTTCGATTCGAAGTAGACGATTTTGAAGACGAGTGGACGTATTCAAAGCCGTTCAACTACATTCACAGCCGCATGAACAACTCCAGCATATCAAACTGGGAGGAGTACGTTCGAAAGTCCTTCGAGTAAGTGATTCCCTCGAAAGCAGACATATGTATACTCATAAGTTACAAGCCACTTATCTCCAGGGGGCTACATCGAGTTTCAGGAATTTACTCTCCCTCTTTCCGACGACGGAACCCTTGACCCAAGCCACGCCCTCCATAAAGCAATGCATCACCTCGGCGAAGCAGCCTCCAAGCTGAACCACTCGTTCATCGACCTCAACACTATCAAGCCCATGCTTCAGAAAGCAGGATTCCAGGACGTCCACGAGTACCACTACAAATGGCCGTCCAACACCTGGCCGCGTGATGCTCACTATAGGGAGCTGGGTGCATGGAACCACCAGAACATCGTCACGGGTTTGCAGGGCTTTCTGATGGCGGCGCTGACGAGGGGTCTTGGGTGGAAAGCTGAAGATGTGAATGTGCTTGCTGCTGAGGCGAAAAAAGACATGCGAAATAGGAGTGTGCATGCTTATTGGCCCATGATTGTGGTTACGGGGAGGAAGCCTGATGATAAAGTAGTCGAGGGTTTTACAGAGAGATGATAGGTTGATACAGAACAGACTGGTTTCTAGGTTATCACGTGTACGTCATAATGGCGATGTCTGGTTAATAGTAACTGGCTGTTAATGTAGCTCTGATTGTCGAGCTAGCATAGGCAATTACTGCTGACTGTATGGCCAATGACATTGGACTTCTCGTGGCATGAAAAATGTCCGAAGCCGCTCTCGGCTCTCATTCTTCGCCGACTAAGTAGGAGGGATGATATAGGAATTGAACATCGAGAGTGATCAGGCATAAAACAAGATCTACACCTTCATAAACCCGTGTTATAGCGTGTACTGAGGAACTTAGTGAGTGAGGCATTTGTGCCGAATCTACGGACATATGTAGTCCATAGCACCAGCGTCTTACAAAACGGTATGGGACATTCTTGTTCAGGACTTTCTTGTAATTCTACTAGTGGAACCTCCACTTAGCCTTGTAGTTCGGAGTCAACTCCAGGCCAAGCAGCAGTGCCCGCAGTAGTTCAATGGGCATCGTATTCGCCTTCAAAACCCGATCATGGAACTCCTTTTCCCCGAAGTGTCCCTCTTTCAAAACCTCGTTTCGCAACTCGAAGATTTGCAGCGCACCTAGCATGTAGCCAACCTGATACAAGGGTGGGTAGTCTCCATTAAAGGATCGTCTGACCTCGGCTTCAGCGTTTGAGCGCTCATGACCGACCCAGTCGACCAGCAGATCGATACACTCCTGCGGTGTCATCTCATTGAGGTGGAACTTGAGAGAGAAGATGATTCGAGCGCAGCGGTGCATTCGCCAGAACAGCGTGCCGATCCTGTCCTCCAAAAACTTGAAGAAGTTGCCCATCTGCCAAAACACCAGCTCCCAGTACATGGCCCAACCTTCGACGAAGAAGGGAGTCTCGAACAATGGCGGTGACTGTTATAAAGCTTACCCATGTACAACTGCAGTCTATGTCCGGGTATCAGCTCGTGGAAAGCCGTGGCCTTGGAGAAGTGCGTGTTGTTCCCTCTCATGACCATCTTCTTGAGTTCGTGCGACATGTCTGCCGTGGGCGATGACACGATAATGGATGGCCCGCCGAGGAAGAAAGGGTTCTCCTTCTGACGCTCTGCAGACATGGTGAACATGCGATATGTCTCGTCGGCGATTTTGGGGACCGTGACTAAGTCGTGCTCTTGAACGAATTCCGTTCCCTCACGAGCGAGCTGCAGGACAAGCTGTGTCTGTTGACCAGGAGGGACAGACAACGTTTTGACGTGTTCGAGGGCTTTCTTCTAGTCTTCTCCGAACCCTAGCTCTTTTGAGGCGGCAATCATCTCTTCCTGACACCACTTGTACTTCTCTTCCGCAAGCTTGATCAACTCCTCTGGAGTATACGGAATCATCTCAGCCTCAAGTTCCACGACAAGACCGTCTCTGCCAACGGGTTCGCCGACGATTTCATCATCGCCATCTGACCGCATTCCCGCCCGTTTGGTCTTCACGACAGACAGGTACTGCACGATAGCAGCGTCTGCTTCTTGCCAGGGCTTGGTAGCCCACCAGTCGAACATGGGGTCGTATGAAGAATAAAATCGCAGAAATTCCTGCAGTTGGCCACGGAGCTCATTGAGGATCTGCGCGGCTTTGTATGCCGTGATTTTGCTGGTGTGCAACTTGCCTGCTTTCGTAGCATCCTGGGTTTGCTGGATGTTGCGCTTGATTTCGTCGAGCGCCCCGGCTGTTTTGTCTCCTTGCATAGCTTCGACATGTTAGCGGAATTCACAAACGGCAACTATCTGCGGCGCAAAGGGCAGCAGAAACTGAGTCGCCTTCTGGGCTTTTTCGTCTAGATGCAGCTGCCGTTGCTCTCGCCTGAGGAAATTTCGCAAAAGCAGAAAATCAACCTTATCCTGCTGTGAGAGATCCTCAAAAGGAACCTGGAACAGCGAGCCGAGTTCGTCTGGGTAGAACTGTGCCAGTCGTTGATGTCGTCGTTTTGAAATTGAGATGCTGTAGAATTTGAGGAGGTCTTTCCAGTCGGATCCTACTCTTCGTACGCAATCTGGCATAGATTCGGCTTCATCTTCAATGGAAACGCGGGCAGCCGAGATATTGACCCAGACGCCATCCATTTCCGACGAAAACTCAACAGATTGAGATTGAGACATGGTGGAATGCGATTGCAGGAACTATTGTCTCTAACACCAAAGAATTATGAAAGACGACTAGAAGTGAGGGGAAGTTCTGGGGTTCTTATCTTTTAAGTTCCGAGTACTCTCCAACTCCGTGTCTTGTCCAGTTATGCCCGCGATTAGATTGAACATCAGCTTCCCCATTTAGACAGGAACAGGGAATAACTTAACAACCGAACTTGCCAAATAATTGAGCTTGCCTGATAGCAGGGATGAGCCGTGACAACGACTCACCGCCTCATGGTACTCGATGTCTTGAGCGCTAAGCTAAAGTTGAATCCCGGGATAGGCCACCGAGCTTTTCCTATAGCCTGGTCAGTCCAATTTTGGAGGGCGATGGTCAGCATTGGAAGATTTAGTACGATGAGCAATTTTTATAGAAATATGGTTTTAATGGATCTTCAAATACCCTGAGCTTAACTTGAAATAACTCGACTTTTGATCATGTTCTTTTTGGGTTGTTCCAAGGCTAACCCAGAGTTCCTCCAAGACATGCTGGGTCTAGATGCTGCGGTACATGGTTGTAACGTAAGACTGAGCTCAGGAATTTACAGACCTAGTTCAATTAGAATTTTGCGATAGGATGCAGATACGGCCATCGGAGACCTACGCGACACAGCATCAATTTACACCCATGTATTGTGTAGCTAAATTCGGCATTATTCTCTTTTGCAAAAGGTTGACCGTGGCTTGTCTGCAGATGTTGCCACATGCGAATTCGCCTGGTGCATCTCGGCTCATTCTCACTGAACGATTCAAGTGGACGATTTGGAATCCAAGTCACCCGTCGTGAGTCGCGCATTCAGGTTTTTGTGTGCGAAGCTATCCCGCTGTGATATGATACGAGGCAAAAATAGCCCCCTGCAAAATTGCCAACTCGAGGCTCTGCATGCTTGGGGTGGCACTGCCGTTGCCTGGCATCTATACGAGGTAGTACATTCAGCTTGCAGAGTACAGCCTGAGAATATTACGCGGGGTTAATGTAATTCGCTCATCTGTGACCCTCCGTATACGCAGGTAGCAAGTTATTGTCGATCCATTCATCTGACTGCAGCTGCCACAACCAATTAGAGGAACCCTTTTGGTGTGTTTACATGACTGTGAACCACACAGCGTGTCATACGGGTAAGCCGAGGTTGGATGAGGGTGAAATCCCACCTTTCGGAGCATGGAACTGGGTTTGTCGCGTCGCTGTTGTACCATCGCAGATTTGGCAAGTCTCGGTCGAGGCTGGGCTCGAAATACAACTTATTCTTGCCAAGAATGAGGCAGCCGAGCGGACGTGTGACCTGTTCCTATTTCCCAGCAGCTCATATTTATGGTGGTGTTGGCATCTGTATCTAACTTCTCTGTATCGGACACTCACCTAAAATCACAAATCACAATGGAACGTCTCACCCAGCTCCCTGCAAGCTGGAAGCCCGTTCGAGGTCTCAAGAGAAAATCATCCCTGGCCTCCCCAGACAGCGCAAACGAAGTCTTTCAAAATGACAGTCAGAGCACACTTTTATCCCCGTCCTCATTTGACGCCACTGGAGGGAACGACAACATCGACTGGGTCTCGCAAACAACCAAACAGCATCCGCGGGCACTATCTTGCATTCCGAACTACTTGATGCAAACCTGGAGCATGTACTGCTTCTTACTCATTGGCGTTCTTGTCGCCATCGGCCATCATTTGTTCTACAACAACCTCCATGGAAAAGATGCAGTCAATCAGTCGGCCGCGCTCCGGTACGGAACCTTCCTTGCGTTCCTCGCCAAGGCAAACTTCGGGACTGCCATTGTCCTCGCTTTCCGACAAAGGGCGTGGATGACAGTTCGACATAAGATCCTCAGCCTTAGAGCAGTCGACTCGCTTTTTGCATCCATAAACGATTTGTCTGCTTTATTCAACTGGGAAGCCTTCAGCAGGGCTAAATTAGCAATGTGCTTCGCGATATATCTGTGGGCGACTCCTCTGATTGTTATTCTTACTTCCGATACACTTTCTGTCGTCTCCCGGATCAAGCAAGAACGTGGGAAATGCCCATCAATTAGGACTCTCAACTTTTCAATTGAGGAGACGTACGATTGGCGGCACCCGATCGTAGAGGATGTGTCCAGTCTGTCTACTTGGAATACGACCTCTAAATCCAAGGATCTTGACCCGGGAGAGTTTGATTACTGGACTGGGTGCAATCCGGACTACTTCGGTTTGGCTAGCAAAGCTATATACCTTCGAAATGCCATCATGCGAGAAAACGCCCCAGGAGAAATATGCGGTCTGGGGTGGAATTGCTCCTTTGTTCTGGACTTCACTGGCCCAGGATACAAATGCGAGGAACCTACTGTTGGGAAACGGTTCAAACCAAAGCCGGTTGGAGGATCAGAAGCACCATTCACTGCAGACGATATCTTACCTTACGGGAATTACTCGTATATTGCTATCACAGATCATGGCGACTATGCTTCACAGCAAATCGAGACCGGATCGAAGGGGATTCCAATACATGGACCACCATACCCGCCAAATCTTGGTGCATTCAAAACAGAACCAATTCTCTGGATCGGATACGCTTCTCTCAGTAATCGCACCAAAAAGCCGCCTGCCAATGCCACGCAAGAGGAGTGGTACGATGCCTTCACACCAACTATATTCGGGTGCGAAAATTACGAAATACAATACACGGTGCAGTTCAATTATACCGATGGCAAGCAAACGTATAAAGTCAAGGATCGGCGATATCTACAGAAGGTCATCAACACGACAATTGTTCCTGGTGCATTTCAAGACGATGGGACCTTCGATAAGACAGTAGCAGTCCCTGAAACCAACTACGTATTCCCAGAAGACACGCGCAAGTACCATCGTATTGCTACCTATCATTCTATGGGGAAGTTCTTGAGGGATCTTGTCAACGGAACCATAGTATGGCCGGAGGGGAAGAAGGCGTCTCAAGTTACAAAGACACGACTGATCGAAAAAGAAAAAGTACACGGAACCACGTGGCCAGTTGCAAGACTTGACGAAAAATTGCGGGATTTCTATGAGGAGATGATGCTATCACTGCTATCAGACCCGCGGTTTGTTGCTGTATCATGGGCCCACGATCCTTCGCAGCATACCAGCCTCGACATCGGGGGCCCAGAGACAAACTTTCCCTGTGTCCGTGAGCGGCATACGCTTCTCTACGACTACAACTGGGCCCAGCTGTGTACGGTCTACACAGTTGTTGTCATTGTCTCAATAGCTGGTGTTGTTTCTGGAGCTCTGGCGACTCAGGAAGAGGGCGTGATGCGCGACATGAGTGTTTCTTCGATCATAGCAGCCACGAGAGCCCAGAGCTTGAACGTTGTGCAGCTAGATAGTGATGAAGATACCAAGAGGCTGAACATCGGGTTTGGGTGGGTGCTCGAGCGTTCTGGTGCGAGGACACGCGGATTTGGGTTAGAAGGGGATGTGACCCAAGAGAATCCCAAAATGAGAGGCAGTTCCTATCGCGAGTCAGAATTGGGGAGGTACAGTGGTATCGAAAGGGGACAGACGATTGGAATGATATCTAGTCGTTCTGGGGACGGAATCGAAGGAAATAGAGAGGGCGTTTAGCATGGGACATGTTGGGCGTTGCAATTAATGCGGATAAGAGACTGGGTGGTGTGATGGAGTAAGCTTATGAATTCTAGATCTGTGAAGTGCTGAATGAATATGAAGGTGGGTAATATTAACAGAGGGAAAGTTTAATGATGAGTAACAAATAATGAGTCTTGATATTTCTCAGTTTAGTTTAGTTTGACATTGATTCCATCATCGCACTTATTCTCACGAAGACTTAGTGGTAGAAGACCTGCATATATAGTTGGAGATGACTGGCATTATCATCGACAGCTATATACCGTGAGTATAGATAAACGTCAAAGGATGCTTTTCACGCAGTGTTAACGCAGTGTTATTCATTAGTACTATGCATCATGTCTAGATGTGGTAGTTGTAGAAAAATATCGTTGCTGTTCTCCAACCCTCCAAGAAGCAAAAGGAATTGTCCTAGATCTCCCGGCATTCCCTGTCTCATTATATCCAGTTCCCCCATGACTTCGTTTCATTCAGGATTCAAAACTGAATCTTTCCAACTCGTTATAGGTAGGCCCATAAGATTATGAGCTTCGTGTATCATCTGCGAACAAAGACTCCTGGCCCAAGTGAGATCGCTGTGTGTCGAGGTCGCCTGAAACCGGCTGAGCATTTCTAGAACCAAAATTGCCACCTATATGTCGGCCATTCTTCTGTTATCCCATATATTTCTAGATGCATGGACTATCAGAACGGCCAAGGCCGAAACATGGTAGTTCAGAGTCGTCCTAGAACAATGAAAACAGAAGTTAGAAACCACAAAGCTCTACACCATTTGTCGTGTCAAGCATCGACTCACCAGTTGCAAGAATGATCACTAGGATCTAGTCGTAACAGACTCAGGTAAGCCTTTGCTATTGTAACGCAGCAACTTGGCGGCCCTGCCTCGTTACTCTGTAGGGATCTAACTTCAGACAGACCAAGGTATGGGGTACCTTGCGCATGAAGACTCTGAAAAGAGAAGCCATGAATCAATGTGTGGCAGTTGAGATTCGCCAGATAAAGCAACCGTAGTATAAAAACGGCCGGCCCTGGGAATACCGCCCCGAGATGCCCAGTCTCTATCAGCGTATTTTGCATGGATTGGAGACCACTCGCTGACATCCATTGGTCAAGCTCAGCACCTATACCTTGTATGGCCTCACGCTGCATCCAACTCGGCTGGCGCGCTGCTCGAACGGTGTAAAGCCGTTAGCGAATCTGGCCCTGCATGACGGCGAGCTGTGTGCGCAAATGGAAGTAGTTGACTTGACAGTGTTGTCCGTTGAGCACAAGTATCCCAGTCCATCCTCTGGATCTTCCACCGGGAGATGAACATCGATGCCATCCTCATGCATTAGAGGGGGCCTTCCCACGCGGAGGCTAAGGTCATCGACTCGGACGGCGATCCAGGGGACCCTATCTTTCCTTCAGACTGGGTCTATTATTGTTTCAGGATTGTAGATTGTGTCTGCATGTCCCTCGACTTGTATGACCTTGACGGACCCGAGCCGACACATGAGGACTTTTTGAAGATCTCCCACATCGGCCGCGTCATTGCGTTCCGCAAGACATATATCAACTACCCCGTCACTCATTCGAATCTTCACACGCCAGGAAATGCCATTCTGAAGATCGAGGAAGCATTCCGCCCAACCGATATTCGTCTCCGCGAGCACGCGTGTCTTGAAGGTGTTGAGGTTGCTGAAGATGAGCTTGTCCTGAGCACATGCCGGGAATGGCACATCGGCCAAGACTCGATTATTGACTTTTGCGTGTGACAGTCGACCGTGAAACCGGGGACGACCTGGAGGACCCTCCGCACCTGGATGACGACAAAAGGAAGAGAAACAAATTCTTCCTCTCCCGTACGTACGAAGTACACGGCCATCCCCATTCTCGCACATTTGTTGCCCACACCCGGACCCTTCTTTCAAGTACCTGAGTCCTGACTTACCGGCGCTTGCGGTGCCCTGTCCGGGAATTACTAACGCCTCCTCCCTCCGCCGCCGGACTTCCTCGAACTTACCTTGTCCTCTCCCACGCCCCTTCCCTTTCTCTCCCTCTTCTCCTCTCCCCTCTCAAAGGTCCTTCTCACGCCTTTGGTTATCCGTCGTCTCCGTTCCGTGGCCCAATACACGCAACGGCACTCGAGACTAAACGTCCTACACCACCACAACACCGACATCCCGACTCGACTCGGCATCCTCATTCGCGACCGACGCGACCCGGTTCACGCTCGATTCCGTCCGCTCACCCTCTCTCGGCCTAGATTCGACCTGTCCGTCGTCTCTTCCTCCCACCAGCCGCAATGGACGCCGTCAACTCTACAGCCTCGGGCTTCACGTCTTTTGGAAAATCCCCCCAGAGGCCACAAAAGTCCAGCGAGACAGATCATGAGTGAATTGTCCGTCGTGTCATTCAAGACGATCAGAGCTCAGTTACATGTGTCGTCTTCCAGCTAGTCGCGCTAAACATGAGCTTGCTGTGTATGGCCGATCTTCCTTTACTGACGTTTAGGACCGTCTTGCGCCAGGTGACCACTCAAGACCGGTTTCTCTCCCTTGCCTGATGTTCATCAATGGATTCGGCCTCTTCCGCAACTCATATCGAACCCTGGTTGGTACGTGTATAACCCTTGCAAGCCTCAACGTTCACGAGCAACGCTGCCAAGCCAACACTTTCCCTATGCTCCTCAGTCAACATGGGTCAGTGTTCGAAAAGGTTGGCGATGCCCTTCGGTGCTTTATTCCTCTCGATAAAGATGTTGGTGTGTGTATTCTCCCTCTGCTTTTTAGGAGATATGCTTCAACAAAACCAGAACGCTAGATGTCTTGGGCCAACTGCAGCCAAATTTTCTCGGTTCTGTCTTATCAGTAAGAAAGACACTATTAATGTCTTCAAGGGTATAAGCCCGCAGAACATCTTAGACTTCGACCGACACTAAGCGCAACGGTCAATACGCCCATCACGTCGCAATGATGCGACAATATGCCGATACTCTCTCAGGAAGACAAAAGCAAAAGTATTGCTCTCAATAGGGCTTAGGCCTTGAGCCCTCCAACCTTGAGAAGATTTCTCCAACCCTGGGTCCAATTTGGTCTCGCGTTCCTGCCGCAGCGCATTCTGAGTACAACGGTATGACGAAGCTCTACCACAACCTACTGATCAAGGCATTTCTTCGTCCCCATGTGGTAAAGAAATACACCGTGTCTTGCGGTCATGGAAATTCCCTCCAGGCTGGAACCGGCTGCAGTCTCCTGCTCACTAGCTTGGCAGTTATAGTCTCTCTGAGCAGACTCGCTGGTCGGTGATCATCCCTGGACTCCTTAACGCTTGTCTAAGAAAGACCATATCGATATCCGCTTCTGAAACGCAGCCGTGGAACGCCCTGAGCTTGATGATTTGGATCTTGTCGATTGGATTATACGTGCCTTCGCCGCTTCCTTGTTCTGGGTGCCTTTGATGATGAGTACCCGGACCTTGCAGCACAAGTCAAGCGCATCTGGAAGACTTTTCCGACGCTACTTGAACGAATCTTGTCGCGAACCGATCAACGAGTCGCAGCTCTCGATGAAGCCGATATTGAGCAAGCCGATGCTATTGAGGAGGATTCGGTCCATTCTCGACCACTGTCATCAGTCCGCGTTGGGCGCTCAGTCTTATCTCGCACCCTTCATGGTGAAAATGAGGGCAATGGGCTTCCATTCAGCTCCCAAGAGATGACGACCACGTTCAAAGGCTGCTTCGGGGCGCCTACGCCAATGATTATGACATCCCGAACACTTAAACGCTCAGGCACTCTGGCAGGCTCCACTGGCATAAGAAGTTTCCTTTACTGATCGGTATGTGATATCGTTAGCAATAGAATATGTCGTGAGTTATACTAACAACTTGCAACCGTTGGAGAGAGTATCATCGCTTTACGTTCAAGATTGACGATTACATCGAACTCATTGATGACCGTGACAACCAAGTGGGCGAGCCATGTCAACAGATTTTTGTGCCTTGGTCTCTCAAGTTCCTATAATCCTGCTGTAGCAGTCAGCAGCTGGTATGTCTCCAAGGTCGGGTGTTTTCATTCTGAACTGCAACTAACCGTATCGCTGGGTGATACTTCGTGGTTCATCGATGACTGGGTATCAGTCCTGGGTCTTCGTTGTTCATTGTGTTAAGCTGAGGTATGTCGATGACGGATCCTCCTCACGGCCGGACCATGCTAACAACGCAAAAGTTGACTTCGCCACATCGACCCAGTCTCCTCTGTTAAGCCCCGCCTTTCAGCCGACCGATAGCCGACCGGCCTTTATACCAAAGACCCAGACGTTAGATTAATTGAGCGTAGAGACAATAATGGTAATTCCTCTTCTGAGTCGATTTTCTTATGAATTCTATGCAACGGTGGAGAAAATTGGGTAAGCCGGTGAGGCAAGACGGTGACAGGACGGTGACAGGATGGTCGGGTAGTAGCCCAGGACGGCGACAAGACAGTCTTAGAACGTTTGCGCTGCTGATCTCTATAGTCCGGCGGATAGCTTATGTCGTGGACAAGTCTGCATGTATTTCGCTCTGTCAGAAATCAATGGACACATATAGTTATGCATCAAATGAGGTTTCCTAATCGGGCAATACCGGGGAGCGGAAAAGCGGGGCCGGGCCGATCTACGGTCGGTACGTACCTCCTATAGCACCTGTCTGGCTCGCGATTTTGGCACCCGGCACCCTTTGGCACCGCACCACCCCCCTACCACACTCTACTACGGCAATCAAGTGGAGTGGTGTAGTAGATCTGCACCATGACGGACGTTGATACGCCACATGGACGTCATTGACCCTTATCTACCGTTTCTGTATCCTGCTGCCAAACCAACAAGCCAACCATCCTTGCGAGCGTTATCTCACCGCAACGTTAATCTTGGGACCGTTCTGCTTCACCGTGTCTCAGATGTCACATTCCTGATGTCATCAATGGCGGAATCATACTAGGCTTTGTTGCCGAGTCCTGACTTGTTTGGCTTGTTATATGGGCAACGTCCCTCGTCGCCTTGCTGAGCTTTGGTGATGCAACTCCCAGGCTTGCATCTCTCTCCGTGTCCTTGGCCATGTCGACTCCGACGTCTGACCCCATCAACATCGGAGTCCCTTCCCGGGGTCGCCGTCACTCTATCCTGTCGGACTTCCTCCCTGACAGCCTGCCCGTGCCGTCCTCGTTCATCGCCACGTCGCCAATCGTCCGGGAGATTCTGAGCAGAGACATCGCAGATTGCTCGTCTGACGAGGGAGCTGATGACCACGAAGATGATGCGGTAGCTAGCGATGCTGAGTCGCAGCAACTCCACGCGGCCGATGCGAAGCTCGCCTTCCACCCGAACGGTGTCGCTTACGGATGCGGCTACTCGACGGTTCCCATCCAGGGCGTGGACTGTCCAGTTGCCAACCATCACGATCTAGAAGAATCCACCGATGCGGAGCTTGCTCTCTTGCGCGATAACCACATTATTCCTCCCAGGAACCCCTGGAAGACGTGGAAGGCCTCCTTCGTAGGACGCCTGTGCCGATCCGTGTTCGGCGCCAAGACCCGAGACCACGAGAGACCGCCTCTTTCGCAAGAACCATCCGTAGAGACCACTCCGCTACTACATGATGTGCGTGAGGACACAGACGAGTCTGAATCCGAGTCCGAATACGACTACACTCCGCCGACGCCAGGACCTAATGAAATACACGAACAATGGGAAGAAGCCGTGGCCGCTCATCATATCAAGACGACTTGGCAACGTGAAGCGAAGACGTTGGTGCAATATTCGGCGCCGTTGATTGCCACCTTTCTTCTGCATTATTCTGTGACCATTGGAAGTGTGCTTACCGTTGGCCGACTTGGAATGGGGGAACTGGCTGCGGTTAATCGTATGTGTCCTCGCACTCGGTACCCCCAACATTCACTCCTGATCGTGACCATGCACTAATCAAATACACAGTGGCCACGATGACGGCTAGTATAACGTGCTACGTTCCTGTGCAGGGCCTCGCAACGTGTCTGGATACGCTCTGCGCCCAAGCGTACGGGTCAGGCCACAAGCATCTCGTCGGGCTCCAGGCACAGCGCATGACCTGGCTGCTCTGGATGCTTATGGTACCCGTGGCCGTGGTCTGGTGGTTCTCGGAGCCAATCCTTAAAGCTCTCGTTCCCGGCGGAGAGACCGCGGCCCTCGCGGCTCTGTATCTGCGAGTTTTGATTGCTGGCATGCCTGGCGTCGCGGCCTTTGAGAGCGGCAAGCGTTTCGTACAGTCACAGGGCTTGTTTCACGCGACGACGTATGTTCTGCTCCTCGGCGCTCCGCTGAGCTTTTTGCAGAACTGGCTGTTCGTCTTTCGCTTTGGCTGGCACTTTTCCGGAGCCGCTGCCGCCATGGCGATTACTCAGAATCTACTCCCTGTCCTGCTGATCTTGTACGTGATGTTCATCCAGGGATCTGAGTGTTGGAAAGGCTTCAGCAGAAAGGCCTTTAGTAACTGGGGTGAGCTTCTATCTCTTCCATCTTGATGTGAAACTCGCTGACGGCTTGTCTACTACAGGTCCGATGATCAAGCTGGCGTTGCCGGGAATGATCATGATTGAAGCTCAGTTCTCTGTACTGGAAATTCTCACAATCGCAGCTGGTCGGTTTGGAACCGCACAACTTGCGGCCCAGAGTGTTCTCGTCACTGTGACATCCACTTCCTTCAACATTCCGTTTCCACTGGCCATTGCAACGTCGACTCGGATTGCGAATCTCATCGGTGCACATCTAAGTGATGCTGCACGACTGACTGCAAAAGTGGTACGTGTGGTCATCTCTCCGGCATCTTTACTCCATGTCAATTAATGTCAAGTACAGGCCATTGCCGCTGCGTGTATTGTAGGTCTGTTCAACATGACCGTATTCATCAGTCTCCGCAGACTGCTTCCAATGGCTTTCACAAACGACGAGCAAGTCATCGACATTGTGTCCCGTGCCATATTCGTCTGTGCAGTGATGCAAATCTTCGACTCCTTGGCAGCCGTATCTCATGGCATCCTCCGCGGTATTGGACGCCAGGAAATTGGAGGCTACGCAAACCTCTTCTCATACTACTGTGTGGCTTTGCCGATCTCCCTGTCGACTGGGTTTGCTCTTGGTTGGAAGCTGAGCGGTCTTTGGGCTGGACTTACAGTCGGCCTTGCTGTGTAAGTCTCACCACCGGGCTCCAACAACAAAGAGTCCGGTTTGTCCGTGCATCGGTGTGCTAAATTTCTCTAGTGTATCGGCGCTTGAGCTTTTGTATCTTCACCACGCAGACTGGGAGAGTGCTGTTGCTCAGGCTGAAGCTAGGATGTTATCTGAGAACGTCGACCTTGGAATTAAAGACTCAGAGATTAGACAATGAACACAGGCGTCTGGACTTAGAAATAAGAATGAGGGGTGGTTTGTTTTGCGACAGTTGAAAGTTCAGAAATGAAGTATGGAATATCCTCCTTCTCTAAAATGAGTTACGTAGTTGAACAAATATCTCAGGGGAATGTCTGTTCAGGGAGATGTAAGCACCAGCCCAATCTACATCACGTCTCATCGTCAACGCAACGTCGTCGCCGGTAAGCCTATTCTCCCCGGTCTGTGCGGCATGCAACCACGCAGTCTTCCGAGCTGCATGTAGGTATAGGCTGTTGTCTATGCGGCACTATGGTTGTGAGCTTAGCTCGGATGTGAAGAGGGCATCACCATCGCCTGAAGGGTAAAGAGAGTGGCCTACCCTGGACACTACTTCCGGCTCCTGGAGAATGTGACAGAGGCTTGCAGTCCAGAGCCAAGCGCACTAAGACCATTCAGTGCCTGGCGCCGGATAGCCGCGTCGCTTGTTTCAGCGCAAAAACCTCTTCGGGTACATTTGGTGGGTGGGGCGGATGGTTAGCCCCCGCTGCTGGACACCGTCACACTTCCGCAAGGCATCCAGCAATGGCGATCTCCTTTGGGTGGATGTTCATGGTGGGCGGAGTCTCGGAGAAGGAGCATGCTGACGGCGCACCAAGCCTGAAGGTGAGTCCCCTTGGCGCATATCTCCTGCCCAAGCCGCCCTGCACCTCCGCCTCGATGCGCGTCATGCCTGCCCTCGTCGCGCCAGGCTCCGTTTTGTCAGTGTCGTCAACAGTTAAAGTGGTTCGGAGGATGATGCAGAGGAGGAAGGAAACAATACCCGATGAAGACTGCCAGTAGCTGATGTAGGTAGGTGGGTACCCATTGATCCAGGCTTCCCGCTGTGGCTTCCCGCTGCAGCCGCCATGTAACAAAACGATATGCCCTGATGGAAGGAGGTGGAAGCGGAGGCAGAAGCAGAGGCACTTGCTCAGTTTGGAGGGAAAGGGATGCGTGGATCTATGACAGCCAAGAAGTACGAGGCTAGATAATATCGAAGAATGAAGTTGAACAAGCCGGCGGTTGAGCATGGTGATTGCGTGAGAGGCGTTGCGAATCATGAAGACAGTGGACGGACGGACAACCGCAGAGGTTATGAATAGACAGCCATGGACGACAATAAATGGCCACCTACAGCGGATCACAAGACACCCACCCCGGCCATGTGTACTTAGGTTAGGGTTAGTACTTCTGACTTCTCACTCAGAGAGAGGGATAGGGCTAGGTGTACCTGCCGCAGTGAATCACGCTCAGATCTTATCCAACCGCTGCCTGTGGGAGTGGCTGCCTGTGGGAGTCCGGCTTGCAGGTAGAGGTCCGTCGGGGAGGAGCCACCGGCCATGGCCCCACACCTTGACCAGCACTTCCCGATGTAAAACGAAAGGAACAAAGAAATCATCACGCAGAGTCTAAGAAGGAAAGTTCGCTGAAGGTGTCTTCCGCACACTCTGTGTGCAGGCCGCTCCGGTATGGAGACACTTTACTTTCTCTCTCCTCTTCACAACCACACTTCTTCTCTCCTCCACACGCACACACACGCACACACCTTCAATGCTCTCATCGTACTGTCGCTAATTCATACTGTGCTGTTTGTCTTGATTCCGTGCCCACACGCATCATTGGACATCAATTGCCCTCCTTTCTGTCTCTCTGAAAGTTTTGAACTGTAAGTTGAACTTACCGGCAAATCTTGGCCATGAGATCAGCGCTTCGAAAGTAAGTTAACGGATATAAGTAGGACACCGTGTCGCGGTCAGCCACGCCGACACTCTCCATCCAGTGCCCACATCGTACTTCGAGCGAATCTGCAATTCCTCTACGAACGGATTTCTGCGTCGAACACAACATGAACCCTTCTACCAGTATGCCTCGGCTCCCAGATTCGTCTCCGCCGAGCGACGAGGAGCAGCAGCAATACTACTATGGCCTCTCGAGTCGACCTCAGTTGGTAGCCCGATCTAGCTTGGATCCGTGGCAACCCCAGCGTGCCTGGGGGTGGCCGAAGTACAAGATACTCAGTCCCGCCGGGCAACACGTCATTGTCGACCTTTGGAACGATTCCGCTGGGCCCCTCCGTCGTGATATTGTCCAGGCCCTCGAGAGCGTGAATTGGACCGCCATTGACATCCTGCGAATCGGCATTGACCGTACCTCTCTTTCCGCCGATGAGACCGATACTCCTGAGCATGCGATCACCTTCTTCATCTCAGTGGTGCCGAACTCGACATCATTTCAGCAAGGCTTTTCCATCGTCATGCAGTGTCGGCAGATCTTGCAGCGTCATGGCATTGACGATATTCACTGTGAGATGAAGGAATCCGAAGTGTTTTGGTGTGCGTCCCCAGAAACAGCGCCGTTGACCGCTCCCAACCTCCTCACTGAACCTGTGCACCCGCATCTGGAAGAGAGCGACATGGCAATGGCCTCTGTGTACCTTGGTGCCTCCATTGCGCCTTCGGATCAGCCGTCTCGCCGAGGGACCAAGGGGCTGTATCTACGCCAAAAGGACACTGGGGCAATCCTCGCCTTGACATGCCGACATGTCGTTTTCGGAGACTCGTTTCCCAATCAGGAGTATCGGCATCGACAGAACGACACCACACCACGACGAACAGTGTTGCAACCTACTGACGAGACACTGGAAGCCATGAAAGAGAATGTTCCGTTAAAGAGCAGGATTGCAAGAGAATGTATTGACGCCATTCAACGCACCAAAAGGCCCGACGAGACGAAACACCGCGAGATCATGCAGCATGAGGCCGCTCTGAAATCTTTCCAGCAATGGCAGAAAACCCTTGACGACCTCACCGACCCAGCCATGCGAGTTATTGGTCATGTCATCTTCTCCCCCGCTTTCGGACTTGGCAAAAGCGTCTCCGGCGAGCCGCGACTAAGAGACTGGGCCCTCATCGAAATACACCCTGGAAAGCATGAGCAGGCCTTGGATCTGCTTCACAACGAGATCATGTTTACCAATTCGAAGTATGAGAAAATTCTGGGTGTACAAAGCAGGGAAGCTCCCAACATTACGGTGTCCTTGGACTACACGATGGCAGCATACAACAAGGTGAGGCTGCATGGGACGATTCCCGAACACGAAATGAAGCACCCTAAAACCTGGAATGTCGCCAATGATCGAACTATTATGGTCGCCAAATTCGGTTCCACGAGCTTTCTCACCGTCGGTTTTGCCAACACTGTCAAGTCTTTGACGCGAGTACCTCTTCCGAATCTCAAAGTTATTTCCGAAGAATGGTGCATCATTGGACGCAAGAACAAAAGGGGGCCTGGAAGAGAAGCATTCAGTCTCGCAGGAGACTCTGGCGCGTGTGTATGGGACGTTCAAGGGCGCATCGGGGGAATTATGGCCGCGGGGGGAGGGAATCGGGATATGGGAGCTCATGATGTAACTTATGCTACTCCTATTGAGTGGCTTCTGGACGACATCAAGGGTCATGGGTTTGATGTTGAGTTACTCTAAGTGTTTAGGGCTTTATGGCATGGTTGCTCATAGGAGGCTAACTTCTTTTACTCTAAATTGCAGTTCGTTCTTTTGAGACAAGTCAAGTTTCCTCTGAATAGGTGTGATTCACTTCCGGAAATTTGCATCGTATGAGGATCTGGGTCGTTCTTCGTTTCTCTACTGAAGGCCACTTTAGGTATTAATGGCTGGAAGATTGTTTGTCACTCTGCCATCTCTTGGTTGGCCCCTAAATGGCGCCATCGTTGAGCCATCACTAGCACGAGGGACGGTCACTGCAAACTCAACTGCCACAACCATATTAGTACATCAAATTTGTCATAATATAGGATTGTTTCATTTGTTAAGCCTGCGCTTTCTCCACGACTCAGCATCTGTTTGCTGACTTGTTTCAGTACTCGCCCTGTACTGGCGGAAGCGAAGGTCTATGTACAAACCCAGCACTCTCGTTCATAGAACGGTCTAGTGAAGATGCTTTTGGGCTTTTCCACGAATCCGATCTGTTCCTTTGTTCCAGAGTACAAGTTGCATGACCCAGCGTAAGCCGGGCCAAAGAATGAAAACAATTTGCACCTGTCTTGCACCTTGCACTTGAGAGCGCAGTCCTCGAAAGGGATATTGTCTGATTGGCCGATTTGGTACGGGCCTGTTTGGCCATCTGCACTCCCGTAGGTGCCACACAGCTGCCCATTAACCGGCGGGCTGACAAGCGTGCACGGCGGATCGTATTCCACGATGCTGATATCGTCGAATCGGATCTCTGCATGTTTGAAAAGAGGTCCTGAGGGGCTAAGCCGCATTCTGAGCTGGCCATCGGCTGGGTTCGTTCCAAATGTGATGACTCGTTTCTGGTACACATTGGCCGGTGTTGCAGATCGGGAGATGTCCTCGGCAATGCCACCGCTCGTATAGGTCGTAAATTTGACGCCCCCTCCACCCATGTCTTGAACATCCGAGAATGCCCACCAGTAAGTAAGAATGTACGTCTTTGTCTTGTCGAGGCCAGAAATGGGCTGGGTGAGGGCCCACAAGCCACCGGTCCCAGTGGATGGTGTTGGTAATGTCACCACACTGGAATTGGGTGGTTAGCTTAGTTAGCACGGCTTGAAGCAGGGCACCCACATGGAATAGCGTCCGGAATGCGCGTATGCTGGGTTATCGACAAGTGTGACACCTCTGCCCAGCGTCCATGGTTCCCCGGTGTAGCCGCCGCCAACCGACATCTTCTCAAAACCACCATTGATGAGGAAACCAGTTTCAGTGGGCTCTGCGTCAGCCGTCGTTGTACTAGTCGTGGACTCTTCTTGAGTGGTTGTGCTGCTAGTTGTGTCCTCGCTTGCTGTTGTCTGCTTAGATGTAAGAGTGGAAGACGTTGCCGTTGAGGTGATGTCGGATATTAGGATTGTAGTGGTTGATTCGAGCGACGTAGGAGATAGGTCCGTGGTCAAATCAGTGCTGCTAGATACGGTAAATGAATTTCCTAGCTCGGAAGTCAGAGAAGACGACTCCGTGGATGCAGTAGAGTCAAGACTCGGTTTGCATGGGCCTGCGCTGACCTCCCAGCCAAGCAGACCCACTGCAAGAGCAGCCAGAGGTGTCAACGAAAACATTGCTGAACACTTGTATCAGAAAAGATTTCCTGCAATAAACAAAGAGCTGGCTGTTATTAAAGAGGGAGGCCTCGTCTTTTAAGAATCGCGGAATTCGCGTCTCGAAGCGGGTGGGCCCATGTTAGCACACGAACTATCGTTTCCATTTGCTGCAATACGGTCTTGCACCCACTGAACTATTGAACGCCACCGGTAATAACCCCCGAGAAATCCATCGTCCGAACCAAGTAAGGTTAGCTTAGACTACACAACGCAGGGCTCAGTGCGGCGCGTTCTTTTCTACGCGCTGTGATTCCGCGGCTCCTGAGAGAATTAAGGGGACCAGAGCTAGCTGCGGCTGAGCTAAAGCCATGTTGCTTCCGGAGGTGGCGTTGCCGCATATTGTCGAACGGGAAGGCTGCGAAAGACTAATATTATATGCTCAAGACTTCTTTCAGTGAAAGTGGGCGACTCCATAGGCATGTGGTCAGTTTGCCTTGCAGTTAAATGGCCAAACACGACTTTCCAGTCGGGTACGATCCATCCTTGTTGCCAACACGCGCGTATCTTCTGTCACTTCCTCAAGCAATACAGTGTTTAAAATCCTAGAAGGTCTTCGCAGATGGAGTGAACGTGGCGTGGCTGATCTAGGTGTTATTGTCGACATGGCCGACATCGATGCGTCGCCAGTAAAAGTGACAGCGCCGAGAGTACTGTATGTCAGGATCCCGGCAGTTGCGCATAACCGTGGATGGCATATGGCGAAGTAAAGGGCAATGCGTGGTTAAACTAGAAAAACCGAAAGAGTAGTTCGGCGCATAGCTTTGTGGTGTTCATGTGGTGTTCATGCGGTGTGGTGATGTTTTGTGGAACAGACGGGATAAAATGCGGGATAAAATGGAATTCAGCGGATGTAGGATAAAGGACTTGTTCTGGAACCCATTGTGAAGGAAGTCGTTCAAATAGACAAAGAAAGGACCAATGAACAGCAGATAACCCGTATTGAAGCTCGTGACTCCTCCTTGGCAGAACAGTTGACGATGATCTGCTGGGCAAAGTTCGGCTCTGGCTGGCCATGCATAGTAATAATAAACAGGGGAGGAAGCGGCCTGGTTTCCTATACTCTGGATCACGAAGCCATCGGGTGGATTTCTGAGATGAGGAGTACTGTCTCAAGTCTAGAAGTCAGCGATTACATCGTTATCCCGAACACTGCATCCTACGGCAACTTAGAGACGCCGTCTCCGGCTTCTGAAGACTATTTTGGAGGAGGGAGAAGCCTGGATGGCTTTCAAGATTAGTTATCTTAATTGGACTCACTCACTTCCTGTATTATCAATAAGATGACTGATAGAAAGGAGCTGAACACACCCGAGTCCCATTTGCCGACGCGAATCCCACTCAAGTGCCGCTACCAGAAACACGACACACGCCACCATTTGAACAGAACTAGTTGGCCGTAGGGGACATCTTTGCCACTGCTTGATCTGCTATCTCGTGGGCTGGATCAGAGCCTGGAGACTCCATACCAGTCTTCGGTGCTGGACTGGTGGGCTTGCTTGCCGCTTACTCAACTTTCATCAGAGGTACCTCACGGGTCTATGTAGTTGACCACGCGCCAGACCGATTCGAGCTCGCCTCATCTTTGGGTGTTATCCCTATTAACTTTGGCGGGAGTGATCCCGTGGAAAAGATTCTGGCACACGAGCCAAATGGTGTCATGAGATCGGTCGACTGCTTTGGTATGGAGTCTTTGCATGTCGATCTTGAGATCGTCGAGGATATCTTGATCCATCAGATAGTAGCCGTAGCGCACCATCCGCGGCGTTGGCGTCGTTGGCATCTATCCTTCTGGTCCGGAATCCACCCGGGCGCCTAGAGGAGGCTCTATTTCGCTCAACACCACTCTCGACATGACACAGTTCTTCAGCAAACGATTGTCAATCAAACCTGGCTCTCCAGAGCTTGTTTAGCTGATCGTCGCTGGCACGGCTCATTCTATTTTCATCACTTCCTCGAAAATTAGCATTGAGGCTGCTGAATATTACCAACGCTTCAATCGCACCCAAGAGACAAGGGTATTTACTCATTTTCCTTGGTGGAGTATTATAGAGTAGAGGTATCTACCTAGGAAAGAATCCTAATGATAAGAGGAGGATGTTTCAGGCACCTCCTGTCACCACATGTTGGATCTTGTCACAAGATGTCCCTGTCGTTGATGGCTGTGACGCTGTTGTCTCGAATTCGTTAAATGGATTGGGGCGAAAGAAATCACCAATCATGTTTTACAACTTAATCGAATCTTTGCTCCTCAACGCTTACTTTAGTTAATGATGGCGGTTGGGACTAGAACATGGCTCTGGCGTGACATTGATTTATCGTGTAAACAAGTGTTATTTACTAGTAACGACCGTTATTCAAAAAAGAACGACTATCATCTGCAAATCTGGACCTCCCCTGTCCTAAATGATCGTGGGCCAAGATATGAACGACGCAAGGCCACTTTGTATATACCATCGCACCCAGAAGTGGCCCCGGGTGCGTTAAAAGACATGTTCGAATGGAATATGCACAAGAACAGACATTGTCGACCCAGATCGTGGATAGAATGTCTCACATTGGACTTGAACACCCTCACTTAGGCGTTCTTGACGCCCTCAAAAGTAGTTCGCATCTTCTCGTAGTCCTCGGCGCTCAAGTTGTCGTACAAAAGACAAGCAGAGCCACAAGGCTGAGGAACTGGTCCACCAACCGCATCGCCGTCGAGGACAGTAGCCAGGTTCATACAACTGGCAGGGAGGCCATCAACTTGGACACCTAAATACTTGTCAGTACGCGGAGCAAGAGCTTCAAGTCGAGTTACTCACCGTTGTTCTGAACTGGTCCCTGGACGTTGATGTGAACCGACTCCTGGGCAAGGTCGGTGTAACAGCGGTCGAATTCATGCTGAGGAACTCCAGCAGGGGCTGGGAACTGCTGCTGACGGCCGAAAAGAACGGCGCGCCTCTTGTCGCCACCCACGTTTGCGGCGATAATGGCGCCAGCGAAGGAGGCACCAGCCGAGCCGACAGCGGCGGCAGTCTGGAGAGCGGCCGAGACGAAGAGTGGAACGACGATGGGAGGGCATTGGCACTGCTGGGCCAACAGGAGGACAGCAGTGGCGCCGCCAAGTGTCTTGAATGAGATGGAGACCATGATGAAGATTGTAAAAGTTGAGGTAAAAGTTTCAGGTAGGAGCTGTGGTAAGATATTGGAGGCTTGATTGAGCTGTTGTTGTGGCTGTTGTGGTTGTTGTGTTGGATGTCTGGAGAGAATGGATGGAGAGGGAGAGAAGCTGGAGTTTATATACGTTGGGCTCTCTTACTTTCTGTTTTCTCATGATCGAGATGCCTTCTTCATCGATCGGTGAGGTTGCACATACACCACATTCGAAATGAGTATCAAGTTTCGACCTCGTCGCCCGACTACAGCGTCATTACTCTCCTAAGCCCCAGTCCCACATGAACCTCAGTCTCAGTTTCTACCCCCATCTCAACACAGTCCACACGATACGGGTATATGACGCTATCGTGCTTAGAATAATCCTTCTGCCTGAATCCATGTTGCAGGAGGATCGAGGCTAATAGTCTTGACATGGCGCGTGGAGGGTGCAATGCGTGTTTCGGCCAAGCATCCTGAAGTGATCAACAGGTGAAGGAAGGTAGACAGCATCACAGTCTACGAGTTTTCATGGAGCTTTATCGGAGCTGCCATGCAGTGCTAAAATCTTACACGGCGATCGATCAGTTCAGCTGGCGGATCAGTCGCGCCCGTTCCTGAGCCACCCCCGAGCTTCCGGAAATCATACGTTACAACTACGACGTAATGCGTACATCATAACTACAATTGTACTGGGCACCCAGTAGCCTGGCAGGGCCATACAGTCCTCTATAGTAGAGCTATAATATACAGGCTCAGATAAAACGGTGATAGTGTGATCCGATCCAATGTAATGAGAACGTCCGTGGGCGGAACTCGGTGCCAATTGAAGTTCTCATAAACGTCATCAATGTGATTAGGATGCATCCCCCTGTTGTGATTGCCTCAGAGGGCTCTACTAACCTCTGGGTAGGATTAGAACAAAAACAACAATGCGGAGAATGTCGATCACTATTTCTGGGCAATGTCAGTCAACCAATCCAATGTGAACATTCGAGCATGTGATGGGGCTCAACAACTGCCGAGTGAAGTTCACATAGAGGTGAAATCCTACTAGGCAACATTATTTCTATATTCAAACTATAATGTCCGGGGTTTGTATTCCTCCTGCAGTTGCTTGCGTGCGTAGACGGGGAAGACTGACGGATCGTCGGGAGCTGGATCCTTCGAAACCTTATGTCTCACTCATGCCTTTCGAAACGCCCCGTGCCAACAGACGACTTGCCGTTCTAGGTCAACCAAACGCTCTAAATGCAAGCATGCAAATCCTTTCCCGGTCATCGACTAGGACTGCGCCTCTGTCGACCAAAAGAAGCCCGAGACACTTCAGAATCCTTCCTTCCCCCGCTTTTAGGCTTAGAGGAACATTCATTATCCAGTCATAGTTTGTCAAGGTTTCTCAAATTAGGAAACGTGCAGCGAGTCATGTCGTGATCGACAATTTTGACCCATGTCCCAAAGTTCCAGAAGCGATCGACAGAGTCTGACGCGGCCAGGAAATGCCCGACACTGCGCAAGTGCATCATGCTTATCAGTTCGACGAGAAGCTTCATAATCCCACTCTCTGAAGAGGCGAATGCGTGAGTTTCCATCTGGTGGTCGAACCCAATTGTGAAAGGAGCCATCAACAGAACAATGGATCTCAAGCCAGTCAGCCCTCTACTCTATTATGTGGCGGCGAGTTTGCTGACGATTGCCTCCATGAGGCTTCGCAAGCCCGCCCGCGCATTGACGTTGGGGCCGATTTGGCTACTTACCATTCTCTCTCTGACCTTATCAAAATACATCTCTTGGCCTTTCGGGGCCAACAGCACTTTTGCCAGCCTGGCAGTCTTTTACCTACCATACACCGTCAAGCTCCTGGTCATAGATGAGCTACATGTTAGCCCAGAGCTGTCTTCAACTCCAGCCGGCTTTGTCGATTGCTACAGAGCATGGAACAACCCGCGAAAGCTCCCTCTACACTATTCAATTCTCGACAAGAAAGCATGCACCAGAAAGTCCCGGGTCGACTTTGCGCTGCGGCGAGCCTTGAAGGCTATTTTTCTGTGGACTCTTGACAGCCTTGTTTTCCAAACAGCGCTCTTCAAGGCTTTCTCTCATGTGGCTATAACCGACTTTGCACCCGAGATGGAGTTTCCCTCCATGAGGTTATCCTCACAGCAATTTTTCCTCCGGTCCGTCATGTCAGTTCAGTGGATCTGGAGCGCCTACTTCTTTCTGGAGTTTTATCACTGTCTTTTGGCTTTGATCTTTGTGTCGATCCTTGGCTTCGACCGCCCTGAGGAGTGGCCAGCCCTCTTTGGAAGTCCGCTTGAAACTCGGAGCATTCGAGGCTTCTGGGGGCGCTTCTGGCACAGAGTTACCATACCTACGTACAGTTACTACTCGGTACTTATCTGCCGAAATGTGATTGGGGTAGAGCCCAGGTCGCGCTTGGAAAAGACTATGATACCCATGTTCATTTTCACAATGTCCGGGCTTTCACACAGTCTGGTCGGTTGGGCGATAGGAGATGCAGCACTTCACAGAGATCTTCTATTTTTTGAGATGAATTTCCTAGTCGCTGCCGTGGAGACGATGGCCATGAAGACAAAGCTTTCTCGTATGGTCAAGGAACTTTTTCCGCCGTTACCGATGGTTGTCTCTCAGATTGCGGGCATGGCTTGGGTATTTGGTTTCTTCTTTTGCGTAACCCCAAGTTGGATGTATCCCAAGGTTTATGCTGCACTTTCTGGGTTGTTATGAGGATGCTATGACGTTTTATTGTTGAAATATTCAAAATGTACATAAAATCCGGAATGTCGCTTTTCGTATCTTATGCAAGTAAATATGAGAGGTGAGTGAGCAAAATCTCAAATCATGATTCGAACATCAAGTGCTGATATCTGTTTGAGGCTTCTATCATGTTATTCATGCTCGATTATTTGCTCAGCTGGTTGATAAAGCAAGTCCAAAAAGCCCAGCAGCTGCCATGGATTTTGCAACAAGATCACCATCCATCCTATAAGTGGGATATAACCTCGAACAAACCCAATAATTTGGTTTCGATAGATGTAGGCTTGGTCATCCAGGTATAACGACACATCGTCTACTTCATTGTTATCCCCTTTCGTTCGGATAAGCTGCCTAGACTACGTCAGTGTGTGAGCAAATATGAAAGCGTAGAATGCTGTACCTCTGGTCAGGCCTCTCACTATCTTGATAAAGGACCTGAATGATTCTGTGTACCATGGGAAATGGTGTGCCCGGTAGCCAACATACAGATAGATCCCCTACACTGGCGGGGTAGTTGTTGTTGGATATGAACAAAATGTCTCCGGGGTAGAATGCCGGTACCATTGACTCGGTTGTAACGACGAGGACCGGAAAGGGTGTGTCGGCCCACAAAGAGAGGGCTTTCCATGCCATGAAACACGCCGAGATTACTTGGGCCAACCCAAGAATGTTACTAAGTACAGATCTTGTCTGAGACAACATTGTGGCAAAGTCCTGAAAAGCGTAGAAATCCACGGGGCCTGAAGCACAGGCTGTTGGACTGGGGCGAGACGGGAGGGTCGTGAGTCGAGCAGAGTTCTGGAGCAGCTCCTGAGCAAGCCTTGGGGCTTACGGTGGACCAGCGGTGGTTTCTTGCCGAATATACTGCGTAAATAATCACTGCCGCGTTTTGGGGGTTGCAAAGGAACAAGGCACCAGCGTTGCATGATCGGCACGGGTTGATCGGCGATGAAGCCTGAACAAGGATTGCCAGACCACAGCGGAAAGGAGCATTGCCGACGACTTATGACGTACCAACCATTTCTGTAAGCCTTCCAATACGTCGTTTTAAGCTTAGAACCAGGGCGGCTAACTTGCGCGCGAAGGATTTAGAGTGGCGCCTCCGGAAGGATTACTATGGTTCCAGAGCATAGCCAGGGGATCGTCGCACTGCCACTCTTTCTCCCACACGTGTATGTCGCAGATGAAACCTGGGGGTCTTGAACCACGTCAGCTGTCACGTGAAACAGGCCCTTAGCTTGAAGGTTGTTTTTTAGGTCGATATCTCGTTGGTTCTACAATTCCCTTTTTCACCAAAGCATCGTTGCCATCCTTTGCACAACTCATCTACATCACAATGCAGTCAGACTCTGCATCCCGTGACTTTTCTCCTCCTTTCTATGGCGTCCTAGAGCCGGTCACCCTGGTGCTAGCGGGTCAATCCATCGCTGCCGAAAGAAACCCATCCGTGCCTCTTTACCAGCTCGGCCGAGACGTCACTACACTATCTTCAAAGCCCTCATCTGCCAAATTCGAACGTGTGGAGTATGAGGACGAGGATTTGGCAAAAGCAGGAAGCACAGCTTCGCTTGACCAGGAGTGCCGACATCTCTTCTATCTTACACACCCATTGGGCGCCCGATACCGAACTGACGTGTCTGCATATTATATCACGTCCGCATCACCCCTAATGCCTGGGAATGTCTTGCTTCAAGTCTCTAAGGCACTGCTACAAAAGCCAGAGTTCAAGGCGATTCTTAGCCCGGGAAAGACGTCGGCAGACAGTGACCTATTCGACACAGAAACTCCCAAGACTCTATTCCACGTTAAACCAAAGTGGAAGGGTGGACAGTATCAATGGATTGACTCCGACGGGCGAAAGGTAGCATACGAGAGCAGCAAGAGTAATGAGCACAAGCTGGTTATTTTAGAGCCAATGAACAGAGTAACTCGGGATGTCTTGGCTGCTTTGTGGGCGCTTAGACTGTGGCACGATGTAGCCGAGAGCAGAACCGCCAAGAGAGAAGGTACGGCAAAACAGCCTGACTCATATTCTCCACGGCTTTTGCTAACAGTCTTTTTAGAATTAGAGAACCTTACCGCGCCTGAGACGCCATCACCCTATCCAGACATGAAGTGGGTCAAGCGAACGGGAGTTCTGGGGGCGGCTGCTGGAGCAGGAGCGTGTTGATATTTGTATACATCGCTTTTTACTGTTGAGAGGGAACATAGAGTGATTTGGAGGTAATTGAGGCTTTTCTTGATATCATTTATTAACTTGATGACATTGTCGAAACTGCTATGGAAGACCGGGTTTGCGAAGAGCGGACTAACATGGAAGCCTCATCCAATCTAGCGACAACCACTGTAGTAACCTGATTTTCGGGTTTAAAACCAAGCGGCCCCTATTCTTAGGTGAAGAGCTGTCTGGATCAGGCACACATATCAGTTCCAGAGCCGACAGCCTTTCTCAGAACTGCCAGATCTCCCGTCACACCCACTCCGTCGCCTAACTACCCTGTAGGGTAGGTAGAATGAGGCCGAAATTACTGAGGGAACTCTCCACAAATATGACCGGGTTATCCCAAGCGAGCCTAGTCGTGGAATAGTACTACGTAGGTCTGACAGTGGTTGCCTTGGCAAATCCTTTGCTTTGACAACTCCTCTATAATCTGACTTCAAATAAAGACATGAGACTTTAGAACAGCATAAGCGACAAGCACATTCCGACTTTTCTCGTCATGGCGTCCGTCGAGTCCCTTCCTAATGAGATCTCCGCTGCCATCGCTCACCAATGTTCTTTCGACGCCCTAGCCCAGCTAAGCCTCACATGTAAGCGCCTCAACGCCATCGCCCAGCCTTGCTTATGGAGCGACATTGAGCTTCACGAACAGGGCTTCCACGAGTCTTCCGCAGAGCTCAAAGCTCCGGCGCCTTTCAAGCTCCCTTCACAACGGGCCTACCATAATGGGGGGGAACGAGAATGGCCCCAGGACACGCGTATCAAGGCGGAGAAGCTGTTCAAGATGTTCCAGGCTCTTCACCGCCATGACGAGACCAAGCTGGAGGAGCTTGCTAGCCGAGTCAAGAATCTATGCACTGTCGTAGATCCCACGTGGCGACCGGATGCAGATGAGGCTGACAACCCTATTCCTGTCTGGTATCTGTTGCCATACTTCACGAACCTCGAGACTCTCGAGCTGCATGGCGATTGGCACATCACAGAAGAGACCGGTTCTGACATAGAAGGCCCTCCCCTGGCCAAGCTCCGTTTCGCAAAACTCCATGCCTACTTACCCCGAGCTGTTGGGACCTACGTCCTTCGGTCTGGCGCGATACTTGAGCGCCTGGAACTCGGCATGCTGGACCGGCCTATCTCGACTAATCTCGCCTACAACTCGCATTTCAGGCCCGAAGAAAACCTTGGCAAGGATGGAGACTCGGACTACGGGAGCTTGAGTGGCGATGCCGTCATCCCTCGACCGCAGGGCGACTTCTTTCCTAGTTCGCCTGTGTCGCTGCCAAATCTGCGGCATTTATACTTGTGCAAAGCTTCTAAAAGCGGACAACTGCACACTGCCTACGATTACACTTTGTCTTCACGCGCGGAGCGGGCAGCCCTAGAGACCTGGCGAGAAATCCTCCTGACCTCGAGCCCGACACTGGAGACGTTGGTGCTGGACCACAGGCCAGGGGCCGAGTATATTGAGAACGACACATATACGGAGGCGGAATATCTCCGAGAGGAAAAGTCCGGCAGTGGAGACGTGGCACTAGTTGCGATGATTGAAGGCGTCCTCTTTGAGAAAGATGCATTCCCAAAGTTGAGACAAGTATATCTCAACGGCCTGGTAGTCAGTCATACCTCTGATGGAGGACCATTGGATCTTGTTCCGGGTGGGAGGCTCATGCGACGCCTGCAGCAGCGCAAGGTTAAGTGTGAGGCTAGGCTGGGAAGATGGTGTTTCTTCGATCACGACCATGGGGCTACTGATTGGGCAACTTGGGATGGTGATAGCGATGATGATGATGATGATGATGGTGAAGTAAAGTGGGATACTGTATTGGCGAGTGTGTGAGTAGACGTTACATGACACTGCTAGGGTGGGCATGATTGGCATCGGCCATGACATCGTATGCTTCTACGTTGCGAAGGGACGCTCTGCAACCTCGACGATTCTAGGTTCTTTCTGTCTTGGAGGAAACCGGTGGAACAACTGACAGTACTATCCGCACGCACTCAATTAATTCTTCAGAAACACTACTAAGGACCAGCTCATACCGGCTTGCCCCTCAAACAATTGACTAGACGAGCGGGACTTGGTCATTACTTATGGAGTGAGCGCTTATTGATTAGTAACCTGTTAATTATATTATAGCTTAGAAAACTAACTTAAGCTATATAATATAATTACCTAAAAATATAATAAGCTAGATTACTAATTCTATTAGATTACTAGGATTATAGTATAATCTAGGTAATTAAGTGAATAGAATTACTTAGTAATCTAATGCGATCTAGTCTCTATAGTTCACTATATAGAATATACTTATTTATATATCTCCTAGAAATAAAACGATAGCTTTTAATTCTATAATCTCTTAGTTATCTTAAGATATTAGTATATTACCAAACGTGATAACTAACCGGCTCAGCCTTAACGCTCTGTCCTTCTGCTAATTTAAACCTCCGGTTTATCCCTTGGGAATCAAATCGTCACATTTTGTATCCTGCACGGCTTTCTATATGGTGTCTACCGTATGTTTTAGCTCTGCCTTGATACTGTTGAGTGATTCCGTTGTATTTATTGCGGTCGCGGTCGCTTTAATTCGAGCCAGGTTGAGCGCATCGTGGACGTGCTTGAGGTCGGGTATATTTTGCAGTTTGAGGATAAGCGAGAGAGAGCCTATGATTATGACTTTCGCTAGTTATAGCGGAACAGACCGGTCCTTCTCGCGTTCGATGCTCTGGAGCGCTTCGCGAAGTTAGTTGCTGAGGTACGTGGCATGCTCGCGGAGATCGGTTGGCCACGCCCCATCTTTGGGCTACGAGGTCGCCATGGCGATTGATCTGCACTGGGCGATGCAGCTACCGCTGGGCTTCTCAATTGACCCTTCGAAACAAGGTGACAGTGCTGCAATAGGCTGTTCTTTTCAAAAATTTCGTTCTCGCTGGTGATGTTTTCTTATGCACCTCTTTGATATGGGAGGTATAAGTATAAGTCAGACTTACGTTTCTGCCAAACTTACAACGTGACCGGTAAAGGTTGGTCCTCACCGCCTGCCTAACCGGGCCGAGAACGGGCTGAAGAGAAGAGTGACGTGACCGAGTGTTGAAAATCAGGCTACCTTAGTTCCAGTCATCATCTTCTCGAATCTCCGGTAGCAGTTGATTTGACATCGGTACCGGTTCCTCTCAGTCTGGATAAGGAATCCTGGAAATGGCCCCCGAAGCCCTTAATAACAACGCCCCAAGCCATGGACAAATGCCAGCAGCGCCCAAGCGAATACTTGTCCAAACAAAGACCCATCTCGTACCGGGAGAGGATAGTTTTGGGAAGCGCATGTTCATGCTAGATCGTATTTGCCAAGAACAGTGGAACCGTGACTACGATCCTGCTATAGACCGTTGGAACACGTATGGCGCGCGGTTTGGTTACGACAACCGTCGTTGTTTCTTCCTTCTCGACCACGGTTTCTCACGGAACGACGAGGAGGTACTAATTGTATGGTATGAGTGGACAGGAGAGGCCTTGTTAGATCCCCCTCATTTGAATGGATTCGTTATACCTGGCTAATTTCTTTGACCAGAAAGCCTTTACTAAAGCCACTACCTCCCGAAATGCAAGCAAGGCTCAGAGACTACCCGTTTACGCGACCAGTCGTCCAAAATTTGCCGCGGCGGCCCCCCCCCTGACGACATTTCCAGACGTCACATTATTCAAAACAAACTCGAATCGTTGATGAAGCTCTCAGAGAATGAGATCAAGTTTGTTCAGGAGCATCCTGACCACACTCAATGGCTCAAGGATCATATTGAGCCTCGATTTTGGTCAAGATATGAATCAGCTGCTAGTTCGCTCAAACGATTCGACAATACTTCAGGCTGACTTGTCTCACAATGTTGTGCTGTGGCCTGCCGCAATGTTTGTACTAAATTAGCTTATCTCTTCAAACTCTATAGTGATAAAAATTACCACTACGATTGACGCAAGTAGCAATACATCATTCAATAAACCCACCATCCGACACATCTTTATCGGTCATCTCAAATCACGTCTCCTCGTCCCCATGCACTAATAAGCGCCTGACCCCCACGCTTGGCCACGGCTGCCTCCCCGTTGACTCAACAACAGCCCAGGCGGATGAGACCCCATTGACATCTGCATTTTCTAGGCACTGTTTCTGTATAGGCCCTTTTTCAGTGGATGATTGGATCTCAGTGCCATACTCCTTGACTGACAATAGGCTAGTCGCCTTGCTAGCCGCCTTGCACAGCCCCATCTTCGAGACGAAACATCCGGAAAGGAGTCGAGAGTTGGTATTTGGCAATTTTCAACGCTTCTTGCTGCCAATAGCGTGAGTGCTTTCGTGAAGGACTTCCTTGACTTCCTATGCCGTTCGAGTGTGAATGGCTCTCATCAAGCAAAGTAGCAAACCTACGAAAGGGATGTGACCTCAAGCTAGCTTATTTAGCAGCAGGTATCCACTATCATTCACACTACGGATTTGGAAATTGAACAAGCGCCGGTATCATCGCTCTAAACACCACCACGCACCCCAATATTATGTTCCAAGCCTTAAGCGCCCAATTTTCAGCCTGGAACCTTCTAAGATATTGGCCGTCCATATGATTGACCACGTTACGCGCCTGGTCTTCAATATGGCCGAGGTGCTCTAAAACGTTAGCAGGCCAACTGATATACCTACTTAAGCGCCGATGCTAAAAATAAATTCGATCAATTCACGATGCTGCTAGACTGTAAAACCCGCTCTAGAATGTTATATATAAGAACGATGTTAATGAACCTTCTTTCCATTGATCAACAGCAGCCCACGATTCTGTGTTTGAGATCAATCGTTTGGTCATTATTTTGTCGCAGATTCTAGCCTGTCTACGATTTCTTGGACTCGGACAGAACTTCCACATCGTTAGTACATTATTCCTGTGTTGTCACTTCAGTGAGAATGGAGCGTCGTGGGTGATCATAATGGCATATGTGCTAATTATTGCAGGTCCGCTATGAGCAGGCACGGGTCGCGTGGAGGTGCCCGAACAATGCAGTGGTTGTTATGGAAGCGGCGAGGTTCTGTTCCTCAACCCGAGTGATAGGGAAGAAGAAAAATAAAGTGTTGCGATTGGAGTCGTGGTTGTCGATGGTGCGGTGGGGATATAGGTACCACTTGGTTGAAGCCATGTCGATCGTGTCATGGATCCGGCACTGTCATCAGAATTGTCACCGAGCGATGAAGGGTCGAGTGTGCTTGTGCGTATTGACTGTGGAGTTGGACAGTCTTGGTAAATATTATGAGAAGGGGAACAGTCTTTACTGCGTTTTGGTTTTAAGTTCTGACTATACATTGGCTCTTGTCTGTTTTCTGTTTTTCAATCTTTACTGCGTATTAGCTTTCATTATTAGAGTAGCACTGCTAATGTCAGCAAGATCGATGGGAATGAATGATTATAAGTGTTCGTTTGCTGGACAGCTATGTACAGGTACCAATTCTTTCATCCTTTTGCAATCTCGGCGGCGCCGGTCCGACATGCCTTGGCTATCCGCGTGTCATGCAGCTGTCAAGGAAATGTTTAAGAGGCTAGTAGGCTGGTCGCTTTGGTCTGGATATCTATACCGTCAGCGTATCAACTGGCAGCGATAAAATGCTTGACGACCTGTTCAACAAGCTCCCTCCACGATGCGTTGTCTTACTAGAGGATATTGACACCGCCGCTGCGACCCATTGTCGTGGTCCTGGTACTGAGAATGCCAGTGAAAGGGCGAAACATGCGGGCGATAAGTCTGTGACACTGTCGGGCCTTCTCAATGCTTTCGACGGTGTTGCATCCCAAGAGGGTCGACTGCTCATCATGACAACAAACCACATCAAGAAATTGGATGAAGCCCTCATTCGACCAGGACGTATCGACAGAGAGGTTGAGTTCCAACTTGTTAACAGGAACTTAGCCACTCAAATATACCGACTTGTATTTGAGGAGCCAGACGAAGTTGGCTCAAGCGGGGAAAAGCGGGCCAAAGATCAACCGATGATCGGACAACTTGCGGTTGAGTTTGCCGCCAAGGTGCCGGACCATGAGTTCAGCCCGGCCGAGGTCTTGACCTTCCTCATACAGTACAGGGACTCTCCGAGCAGCGCTCTCGAGAACGTAGAAAGTGGGCAGCTCGTACTCTGCAAGAAAAGAGGAGCAAAAAGGCTGTTTCTTGTGACGGTGCTATGTTTAAAAAGGATGAGACATCCGCCAACCATGGGCAACGTTTTTGGTTCTTCAAATTTTGGAGGTTTCGGGGCTAAAGGATCATTCCTTAGCACATGTCACTCTTCAATGCATTTGGAGTCTCTTTAGACGGGACCACGGTGGGCTTGTTGCCGAGGCTTTTCTCACACCAGGCGTCAGCATACTCTTAACGCTGCTCATATCAGACAAGAGACTACTTTTAATCCGATATTTTGCCAGCTCAACAATGTTTTAGGTGACATGCTCTGCCAAGGAGTACGGGTAAATCGTTTACATGACTAGGATGGTTTTGACTGCACTTCTGCGCGAGGAGAACCCGGAGCAACTTGACGCCGAGGAACCATTTCCCTGCTCCTGGCGGTCGCTGCATAAAGGTATGTTCGCGCGTGAGCGCGGCCACCAAACCCTCACACTGGCCTCGATCGAAGCCGATGTGCTCTTCGATAAGACCTAGGTCGGCAAGTTGAGGCGCCAGCCGATCGAGACGGTCATAGGCTGGATGCCCCTATGGAAATCCCCAGCTCCGCACTAGCACAGGCCTCATACACCCGCAAGACCGCCAACGCCAAGCCAAAGGCTTTGTGCAACGCCGTCTACCTCAACGGCAACTGCCCTTGAAAAACCACTTGCGACAAGGAACAGGGCGTGAAGCTGAGCATCAAGGAGCTGCACGGCCATCATTGTCCGCTGTCGCCATACTGCGCGCAAAATAATTGTAAAAGGAAAGACACGAGTTTCGGGAACCTGCACTTGGACAAGGCTGGGATGGAGCCTATGTGAACTAGGAGGTAGTGACCCATGATTCATCTTGATGGATACGACCAGAGATACAATCTCAAGGTTCACGGAATCCACGATAGCTACCTAATGAGGGGTTCTGGGGCGTGATGGGCTAAAAGTACCGATCAGAGCGTAGTGTGATGTTGTTAGAGTCTTCCACGGAGCAATCATATCACATTCGCGTGAAACCTCGACGGCGAATTCGCTGGAGGGCGCCGGATTTAGATTCAGGATAGGAGTAGCTAATACTATTGTTAATCGATACGCACTACACTGTACCCTCACCCCACATACATCCCCTGTCCGCTACTTTACTGCTCCGTTTCTTCTTGGCAATGCAATCGCACGGCGGCGAGGGCGCCTTACCCGGTCGTAGGTGCCGCCAAACCCGGGGCAGCAAGCAGCGCTCCCGCGATTACTACTAAAACGAAAAGCCTAAACGTGGCTGTGGGAGAGTTAATATCACATGTTGGGTTATGGTCTGAGACGTGATTCCATTCTGCTACCTGGTTAAATGCACAGCATCCAAGTTACCTCAATCAATATAGGTGTTGTACAAAGATAAAATACAAACTATGGCCCTCTTAGTCGCTAGTTAAATCAATAACAGCAGCCTCCACTGGAGGGGCCTTCCTCTTCGTCCTTGATACTAGCGGAGAACGCGTCGGCTGGCTAGTCGTTGACCGCGGGGCCGTGACTGGGGCCCGAGGTAGTCGCACCGCCGACATTTCCTCCATGTTGACGATCTTAGAGTACTCCGACCCTAGAAGCACCCTGAGATGGCCGTGGTCAAACAACCCAAACTCCTCGGCCGCCTTCGCCCGTCGCGCGACCCATTGCCGGCACGCATCGGCTTTGTGCCTGAATGTTTTGGTAACTACCAAAGTTTGTGGCGAGCCTATCCGCTCTGTCTGGTGTTCGCAATCAATTCGCGGGCCGTCAAGTTGCTGGTGCAGGTGCTGCCGTCGTTGCTTGTTCAGGGGAAAACGACCAGTCGTCTGCGTAGGGCTGATGAGAAAGTTGTTCAGATGCTCACAGTCAATACATGAGCAGATCACACTTGGTCGAATTAAGTTTCTATCATTCGAAGGCTCAGGGCCTAGGTATGTTTTGAGGTAAGCCTTGGTTACGGCAAGAAAAAGCTGTTGATAGCGTGGGGTGTTGAGGGGTACGGAGTTGGATGTGAGAACAGGGATCAGCGAGCGTAGGAAGGGTATCCACAGGGCGTATAGTTCGAGCGTTTTGAACCGTGCAGCGTCAGCGATGACTTTGGAGACGAGTGGTTCTGCGAGGTCATCGACTTCTGTGCTTGTCTGAATCATGGCATTGAAGTGTTCGACCAAGGCGGGAAGCGTGATGGTTGTTCGCAACCCATCCTTTTCAGATGATTCGGAGGGATAATGGTATGATCGTTTATTTCCACGTGCCGTGAGCTCGACTCCTGCGTTACTGCGTACCTGAGCGAAGTCCGTCGAAGTGTTGAAGGACCTCGCCACAGTGTGATGAAGCTGCATGGATTGTTCCGGAGGCAGGGTCCCGCTGTGCTATGGTCTCGCAGTCGCTTGAGGAATGCAAGAACGAAGGCGGCGACGTCATCCTTTTTGTCAATTCTAGACACCACGCTGCAGTCCTAATCAGCGTCATACAAACAAGTTGCAGGAGAAGTTTATTGAGCTCACGTCTTCGATAATAAGTCAAAGGAGTCGCTGAGATATAGGGCGACATCAACCATGGCTGTTCCATCTTCTTTGCCCAGGGTTTTGAATGCACAGGAAGCCAGGCATGACCGGAGGGTTGCAAGAGCCCATACTAAGGTAGGCCCAAAAGTGTCGTGCTGGTCAGTGGGCGCAACTGCGGCGATGGCCTGGAACTGGTCGGCAAAGTGAGAGTACGCCGAAATCAGCGAGGTCAATCTATCGTGGTCAGCTTCTAAAAGCAACTTGTGATCCACTTCCAAACATACCCCTTCTGAGTAGCATTGAGCCGGTCACTGACATTACCGCCGCTGGAAACTAGCCACTGTCGTAGCCAGACGAAGAAGTCCAGCGGTAGCAGGGCTTTGTTCTTGACGGCGGCCTTCTCGAACAAGGCATATCGTTCTCGCTGGACAGCAATCTTGAGGAGATCACGCATGCCTTCACCATCAATGGCCTGCTCCGGATAGATGGGCACCATTGAAGTTGTTGGCGGACTATGCCACGCCTTCTCGCAGAGCTTCATCAGCGCGGCGAAAGCAGACTCAGGGACCTGCGGCCGCAAACACCTTCGCGTGAGATAACGGACCTGCAACGGAAAGTTGTTTTGTCGCGATCTGGAATAGCCATCTTGGGAATCAAAGAAAGTGGGGATTGACTCGTGAGGGACAATGACGACAGCCTAAATTTTCGACGAGTGAGTGGTGGTGATCAATGTGAACACGAGGAGAAGGGGTGTCGTACCGTGACGCGGTACCAATGTGTCGCGGTTGGCCCAGAGTTGCCCATGTACCCTTCATATGACTCTTCTGCCTCGAAGTCATCGAAGGCGTCATGTTCGAGGAGATCATTATCGTCAAGTTTAAGGCGATTTGCCACAATATGGCCCTCCAAGTCATGAAGAGTCTTGACACTATATGTGGTGTCGAGAACTTCTTCAAGATCATGAAAAGGCTGCCCGTCTCCCTCGTTGACGAAACCACCGTAGTACCTGGATCTACCCCGACGAGACTCACTGTAGTCAAACTCGACGCTTCCAATCTCCTCTTTCTCCAAGAGCGCAAGGAAGATGTCGAAGGGCAACTCGCTGCTCAAGTCCTTTAGGGCCTGGACCCGAGTAAGATCTTGCGCCTTCAACATCTTGAGTGAAACGTTGGCTTCGGTGTAATCATGATCAAGCACGTGGTAGACGAACTCTCTCTCGCGCGATTTCACGTCCTCGGCAAGCCACCGTTCAAGCGTATCGCGGAGGTCTTTGGTCTCGGACCGCTGCAGGCTTACTGATGGGCGTGTCTCGACGTGATCAATGGCGAGGTTGTAGGTCACGACCCAGCGGTAGCCAGACGTAACGGGGAGGACCTCGTGCGAGACGTCCGAGTACCAACAGGCAATGGACTGCGTGGCCTCAGACGTCTTGAATATCTTCTTCTCGCCACAGTGCTTGAGCACCACCTCTCCGCCTTCGTGCGGCGAGGGCAAGCAGATGACGAGCGAGCCAAACATACCGGGGATCTTCTCGGTGCTGGTGGGAAGTGTCAGACGAAATCGCCTTGGCTAGCTATTTGCAACAGGAAGCTTACTCAGTATGTGCCTTGAACATGGCGCCCTTCTCGTACACAAGCATCTTATATACCTCGGCTCTGACGGTGCCTTCGATGCCAAGATCTTCAGCGACGTCAGTGCACAGCTTCTGAATGAAGTGTGGCCAGGCCGGGTCTTTGAAGGTGAACTTGTCTGCGTCCAACTCCCACGTATTTCGGACCGCCGTATCAACGATTGTGTCGCTCCCTTTACCGAAGGGTGCTTGGGAAGCCGATGCAATCAACTGGCGCGCTTGGGACTCGCCCAGCGGCATCGTGATGTCACCGACGCCGTCAACGAAGAGCCCAGCAGGTGGCGTCTGGCTCAGCTTTCGAAACGAGGCAAATGATCCAGATGTTTGGATGCCTTGGAGAGCGTCGAGGAGGTTTGTCTTTAGCTCAAATGAATGGTTTCTAGTGCTAGAGTCGCTAACAGCGCCTTGAGCGCTGATGCGCGAAATCATCTCAAAGGCTCGCGCCGCGGCCCTGGGAGCATAGTTCGCCATGTCGCTTTTTTTTTGTTTTGCCAGAGACACGTACGCGTTCCGATCATCCGTTAAAAGAGGCAGAAGCCCAATGCGTGAGGAAAGTCGTCAATTGCAAACCAAGATGCGGAGAGGAGAGTTTCATGACGCATAGTCGTCGCGTGCAAAGACGTGCTGATTCCTCGCTAGGGATCACCGCTTACCTAAAATAGCGCACGAAAAAGCAAGTCGAGATAGGGGCATTAACAACACGCAGGGATCGGCGGGCGAATTGAGACACCGAAATTATGCATAAAACAATTGACTTGAAATCCCAGTACGGATAATACCCTGTCTAAAAGCTTTACAGGCAGAACATTAATTGTTTTCGAAACATGGGTACTCGCAAAACGTAGCATTTCTCATTGCTAGCTTCCAGGTACTGAGACAACGAGCAAAAAGAGAAATGATGGGTTGAGACCTACACATTCTACCTATTTATCGGTCGAGGTAATGAGGGAGTCAAAAAGCGACATTTTCACCGTGTCTAACTCCTGCACAGCTTGAATCTCGTCATCGATGTTGTTCAGAAACCGTTCTTCGTTCCACTTTGGCTTCCATCCAAGCTTATACGCATTGACGGGCACCATGTCGCCACTGGAGCAATTATTAGTAGCTCAACCAGCTCCACGCAAAGGGTACTTACGACGACATCGCAATGCCTCGGATATAGAGGCGAGGAAATCCGAGGCTATCGGCTCCCTCGTCGCGGCTAGGCCAGACATGTACTTCTGGAGTCTCCACGAGTCCACGTGAATGCAAACCCTTGGCAAGGCCTGTCATTACCTTCCCCCAGGGTGATCTATGGGCCATTGCGAAGTAGTACCCATTGTCACCCCTCGGGATAGGCTTATCTTGGAGGACGTTCTCTAGCAGGAGAACGTACAGCTCCGTCAAGTCTGAGATGTGCACCGCAGGAGGGCTCTAAGACGACGTTAGTCCATCTTGAGGATATGGCAGTATTCATGTCGGTTAAATTGGGGGCGGCCAGCTTACAGCATCCTTGTCAAACCTGTGAACAGTCTTGAGCTTTATGCTGGTCCTGACGGAAGCCGGGATGTTGACCGATAACTTTCTCCACTCGCCGGTGCCTCTACCATCTGTTCAAACATAAGCTTAGCTTTCGAATATCGCGAAAGCGGCAATTTGCCGCAACTACACTTACAGACCATGGGAACGGCAACATTGAAAGTCACAACGTCCTGTGCTTTGCCTTGCTCTGCGACGAGAATGTTGATCTGACTGTCATGTCAATTCTAAAATTTAATCATCCACTAGGATCATGACTTACATGTCGAACGGGGTTCGGCTGTTGGATTTCCTTCTCCTTTTCGAGGATGGCATCGGTGTCTTTTACTTCCCCGTACGGCCATCCGCCCTCCTCGGAGAACATGGTCATGACCGATGACTTTCTCTGTCAGCATGGGCTTACTATCAGAGACTGTAGCTTACGTGGATGTAATATGTCTTAGTTCCGTTCACTCGGCGGCACTGGCCAAGGGCATCGATGATGTTGGATGCCATGCGCGAGTCCACAGCACCTGCTGTGTGAAGGACAAGATCGACTATGGGGCGATCAGTAACTTCACCGCACTTATCTGTAAGTAACCTCACTCCTGTTGCCAATGATGGCATCTTCCACAGACTGCTTGTCGAGAAGATCAACCTCAACCACGCCGACTCCAAGCTTCGACAGGCTCTGGACTTGTTCTTGCGACCGAACTGCGGCAAACAGGTTTGCCGTCTTGATTGGACCATCTTTGCGAGACAGGACGTCGGCAAGAACGGAGCCGCCGCTATATTTTTGTTACCCAATGGAATTAAAAAAGGACAGAAACTGACTTACATGAAGCCAGCGGCGCCGGTGATGAGGATGTTCTGAGCCATGATAAAATTGCGAAATAATTTCGAAGCGTCGAATAGGTAAGCTGTGCGTATTGCTGTACTTCTCAACCTTAGAGAGAGACAAGTAGAGAGCTTTTATAATCAGTTCCGGGGTCGACTTACAATAGCCTACATACAGTCAGCTCAACCAGTTCTATTACTGCCGCGGACGTGGTTGGTCAGCCATGAAGGCGCAGACCCGCTGGGGCTTCGGAATCCCGCGCGTTTCCGTCGAATTTGTCATCCCTAACAACATTATTGATTCATTGTCCTGCACTCCTACGGGCAAGATTCGAAACTGAAAATATTACTACGGCACGTAATCAAACATGGAATCCCGCGGGAATGTGGACACGGGATTGAGTAGTCGTCCGGCCATTGCCCGTCGCTCGGTACGTCCAAGGGACCTGTGTCATGGTGTCACAGCTCGTCAGCTAACAACCACTTGTCAGTGTGATCAGTGTCGTGCTCGAAAGGTAGAGTCTCCAGGTCCCCTTGGAAGAATGCAAGAATTAAGAAAATAGTCAGATTGGATGCGATAGAGCTTCTCCCTGCTCGAATTGTCAGTCTGCTCGGGTCGATTGCACCCACAGCACAGTCGCATCGAGACCCACGGCTTCCAAGCAAAGGGTATTGATATCGCCGCAATAGTAAGTTGGTCTGGAAAATGCTCCAGGCGGAATACTTTCAGATTTCTCATTCAAGGCAGTGAGCGGAAGATTGACGAAATCGCAAGCGACATTCGGGGCATCAAGTCCCTCTTGCAAACGCGGCATGTGCCCAGGAAATCACAGCAACCAGCAGATGATGTTACACCACCATCTATTCAAGACGAGCTGAGAGAATCTCAAGTCCAGCGCTATATAGCTCCTCCATCCATCAGCGTACCTCGATGGGATCATTCAGCTCACATCATCGACTTTGTCAAGGCTGTTGTTGAGGGCAAATCTTCAAGTCGAATTGACCCCGATCCAAGCCAAGTAATCTCATCTCTGAACAACCTTGTCAATGCCCTGGAAGGCAACAACACCGCTTCCGGCCTATTCTCCTCCGGAAATACAGTTGTGAAACATCAGACTGATCCTCCCATGCCATCAATGGAGTCCGTTGTGGAGATTCTACGGTGGGCCAAAGGTATTTATCGTCAGCAATTCCATTACTGATCGCACTAACATGATGTAGCTCACGCAAATTATACTAGGCTTACCTGGATCTGTCAGATTCTCCCCTTGGATAAGTTCGAGAAGATCTGTCGCAAGGTGTACTTTGCCGTCGACGACTACACTGACGTAGACTTTATCATCGCCAATGGCTTCTTGTCATATGTCTTTGCTGAGCATGTGGTTATATTCGGAACCGAGAGCTCCCGGTCAAACTGTCAGCTCTGCAGATCAAACCTTGGTAGCTCCTTATCGCGACTCCCGTTATTATTGCCAGCGTCGATGGAGGTCGTTGCGGCACTAACCCTTGGAGTACGCCTAGAAGAACACGACTTAGAAACATATACTAATACTTCCCGTGGCAGTCTCTATACTCAATCGAAGACTCCAAAGCGTTGAGTGCATGGACCTTCATCTCAGCTGCCTTGAGCCACTGCCAAACGCTGGGATACCATCGCCTCGGTGCAACAAGAGGCAGCGAAGGTGCTTTACGAGATGCTCAACAACGGTTATTCTGGACTGTTTACAGCTTTGAAAATGGCCTATCGCTGCGGCTTGGACGGTCTTCAGGTATCCAAGATGCTGACATCATGCTATCAATTGATCCAGCTGAGCCACGTTCCGTCAAGGTCGCAAGGATTCAGAAAAGGGTTTACAATCAGCTTTACAGCACGGCGGGTCAGTCTTTGTCGAGTGAACAGCGTAGGCGTTCCGTCCAAGTACTTTCTAAAGAGCTCCGGGAGCTGATTGAAGAAGGCCGCGCTGACATCTCCGTACGTTCCAATCTGTTTTCACTGCCATTGCCTCACTAACAGCTCGTTCGTAGGAAGCCGTAGGCCAGCTTGGCGACCCAGAAGCGGATACGATGAAAATTGTCTATCTGCACTGCGATCTCGTGTGTGAGACTTCTCTACTCGTTCTGATTCTTCGAGCGATGCCACCTGGGCAAGGCTCGGACGTCTCAGAAGAATGTGTTGTCGCCGCACGCGATACACTGGATATGCACCAGCATTGTATGGAGTTGGTGCGTGGTTGCAGAGATCCTTTGCTGGTTACTAGGTACATTACCTGGTATGTGACCGGTCGTTTTTCTTAAAATCTCTGTCAAGCCCCGGGGGCTTATTATGTTTCGGTGCTGGGACAATTGCTTCAACCGACTACTTGTGACCTTGGCTGACCACTACTCGTACAGGGCTATCTTGCACACGCCATTCGTCCCTTTCAGTATCCTCTTCACTCGCGCAGTCCAGCTATCCGACAACGACGATCTCGCCCGCCTAGATGCATTCGCATCCTCGCTGAAACCCCAAGTGATCAACACTGAGTCACCTACCCATCCGTTCCGATTGTACGAGCTGCTCTGTCAAGCTGCGCGACTCTACGCCATTTCAAACCCCCCTTCAGGTTCAAATACTGTAGCAACATTTGACAACTCATCGGTTTCGACGGGCTTCGAGCACGGAGATATCGCGAGGGGATTGGAGACTGATCTGGGGACATTTGAGGGCTATGACTACTCGCTGGCTGATCTCGGTGATTGGTATCACAGTAACCAGCAGCTCATGAGTTTGTTAGACGAGGATGTAATTTTTTAAGTACATGGAATGGTAGGTTCTTGTTGAAGCACCCTCTAGGCCCACATACCCTTAACTCATGTGGTCGAGCATGGCAAACCCTGTAGCAACAAGATGTACCGGTAGTCACTTGTCGACGACGCTTGCTGAGGCATATCACGTTTAGACCAATGTTTGAAGAAGATTTTCTTAGAGACCTCTCTCTAGAGAGGTAAATCTAGAAGCTGCAGCCATGTCTCGTGAAAGCTAACAGACTTGTTCATCCAGCTTTGCCAATCACGTATTGTACATCGTTGTACGTCGACAAAGGAAAATTATAATGAAGGTACACACAAACGCCTGCTACTCCAATCCGCCAGCCTGCCTGTGTTGTCACAAAACCCTCAAAACATCTCGACCTCATCCTCATCCAACATGTACATTCCACTGTCATGGCCCCGACGCATCTTCTGACTGCCCCGTCTTGCGAGCCCTGGGTTTAGGTATGCGCCGCGTGGCGCCGCGGTGCCCGTGGGAGATTCGGACCGGGGCGCGTCCTTGCGTTCGGACTCTTGGCCGTGCTTCTTGGGACTGTTGAGGAAGTCCTGGCTCATCTGCAGGACTCTCTGCAGCTCCTCCTTCATCGCGTCGATGACGGCCTTGGCCTTTGTCTTCTCGTCGTCCAGCTTGCTGCGCAGTCCGCCGTTCTCCACGCGGAGTCCCAGGACCGTTTCGTGCGCCACTCGGAGGGACTCGTTAACGCGGTCGATCTCGCCGCGGAGCTCCACGACTCTGGCGTCTCGGATGGCCAGGTCGACGCCGTGCTGCTGATTCAGAGACGCCAGGTCTCTTGACTTGGTATCCTGGACCTCGGTGATTTGCGTCTGAAGGTCGGCGGTTCGTCGCATGGCGTCCGTCAGCTTGGCCTCCAGCTCGGCGATGACGTCTTCTTTGCTGCAGAGTACGCGGCGGTTCGACTCCAGCTGGGCATGGTGTGTCGCGTTGGAGTCGCGGTTGTCGCTCTCCATTTCTTGCACTAGGTTCTCGAGCTCCGAAAGGTCACGGATGTAGCCGTCCACAGCGCCCTTGAGTCTCTCGTTCGCAACTTCCAGCTCTCGTATGCGGGCAATCTTGTCGCTCATGAGCTTCTCGGCCTTGGACATCTCGCCCTTCAGGCCGTCCATGACGGAGACGCGCGCGTCGAGCTGTTGTCGCAACGACAACTCGATCTGGTGGTACTCGTCGATTGAGGCTTCGTCCTCCTCTGCCTTTTTGGCCATGGTGCGAAGACGGGTGAGCAGCAGGTCGAGGACTTCAGCTCCACGCGATGTCAAGGGCAGTGTAAGCTCTCCAGGTGTGAGGTATTCTAGCTCCAGGCGGGCGGCGCGGAAGCCAGATGAGAGAGAGGTGATCATCTCAGCCGCATCGTTTCCAGTAAAGCCCAAGTCGCCGATGGCGGACTTCAGTTGGGTCAAGGCGCAGGTTCGGTCGGACATGGACTGAAGCAGCGACTCGATTCGAGACTCGAGGTCATCGGCCGGGGGTGCTGAGTCGTCGGTTGACTCAGGTGCGAACTGGGAAATCTTGTTGCCGAGACGACCACTGAGGGCTTTATAAGAGTTGAGTGTGTCGGTCAACTTGTTCAGCTCCAAGTGGAGAGACACGACTTCGTCTTCAAGCTGTTGCTGTCTGGGGTCGGGGAAGAAGGCCTGCACGCCGACGTGAGACTTGGGAGTTGACTTGGGTGTCGACTTGACAGCGCGGAAGCATGGTGTTCCCGGGATGGGAGGGCTGGTTGCGGGCGGAGTTGGGAATGAGGATCTAGCTCTTGAAGGCGTGCTGCAGGCGAGCTGTGCCACGGTTTCGTCACCAAACTCGTCCTCGTCGGCACTCAAGTCCATGAAGTCGTCCGCGAAAGGATCTCTCGCGGCGAGAGTCCAATTGAAGCCGCGGCTCTGATTCGACTCAACACCAGATCGCTTGGAGAGCTCGTCCTTGAGATCATCGATCTGCTTCTCGAGGTCCCAGATGCGGTCGGTATCCATGACGATGGTTGCGTTTTGAAGCTCGTAGATTTCCCGGTCTCGGGCCCTGAGCTCAGCCTTGAGACGATCGATCTCGGCCTTGGATTCCTGTGCTCGTCGGCGCTTTTCTTGCTGAATGGTGTTCATCTCTTCGCTGAGGCCGTTGCGGCGGATACGACGCTGGACACGACCGTCGAGAACCTGGCGTAGCGGGAGAAAGTTGACCTCGCCGCTCTGAGGCAGGCTAGGGCTTGCATCGACAATGCTCTTCCCCGAACTGCTGAAATTGGCAGAATGGCGGCGCTTTGGGGTTGTGACGGAGACCCGGCGGATCATGGGTGTCAGGCCGGAGCTGCAGGCGGAGGGGAGGCCCGAGTCTGAGAAGCGGACCCGTCGCTTGGCCGACTTGCGTGGAGTTTTGGCGGCAGCCGGTTGAGGCCTCGCAGCATCGGAACAGCCTCCGGACCCGGGAAGGCTGCGACGCGTGCGCCGGAGGGCAATGGGGAGGTCGAGAGGGTCCATGGCGGTGATGGTGGGGGGGGCAGGAGATGTATATCAGGAGGATAAACAACGACGGATTGTTGACACAAGGCCAGTGTCTTGACGGCCACAAAGATGGTTGGACGGAAAAAAGAGAGCTGGGCCGCAGGAAGGACCTGAGGACGTACAGCAAGACAAGTTCTTGCGAGGGGGATGTATTTATCAAGTCCTCCGGCCGGTCTCGACGCAGGTAAACATGGATGGCACGAGACGTGGTCGCGACTCTCAGGGACGACGCTCCATCACGCAGGCCAACGGGCGGGTTGCATTTGTTTACTCGTTGCCTATTGCGGCTAGCGTCCGCGGGGCGGGCAGCCGGCGCCAACCACCCCGCGATTGACGGCAGCCAACGGATCTGGCGTCTTCCAGGGTCTCGCCAAACGGCCGCGCGCTGGCTGTACAGGCCTATGACGCGCTGGGGGATCTTCGCTGGGGTGGAAAAGTCGTGGGCGTGAATCACGGAGCTGGGTTGCGGTGGGCGACACACCGACGGGATCTCGTTTGATTCACGGCGTAGACTGGACGAGAGCCAGGCGCCGCGCTCATCTCCACCGCAACCCTGGCGTGCAAAGGGGCAAATAACTGTACGACGACGTGATTTCTTTGTTTACATGCCTTGTGTCGTGGCATCCGCCCAATGCCAGTTGCAGGAGGACAACAATTGGAGGATGCCAGACCAAAAGCTGGAAATCACTGCTTCAATTCAAGCTCTCTTATTCCGTTCACCACTTTCAACCCCCACGTCGAGCATCGTGGCCGCTGCACCGTTGGCCCGTGGATGTTATGCAGGATGGGGTCTCCCCCGTCCCCAGTCAGCGAAAGGGGTTCCATCCCGAGTTCGCTCCACCTGCAATCCCTCTGACTGCTTTTCATCTTAAAATAAATAAAAAGAAGCATTATTAGACTACGTATGCAGTTGTGCGGATTGAGTTTTACCCCTCGGGATAGGACCGCCACGCAAGGTCCAAGCTCTGTACGCCATCGTCAACCCACATGAACTCCCCAATTCTCCAATTCCCCAACCAAATCAAGCTCTGTCGCATTCCATCCAATATTTGCTGAGATTTCCCGAGCGTTAGCTTTCACGTTATATTCCGCATTTTTGCCCAAATTGCAAGACTCAGACTGGACTGCAGAATGACATTCAGTACACGCACTGGTTTTCCCCGTGACTACGCCCAAGACGGATGACTAATAGCCCCGGATCCCATTCTCTGAGCCCACACCTAATAACCAAACAAAACCTCGCTGACCGCGGAATCTCGATAAACAACCGTCTCAGACACCGCGCAGCCAACCAGGACCAAACGCGCGCCTTCCGGGGAGACTCCTGCAAGGGCGACCGCATGGAGGGATCCACCATGCCGGCCCCCGGCAAACAGGTCAAGTTCGTCGCCTCGGATCCGAACCGCGGCGGCCTGCCCGTCAAGCGCAAGCAGGTCCAGCACGCCTGCGCGGCGTGTCGTCGCAAGAAGGTATGCTTTTGTCAGGAGAATGAGGAATTCTGCGACGTGGTTCGCTTGTTAATTCATCTCAGAGACGATGTATCCATGCGGAAGACTCCGTTGATGAGCTGCCCGCCGCTCCGGGCTTTGTTGCGGAGGAGCCGGCCGGCAAAGAATCACCCAGCCAAGCCTCGTGAGTGATATGCCACCCTCACCAAGTGTACCCAATACTCATCTTGTAAAAGTCCCGTGTCTGTAGGCTTGGACTCATCTAACCAGCCACGTCCTCCGGCCCTTGAAGCCAAGGACACAGCTTCAAGCAACCCGTCCGGCTTTCGCTACGATGACCCCTTAATAGCCAGAGAACCGTCAACCATCACCACGCCCAACCCGCAGTCTTCGCGCTTCGTAGGCGACCTGAACCCCGAGGGCATGTTCGTCGAAGCCACGGGGTCTGCCTCGATCCGAGAGACCTCGCAGAAAGGCGATGTCGGCATCTGGCTCTCCTCGGCGTCGGGCGTCGCCGGCCAAGGATCCCAGTTCGTCACGTCGCGGCCACCGCCAATCATGGACCAGTTCTTGCTTCCTTTTGTGAAAGAGCATTGCTTGTCGTGTCTGCCCCCGAAGAAGGACTATCGGGAGCTGAAGCGCGTCTTCCTGCAAAAGATACATCCCATCTTCCCCATCATCCCGGAAGCCGCTTTAGACGGGTCTCCGGACAGCCCGAGTGACATTGTCCTGCGGCAGCTGGTTTGCCTTGCTGCCGCTCCCGATCCCGTCATGTCCCAGTATCTGCGTCTTAAGAACCGCGGCCCGGATGTGTTGCCCTGTCAGGAATTCATGCAGCTGCTCTCCTCAGCAGTCCGGGCTATCTTAGAGACGAGTATTATCCCCGATAGAGTTCTCCACGTCAGGGCTCTCGTGATGTTGTCGCTCTACACTCAGCCCAACAGTACCGAAGAGGCCGATCTCCCTGCTCAGCTTGGCGGCCGGGCCATCCATCATATCCAGACCCTCGGCCTGCATCTCTTGCGCTACGAGTCGGACAATGGCGAGGATTTCGAGACTCTATTTTGCGCGGTTTGGGCCATTGATCGAATCAACGCCGCCTTTTACGGAAGACCGTGTCTGATGCATGAGCGGGATATTGGTGCCAACTTGGACGGGTGCATCAAGAAACGTCCTCCTTGTTTCCGTCTTCTCCTCTCTGTCTGTCAGTGGCTTGATCAGGTCATTGAGCTCTACCGCCCAGGGCCAAGCGCGGAAGCATCTGGTTTTGAGAAGATTGCCTACATCGACCTTCCTGTCCTCGAAGCCATGATCGTCAACGCCGATGCTTTGAAGGTTCCCACGCCGCTAATCGGTCAGTCAGTTTTCTCAAATCCTCTCAACCCTTCTCACATTCGTCGCAGCAACCATTGAGACTTTCTATCATGCCGTCATCATCTTGTCATGTCGTCTTCCCCGGCCTGGAACCCGAACGGCCGCCTCAACTCTTCCTCCTCCATCGGCCAACGCACGACGCTCACTCGCAGCTGAACGCATTGCCACCGCCGTTCCGCGTGACAACCTCAGCCCCGTGCCGTTCGTTCCGTATGCCGTGTCCCTTGCCCTAAGCGTCGAGTATCGCAAGATGCGACACAGCCGCTTACCAATGTTCCGCGCCAGAGCCATGCATTCTTTCAGACGCAACTGCGAAATGCTTAGGAACTTCGGAGACTACTTCTGGAGCGCCAGCGTCGTGGCAGGGCTGGGCGAGCGCGTACTAAAGGAGATGGAGAGAGCTGCCACAACGCTCACCAAAGAAGTCACGCCGCCTCTCCCCGAAACACCAGGTTCTGCTCCGTCGTCGTCCCAGGCGACAACATCCCGGCAAACCGAGATCTCTATGCCAGACCCCACAACACTGAACATGGCGACAGGCATCGAAAATCCCGTTGACTTTTCCCTGATCGATGCCATTTCCGGTCAAGATGTCTTTGGGCACATCGATCCCAACTTCAACTTGAACGCCGTAGAGGATGCGCTGGAGGCGAACCTCGATATTGGACTTCCCATCAATTGGGGCGACTGGGGGCAGTTTGCGACGTGAGACTACCGACCCAGAGACCATTCAGTCATATCAGGTTGAATCGCGCAGTTGATGGAATCACTCAACTGGCACTTAGCAAATGCAACTACTCAATAACGACGGTTAAGATACCAACGCCAGAATATCTGCTCTGCAGACCAGAAATGTGCTGTCCGTCCGTACCCTTGATCTCTGACCCATGGACTGACAAAGCAATAGATAAGACCCCGATAATCCAGCAAGGTAGACGGGGAGAGCAGTGGTACCTAGCGAAAGAAGGTACTAAATGTGCAGTATGCATGATCCACAGGCAGAATATCTAAATGGTGCAGACATCAGAAGGCACATGTTCGCGCATGAGGCTGCAGAGTTGCGTTGGGCATCGATGCGTCTGACGGGCTGCGAGCCGTATCTATGTAGTCGGCGGCTTCTGGATAAAGCTATGGTGGGCGCAATTGCCGAAACCCCTCTTACCGACATCAAAGTCCTACTGTCTCATTGCCTTATCATCACTCAACATGATGGCTACCACGTCCATGACAGTCACCGTGATGCTCGTGGCGACGACGTACCGCTGAATGCAGAGGCGATTTCTCAGTTGGATGGGCTGCAGAGTAAAATTCTCGACGCAATCGACAGCTTACGAACGCTCGAAACAGCCAGGGAGATACCCCTTCCTCAGCTCATCGTCGTCGGTAGCCAAAGCTGCGGGAAGAGCTCAGTTTTGGAGGCCATATCTCGAGTCCACTTTGAGATCAGCGACGGCGTTTGCACGCGCTTCCCCACTGAGCCTGTTCTTCGCCGAGCTCCAAGGAGTCGCGTCACGGTAGTCATCAAACCTGGCAGGCTGAGGTCTGAGTCCCGTCCCGAACCGACATTTTTACGCACGAGCTTCGACCCAAACGATTTGCCGCAGTTGACGAGAGAGGCGAAGAGGGAAATGGGTGTGGGGGTTCTAACAGAAGAGGGAAACAACGCGACAGGGCTCCGGTGTAGCGACGACGTCTTGCGGATAGAGATTTCAAGACAAGACCTACTCAATCTGACGCTCGTCGATCTGCCAGGATTGTTTCTGTCCCCAAGCAGGGATCAAATCACGGGATATAACAACGGTGAACTGTATAGTCAAGCGATACCTAAAAGACGAGCGCAGCATCATCCTCGTTATTGTGGATGGTTCCCACGACCCAGTGAGCCAACCTGGTCCCAGAATGGCCAAGGAGCACGATAAAGATGGCAAGCGAACACTCGGCATACTTACCCGACTGGATGCTGCCGAACGCGGGCCATCACAGGAGATAGGTCTGAAGTGTGCACTGAACAAGGATATTGTCTTCAACCTTGGCTGGCATTGTTTGAGGAACAGGACTGCTGTGGAAAGAACAGATGGAAGGACGGATGCCGACAGAACGAGCTTTGGATGGCAAGTACGACAATGCGCTGTTTGGCTCCCTGGGCGACAATTCGCTCGTGTCGCAACAAGCAAGACTCCGTGCCAATATCCGAGAAATGAACCGACTCTTTGGTCGAGTTATGCTAGAGGCAGGGCGAAAGTTCAACATGGAGCAAGAATCAGATGGCGACGACTCCGCGTCGAGATCTGAAGAGGTTGGCGAAAACGAGCCCGAGCAACGGAGCGAGGGCTCCGGGCTTCGTGATACCTACTCGCAAGGTTCCCAAGATGAACTGGCACCCGTGCTTCCTTCTATTGACGGGGACGAATCCTTGAGCCCGGCATGCGTGTTTCCTGCTCTTGATAGCGAAGTCTTGGACTCGGACGTTGAAGTATCGTCTGTTCTTCCGAAGACGGCTGTGTTCTTGTTTTACACCCACAAGAAACCAAGATTAGTGACTCGAGAGGATTTGGAAGGCTCCGTCTTGAGGTTTATCGCGCGATGGAGAGGCACTGAAGGCCACGGAGACACCAACACAGCGCTGACAAAGGAGGTCTACAATGTCCAAACATCTCCCTGGGAGGCCATTGTGGGCAATCACTCGCAGGCCCTCTGGCAAGCGGTCGAACAGTTCGTGACGCTGGCCTTAGTCGAGACGGTCGATGCGAGGGTACGACGAGGGTTAGAAAAAGAGATCGTCAAGCCGGGGATGAAGCAGCTGCAGAAGAGGTTCTTCGCAAAGCGGCAGGAAATCCTGGAGGCACACCGAAACGTCGACCCGTCTTGCTACGACGGCCTGATCAACCGACCAGCGCTGACGGCCCAGTCAAATAAACTCGCCAACCGCTTGGGTCACTGGGTAGGAGACAATTCGGAGCTGCAAGATGCAACAGATGACAGAACCTACACCAATTTTCCGCTGGCAATGGAAAGGTTTTCTGCGGCGAGGACCGTCGACCTTGCTGAGCTGTGACTAGAGGTATGTTAAAATAAAGTATCCATGTTCACGTGGAGGCTTTCGCAGCGGGAATGTACTAACGTGTGTCACAGATAGCCACCATCAACCTGGTGAATACCTTTGTGATCATGGCTGTGGAGAACTGCCTGATTCCGGGACTTCGCAATCTATTCTCGGACACGACAATCGGAAACACTGACGAGCGTGTCATCGCCAAGATAGCCAGCGACACTCCGTCACTAGCAAGTCGCTGCAAGCAACTATCTACAGAGATAAGGACATTGACGGGAGCGTTGAAGGTGTTTCGCAAATACAAAGTAGTTGGTGTTGACATGGGTGCCTGGTCGGGTGAGAGTGTTCGGAGCGACGGTTACAGTTCGGGCAGTGACTGAGAATCGCGAGAGACGTATCGGGACAGCTGGAGATATTGCGCCTATTTGATGGTGTTGGGATCCCTCTGGGCCAAGCTGGTTTACAAGTTATCCAAGGTTACAAATACAACGGCGAGCCGTACTGCCGTAGATCAACAGGGGATGTTGGCAGCCTCAAAAGCGGACCGATACCTCTCGTCCCAATGCGAGAACACCCTGTCTTGGCTTCCCATCTGAGGATCCTTGACTCAGTCTTCCCAGCAACCTAAGAACAATACCGACTGCTCCCAGTGTCTGTTCAAAATCCTGACGCGGCGTTCCATGGTTTCTCTTCCCCATATTCTTACAAATAATTTTTCCCTGGTTCGTTCGTCTCGGGTATTCCCTGCATGTCGTTTCGCTCGTTTCGTAGCATCGGGAGTTGGGTATAGCGCATAATGTATCGATACAAGGGACGGATCATCCGTCCCCGGAAGCAGTCTCACTTCCTGGGCGGCTCATGCGGCAAGTCGGTCGGTTTCCCGCGAAACTGGTTCTTCAGCTCGTCAAAGAAATGCCTCGCGAAGCGCTGTCTGCGATCATCGGCGCCGGGGTCCGCTATCGCCAACAGGATCAGCTTTGTCACAGCACGCTTCTTGGGGGAGGAGGATGCGAACCGGTCGCCTCGCCGGGAGCCAGCGGCTGGTTCGGGTTGCGGCCGTGCTGGGCCTCGTGGACCCTTTTATGGATTTGGCCGACGGCGCGGTGGAAGCCGGGCATTCGGAGGATCTGGATGGATGGTGTCAGCGAGAGGCGGCGGGGGAAGGTGGGTTGGCGTTGGAGCGTACCGAGGCGACGATCTTGTCCTGGGGATTGTCAGCGCGTGATCAGAGAGGTGGCATGGGAGACGGCGGACCTCGAAGGACTGGATTAGACGAAGCGCCCACCAGTGGGCAGACATGGCGAGCTCCGTTGGCGATGTCGGGAGGAAAGATGCTGGTGTTGAGAGCAAGGGTCATGTATGTAAGTAAGCAAGCATCCATGGAATTATGGCGGGGTGGCGACGGCAATGGGCGGCACATGCACTATCAGTTATCCCGATGAGCTTACCCTGTACACTGGCACTTACACGGAGACCAGTACTCTGTACACAGCTTCAACTTCACTTGATGATAACTGAGACTACAAGCTTGTTTGATCTTGAACTTGGTTTTTATTTTGTCATCCAAGCTATGGAGAGTAGAAGTAAACTTTGCGCCTTAATCCTTTTCATGCCGTCGTGACTTTTGTTTCGTCCCATTGGCACTTAGTCGTTCTCCTTTTAATCTTCAACTTCATCTATGACGTGTACGGGCCGAGGAAGCTGCCTATGTAATCCAGCTTGCCCAGCGGCACACCCTCCTTGCGCAGAATACCATAGGCCGTGGTAGTGTGGAAGAACAGATTGGGCAGCATATAACCATTGACATAGTGCTTCACCAGCATCTTGAGCTCGTTGCCGTTCCCCATGATGACGGAGCACTCGGCCTCGGCGCGGGCGTTGAGCGCCTCCTTGTCGACCTTGGCCAGCCCGTCGAGCACCAGCTCGATGCGCGCCTGCATGGCGTCGAAGGAGTCGAGGTTGGGGTCCAGGTCCAGCGGGTCGGCGCCGGTGCCGCGCGCCGTCAGCTTTTGTGCGAGGTCTGTCACCGTGAAGACCTGGAAGCTGAAGGGAAGCATGTCCTCGTGCAGCCGCGCGGAGAGGAGGGCCTCGCTGTTGGGGTGCGCGGCCGCCTTGGTGAGGATCTGGGAGAGCGAGTTGAGGGCGTCGCGGGCCAGGACGACCGAGGCGTCGTAGAGGGTGTAGCTCATGTTTGCGGGTGAGATGGTGGGATGTGGGATGTGTGTTGGAAGGGTGGATGCCTCAGGATGTAGTGTAGATTACGTGATGGTCTGAATCCAGTATCAGTCTCCGGAAGGGCCGAGATGCCTCCTCTATATATACGTCTCTCTCTTTCCGCTCATCACTCCGTGGGACTTTCCTCCTGGTGTATCAAGCCTCCACTCTCTGCTCTCCGCCTTCCTATTCTCGTCCGTCCTCTCCCTCGCCGCCGAACGAGAGCCGTCGTGTTTACTAATGCAAACCCGCCGTTGAGCCTGCTCCACCCTGCTAGATGCTTCCCTCGGGTGCGCTGCTGCCGGGATTAGTAATGTGTCACTAGCCGGTGAGCGGTGTCTTGTTTCAAGGTAGACAGAAAGACACAAAAACGGCCGCGTCCACGGTCCTCTCTGAAACGAGGTGGAACCCGATGTGCGTTGAGGGAGTTGAGGTGCGGGAGTCGGGACGTCGGGGCGCGAGATCCGGGAGGGTTGGTCTGGGCCGAGTTGAGGGGGACTCTCTACGAATGGCTTCTCCCAAGCCTGCTCAGAAGACTGGATAACTTGGCTTTGTTGGCTTATCTGATTTCGAAGTCGAAATGGCCACTGCCCCGTTCAGCGCGTCTCGTCTGACGCAACACGCAACGGCTCGAGTCTCCTCCTTCATGCACTTACAAAGCCGAGACGCGACAAACAATCCGCAACCAGGGGCACATGTGTAAGAGCTGACAAATGCAAAAAGTCAGCCGCAACTCCTCGTCGCACCGCATAAGCATTGTTAGATCGGATGGGATGGTTACCCGGCCATTGGACACGGCATGGAGTTGAAAACCTGGCGTTGGACATGGCATGAAGTTGATTACCAACCTGACAATGCGGACCGTGATGGTATGCGTGAGGTCGGGCTTCAGTTGGACCGGTTGACGCGAGAAACCAACTCGGTCTTGATTCCAAGACTAGTTACAGGACAACTAAGGTGAAGTTGACTATCACAGCTCCTAAAACCCCAACGCGGCATTCGCCCTCTCAACCGCCTCCCGCGGCCCATCCATCATCCCCGTATCAACCCCCTGCGGCGCCAACCCCATCGCCCGCGCCCCGGCCTCCCCGCCCCACCGCCGCACCATCTCCTCCGAAGGCCGGCCCGCGTGCGCCGCCTCGCCCGCGCCCCCCGGGAAGTCCGGCCCCGGCGTGCCCGCCCGGAACGCCGCCCGCTGCCGCGCCGCGTACGCCGCGTTGAGCTCCGTCGTCGGGCACACCGGGATGTACAGCACGCTCGAGTCGCCCGTGCCGGCGTGCACTTTGTCGACCGAGTGGATGGCTTGAGGCCGTCAGCAACCGGTCTTCCCTCATCTGGGGGGAGGACTTACTGTCGCAGTGCCATGCTACGTAGTCGCCCGGCTTGATCTCCGGCACATGCACCATGGTCCGCTCCAGCTCCAAGTGCGGATGCAGCCCGTCGCTCAACTCCTGCCCCGTCCCCGGCGTGGCGCCCTGCAGCTCGCTCGTCATGTCCTCGACGCCCGTGAAGCGCCAGTTGCCCTCGTTTAGATACCCCTCGGTCCCCGGCGCGCCCACGGCCTCGAAGAACGGCCGCAGCAGCAGATACGCCGTCGACAGCTTCACCAGCGGGTTCACCAGCAGCGTGCCCTCCCGCGGCCGCGTGGCGCTCATGCTCAGCCAGCCCTGCCACATGCGGAACATGGTACAAGCGCCGAGTCCGTCGTAGAGGTTGTTCACGGCGTCGACGCGGCCGCTCGCGTCCCAGGGGTCGTAGTCCGGCCACCGGCCCGCGAAGACGGCGTCGTACACGGCGCCGCGCCCGTAGCCCGCCCGCTCCCACCGCTCCACGCTGCCGCCGTCCACGTGCGGGCCCAGCGCGAAGGCCGCGTCGCCGGGCTGCCGGATGCGCAGCCGGTCGGCGTACGTCAGCGGGTGGTCGACGGACACGCGGGCCGCGGGCGACGACGTGTGCCAGAGGCGCGACATGAGCTGGTGCTGCGCGCGGAGGAAGGCCGGGTGCGAGCGGGCTTTGAGCTGCGGCGCCGACCAGTACAGCTCGTAGACCTGGGGGTCGTGCTGCGGGAAGGCTGCGTAGGTGTTAGACACGGCTCTCGCCTGGTGTAAGTGCGACTGACCTCGTGTAGACGGGTTCTTCTTGATATACTCCTCCACCTCCTCCTTGTAAGCCCGCGCCTCCGCCTCCGGCACAACGCCCTTGACCACCACGGCGCCTCTCTTCTGGATCTCCGCCTTCAAGCCGTCGATGCCCGCCTCGAGGTCCCTGTACTCGACCTGCGGAATCACCGCCGGTCCCTTGCTGGCGATGATGTCGTTGTCCGTCCGCAGCTGCCGCAGCAGCTGGGTCCAGCTCCGCTTGATCTCGGCTTCGCGGCCTCGCACCAGGTCGCACTTCAACGCCCGGAACCGGTCGGGCAGCGGCGGCCGGTCGACCCCGGACAGCGAGACGAAGGCGTCCGAGATGTCGCCCTCCTTCTTCGCGGGCGCCGCCGCTGACATGCGCCGGCCGAGGCCGCGGGGAGTTCTGGCTAGTGAGGCACGCAACATGACATCCAGACAAGGGCAGAAGGACCCAAAGAGATGGAGTCAGGGCAGGCGACTCACTCTGGATAGCACAGTGGCATGAGCATCTATTTGGCGGCGAATGGCCATCCTCCGCCGCTGCCTTTATACCGTTGGTTGGCCGGTGCGGGACTGCCCAAAGCGGAAGTCCGCGCTCCCAGCTCTCCCACCCATCGGCCATTCGGAGGGAAGATCCGCGAGGGCTGACGTTGCAGACAAAGCAAAGATGTGCGGGTGTCATCGGCGGCGTCCAGCGATGTAAGCCGAGGGATTCGTTGATGATGATGTGGTGATGCTTCGTGTGTACCACGTGAACACTAGACCAAGTACATACCTGATGCTACACGAGAACAACCAAGAGACTACAAGAAATAGAATGAGTCAGATATTTCTTCATTCAGCAGAATGGCCGAGAGACTCTCATGCTAGCAAAACAGAACAAAGATATACCCAAAAAGCCTGGCAACCGTTGCCGGCTCATCAACACCCCCAAAGCTAACGACACCCCCGATCCTAACGATGGAACCTATATTATACAAGATGCGAAAACACGAACAACACCTGGCTCCGTCTTGCTTGTACGCCCTTCTCATCCTCAACTCCGTATACCAAGCTCTCCTACGCCTAGTCAAGGTCGCCCGCCTTCCGCACCTTTTCTCGCAAGTCGCGGTTCTCCGACTCCAGGCCTCCGAGCCTCTGTCTTGCCGCGTGTCGATCCTGGTTGCGTCCCTCTCGCTCCATCTTGAGCTTGTACTCCATGTCCCGCAGCCTGAACAGCCACCTGTTGTCGTTGTTCTGCCCCCCTTCGTCCGTTAGCGCGGCCATGTCCCTAAGACCTACTCCGCCCGCCGAAGACCCGGGGACGGGGATGCCCATGGCTGTGCTCGACCTTGTCATCGTCGATGTCCTGCTCTTGCTGTGACTTGAGCGGATGCCCCGATCCTTAATCTGATCACCAGGACCCCGAGGGATCGATGGTGAGGGCGATCCGCCTCCTACCGGAATCATCGAGTCGGGGTTTCCCGTCGCCGAGTACGCCGCCCGAGCTCGAACGTCGTTTGCCGTGCGCAGCGTTGCGTTCTCGACCTTGAGCTGGCGGTAGGCTTCCTCCATCCGGGCCATGCGGGTTTGGGCATCATGGGAACCCAACGACCCCGAGGCGATCGAGTTTCGGACCATAGTCTCCAAGCGATCGAGTTTCTTGGTTCGTACCTCGAGGTTGTTCTCGAGTGTCTGGTACTCGCGCGACAGGTCCCGCTCGACCGCCTTGATTCTCGTCTCAAAGGATGACACCATCGTCTCGATGGCCCTGACCGCAGCCAATAGGTTCTTTGAGAACCCAGGTAGTCGGTTGGCGATGACCTCCAGGGACGGCAAGACCTGCCGGTCAATGATCGTGTTGCCACTCGCCCACTCTCGCCCACACAAGGCGCTGAGCTTCTGCCACAGCACCAACAACAGCTCGTTCCGCTCTTGTAGCTGATCACGGGCCGTCTGCTCCAGAATCGCAATCCTCCTACGATCCTGGCCCCTCGTCGACTCCAATTCCGCGATCCGGACATCCTGGCTGCTCGCGGTTCGGGTGAGGTGCTGATGTGTCCTCTGGAAGGTGTCGTACTGCGATTTGGTATTGCGGTGTGCGACGCGTTCCTTCTCCAGTAGCTCTGCAAGTTTGCGACTCTCCAGAGCGTGCGACTCAAGGAGCGAGTCGCGTTGTTTGATGATGCGATCCTTCTCCACCAGTGACGCCTTGCTGGTGTCGAGATCCCGGACCGTATTCTCGAGCTCACGCTGGAGCTTGGCGATGGACTAGGACCAGTTAGCAAATATCAATGCAAGAAATTCAGGACCACGAACCTTGAGAAGCGAGGAGCGGGTGCCGTTCAGGTCACCCAAAGCCTCCCTCAAGTTGTTCTCCAGCTCCATCAACCTCTCCTTCCACTCCGTGGCCTCGACCTCTCTAGACGTCAGGTTCTTACGCAAACGTCGGGCCTCATCCTTGGCCGCCGAAGCCTCCCTGTTGAGCTCGTTGACAAACTGCTGCACCTCCTCCTTCTCCCTGTCGGCCACAATCTCGCGCTGGTGTCTCTCCTGCGACAGCCGGTTCTCCAGCTCCTTGATGCGCTCCTTTTCGTCGCGGATGCTCTGCTCGGCGTTGGCCAGGGCCGCCTCTAAGTCTCCGATGCGGATCTTGTCGCCCTCTTGCTCCTCACGTAGGAAGGCAATTTCTCCCTGTGAGGACTCTTGCTGGACAGACAACCGCTGGTTCTTGTCGTTGGCCTCCATGAGCTTCTGCTCCAGCTCCTCCAGCTCCTTGTTGGACGAGTCGAGCTCCTGCTCCAGCTGCTGGATCCGGCGGAGGTTGTTTTCTTGGTCGTCCTCGAGGTGAATCAGGGACTCGCTCATCTTTCGCATCTCTTCCTGCAAGGCGTCGAAATTCTCTGAGCGGTCCTGGAGGTCTGCCTGGAGCCGTTGCATATCGTCGTTGCGCTGGTCAGCCTCCGCCTCCAGGGCGTCGATCTCCTCCTGTGCTTCCGTCCGCAAAGACTCAAATTCGTTCTCCATGTCGCTTTGGTCACGCAGAGCCTCGTCGCGCTCGGATTGCAGGGCAACGAGGTCGTTCATGGCGTTGTCCAGATCCTCTTGCAAGGACAGTACGGTCTCTTCGGCCTGTCGCTTGCCGTCGATGGCCGCTTCGAAGTCTTCCATGCAAGTCTCGAGCTCGCGAGACAATTCTTGATTCTGCAGTTTGACCCCGCTGATCTTGTCCCGCAGTTCAGCAAGTTTGTTCTCCAGCTCCTCTCGCTCCGCTTCGTCATCGACTTGGGTCTGTCGCGTCATGATGCTTCCACGAGACTGAGGACGCTCATGACCAGCACCGACTTGCGAGGCGGATCGATCGAGAAGACTGTCGATCGTGGATGGAGCAGGCCGGCCGCGTCGCTGTGCCATCTTCAAGTCCTCGATTTCCTGGTAAAGACGCTCCTTTTCCCGGTTCCTCGAGGTCAGCATAGATGTCTGCGCACCGACTTCGCGACGAAGCTCTGCATTCTCATGACGCAGCTGCTCGCTCTCCCGGCGCAGCTCGTCAACAAGGGTGGTAGCGGTAGTAGCGCTATAGGCAGTGTTGGATCCCTCCAAGTCGCCAGAAAGACCAGATACGGGGCGGCTTGGTAACGCATTGAGCTCGCGTTGCTTCTTGGTGATGTTGTAAATGTTGGTGGTGTGATGTAGGCCGCCGGGTTGGGCTTCCTGCTTGAGCCGGAAGATCTCGTCCCGTAGCCTCCTGTTTTCATCGTCGGATTGCTCTCTGCGTGCAGTCTCCTGCTCCAACAGGTCCTTCCAGACATCGGCCTCGTCTTGTCGACCAAGGGTCTCACTCGTCCTCTCTCCAAACGACCGGACAATGTCGGCAAGCTTTCGCCTATCCGACTCCTTGTTTAGGCTCTCAGATCGTAGCCTCTCGATCTCGGTCGCGTACTCCTCGACTCGCTCGCGCAAGTACAATAGCTCCTCTTCTCGCTCCTGAGCCTCTTCATCGTAGAGTTTGGCAGTCTGATCCGTGGAGGAGGTGCCGCTGCGTGCGGTGCTGGGTCGCTCGTCGTCGTCCTTGATCTTCTTCTCCAGCTCTTTTACTCTCCTGCGCAGCATCTTGTTGTCGCGCTGAAGTACTGCAAGGCCAGTCTTGAGTTCAACATTCTCCGAAATCATCTCTTTGATGCCTTCCTCGGACAGCTTGTCCAGTCGGTCACTCAGGAACATGACCTTGAGCTTGAGGTCGAAATTCTCCTTTGACAGTCTCTCAATGGTGCTGCTCTGTTCCTTCAGAGTCAAGTTCTTGCCCGACCGTCCAGTCGTAGCAGAGCCCAGAGTCATGGTAGAAGGTTTTCGAGGGGTCTCGAGACCGCCCTTGAACTTGTACTCTTTGGCCAGGGATTCGGGGACCTGCACGTTTCTAACGTGCCGGGCAATGACCGTGTCCGTCGGCGCCGGGTTGAAGTTCTCCTTGTTGGGCCTGGGAGTCCTAAGCAGATCCGCATGTCGGGGGCGTTCAGGGCTTTCGACTTCGGGCAGAGGCTCAAGCTGGGGAAGTGAAGCGTCCGTATAGTCTTCGAGGCCGAAGTTGGAGCCCATGCTCCCGAGGCTCACGGACCTCAGCATAGGGTTGCTGGTGTTCCGGAGCATGCCCAGGGCGGGCACAGCGCCGCCAGACTGGAGGCCGTAGTCGGCACCCATCCCAACGGTAACGTCACTGCCTTCGTATTCGGCATTCGTGACAAAGGACGAAGTCGAGGATCGTTGACTGCCAATGCGACTCCGAAGGTACTTGGGTCTCCGGCTGCGCAGAGAATTTCCAGGGGTGCTTCCGACATCCATCCTCTCCGAGAGCGAGTGGGATCGCGAAAGACCGACTTCCTGGTCCGTGGTGCTAGACAACAGCGAGGTGTCGTGGGCGGCGTCCTGTTCGTCGTCGGCCTCTTCGTCGTCGTGGGGGCGCCGATCTGCGGGCTGGCTAGCCATACTAACGGCGCGGGAGATGGTGCGGGCGGCGGCGGCGGCAGTAGGCGAGGAGTCGAGGTTCTCCAAGCCGGAGGCATTGGTGGTGGTTGTCACATCTTCCTCAACATGGCGGCCCAACGGCGCAGGCATGGCTGCCTTAGTGGGCGAGTCGAACTGATACGTGTCGTCGACCCCGCCGTCGCCGTTCGTGGATCCAGTGGGAATGGGCGAGAGGGCGGGCAGGAAGCTGGACTCGACGTCGCGGAGGTGACGGCGGACGTCTTCGTCGGTCAGCGAGTCGTCGTAATGGGTCACGTCGAGGGTGGCGGGCTCGAGGTAGCTGCTCTCGCCGACCGGGGGGCCGGGAGGGCGGAGCAGGGCATCGTTTTGGTGGTGTTGGTGTTGCTGGGTCCTTGACGTCGCTGACGCGGGCGTGGTCGTTCTCCTCCCCGACGCGGACGGCGTCCTGGACGTTGGTCTCTCGGCGTCAGGGGCAGGCGCAGGGCCGGTCGCGGGGCTGTCTCTCCGCGACGGGGCATCTGGGTGTTGAGCATGGGCATGAGCATGAGCATGAGCATCCGCATCAGCGTCGGCATCCGCGTCAGAGGTCATCGAGGCGTCGGTGGTCGTTATCGTGGCGATCGTGGGCGCGGGATCGTGGTGGTGATGGCGCTCCTGGTGTTGATCCTGACGGTGTTGCGGTGGCACAGGGCCCTCCTCGGCGGCCGACGTCTCAGCAGCACCCGCACCCGCACCCGCCCCGACGTGGACGTCTTCGAATGACACGCGCCGCACCGCTGGCGTACGCGACCCGGCGCTGGGGCTCGGGCTAGGGCGTGGGCTCGGCCTCAGCGCGGCGTCGGGGCCCAGGGTGTCGCTGTGGCCGTAGTGGCCGTAGCTGGAGGCGTGGTCTTGCTCACCGGCGGACATGATGCATCATGCGAGTGCGCGCCAGGAGCCGCGAATGGAGAGCGGTTGGCTTTTGTGTCTGGTGGAGTGCGAGAGGGAGAGAGCTGGACGGGACGGAAAGAGAAAAAAAAAGGGACCACCTGTGATGCCTGCCCGGATAGCGTGTCCAGGTGGCTCTTCCAGCGCTGATGGCGCCCGTTTGAGGGGCAGCGAGCGCCCTGAGAACCCTGTAGCCTTGTGGTTTAGCGGCGGCCCACGAGACGGCGGTGGAGAAGTGCCCGTTTTTGGGTTCCGATCGTCCGTTGCCGTGGACAACCAGATGTTGAATACGGTAATTGTCTACAACGCAGACGTTCGCCCACAAGATGGGATTGATCTTGATTGATCACGCTGTTTGCTGGCAGGTGGTAATGGGCAAGCTGATAACGTGTTTCACTACATGTCTTGTAGTTTGTGACATATGATTTGGCGCTTGCGTTTCTTAGAATCTATTGGTTTATCGTCGACTACGGCTTTACAGTAGGCCACTTGCTGGCTTATCAGGGTGCTCAAACACGGGTAGTCTAGTATTCACTTGAAGGAGCCCGAGGTATTCACCATGAAGAAAGAGGTGGGGGGTCTGGAGACAGCTAAAATAGAGGGGCATTGCCGATCTGGCTCTGGTACAGTGTGCGAAGTACCTGTCACCAGTCAAGCAAGCAGATTGATGGTTGGGCCTAATAAAGCAGAGCAAGAACTGGGTATTCCACCATGACGAGCATCAAGACAAGGCCTCGTTCTTGTTATCCAGAGACCTTGCAGATAATGGAACCCTCTGCCTTGATTTGATCATGTCCACTTCCTGTTCGAACAGGGGCATGCATGTTGTCTTGGCCGCATCTAAGTACAACACCATGCACAACGATAATCACTTCTCACGACACATAGCAGCCGCACCATATTAAAAGCGCAAAACGATGTTCATTATCTTGGTATCAATAACTCGATCATCACCACACAGGGAATCCAGCCCGAAAAAACACAAAAAAAAACACTCCGTTCATCCCAACCCGAGCCGCGCCGTCTCTAGTTAGAGTACTTGGGGTCGACCTTCTTGCTACAGATCCATCAACGTCAGCGGGGTGTCCTTCATCTTGATATATCCCAGGAGTCAAACTTACCCAGTCACCTTCTCGAACAAGCCTCGGCCGGCGTCGGTGATCTTCTCCGCCGTGTTGTGGTCGACGTTGCGGCCAGACTTCTTGGAGGCCATGCCGAAGGCTGTGGGAGAAGAAGCACGGTTAGTCTAGGGACTGAGAAAACACCAAGAAGGTGAGGTGAAGATGGCGCTTGGAGAGAGGGGAAGCGGGGCTGGGGATAGATCTGGATGGAGGTATCGTACCCTTGTCGACGTAGTCCTGCTTGTTCCCGTTCTGCTGGGTGTTGTGCTGCTGGGTGTTGTGCTGCTGGCTGCTGGAGCCACCGGAGACGGCCTTCTTGATGAAATCCATTATGGTAGTTGTTGGTGGTGGCTGGTGGTGATAGTTGTAGATGGACGGATGATCAGGAGAAGAGATGACTTGCCGAGAAAAAGGGAACCAAGGAGGGGGATCAAGAAGAAGTGGAATCCAGGGTCCTTCTTATACCCGTCCGCTCCTCCTCGACAATGCCGACCGCGCATATTCGTGACAGGATGGGACAACCCCCGTTCCAGGCTCGCGTTTCCCATTCCCACCCACATCAAGCTTACCACCCCCGGAGAAAGCGGCGGAGCAGGAAAAAAACGACCCCGCTACGTCATTCTAGACCCTGTCTCGCATGCAAGTATGGCCCTTGAGGGCTTATCGTGGTCCAGTCGCAGCCGGCTGGGAAGTCACCGGGTGGACAGACAGGGCCGGCCTCTGTTCAAGCTTTTCCGGGTGCCGGGGCGGGGGTGAGGTGATTAAAAGCATGGAGATAGACTAGATTCTAGTGTACCTATATACCATAGAGAGGTTTCTTTTTGGCACCGGGAACCACCTGGTGATTGGGAACCTCTGGATGGATGAGCCGCCAAGCTTCCAGTTGACTGATATCTCGGGACATCTCCCAGCACATCTACGAATACCCTCCTACCACTCCTTCACACAAAAGTCGTACATGCCGGTACTACGTAGCAAGCTAGAGGCCCTTCCGTCTAACACATCCTTGCTCCCCTACCCAGCTGAATCCAACTCCCACCGCCGTCAAGAGCGGGGGAGGGGCTGTGTGACCGACACAAGTACCGTGAGGAGCTCCCTGGTCCCGAGCTGCACGAGGACAACGGATGCTGCGCCCATTCCCACTACGCGTCCGCGACAAATGTACATTGCGCCGATAGGCTTTTTCGCAGCGCCGGACTAGTGACACAAAGAGGGCCCGGGACTTGCGATTCTAGGCCCATCGCGGGAGGCTTGGGGAGGGAGCCAACGATGGAGGAGTGGGGTTCACGACGAGGGGTAAGTTAGACAATGGACGAGTTGGTGACCAGTTCGACAAGACTGGCGGCCTCGTCGCAACATGCTGTGATAGGGCATGATGCAATGGGACTTAGTTGTAGATTGTGTAGGCAGCATACCTCCATGGCCTTTCTTTCCTATCTGTTCCCGCAGTCCCTGTGCTCCTCAGGCGGATATCTTTCTGTTTGTTCATCGTTCTGTTGTTGACCAGAACCCATTCCTTCCCATGCCATCCTCCAGGGCCGCAAAAATAACTCCGTTTCAAATGCTGATGCTAGTGTTTTCCCGTTTATATGTTCCCAAAACATCGACTCCGTTCCCTCGCTGCAATGCATCCATCATTTTTCTCATTACCCATATAACTTCGTTCGCGGGCAAGGGTCTGTTGGTCGTGTATGCGTGTTTCTATGTGCATCGTTCGCTCGTCTCGAAACGGTCGGGCTGCTGTCACGACTCCGCAAAGACCTGGTAAGACATGATCATGACCCAGATCAAGAAGATGACGCCGGTGAAGCACATGGCAAAGACAAGCTGCCACGATTGACCTATCCCAGACACGTTAGCAATCAACCCGCGACGAAAAGAGTTCCTTCCACGTACAGATATTCTTCTGCTGCAGCCACGCCATCGTCTCCTCGTTCTGGCCCTTGGGGTTCCGACCAAACACCTGGATGTTGCACACGCTTTGGATGGAGTTATCCGAGCCGAAGAGCTGGATCGCCACTATGACCAAGCCGACCAGCCACATGATGAAAAGCATAAACGCCCCGATCATGACGATGGCCGGCAACAGCCGGCGCTGGGCGATCAGCCAGAACACGATGCCGATGAAGATGATGCTGAGAGACGCGACGGTGATCAGGTAGGGGAAGTACCAGGGGACCGAGAGGAGCAGCTGGTTCTGGGTCTGGATGAAGATGGAGAAGACGCCGATGATGGAGCACGACGCCAGCAGCATGACCAAGATCCAGAAGTTCAGCTGCAGAGGCGGCCAGTTGTACGTCCGGACATGGGTGCTGCTTTCGCGGTACGTCACGGACGAACCGCCGGTGAGGGTCACGCCGGTGAGGTTTGATTTGCCGGGCATGGTGGAGGTCGTGTCGGTGAGCAGCCAGGTGAGGGTCTTTGTGAAGCCGTCGCCGATGGAAGAGCCAGACCACGATTGGGGGACGGTGGACGGGATACGATGAGTCGGTGACTCAGAGCGTGGAGGGGAGATGCAGTACCGTCGTGTCGACGCTCGCTTCCGTGTCCGCAGTATGGATATGCTATGCTGGCGCTGTCGTGGTCTCGTCAAGTGGCCCAGTCCCTCCTCTTTAAGCGAAAGGCGGTCGGGGACGTGATGACGTCGCCAAAGCACGTCGAAATGGAGAGAAATGCCAAACAACGCAAGGTAACAAAAAGGAAACCACCACGCGGGCGTTGTTTGATAAGCACTGCAACCCAAGACAGCCCAGCGACGAACTCCCTTCGATTTTTTCAATGCCCAATGCCGCGAGCTGCCACGTCGCGAGGCGCGAGCCCAAAAAGCCCAAAGAGGACAAAGAGTCTCCACCGATCTCGCCCTCTCGTCCCAGTGATGCTGCCGTGCCTGGCAGGGCGGGAAGAAGGCAAAAGGGGAAAGCGAGAGGGGGGAAGGGGCAAAAGCGGTTTCGCTCGTGACTACTTTCGCGTGAGTCAATAAGAAGCTGGCTTGGGAGATGTGATTGATGCCGTTTTCGCGTGCTCTCGATATGGGTTCGCGGAGTGGAGAAAGGTGTTTGCTGTCGTGGCGGGCCAAGCAATAGCAAGGTGGAGACCACCTTTACGCGGATAAACGGAGGGACGGAGCGGAATTAGGGGCGGACGGCGGGCTGCGCATAGTGATGAAGAAAACGAGAAGGGTTTTTTTGGCTTGGTTTTGTTTTTGGAGAGAAGGCTCGGATAAGTAATGTTGCAGTCTGCTCGTGAATTGATCTCCCCAGGGCTGCCACTCCCGCGACGCTTCGGCCAATTTCGGGGTGGCTGGGACGGGACGGGTTCCATCCAATGCATTGGGCGGTGCGGCTCGCGGGCCCGGTTTAGTGGGCCAACAAAACCCGCCCGTAAAACGCGAAGGCTGGAAGCCCGACAAGGACCAGGAGAATAGCTTCGATGGAAGCCTTCCAAAGGGGGAGAAAAAAATTGATTAAAAACTGGTCCTCCCTCGTCTTTTTCCCCTGGGGGTTTTCCAGCCACATTCCAAGGGGCACGTCTTCATTTCCCTGCAGTTTGCTTTGACGTTGGTCGATCCGGGCTGGGCACGACGACTCCACCGGACGCGGTTGTGCTGTCAGTTTGCACCACTGCGACACGTCGACGGAGGCAACGAAAAGTGAGGCTGCGGACGGGTTGACGAATCCGAGGATGGCTTGGGCACTCACCGACTGGCACGGTTCGCCCGCCCAACCCGAAACCTCGGGACGAAGGTAATACACTGGTAGTCGACTCGTCGTCTTTAGTAAGCACAAAAACAAGGCCGTCTGCGCACAATGGGCGGACTTTCACGGACAACTTCACAGACAATAACAATTTCACTGCACAAAACAAGGTAGAAGATCCATGTTTCCCGAGGAAAGAAGACGCGTCGTTCGTTTTATTTTGTTCGAGAGTGATCTCGCTACTCCTATATTGCGCCGGCCCAATCATTCATTCAACTCAAGGGTGATATCATAAGGTCCTCATCCATGCTGGGTAATCCATAAAACTCCGCCCTCGTGCATGCATCCGTCGTCTCCATCGCCATCTCGCATCTACAACAACGTCTCGCCGAGGGCGCAGCGCACCAGGGAGCAGCCGGCTCGGATCGTCTCGTTGGCGCCGGCGTCCTCCGCGGTGACCAGCTTGGGGTTCACCTCGACAAGGTCGACGGCCACCAGGTTGCCCGTCTGGTGCACGCTCTCGCAGATGTAGTCTCCCTCGCGCAGGGTCAGGCCGCCGCGGACGGGCGTGCCGGTGCTGGGGGCCCACATGGGGTCGAGGGCGTCGACGTCGAAGGACAGGTGGATGGGGGTGTCGCTTCCGATGTGGGCGAGAGCCATCTCCATGACGCGGCCGATACCGTGTCTGATGAAATTCACGGTCAGTTTTTCATACTTGGAAATATCCCAATGGGGTCGAGACTTACCGGTCAACGTCGAACATGCTAAAGGCCTTGATGCCATGCTCCCTCAGGTTCTTGCGCTCGGGGATATCGACCGATCGCAGACCGATGTAGACGAGCTTCTTGACGCTGATGCGCATGTCGTCCTTGACCCAGCCAAAGTACTCCTCGTTGTCGTCCTTGGCCAGACCAGTCAGGAATGCCACGGGCATGCCGTGGATGTTGCCGCTGTCGCTCTGCTCGGGGGTGTTGATGTCGGTATGGGCATCGACCCAGATGACGGCCATCTCGCGGTTGTGACGCTCACGGGTAGCCTTTGCGGTGCCGGCAATGGTGCCAATGGCAATGCTGTGGTCGCCACCGAGGGTGAGGACCATGCGGCCCTGGCGGGATTGCTCATACGTCTGCTTGGCAATCTCACGGGTGACGGCCGAGGCGTGGAGGGGCTTCTTCATGCCTCGGTAGTCGGGATCCGCGGTGGGAGCCAGCTCCTTGAAGAGCTGGACATTCTGGTCGCCGTGGATCTTGTAGCCAAGCTCTTCGCTGATCTGGGTCAGAAGGCCGGACTCGATGAGGACTTGAGGGCCATCATCGACACCCTCCTTGGTCTAGATGAGGACAAAGAAAGTAAGCAACAGAGGCAGAGGAACAAGGAAAAAGAGCAGTGGAAACGAGTAGTGAAAAAAATAAAAGACGTTTCAACGTACCTGACCACCGGAGAATCCGACGGCGACGAGACCAAGCTCACCGGGCTGGGAGAGGAAGCGGCTGTGGACGACGCCTGTGTTCATTTTTGAGATTTGGTGGGGGTGAAGGAAGATCTTCACGTGTCAATGATGGAGTAGGTGGGGGACAAAATGACGTAGTTACGGTAGCTACGAGGAAGTGGTGACTTGGAAAAGATGCAGGTGTGTAAGATCGGTGGTGTAGGAGGGTATCTTAGGGGTATGAAGAGAGAGAGGGAAAGAATCTGGAGAGAAAAGGTCTAGCTAAAGGGTTTTATCTGACCTTGGGCCTCCTTTTATCTTGCGGCGAACATGATGGCTGCAACCGGCCGCCGCCGGCTAAGGGAAGGGATGGATCACTGCTCCATCCTCCAAACTCCGTATGTACTCCATACGCGAAGCACGACTAAGGGCATTCGACAAGACCGAACTGATCCTTGAATTCATGGAATGGCGTCGATCCCCACAGCCCAACCAAGGCCGCTGACGGGGTGTGTTCTTGCTGCTGTTAGGCCACGTCGAGGAAAGTGTCGTTTTCCTCGGCGGCGGTTCTGGTGATTTCCGTGATGCGCGCGTCGAACTCTGGACGCTGGCCCTCCGGTCTCCCCTGGGTCTATCCGGCCCATCCACGGCGTCGAGTTCCGGTGTGGTAAGAGAAACGTCAGGCGCATGCGGGGGAAATGCCACCATGTGTCCTGGATTGCAGGCATTCGAGCCCTTCCCAGGCGCTTTGCTGTCCGTCATCGGTCATCCGGACACGGCGTAGTCCGCTCCGGGCCTAGCGCACCCTAGCGCCGCCGCATCCCGACTCGGGCTCTGCGATCTTGTTGGCCAGCGCGCGTTCGCCGCCTGTCATGGGCATGGTTCGTGCCGCATCTTTCTAGAAGCCCGTTCCCGCGGATCTGGATCTCCCTTTGGCCTTCTCCATCTTCCCCAACATCCCCGTGCCTGACAACAACCATCCTATGTTTTTCGCCGTGTCCGGTTGCCCCCCCAAACTTGGCGATGCCTTCCCCCATCGCCTATAGCTGCCTCTATCCCCAGATCTTCAGTTGCCCGACCTCATGCCCCCCCTTACCAACTTCGCCCGCCGGCCACCGGGAACGTGGGATGTCAGCGTTGACGGCCGCTCGAAGCCGCGGCTAGCCACCCCGCGAGCGTCCGCTGTTTAGGTCAATGTTAGGTAATTGCATTGTTGTCGTTGTCGACTCGACCGAGATACCGCGCGATGGCCAGCCGGAGGGTGGTCACGGGGGGTTGGCCACCTCGGAGGGTGAGACGCGGTGCGCGGTGACGCCTTCGCCTTGACTTCTGGGTGACGGTCACAGTGAAACCTCGTCGTCATGGCTGAGCCTCTGAGGTCACTTCAGATGTCCCCCTCATCTCGCAGTCCGGTTCGTCGTTTCTTTGCAATCCCTTTCCTGGCCGGTGGGTGAGGCTGATCCAATGCGCTCGGAGCTCCGTCATCCCTCCGACGGCTGCCCCTCCACCTCACCCTACACCCTACACCACCCGCGCCCACCCACGTACAAACGCCCGCACCACCGTCCACCACCCGGCCCTTGCCATCTCCTTGATTTAATTACCTTATCCTTCTCTCTCCAGACACCGCTTCCGATCGGCTTGACTTGCCTGCTTTGCACTTCGCCGCAACAAAGCTAACCACCCCCACGGCCCACGGTCGCTCCAGCGAGCAGTCCAATTGCCGCCGGCGGCCGGCCGTTCTCGAGAATCCACGGAACCGCAACTCGGCCCACCCCCACAATTCCAGCATTCTCATTACATACAACTGAGCTATGGCTCCCGGAGCGACGGGCGTCGACAGGACCGTCCCGGCTGAAGGTCCGCAGACCGCTCAATCCTCGGCGAATTGACCTCGCAGTGTGTTATTAGGAAGGTGGAAGGAGGCAATTCCCGGGCTATTGTCGGAGACGAGCGCTCCACTTTGTTGTTGGTGCAGTGCAGTCACAAGTGGTGAGAATGGACAACACACAGAATGGCTACCGAGTCAATGGCTCCTCCAAGCGAGGAGACACGAGGTAGATCACAAAGGTCTGGAACACAGGCAGGATTTGTGACTGAGCAGCCAGAGTACCGAGGACTGGAATCAGTCGATTACTCGTCGGTGTTCCACAGACTTGCTTCCACAAAGTAGCGAGTCACCAAAAACTTGACTCGAGGGTAAGGATGCGAGCAATGCTTCAGTCGCCCGTTGATGCACGACGTAACTGCGGAGTTCCCGCTGTGATTAACGCTAGATATTAGATCTTCTCCACTGCTATCGATAATCGCGGACGAACATTACACTTCCAACTCCCGACTCTTTACGGAGTACGAAAAACCTACTGCAGAATGAACCGGCTGCACAGTCATGACAGCTACCCCAGATCATGGCTCATGAGGGCGGATCTGCCCGAAGCATGTTCACGCTGATCGGACGCCAAGCTCAGGGCCCACTGATCTCACCTGGTGTCTTGGGTGTCGTGGTGAGTTGGGTTAGGTGACAAAGACAGACGTGCTTGGCTTCGAAGAGTCTTGTGAACCTTGACTCCTCAGGCCTCAAATATCGTAACCCTTTCGTATTCCCAGACCAAATGCCGTGGTGGACTGATCTGCCGCCGAAGCCAATCCCCGTTTCAAATTGCTTGCCAAGGGCCCCTGAAACCCACGACAGAATCCTCCGTGGAGCGGTATTGTGATTCACAGGGGGATGCGAGGATGGCGGTGGATTCGTTTGGATCAAGGGCCAACCATTCGCTGTGGTTCGTAGGAATACACGGAGTTCGGATGCTGGGGGCTGGGTGTGCCAAGCCAGGGTACAGAGAGTTGAAGATTTGCCATGTCTTACCTTGAGGCTGTAGGCTGTGAGTTCAGAGACTCTGGGGTCGCCAAGCACTGGTGTTTAGAGGGCGCTTCGCTTGAGTGGTGTCCAACTTGCAAGGCCTCATATCGCTGCTCATCAGTCGCAGTCTCCTGCACTATACATTAATCAGTAACTGACCCCCAAGCCAAGTTTATACACTTGGCACATCCCCTTTTGAGCCTCGCAAATGGCGGCTATGGATGCTCTAGGAAAGACCCGCCCGTCAGGAGGCGGAAAAAAAACACTCCAGATCGCCCGGCTCAGGGATCTGACGCCACGTTTTGACGCCGAGCCGCCACACGACCGGTCTCAGGGGCTAGGAGGCAAAAAAAAAAAAAAACCGAGGTCCAACAGCTGCACCAGATTCAAGCAAACAAAATCCAAGAATACGGGGTAGATGGTAGATGGGGTTTGTTTCCATTCAGCACCATGCATCAATGCTTGATCCCCCTTTCTGCCCCCATCGTAACTTATACGTGGATGCATCTGTACATCGTAACGGATGTGCGTCTGGAGAGATTGAAGAGAAGGCTTCCCTGTTCTGCCAACGTGATAATAGCACCCTAAACCTGGCAGGTTTGCCGTGGTAGCGGCCAGTACCCACCGTGCCTGGCTGCTACTTTTGGACGCAGAAGCTACGGTGTTTCTAGAGTGCTTCCAAGATCCGATTGGATACGGGGGAGGATGTGCCACCAACCACGATGCTGCCTCATGAATACGGTGTGGTATTGGATGGATGGTCGGGTGGACCAGCAAAGAGGTGACGAAACAAGCGACGAGGACATCATGGATTGTTACACAATTGTTGGCGGATTCCAAGCTGGTTGTTGGATGTGGACGGTGGAGGTTGCGTTGCAAACTAAGGGGCTGCATCTGACACGCGTCGACGGCCAAGGATTGGATCCAATCGACGTGGGCATCGAGATGGACGGAGGCGCTGAGTCGCTAAAACAACCTCGCGGACACACTGTGCAAGTACCGCCCCTGGGACGTACTTGGGCAAGGCATGCGGGAAAGCCGATCAGGGTTGAGACACAGGGAGCACCGATGCCGGCCGAGCGACATACAGCTTCAAGCGCATTGGCTCTGTGCTGTCGCGCAGCAGCGCCAGCGAGATCCAGCCAGTCTCACATTTTTGTAACTTTTTTTTCTTCTTTCGCATTTCAAGACGGGTTGGATGGATGGATGGATGTTGGTGCATCGTGGGAGGTTGCCCGTGTTAGTTCTCCGCGACAGGCACAGTGCGGCTCAGCTCCCGGGCTCTATGCCCCTGTGTGCCGCCTGTACCTATTCACAGCGACGGGCAGTTGCACGGTGTGGTACGGCCTGTGGTACAGTGCCTGGTCCACGAAACAGTGCCCCTCCACCCTCCTGAAGGCCAGCCAGGGTTACCCCCCTCCCCCCTGTAGCGCTGTAGGTCCAAAAATGGCGACGGGCGGGAAGCCTGATGCCACGCACCTGCCTACGCGCAACACAACCTACGCTGGACAAGGAGGCTAAGTCGATCTCCGGGATGCTTTTCTGCAACGGGGCCTCAAATCTCCTTCTCCTTAGGTCCTCGCTACTCTTCCTTCTTCCCATTCCCGTTCCCGTTTCTCATTCCCACATTCACTTGAACCGACCCGGTCTGACTGCGATATTTTCCCACGATACTTCCTGAGCCTTTCTTTGACGTTGCAAAAGCTGTCTGTCCACTCTTTAATTCCGGCCCCCCGCAGCGTCTCTCTCCCAACTGCCGTCCGCCTCCTGATCCTCGACGACGACGGACGAATCGACGACCTTCCTTAGCCAGCCATGCGGTGAAGCCTCTTGTCGCCGCTGACTCCTCGACCCAATCGTCCTCCGCTGCCCCGAATCGAGCTTCCCGCTGCATGTTCTCTGTCGCTGGCGCCAGAACACCACGGGAACCCTTCGAGACTGCGACTCTGCGACACCAACCCTTACGCCTCCTCGACTTGTGATCACGATCACGCTGATATCAAGCACATCGGCGTCGGACGCCCTTGGCCTCTGTCGCAATGGCCAAGCTCCACTCCCCCAACTTTCGGCCGCGCCGTCCCTCGAGCTTCTTCCGCTACACCGTCGTCGCCGTCCTCATCCTGTTCGCCTTCTACAGTCTGAGTCGCAACTCGCACCACGTCGTCCCGCCGCCTCCTTCCTCTGGTAATGCGCCCATTGTCAACTCGCCAGGTTCCAGCTCGCCAGGCTCTCAACCGCCAGGCTCGAACCAACCTCCCGCAAACGACTACACGAGTCATCAAATACACCCCGAGTACCCACCGCCCAAGTCCGATTGGGACAGCACCACCCAGGGCTCGCACCCTATAGATAAGCTCATCCAGGATGCCGAGCAGACCTTCAACGACCTCATCTCCAAGGAATCCAAAACTATAGAGGAGGCTGCTCAGGCCTACCGCAAACGCCGTGGCCGCCACCCTCCTCCTGGGTTCGACGCCTGGTACAAGTTCGCCGTTGACAATGACGCCGTCATCATCGAGGACTTCTTTGACCAGATCTATCATGACCTTGCGCCTTTCTGGGGCATTCATCCCGCCATCACCCGCAAGGAGTCATGGAGTTTCGAGATGAAGATCCACATCAGGAACCACGAGACGAATACCACCAGCGATTGGTTCTGGACCCTGCACTGGCAGAACATGATCGACTCCATTGTTCACCTATTGCCCGACATGGACATTCCTCTGAATGCCATGGACGAGCCTCGCCTAGTTGTTCCGTGGGAAGACATCAATACTTACATGCACACGGCCTCCTCGACCTTTGGCTTTCCCGCGCCCAAGGACGTCAAGTCCACATTCCAGAAACTCCCCAGACCTGGGACTGGAGACCAGGGGGTCAAAATCCCAGCGAAGCATTGGGAGAAGAAGAGTATGCCTCGACTCGGTCTTCTGACCAGATCACATTGGCCATTGCTAACACATTCGCAGAGCCCTATTGGCCCATTGCTAGTCGAGGATGCCCCCCTGACAGTCGTGCTCGTGCGGCCCCAGTTCAGTACGATTTCGACCTACAGCCTACGATTTCGACCGCAAACGCCCAGGACCATTCGTACAAGGGTTTTGTCTCCAACTATTCCTTGTCGACCGACTTGTGCCACCAACCCGATCTCCAAGGCTTGGAGGGAGTCATCATCAACCCGATTTCCGTCTCGTCTACCAAGGTCCTATTCCCACTGTTTGGAGGCTCGAAGCTGGGTGTCAACAACGAGATTCTTCTCCCCGCGCCCGTTTACTGGAGCGAGGAGGAACGGTTCACCGGTGGCTCAAACCGTGGCGGTCCTTGGAAGTGGAAGAGCGACAAGGCTGTCTGGAGAGGTGTGGCCACCGGAGGCCAGAATCTCCCCGAGAACTGGCGTGGCTTCCAGCGCCACCGCTTCATCGCGATGAACAACAGCACCAAGCTCGCACTGGTCGAGTCTGGAAAAGGTAGAACCGAGAATTTTGCCATGCCGGAGGAGCAGTATCATGTCAGCGCCCAGGCCGAGGGGAAACTCAGTGAATGGGTCAGCCAATGGTCGGACATGGGCTTCATCGACCTGAGGTGCGAAGTTGAGACGTCGGACAGCACGTGCTGGTACACGGATCTGTACTTCCACCCGATCGAAGGCTTGAAGATGAAGGAGCAGTTCCACTACAAGTACGTCCCGGACATTGATGGAAACTCCTTTTCCGGGCGCTATCTTGGATTCCTGCGTTCGACCTCGTTGCCCATCAAGGCAACTTTGTTCCACGAGTGGCACGACAACCGCATCATCGCTTGGAAGCACTTTGTCCCCATGGACAACCGATTCAGCGACTTTTTCGGTATCATGGAGTACTTCCTAGGCTACAAGGGCCGCAACGGCCACGATGCCGCCGCAGAGAAGATGGCCATGGACGGCAAGGAGTGGGCGGAGAAGGTGCTGCGCAAGAAGGACATGCAGATTTACGTCTTGCGGCTACTTCTGGAGTACGCACGAGTGCTTGACGACGACAGAGCGATGATGGGCTGGGTCGACGATGCGCTCAAGGATCCCTCGATAGCGGATACTTGGCAGAGCTGGATGAAGTGAGCAAAGAAGAGGGAGGACGAGTTGCAGAGGACGAGTTGCAATGGATCAACAGCGTCCCGGAGGTCCAGTATATGTGAAATTTGCCTACCTTGTTGGGATTGACGGCGACGGCGTTTTGGCGAGAACGGTTCTTAGTTAGCCGGTGCATGTCTTTTGCCATTGGCATCGACCGGGTTTAAAGGGGGCTCCCCTGGGAATAGATGGACCCAAAAAGCAGCATGGAATTGCGTGCCAGGAGACATCTCGGCATGTTTTCGAATATAATCCAATGTACTAGAATTGTTTGTGCTCTTTCAACTGGCTACATGTCTGGTTCTCGGCTGTTCCCCGCGGTGCCCCTTACTTCACTCTCTGGCTCAGGACACATGATGGATGAATGGATGACGGCAATGTGGTTATTTCTCTATGTCTATTTGTTGTATGGAGATGTACATTTCTATTTTACACGCTGGCTAACCAAACCCAGCCCGTCTATGTCACCGCAGACTCGTGCGCCGACGCCTTGGCCTCATCCTCCTCCTCGTCCCTCTCGCCCTCCTCCACCAACCGTCCCACCAGCTGCGCATACGTCGGGCGAAACGGCCACTCGGCAAAGGCCTGCAGGATGTCCCCCCACTGCGCGCCGCTGATGGCGCGCGCGCAGATCTCGGCCTCGCCGCCGAGCGAACACCCGCCCAGCGCCGGGTCGCGCAGGCTGCGCACCTCGTCGGCCAGCGCGCCGAAGCCCGGCCACACGCCGTCCATGGCCTTGCGCGCCGGCAGCAGGCTGTGCGCGAACCAGAAGCGCAGCATCATGTCCGACATGTCGCCCGTGCGGGACGTCTGCGGGCCGGTCTCGCGGAGCAGCGGGTGCATGGCTTTGGGCTGGAAGTCGAGGAGCGCGCAGGGGATGTTGGGGAAGAAGTCTTCCGGGTGGACGGCCAGGGGCTCGTAGGGGCGTTGGTCCCAGAGGAGCTGGGGCGGGTTCTGGCGGAAGATGTGGTAGTTGTCGCGCATCACGATGAAGAGGTTGCGCGCGTTCTTCTTGAGCGACTGGACGCGCGCCGACCACGCGGCCGAGCCGGCGATGAACTCGGGCGAGTCGGGGGGCAGAAGCTGCAGGGCGTCGCGGTCGCGCAGCAGCTCCAGGTAGGTCTCGCTGTCGGCGACGTCGTACTTGTCGCGGAACCGCAGCCGCTTGAGCTGCGCGAGCACCTCGTCCGTGGGCGTCTGGCTGTAGAGGGCCTCGATCTCCTCGAGTTCCTGGCGGAACGGACGGCTCAGGCGCGGGCGCTCGACGCCGGCGAGGCGCTTCCCGGCGAGCCCCGGGTTGGCCGTCAGCTTGGTGTAGGCGATGGTCTCGCGGCCGGGCGGCGGGGTGAGGCCGGCGGCCTTCATGCGGCGCAGGGTCGCATATCCGGACTCCATGTTGATCCACTCGTCGCGCAGCTCGGTGCGGCTCTCGACCTCGACGTCCTTGCCGGCGATCTCGTGGATCCACTCGCAGCTGAGGTCGGCCTCGAAGGCGCTGCGCTTGCGGCGGACGATGGACCGCGGGAGCAGCTTGCGCTTGCCGTCGTCGTTGATCCAGATGAGCATGCGCACGAGGCCGTAGCGCTGGAACAGCGACGCGGTGCGGATGCTGGACATGAACTGGTAGAGCACCATGGTGCTGACGCACTCGAAGAACTGGAACGGCTTGGGCGGGTGCATGGCGAGGTTGACGCTGATGAGCAGGGAGTCGTTGCGCCGGGGCTCCTGGACGGGGACGCCGGGGCGGGGCTTGGGCGCGGCCGGCTGGTGGCCGAGGTGGGTGCGGAGCATCTCGGCGAGGTGCTCCCAGACGATGCCGGACTTGGGGATCAGCGAGACGTTGGGCCGGGCGGTGAGGTCGGCGAGCAGCGGCGCGTAGAGCTCGGCGTCCTTTTCCATCATGATGTGGCGCCGCGGCTGCACCACCTCGTGCAGCTCGCGGCTCCAGACGCCCGCGCCGGGGTTGAGGTCGACGAGGTCGCAGCCGCGGTGGCGCTGCAGCGAGGGCGCGAGGTATGCCATGATGTCGTCTGCGGGGAGAGCGCACACGCGGTCAGTTCGTGGAAGTCCCGTACATTATACACCACGACGCAGGATTGTACATGACATACCGACGAGCGGCTTGCTCGTGACGTTGACGCGGTTCTTGTCCCCGGAGCCGCTGTGCCCCAACGCCTTGGCCCTCTTCTTCTTCCCGGAGTCCGTACTCCGCTGGTGGTCTTTTCTCGGGCCCCTTCCGGCCTTCCACAGGCCCGTGTCGGCGAGGGTCTTGGCTACGGGGCTATAGGCATTGTAGATGTCGGTCGGTTTCCTAGCCGTCGATTTGACGGCGGCGGCGGCGGCGGTGGTGGTGGTGGTGGTGGTGGTTGATTTCTTAGCCGTAGATTTTGCGCTTGCAGAGCTGGCCGCGCGCACGTGAGCGGCGACGGGCCGGAGCGGCCTCGAAAGGACTGTTCTCGCATCGCGGAGACGGACGAACATGAAGATTTCGAGTGCGCGTTTCGCAGGAGTACGTGAGCTTGGTTGTGCGACTGGGAGGACTCGAGCTCAGAAATTCATGTGGTTCTGCCGCGCTGCACCGCCTGCGATCGGCCCTTTGGCTCCGACGTCATCGTGCACTTACACTACCCTAGACTGGGGTCGATCATCGAGTGGAAGTTGAGTTGTGTGAGCAGAGTGGTTAATGTTGAGAGGATTCCCATTACTGCTCTGAAACTATTCTGTGGCAATCTACTATTAATACCGAATCATAGGAAAAACCTAAAGGTTTCGCTTCTCGCTGAACCTTCATAATACTCTGTGGCCGCTGACGTGTTGGGTTCTTCATACACTAAAACAGACAGACTGCCGGTTACTTCCTCATACAAGTCAAGCATCTTAATCATTAAGCAAATGGTCAACGGCCGCGTACTTTGGAACTATCAAGTATCGCTCAGACCCAATGATCTCCCCGACTCCCAAGAAACCAACGTGTATCATCAACGCATCCAGATGCCCAAGAAACTCCTCGAGACGCCAACATGCCAAACATATAATTTTCTGACAAACCCCTGCTGTCTCATGCGCCCTCGCTACCGAATTCATTCGTCCAGTCAATCTGCTTCTTGATATCGTCCTTGGATACTGTCGGGTGAGAATCATCCAGCGCCATCTCAAAGTCCTTCAGAGCCACGTCCGGCGCCAGCAGCTCCTCCGACTTGACGCTGTCGTACGTCATCTCGATCTTCTCTGGATCACCGGGCGAGCACGGCGTCAGCATCCTGTTTCCGTCCTTCATCACCTGTTGCGCGTGTCAATGGATGCTAAGTACTCAATCAAATGTGTGTAGTACTTACAGCTTTGAAATGGGTAGCTTGCAGGATTTTGCGCACTGGTCGCATCAATGCCGACTGGACAACGTTGGCGATATCGCTGCCGGAGAAGCCGTCTGATTTGGCTGACAGCGTGTTGTAGTCGGTCGCGACCAACGTGGTATCCGTGTCGCCGATGGCGAGCTTGAACATCCTTGCTCGGCCGTTGGGATCCGGCAGGCCAATGTGCACACGCCGTTGGAAGCGGCGTCGGATGGCGGCGTCTAGTTGCCAAGGAATGTTGGTTGCGCCGAGAACCAGAATGCCCTTGCTGTCGTTGCCCACACCGTCCATCTGGACCAGGATCTCCGTCTTGATACGCCGCGACGCCTCGGATTCACCCTCGCCTCGGGGACCACACAGGGCGTCGATTTCGTCGATGAAAATGACGGACGGCTTGTTCTCTCGCGCCATGGAGAACAGCGCCTTGACCAATCTAGACGGAAGATGCACGTTAGCAACCAGCGCATTGCTAAGACTGGCACATCACCCACCTTTCACTTTCACCCATCCACTTGCTGACCAGGTCGGAACTGCTGATGCTGAAGAAGGTACTGTTCGCCTCTGTCGCCACGGCCTTGGCCAAGTAACTCTTTCCGGTTCCCGGGGGCCCGTACAGCAGAATACCCTTCCAGGCCTGTCGCTTGCCCTGGAACAGGTTGGGGAACTTGATGGGGAGGACAACGGCCTCCTTTAACGTCTCCTTGGCTCCCTCCAGACCCGCAATGTCCTCCCATCTCACGTTTGGCCGTTCTTGCAGGATGGCACCAGACAGCGCGTTCCTCAGCTTCTTGTTGTCGTCGTCCTCCCCGCCAGACGCCTTTGCCTTGCCACCGGCGGAGTTGCCGTTTGCAGCCACTGCGCCGCCTTTATTGCTGTTCCCGTTCTCGTCGTCGCCTCCTTCGTCCAGCCACTTCTTGAGCTTCTCGGTGCGGTCGAGGTAGATGACCATCTTCTCTCGCATCGTCTCCTTCATCGTCTTGTTCTTCTCCCACTTGATGGCCTTGACCCAGAGCTCCATGGCGATGATGTAGGCATCGAAGGCCTTCTTGTACTCCTTCTTGTGGTCAAACTCAATTGCCTTCTGCAGCTCGGCGAGCGCGCGCTCGCGGAAGTTGATGGACATGGTGAAGAGAGAGCGCTGAGATAAGGCGGGGGAGGGCGGTGGTGTTTAGGATGACGCAGGCGGAAGTGGAGGCGGAGAGCACAGCACGCCAGAGGGTCGGCCTCGATATTCTCCCCAGAAGCGGAAGCGGAAAAGGAGGTCGAAGGTGAGGGAACAGGCGCGAGTCTTCGAGACGGGGCCGAGGCGGTCGACTTGTCGTGATGGATGAGGCAACAGCAACAGCAGCGACATTCGCTGGGCCTAGGCAGACAGGATTGGCGGGGAAACATGCTTGTAGCGGGGTGCCCACGAGACCTGATAGCGGGGCATCGCAGCTTTGTGCGTAGTACTCGCAGACGGGGTCTTTTGATGAGACTTGCGACTCCTCACCACGACGCCTGTAACAACGGAAGCCTAAAGAAACAGGTCACGGAGCGGAAGTGGATATCCAAGTCAACTACAAGTAATTTGTCGCAGAGCTGCCATAGCACACCATGGCCGACGCTCAGGCCCGCCTCCAGGCTCTCTCGGAGGACTTCCAGAAGCTCCAGCAAGGCATGTCTCAACACCACCGCGAAGATGCCGCTATTAACTTAGTGGCACAGAGCTGCAAGCCGCAGTTGATTCGCGTCAAAAACTCGAGGGTCAGAAGCAGGAGAACCTAGGCGTTCAACAAGTGCGTGGCCGCTATCGTTGGCCTGATGCCACCCCGCTAACTCAGGCCAGGAGTTTGATCGCCTAGGAGAAGGGGAGACCATTTACAAAGTCGCAGGCCCTGTGTTGCTGAAGCAGGACAAGTTCGAGGCGGAAGGAACCGTCAAGGGTCGATTGGATTTCATCAGTAGTGAGATGTGAGCGACCCTACCCACTCTTCCCACGGAAGCTGACCACAAAATCAAGCTCGAGGTTGGAGGGTCAGATCAAAGAGACCCAGGAGAAGCTGGAGAGAAAGAAGATGGAGATCATGCAAGTCCAGGCGAGCGCCCAAGCGGCAGCCGGCAAAGGAAAAGAAAGCGCCAACTAAAATGAGCCAACTAAAAAAAGGGGGGGAAGGGGAAGACGACAGACAACAGAGTTGACACCATATCATGAGTTGAGTGTATTCTAACGACTGATGACCATGATTCGATCTAGATAGATGACTTGGCTACGATAAGAGGAAACCGCCAGTCGTGATAAAGGACGCTCCCAAAACCCAAACGCCTGTTACGCCTCGGCCGTGGTTGCCAGGTTCAGATTTCCGATCCGATTCCAATGTCAATTCCTGGCTAGTTGATGGACATGATGGTGAAGCCAAAAGGCAATCCCATGTTCTTGGGACGCTCGTGCCCAGCGTTGGGCGAGAACATAAAGTCCAGCTTGTCGTCTGAGGCGAAGGGCTGCGGCGTGGAGGGAGACTCCTCGGCCTGCATGGCCTCCTTGATGGCCTCGGAGATGTCGCTCTTCAGCTCGCACTGCTCGAAGACGGGGCTCTCCTCGATGGAATCTTGCATCAGGGCTCGCTGATCACTCTCGGCGAAGAGCTGCGCCTCGCGGTTGAGGATGCCGTAGGTGACGGTGCGGCCCGTCTCGGCGAGGCGCTGAAAGATGATGGTGGCTGCGGCAATGGCCTGGGCGAGGATGCGGGCCTTCTGCGGCGAGTCGAGGTGGGCGAAGATGTCAGACGTCTCCTGCTCCAGGAAGCCCTGGGTGTCGGTGTCGAAGACGGCCTGGAGGATGCGGTGGAGGGTCTTGCGGCAGTTGAGGTCTAGCTCAGGGTCGACGTCCAGGTTGAAGGTGGAGGATATCTTCTGCAGGGTGGAGAAGAGGACCTCCAGGGGGCACCGGTCGTTGGGGATGGAGGCGTGGCCCTGCTTGAGGGCGAAGATGTCAACGGCCGCGTTGACGGCGCCTGTGGATGTGAGTTTGTGGTGTGTGCTGCTTGGGATGGATATGCTTACGGGAGGAGATCTCTGCAGTGTCAATGGTCTTGATCTCGGCGACGGAGACAACGGACTGATCTTTGATGGCAGACATGTTGATGCGGGTATTTTATATACTTGGAGGTTTTTGTGAAGATGGTGTACGGTTGGGATGGTGAGAAGCAGAGAACTGGAAGCTGGAATAGGGAAATGTCAATCCTCGAGGGCGGAACTCTGCAGATTTTATCGAGGCGGCCGGCCAAGGCCCCTGACAATTGGCATATTCACGGCAACGGGCTTTCTGGGCGCATTGTGGTCTTTGCTTGGTTTCCCGGGCGGCGTCAGCATGGATGGATGGGTCGATGGGCCGATTTGGGCAGTGTTTCCGTGGGGAGTCGTGGGGAGCACAGACACGACATGGTGGCGGTGATTTGATGCGAGGACAGACATGACGTATCGGCCATTGCTTTTGAGAGTTGTTATACGCAGGAGGGCTGCTGCCGGTGAGCGGTAAAGGGGCCGGCAAGGTCAAGGGGAACTGCAAGGTGAGAGAGCAGGGTGAGATGAGGCGGAGAAATGGCGGATTCGTGGTTGTTTAGTGACCTGGAACCTGAGTGATCTAGGTAACTAATTCATCCGTCTTGTCGACACCTGTGAGAGTCGTGGTGTTTTTGGCCCTCGACTCCTCTTGGCAAGGCTCCCTCCCAGTACCATGGATTTCTTGGCCAAGGCGAACCTGAACGGGACGGGAATATGAAGCCGGCGTCCGGAGACGGGGAGAACTGGAGAAGCAGAAGGAGAACTGGAGAAGGGGAGGTGGAGGAAACACGGCAATTGGTGGTAAATGCCCAGGCCCTCACAAAGTCATCAGACATCCTGTAAGACACCCGACACGCATCTGCACCGCGTTGTGGCCTGTCGCATCGATCCAGACCGGGAATTGCATGATGGCCGTTGCAGAAACACGCCATTGTGCAACGCAGGTCTCCATTTCCAGGGCGTCGCTCACTATCAGCGGTGCATTTGCCGCCTGTAAAAGTGACCCAAGCCGCGCATGGACGTCAATGGATCCGCGGCCAATCGAAAACGCCAGGCTGACGGCACCGGTAATTGCATATCTGCTCGCCTTTGCCAGAGATACCCCATTTGAGACATATACGGCTTATACCGGCTTCCGTCGCTGCCCCGCCATCGCAGTTCCAGCCCCATGCATGACGTTGGAGGGGCAGACACGAAAGAAGCTGCCTGACGGACGGACGCTTTTGTTCCCAGGAACGAGACCGAGCACGCGTCGCATCCCACTCAACCGAATCTCGACGACGCCAGGCAGCTCTCAAACCCATCACCGCCTCGCACCGACTCTTCCCTGCGTACGACGACAATGTCAGTGACACGCTGCACCTCATAGACGACGCCCGCGCACCGCTTCTTACCTCCTCTTCCCGTCCGTCCATCGGCCCGCTATTCACCATGGACGCCCGCTCAACCATGCGCCCGGCTCGGCCTCAGAGCGTCAAGGAACTCGTGGCCCAGGCCGAGAACTTTGTCTTCAACACCAATATCCCCGTCAAGCATTGGACTCGCGCTGCCGAGACGCTGTACCAGGAGGTATGTACCCTGGCGTCCCTTTGCGACCAACTCCGTGCTCATATTAATCACGACCTGCCTCTAGGCCTCCTTTGCTATCGCAGATGGCGACTACGGCCGCGCATACATGATGCTATACCGTCACTCCGTCCTGGTGCTCCAATCCATCCCCTCGCACCCTCAGATCAAGGACCCGGACAACAGGAAAGCCCACAGACTGTTGATGAAGCGAATCGACCGTGTCATACAAGACCTTGAGGACCTGAAGCCCGAGATCGAGGTCGCAAATAGGGAATGGGAGCGCATGGCACCGACTAAAGAACCTGCCGGCTCATCCGGTCCTTCCTCCAGATATGCCGAGTTCGCAGCCCGAGATCCGAGTCTGAGTGGAAACGCCAAAATCCTCGACGCCTACGATAACCAAGATTTGGCCGTCGACCTGGCCCAGAAGGAATTGGTGCGGAGGGACACGGCCAGGCGAGCGACCAGGCAGGCAGGCATTCCGGACGAAGACTTGCTGTCACGGAGAATGGGCGGCAGATGGGATCAGTGGGACAGACACGCACGACCAAGCGACGACAACGACCTGCAGAGACAGATGGAGGCCACCAGACAGGCGCTCGACTCGGCCCAGGAGCGACGACGCCCCGACCAAGAATTCCGTCCTTCAACCACATCTCAAAACTACAACTACCCTTCCATTTCCCGATCCAAGCCAGTCGAGTTCGAGCGATCATCAGGGTATCCTCCAACCTCCACCTCGACTCAGCCAATCCGACCGCCTAAGGAACTTGTTCGTCCACCACTAGAACTCGACCAGCGTCCATACATTGCGCCGAGCGTACCTCAAAAGATCCCACTCGCCCACTACCAGCCTCTTATTCCAACACCTCCACCCACGCAGAACGATCAACCTCTACCTCCCTCACTTCCCCCCAAGCAAGATATCAGACCGCCCTCGCTTCCGAAAAAGGAACGACTCACTTTCAAGCCTGGCGCGTATCTTGAGAATGGTGACCCTGTTCGATCGCTCTTCCTGCCTAAATACCTGCGACAGAAGTTCCTCGATATCGCGGAACCCAACACTCGTCGTGGTCTTGAAATGTGTGGGATTCTCTGCGGAACGCCCATCAACAATGCTCTATTTGTTCGCTGCCTCTTGATTCCAGACCAGATATGCACGACAGACACGTGCGAGACGGAGAACGAGACGACAATGTTTGACTATTGCATCAGTGAGGATCTTCTGGTACTGGGATGGATCCACACCCACCCGACGCAGACGTGTTTCATGAGCTCTAGGGACCTGCATACGCAGTCTGGTTATCAGGTCATGATGCCCGAGAGCGTGGCCATTGTCTGCGCCCCGAAATACAACCCTTCGTGAGTGCCATGTTTTGGGCCATGATGCGCCTCTACTAACCTCCTTGACCAGGCACGGGATATTCCGGTTAACTCACCCCCCGGGTCTCGATCACGTACTGAATTGTAATCGTACCGAGACCTTCCACCAACACTCGATTGACAACCTCTACTGCGAAGCCGAGCAGCCTCAGGGACACGTCTATGAGAGCGACAAGTTGGAGTACTATGTGCACGATCTCCGAACGAAATGAATCAGAGAACGTAAGCTGGATTGATGGAGCATGAATACGGGTTGCATGGCGCTGGAGTTCCGTTGTCACGGCGGCAACATGCTGTCACCTGTTGTTGCAGTGGACTAATAAACGGCGAGATAAAGGATATGACCTACAAGGGATCAGCGCTTTTGATGGGTAGTCGTCTAACACAGCATTTGATGTATTGGGTGTTTGCTCCGGTACTACCCGCTCCCACGGTCCTTTATCAGCTGCGACAGAGGTGCTAGCCGTCTCATTCATTCATGACGTCGTATCGTGGTATTCTTGGAGTTGTGATTTACCTGCAATGAAGACAGCGATGCGTAATATCACGGGATGATCAGGCCTGGGGCGGAGCGTTCTAAAGGAATTGATAATCCGGAGCTCGGATTCCGTTTGAGAGTAGTTGAAGCTATCATAGGGTTTCCTCTTATGGCGACCGTGACGCATTTTGCCGTTGTTGGAGAGTGAGCAGACAGACCAATGTCGATTCATTCCGTATTGAGGCATTGTTCGGTGTTAAACTTTTGTCTGTGGGCATCGACACGTAGCATGTCTATATTGGGTGGCTTTGAGGCCATGATGCGATATCACGGTGCACGACAGGTTGTGCATCCAAAACGTCTCGGCAGTTAAGCTACTGTAAGCCTTGAGGTCTGGAGAGGAGCAACGTCGCACTGCTTCTCTCGTCTGTGTATTCCTAATTTCTACTTGCTCAAGCCACGGGTTCATGTTGTCATCCGAATCGAGGGGCTGGGATCATGATGAGGCCGGTTGGGATTGTCGCCAGCTGAACCTGGGATCTTCGCGCAGCTAGGTATAGCTTCGACTGCTACGTGTCTGCGGCTACATAAGGGCGATCCAGGGTTCACAGAGCCGAGTGGATTGCAGTATCTGACGTCTCGCCGTGTCTGCGTGCGGAAAAAAAAAAAAAAACACCACAGGAAGATGTCGCTTCCAGGACTGGCTAGCTCCGGCTGGCGTTCAGCTGGCGGCACGAACGCCTCATTTTCGCTCGCGGGGCCGAACCGGCGTCCAATTGGGACGGCGGCATTTCGGAGAACTGGATGCGGGATGCGGGATGCAGGTCAGCAAAGCTTTTGGGCTGGGATGGGGCTGGTTATGTCTCAGTTGAAAGAAAGCGAGTCCCGGGATCGTCGGTGCTAAGATGCGCCGGGTGGGTCGACAAGGGAAGATCGGTTCGGGTTGTCGACGATGTATGTATCCGTACTGTGATCAGGTATTCCGGGAGGACACAATTGCCGAGTGGACCGAATGACTGCCGGATTGTTGATGGTGATGGTCTACAGGAGATGGCCAAAGAGTGGCGGAGTTCCCGCTTTAAGTCCCGGCTTGATTCTGGTAGACTACTCGGCGGCTCGGTCCGTAGTGTTGTTTTCCCTGCTCCAATGAGGGAAGGTTTGAATGCTTTGACAGTCGGTGGTGGTGTGGACAGCGAGGGAGGGGAATGGATGGAGGGATATCATATCTCAACCCGAGGCAATGGATCATCTCCTCCTGTCTGAGGGAAGGATGAACCATTGAGACAACCCATGCCTGTGATTTCGTCCTGATAGACACCAGATGTTCGTACATATAGTTGCCTGCGCTGCCACTGGCTGAACCATCTGACCGCCAGTTCCCACAGCCCGTCTGTCTCTGGCAACCAAGCGAGCCGTGGCGTCCGAGCCCATGCTCACACGGGACGGATACAGCTTCGTGAGGCCCAGCGACCCGCGTCTTGGCGCCACGACGAAAGCGATAGTCTGCCACCCTCGTCAAGAGTTTGAGACATGATCAAGGGGTGGGATGGGAGCCCAAGTCTGCAGTGCGACGGGGATGGTTTGGATAATCACAATTTGCAATCCAATTGCGTCTCTGGGTGGTGACGAGGCCCAACCCTACTTGACACCATCGCCATGATCGTCGTGCTGTCCATTGGCCGGGAAGCAACATCGCCCGTGCCACCGTCCAACCACCGCTCGTCGGCGGCACGCGGGAACGGGATGTTCGTTGACCGGAGGCTGCAGGGCTGCGGTGGCTTCGCGTTAGTGGGATGCCGTGTCTCACACGGCGGGAGGAGGAGAGGAGGAGGAGATGGAGTTTCTGCGGATTTGCATCATAAAGACGCCTGCGTTGCCCGGGACTGTCCCAGGGAGCTTGTCTGGCCACTCTGACTTTACCTTACCTGAACCTGTGTCTTCTTCCGCAAGACTGTAACCGAGAGGGCACGACTTACACGAAGTCAACACTTCCCCGAGGTCAGCACCTACAGCCATGATGTCGACAAACGGGACACAGGCCAAGAACGGCAATGCCAACGGCCACGGGAGCAGCACCGCCGCCAAGCCGACTCCCACCAAGAAGCAGCAGCAGACGTCCTCCAAGGCGTCGCTGAAGCCCAAGCCCAAGAAGGACTCCGCCCTGGCCAACTTCAAGAAGCTGCGGCTGGCGTCCAAGCGGCCGCTCCCCACGCAGAGCGGCGATGGCACGTATCTCACCCCGGCGAAGCGGCCGGGGCTCAAGGAGGACGTCCGTCGGCTTAGGATGCAAGGTGCGTGGAAGAACTCGTCTTGTGGGATGCGTGCTAATGGGCGTAGATGTCAGGACGCTGCTCGAGATTATCTCGCATAAGATCAAGGGCGAGACTATCCTTGATGATAAGACGATGCTCATGGAGAGGACCATCCAGATCGTCGCTGGGCTCTCGGACCATTCCAAGGTCCAGGAGGTTCTCACCAACAACTTCATCGACCAGCTGTGGAATTCGCTAGACCACCCGCCCATGCTGTACATGGGCGACGAGTACCGCTTCCGCCAGCCCGACGGCTCCAACAACGTAAGACGGCTTTGCAACTATGTTGTAAGTCAGATGCTAACATTGACAGAACCCCTATCTCCCTAGACTGGGAGCTGCCCGTACTCCGTATTCGCGGTCTGTCAAGCCCAAGACTTTGCAGCTCGGTGCTCAGCCTGACCCCGAGGCCGTCTACGAGGCCGTCATGGCCAGAGGCGAGTTCCGCAAGAACCCCAACAACGTGTCGAGTATCCTGTGGTACTGGGCTACCATTATTATCCACGGTAAGAGACTATCTCCCCGTCGTCCTGAATTAACTAATCGGACCCAGATCTCTTCTGGACGAACTCGAAGGATCCCAACCAGAACGACTCCTCGTCGTATCTAGATCTCGCTCCCCTGTATGGCTGCAACAAAGAGGCCTGCGACTCGGTGCGGACCTTTAAAGACGGCAAGCTCAAGGTCGATTCCTTCGCTGACAAGCGTCTGATCGGCAACCCGCCGGGCGTGTGCATCCTCCTCATCATGTTCAACCGCTTCCACAACCACGTCGCCACCAACCTGGCGGCCATCAACGAGGGCGGCCGCTTCACCAAGCCCGCCCCGGACCTCGCGGAAGACGCGGCGGCGTCAGCGTGGAAGAAGTACGACGAGGAGCTCTTCCAGACGGCGCGGCTGGTGACGTCGGGCCTCTACATCAACATCACGCTCGTCGACTACGTGCGCAACATCGTCAACCTCAACCGCGTCGACACCACGTGGACGCTGGACCCCCGACAGGAGATGGGCGTGTCCATGGGCACCAAGGAGGGCGCCGAGGCCGGCACCGGCAACGTCGTCTCGGCCGAGTTCAACCTGTGCTACCGCTGGCACTCGTGCATCTCGGACATGGACGACCAGTGGATCCAGGACTTCTACACGGAGCTGCTGGGCGACAACTACGGCCCGCTGACGCTGCAGAAGATGGTGATGGCCGTCAAGAACTTCGAGGCCTCGGTGGCCGAGGAACCCGGCGAGCGTGTCTTTGGCGGGCTGAAGCGCGGCGCCGACGGCCGGTTCAACGACGACGAGCTCGTCGACGCCCTCGCCACGGCCATCGAGCAGCCCGGCGGCGCCTTCGGAGCCCGCAACGTGCCCCGGGTCATGAAGCCCGTCGAGATGCTCGGCATCATCCGCGGCCGCAAGTGGAACCTCGCCGGGCTCAACGAGTTCCGCAAGCACTTCGGGCTCAAGGGCTACGAGACCTTCGAGGACATCAACTCGGACCCGGAGGTGGCCGAGTCGCTGCGCAACCTGTACCAGCACCCGGACAACGTCGAGCTGTACCCGGGCATCGTCGCCGAGGAGGCCAAGACGCCCATGGCGCCGGGCGTCGGCATCGCGCCCACTTACACCGTGTCGCGCGTCGTGCTCTCCGACGCCGTGAGCCTCGTCCGCGGCGACCGCCACTACACGACCGACTACAACCCGCGGTACCTGACCAACTGGGGCTTCAACGAGGCCAACTACGACCTGGACGTCAACCACGGGTGCGTCTTCTACAAGCTGTTCCTGCGGGCGTTCCCCGCGCACTTCAAGGGCAACTCGGTCTACGCCCACTACCCGATGGTGACGCCGGACGAGAACCGCAAGATCCTGACGGACCTGCGCCGCGTCGACCGCTTCGACTTCGACCGCCCGGGCTTCTGCGCGCCGCGCATCGACGTCACGTCCTACGGCGGCGCCAAGTACATCCTGACCAGCCCGGACAAGTACCGCGTGTCGTGGACCGAGGGCTTCACGCACCTGATGGGCGAAGGCGGCGGGCGGTTCATGCTGTCCGGGGACAGCAAGCTGCACGGCGAGCAGCGCAAGGCCATGGAGGCGCTGCTGTACCGCGGCGACTGGAAGACGGGCGTCAAGGCCTTCTACTCGATGATTGCCGAGCGGCTGCTGGCGGAGAAGGCGTACCGGCTCGGGGGCAGGCCGCACGTCGACGTGGTGCGCGACGTGGGCAACCTGGCGCACACGCACTTCGTGGCGCGCATGTTCAACCTGCCGCTGAAGACGAGGGAGAACCCCAAGGGCGTGTACTCGGAGCGGGAGCTGTACTCGGTGCTGGCCGTCATCTTCACCGCCATCTTCTTCGACATCGACCCGGTCAAGTCGTTCCCGCTGCGCCAGAAGGCCAAGGAGGTGGCCGGCCAGCTGGGCAAGATCATCGAGACGAACGTCAAGCTGGCGACGACTCTGGGCATCAGCGGGCTGTTCACCAAGCAGGAGAAGAACGACCCCCTGGCGGCGTATGGCGTTAACATGGCCAAGGGATTGAAGAAGGCTGGGCTGAGTGCGTCTGATATTACCTGGAGCCAGATCTTGCCCACTGCGGGTGCCATGGTGCCTAACCAGGCGCAAGTTGTAAGTGAATTGTGGCTCAAGATGTAGATTCTTTACTGACATGTTATCGACAGTTCGCCCAGACCGTCGACTGGTATCTGTCACCCGCCGCCGAGCAGTACCGCCCCGAGCTGCACCGCGTTGCCCTGCTAGAGCCCAGCGAAGAGACGGACGCTCTTCTCCTCGGCTACGCCATGGAGGGCATCCGCATGGCCGGCACCTTCGGCCTCTACCGCCAAGCCACAACGGCCGACGTGATCCCGGAAGACGACGGCCGCAAGGTGAGCGTGCAAGCGGGCGACAAAGTCTTCGTGTCGTTCGTCTCCGCGGCGCAGGACCCGACGCACTTCCCGAACCCGGAGGCGGTGGACCCGCGCCGGCCGCTGGACTCGTACATCCACTACGGGCTCGGGGCGCACACGTGCCTCGGGCGCGAGGTCAGCCAGACGGCGCTGACGGAGCTGTTCCGCGCGCTGTTCCGCAAGACGGGGCTGCGGCGGGCGGCCGGGCCGCAGGGCGAGCTGAAGAAGGTGGCGCGGCCGGGCGGGTTCTACGTGTACATGACGGAGGAGTGGGGGAGCTTGTGGCCGTTTCCTACGTCGATGAAGGTGACGTGGGATGGGGAGTGAGGGTGATGGGGAGTGTAGGGCAATGGGGATGGGGAGTGTAGGGCAATGGGGATGGGATGGAGGGAGGGAGGGAAAGAGGTGTCTTTACTCAGAATGTTTATTGATATCACTGCTAATGAATACCACTTTTGTTTGTAATGTTATTTACTGCTTTGCTAGGAGTGCTGTATTTTGCTCTGATCTCTAATTATACCATATTGAATCACTCCATCTGACGGTGAGTTTTGCTGTTACAATAATAAGAGGTACGTCTGTTGGAAGAACGATGAGCTAATAGATACCTTTGGATCCAATCGAGGGATGAATTAACATGATGAGACACAATACGATTGGCATATTAGAATACTTAAATAAGACCAGTACAGCTAGATCCAGGACGCCCTAAGTACCCATCACATTATTACCATCATTAAACCCCTATTAAGACAGACACCCAGCACCAAATCCCAGATACCACAATAAACACATCAACTTAATACGCCATTCATCTTCTCGACGCATTAATAAACCAACCACCACTGACTGGCCGCATGGACAACATCCAGACCAGCCTTGGGCAGCTCACGAGTCTGTCGTTTCCACACCACGCTCTCCCTGACATCACCCTCGAGCTTCCACTCCCGGAGCGCGACGTACTTGCCGTCAGGGGCCGTCTTGTCCGCAGTCTTCACCCAGTGGTCAAACGCCGGGACATCCAGCTGAAGACTCGTCTTGAGGCGGCTGTACAGGTCGCTGAACTCCCCGCTTGGCTTGGCCCATCCCTGCAGCTGGTGATGCGCCGCCTTCAATAGCTCGAGATGCTTCTTTGCTTCAGCGGCGAGTTGAATCCGGTCAAGGTACGCGTTGCTGCCATCGTGGCGGTGGCAGGCTGAGCTGATCTCGCGAAGGACAGCCTCGTGGACCGACATGGCGTTTGCTGCTCGTCCGGCGGAGGTGTAGAGACTGGCTAGCAAGCGGGAGACGGCCAGAGTCTCGACATCGAGACGGCCACGACTACGTCTCAGGTTGTAAGACAGAAGTTCGGCCGTCTCGATGGCTGCCCTGACGTGTCCATGTGCGTATAACGCATGCACGAGCATCTTGCCGATATTGAGCACAACATCCGGCGACCAACCACGAGACTTCTGCACGACCTCGCGAGACCGCCAGAGCCGCGAGAGGAGAGATTCCAGCTCGCCATAGTTGCCCTGTGCACCAAGAAGACGAATCAACCCGCCTACGTCCTCGAAGCGCAGACTGACGATGTCGATCTGCGCCGCGCGGAACGCACCCAGCACATCCGCCATGACCTCCCGCGACGTGTCCAGCATGGCCTTCCTGACATCGTTCTGCTTGGCGCCCCGCGGGTGCGGCACGTCGATGCCCGCCAGCATCTCGGCCAGCTTGTACCCGAGCCGGATGCAGCTGCGACGGTGGTAGAGCTTCTGCTGGCTGGCGAAGCGGAAGACGCAGGCGGCGACTTGCAGCGCGCAGTGGAAGTCCTGGGCTTCCAGCAGTGTCTTGACGCGGTCGTTGCCGGCTTTGCAGGCCAGGGCGGCGAAGTCGACCTTGGTGGCGCCGCGGTCCTTGTTGAGTTCTAGGAGAAGCGCGAGGTAGAAGATGCGGATGTGGTCGTCGACGGTCGCCTTGAAGTACGCACCGTACTGGTGCTTGAACATGGCGAAGAGCTTGGCGTCGAGCGTTATAAGGAGATCTGTTCGCTTGTGTTCCTCCCAGAAGCCACGGAGTCTGGCGCCGCATTCGAGGACGATCTCCAGGTTCTCCTCGTGCTCGATCACGCGGGTGTATTCTTCGTATAGCAGCGACTCGAAGATGATGTTGGCCATGATCTCCGAGTACGAGGTCACGCACTTCTCTCCATGGAGGACCTGCTCGAACGCAATCAAGAACACAAAGACCACCTTGCTGACGTGCTTGTCGAGCTTCAGCGTGATGCCGCTACTTGGTATGGCTCCTCGGAAGACGATGAGGTGGCGGAGTTGACGGAGGAGTTCGTGGCCTTCCTTGACACAGCCGACGCTGACGTAGATGGAAGCCAGCGTCACGGCAGCGGTGAAAAGATTCACAGACACCGTCAGCGTAGTGATGATCTCCGTGACGGAGACCTGCAGCAGTTGAATAATGCGCTGGTGAGATTCCGTCGTGGCTATCTTCTGGTACAGGATGATGATATCCCGGAGCCCCATGAGCGTCGACTCGTGCCAGCAGCCGAACTCGATCTTGAGGTGCTCGTACGTCTCGATGCAGATCTCAATGGCGCGGTTGAAAGGGATCGACTTGCCGAAATGCGTGCCTTTGGTGATGATGGTGACGTACATCTTGGACAGGCGCTTCTTGACTGTGTGCACCGTCTTCTCCGTGATTGTGGTCGTGGTGGTTTTAGTCGTTGTGGTCCTCGTGATGATCTCCTCGTAGATCGTCACCGACTCGTGGTAATGCTCCTCGCTTTTCTCACACATCCCCGCGAGAGCGATCAACGCCAGGATAAGAACCGAGGAGTCAACACCGCATCTTTTAGTTACGACTTCCTTGTACTCGACGCATATCTTGTACAAGACGGAGAACTCGACCCTGGCATGGACCTCCAGCACGTACGTGTACTTCTCATACAGCTCAACGATGACGGCCTCGGTAAAGTCGCACTCTCCATGGTGATGAACAATAGTCTCCCACAGCACCACGCAGATCTCTTGCAGCTCAACCCACATCTTGCGAGTGTGGTAATGGCGACAGAGAAACATGGCAGCCTTGAAGGCGTCGTGGTGACAGTGCTTGAGGCCCTCGTTGAGGACGGTGACGATTTCGAGATAGTACCCGCAGGCGTCCTTGCGGCCTAGCATCTCACAGTGAGCTGCGAGAAGGTACAAGGTCCGGATGGTCAGTCGGTGGGTGTGGCCGAGGTGCTTGCGATATCTCCCCAGGATCTCAATGTAGATCTCCAGCACCTTTTCGTGTCTATGATGCTCCTCGTAGAACCCGACAAGAACAATAATAGCCTCCTGTAAGACTTCGTCCTCAAGCGAACAGGAAGATAGGCAAGCCCAGTAGATACGCAAGTAAATCTTCTCCGCCATCTCAAAGGACCCTTGTCTGTGATGACAGTGTGCCAAGCGACGAGCGACGAGGATGCACTCCTGCACCCAATGCTCGCAGAGGGTGATTTCCACGTCCACAGACAGCACGGCCTTCCAAGTGATCTCGAGTGTTCTCGTGATGATGATCTCAGCTTGCGCCCAGTTCGCCCTCTTGATGTACAGCGCGATCAGGGCCATGCAGGCCGAGAAGAAGGCGTGGTCAACTTTGGTCTTCTTGCAGCGGGTGAAATGCATCTCGAAGATCTCCTTGACTACCGTCTCCGTGACCTCCGTTGTAGTAATGGTTGTCGTCTTCTCTGTCACAGTCGTCTCGGTGATTTCCTCCACGACCTCGGTGATGAGAATCGTGGTTTGCTGGCCCTCGTCGTCACCGCCTCTACCACTGTCTCTGAACCAGCCCCAGACCTTGGCCAGGATAGAAATGGTGATGCTCAGGAGGCCGAAAGACCTGCAGACCGTTCCGAGTTCTCTGATCCAGATGATGAGGGTCTCGACTTCGCAGGTGTGGTGCTCGTACTCGGCCCAGATGCAGATGAGAATAGTGGTCGCCTCCTCGATGCGTTTCATTTCGCGCAGAAACTTCACGTACGCGAGGGCAATCTTGATCTTGGCAATGTGCACGTCCACGCTGACGGTGCCATGGCAGATGACACAGATGCGGCGCCAGAGGCTGATGTAAAGCCTCTCCGCGAGGTAGAACTTCCTGCAGACGACGTACGACCGAGCCAGTCGAATCAACATCGAGATGCAAAGCTGATCGGTAACTTCCAGCTCTCCGCTTGTTTCGAAGATGAGATCTTCCAGCTCTCCAATGTTCTCCTCTGCTTCTTCGCCCTTGAACACTATATCCAGGTTTCCGAAGAATGTGCCAATCTCCCTGGCTCGAGGAGACCCCTTGCCAAACCGGATAATGATGATCTCGTAGAGCTCTCGGTAGACGACGGTCGCACGATGCTCTTCCTTGACGTCAATGTAGAACTTGGCCAGCTTCTCGTACCAGCAAATCACCTCGTCGCTGGAGCTGCCGTGCCTGTGCTTGCAGATGACAATCATCAGCCGGATCATCTCCTCGCGACAGGTGATGATCTCGGTCCGCTTGGTGATCACGATCGTCTCCGTCCAGGTCAGGAACAGAGAGGTACAGGCCGCGACAATGGTGCTGGTGCTGGACAAGATGATCTGACCCAGCTTGACGGCGCGGTAGAAGTAGCCCGCGCCGCACACGGGAGACTCGGAGATGGTGACATGAACGTGACCAAGGGTGATGAGGCTCTGAAGAACGGTGATATGCTGCTTGCCGAAGCAGGCCTCTCGGACACGAAGGGCGAGTTCGTGCTGATTCAGCATGTCTTGGCCGGAGTGATGCCGACGCCAACACGACCGCTCAAGTAAGCCGAACATGAGAGACTCGGGGAAGATGTTGGCAAAGTCTTTGGCGAGCTTGACGTTGCCCTTTGCATCAACGAGACCGGATAGCCGGAAGTGAAGGACCCAGTTCCTCATGACGTATCCCAGGAAGCGATGGGAGTTCAGGACAGCATCGACAGCCTGATCCTCTAGCTCCTCGGTCAGTAGCTCCTGGTCGACGTCGAGATTTAAGCGAGCGTATACAAGCATTCTGAGCGTCAACTGAAGATGGGCATCGTGGGTTGAGAAAAGCGACTTTCCAAGCAGCGTGTGCACGTAGGACCGGACAACGGAGCTGCGGAAATGCAGACGCCCGCCTCGAATCACAACGAAGTCGCCGCACTTTTGTGAGATAAACTTGGACATGTTCAACGTAGTCGTCGACGAGATGACGCGCTTGTGAAGATCTATAGAAAGAAGCTCGGCGACTTCGTCCACGGCAAATGGCTCAGATGTGACAAGCATGAAAGAGAGCAGATACTTCAACGTCTCATTCTTCTTCAGATCCAGTCGATTCAAAATCTCGCCGAGAACATTGGAGATCTCGGAAGATATGGACTGCGCAGAGGCAAGGAACCCATCATGGGACGTTTCCTGGGCCAGAAGCCGACCAACGTAGTAAGCCCAGAGGAAGCTGCCCTTGGACCGGGTTGCTAGGTCCTCGACGAGCTGCTCGCAGGTGGAGAAGGATAACTCACTCCAGTGGTGAGACTTGGAGAGGCTCTGGCGGAGGTGTACCTTGATATCCTCGTGGACATGTTGCTTGGTGATTGCGAAGTGTCTGCACTCGTCGGTCATGTGCGGGACTGGTCGAGAGAAGGTGATTACACGAGTATGCGAAAGTTTGGCGACACATTGCCTGAGCTTCTTGTGGAACCCGAGGGAGTTTTCTGTCGAGCCGGAAGTGTCGTCAGTGCCGTCAGTCATGAGAACGATGGACGAGTCGTCGCGTTCTGCTCCCCGGAGGCCGTTGTGGAGGGCTTGCCAGAGCGCGGCCTCGAGTGCCTCGGCATCGTGATGCTTGGAGTTTGCTCTGAATGCTCCAATGAGCTGCTCGTAGAGCACAACATTGCCCACACTGCGTTCGAGGAGCTGGAAGAGGATGCTCTTCACAAAAGAGAACGAAGTGGCTTCCTTTGCCGAGTCGTATGCTACAGATCATGTTAGTGTTCATACATGTAGATTCTGACAAGAAGGTGCAAGTGCTCACGGAAGTTGTAGGTCAACACAGCATATGATCGGTGGTCAAGCGGACGAGCCAATCGCTCTTGCACCCACTCAGCAAGAACAGTCTTGCCTACACCCGGAGGACCAGTGACGCTGAGAACCTGATCGTTGCTATGAAAGAACTGTACCAGAGTATCCTTGATCCAACTGCAGGTGTCTTCAGAACGGTCAAGCTGTTCTAGCACTTCGTCATAGAGGGTATTCCTGACGGACGGGCCAAACGAAGGCTGAAGCTTCTCACGAAGCCACTGAAGGTCACTTGGAGATCCCTTGCTACCGAGCTTGAAGTCCCAGATGTTATCGTACAGAGCATTCTTGGCCTGCCAGACACGGTCGATCTGGTTGCCAAAGACAGAATCGAAGCTGATCTTGATGCTCGCGCCGGCTTCGAGGCCACTGATCCTCTGTCGATAGTGCGAAGCGATGTGGCCCACTAGCTGAACAAGATCGCAGAAGATGTGTGCTGCACTCTCCTTGATGTGTCGCGGCATGTATTCGAGGTCCTGAATCTGGCTGATGTTGGAGAGCAGCATTGCCAGTTCGTATAGGGCCATGAAGGTCGGGACGAGGGCTTTTGCTTGGCCATGGCCGATCTGTGGAAGAGATGTTAGCAAAGTAATAACCAAACGAGGAACTCAAGTGTAAGATAAAGAGAAGGAGACGTACCTCGAGCAAGACCTGGCAGCTCGCCAAAGCTGCGGCAGCGGACCCCGTGCATCCCGGCATGAAGGCATTGATCTTGCTTCCAAAGAACCAGATCTGGAGCCCAAAGAATTGAGCAGTGCTGAGGACGCGATCCAATCACTCCCTCTTCGGGGCATGTGGATCAAGCGCTCATCTGAGATGTATTGCAGATAGGACCGCAGGTCCATCTCTGAAACGAAAGACTCGTTGTAGGCAGAGAGACGGCAGATGACAGTGGTGACGTCCCGGGTGACTTCTCTAACCCGGCCGAAGTCCTCCAGCGGGATGACCTTGCGAGTGGTCATGGCGAGAGCGTCGTGGGAGGTGTGGGAGGACTCGGATGCGACCGTCGTCTTGGTCTCGCTCTCGCCATCTGAGACTTCCTTGATGTCGACGCTCACAGTTTCTGAGGGCTTGGTGTTGTTGTGGTTTGAGCTTGGCAGGGGCTCAGGATGGCCCTGCTGAACGGCGTCCATGGCTGCTTTGGAGGCCGAAGCGTCGTCCGTCACGTCCAATGTGAGGGATGAGGAATTGGAGTTCTTGCGTTTCCTTCTGACTGGAAGGTACAGGAAGTTAGTATTAGGCAAGAGGGGAAGTTATAGCAGGAAAAGAAGAGAGCGTGTACAGTGAAGACTTTTGCGCAGTCCAAGCATAATGGCCTTGGATGCCCTTCGGATTCGAGAGGTAGCCAGCGGATTGATAGAGGTTTAAATGGCTATGTGGATGTCGGGGGTTCTCTGATGGCGCAGTAGGGGGCATGTAGGCGATGAAATACAACTCCACTTCGGAGGAAGTATACTGCAGGTAAGGCAGGACTCCGTCCGCTAGATTCATGCACATCTGCCGGTGATGAGTAGGTGAGTCCAATTGTCTCTAAACTATCTGTGTCCAGAACGGGGTCTGGGAGATCCGGACAGGAGCTGAGCAACGAGGATTCCACTGACCACTAGCATGTCTCGATTGGGGATCAACCCAGGTAGCCACACGGACAGCCACATCAGTTCTGGCCTGCGGATGATTGGGAGGCGGTGATAGTGTATCTAAACCTACACTGCAGTTTGAAACTGTAGTCTCGAACATGGCCAGTCAATAGTCGGAGGAGCAATTCCCGTAGGTGAGAGGCGGCGCCCCGGCAGACTAGCAGCAACTGACAGAAGTCAGCACTATCGGCGCCCAGCGACGATCACACTATCAACGGGTAGATATGCGGGACTCGTCCGGGGTCGCGCGGCCTGAACCGATCAGCTCCCGGTCGTTGGACTTGGCAGGAGGGGATTCGCCCGATTTGTGCCAATAGTGCAAGCCCAGGTGCTCAGATAGATGAGTTAACAGGTGAACTATTGGCCTGGATCGTTTTCAGCTGTGATATGGTGAGACTATATTCCGAAATGGTCGATGCTACTGCACGTCGTTCGCGCTAGAGGATGAGGCGTCGATTTTGCATTTGTACCCCGGAGTGGTCAATCACGGCTCGAAACAAATTTGATTTTCATTGATGGCTTGAACAATTTTAACAGAGAAATACAGTCTGCAGGTTAGAGAAGTTACTTTTTAAGTAGCCAGCTAATTACAACCAGGAGAAGCAAAGACAGAGAATAAAGGCTAATGTATTCATTACGAGAATGAAATATCAAGTTGATACACGGTCGAAGCTGACTGAGCATAGTCAACCAGTTAATCAGCCCAACCTAGTTGAGAATCCCTTTTATCGAACAATCTGCGGTATTGTTGCATGAGATACACTGACATGTGAATAAACGCACGTCACCAACAGTCACTGTTTGTCCCTTCTCCTCGCTTCTAGCTTCATAACACGCGAACTTCTAATACAGCCTAAGATTCAACAACACCAACCAACCTCATTTCCAGACCGCTCATCAGAGATGTAGAGGCATTAAATCCCAGCCTAGTAGATGTGTGCGCCTTCGCATCAACGTGATAGGATCACCATGCCACTTCATTCAAGATACCGAAGCCGAACCGCTCTCCGGCATCGTGTGCACTCTTGAGGGATCTTCCAGGTCCCGTGCAGCTATTCGCATACGGAAGGATCAACTAAATATTCACACGTCCATTCTTCTCAGGTAAGAGGCTGTAATTCGTCAGCGGATCGATAGCCCCGGGCTCGGTCTTTTCCAACCGCTTTTTGCCTAGCGATACGATGGAGAACTCACTCCGAGCGCCATTACTGGTCCGCCAGTCGTATCGGTATTCACCAGGCCATGGTAGAGTGTGATTGGAACCCTCTAGTCAAAAGCCGAAGTACCTGAAAGGCAAAATTGATTAATGAGAGCAGAATAATTACGACCGGAGGGAAAACATTGCTGTGCCTGGGAGAGTTTACTATGGACGGCAGGAATCCTCCTCATAGTGATGGACTGGAACCTTCCCTCATCGAGGGATACTCATTAGATACTTCCTGATAACCATAAAAGCTATTAACACAAACCCAAGAGTATTTCAAACAAGTACTAAAGTTGGACCTGGATTTTAGTCGTGGAAATGTAACTGTACCTATGCGCCTGTAAGACCTACTACGGTTGGATCCTCATCAGTGTCCAATTAGCGCCAACTCCCGCCGGAGCCGGCCGACATCCGGGCCGTCACATGCCCCACCAAACCGTATATCGACCGTAAGCTGTTTTAATCTCCTCATCTCCGTGCCGAGCCGGTATGAACCATGAAGAAGTCCATCGCTTGCGGCGCATGTCGTTCCTCGAAGCGCAAAGTGAATATCCCGCGTAGAGCCAGTCTCTGATTGGACGCGCCGCTAATTGACGCGCTGCAGTGTATTCACTCGGGTGGCCCGCCGTGCAACCGCTGTCGCGATCGTGGCGATGACTGTATTTTCCCGCCAAAAGGCACTTCCTTCATCTTCCGCCGCCCCAGGACAGAGCGTCATGGCCGGGATCTGGATATTTCCTCGCTTTCCAGCGCTATGTCTCAGCTTCATTGTCCGCGCCCCGATGAATGGCTCGAGTCGCGCGCCAAGAGCCTGGCCGGCGTGGATCCCTTCCAGTACCTGACCGACGAGGTCAAGAATAGCTATCTCCGCTGCTCCTACAAGTGGTCGTTTCACCATATTCCGAACCTTTACATCAGTATTCGAAAGAAGAACCTGGATCCTCTGCTCATCTGGGCGATGCTGGCCATCACAGTCAGGTCGGTCCATCCTCTTTTCTGACTTCACCTTGAAGACGCTTTCCCGCTGACGCCATTCAGATTTTCTCAATCCGCCCCACCAGGCTACTTGAGCCAGGTCCAGGCGAGCAACACGTTTGCCAATCATGCAAGAACCTTGGTCCTCTCACTCGTGGACCAGCCAACCGTCCATCGAGCTCAGGTCCTCCTCATGCTTACGGGACATTCCTGGGGAGCTGGAGAGGGGAGACGAGCGTGGGTGTATCTCGGAATGGCTGTGAGAATGGCTCAAGTCTTAGCTCTCTTTGAAGAGCCCGCACCGTCCATGTCCCGTGATGACTTTATCGAAGCCGAGGAGAGGAGACGCACCGCCTGGACGTGTTTCCTCATGGACAGTCTCCTCAGTGGGGGCAAAGGGCGCGATAGGATGCTGTCCGCCGGAAAGATGCGCATACAGCTCCCTTGCGACTCCGAAAGCTTCACTTTCGGAGAGCCAGTAAGCTGTGAATGGTTGGACGGCTCTAAGCCCGATAACTCAAGATTCGCCTCTCAAGGGAATCTCGGCATCGTTGCGTACAGCATGAGAGTTGCAGATGTTTGGGGAGCTGTCGCCAAATGGGCCTGCACATCGCATGACACCAACGAACCCCCGTGGCAACCCCAATCAGAATTTCAATATCTCCTTTCTCGGCTTGAATTGTGGAAGGAGTCTTTACCCAAGAGGCTGCAGTACGACCTCTTCCTGCTACGCGCCCATAGCGTGTCAAATCAAGGCCAAGCCTACTGCTACATGCACTGCATCTATTTCATGAGCGTCATTTTCCTCTACCGTTCATATTTACCGGAAGTTGAGATGCAAAAGGCTAGGATTGGTGACCGCGAGTGGGATCAATGGTCAGCATGGTCAAGCAAGGAGCTGGTCCAGGTCGCCGAAGAGGTCTGCGCGATGCTTCAGGAAATGCGAGCTTTCGGGCTCTATTTTCTGCGTGGCCTCGTTCCTTGGATCGGTTTTACCATATACACTGCTGTTGGAACCCTGCTCTATTTCTATCATTTTCCGAACCCCGGGGATACTACTGGCCAGGTGGAAAAGAGACGTGAGTGTATTGTGGAGGGATGTCTCTTCCTAAAGGACATGCGACAAGCGTGGCCAATGGCCGATACTTGGGTGCGTTCTTCGTTCTTTTCCTCGTTTGAACTCCCTAGACTGACTCTTGCCTGCAGCGCGAAAAGATACAGGCCATGCAGATTTTCTACAGCAGTATCAAGGCTGAGGGAGACCAGGCCGTCACCCCAAGTGAGAGAAGGGAGATGCGCAACGCCATTATTGATTATGGCGCACTACAACCCGACCCTGTCCTCCAGCCAGACATTGAAAGCAATGAAGAACCTGTAAGAGTTGATTTGATTATCTAGTTGCTGTGGTCCCTGGACTAACACATGAACAGATGGCCGAGGTAGAGAGTGTCCCTGGACCGGACGAGGTTGAATTCAATGCCCAGGCCATGAACTTCGTTGCCCCTGCGGACATCGACCTTTTTGACACGAATCTCGAGTTTGGCAGCACGATGCATGCCGCCTTTGCTGATACGACACAGGGGTTTTGGGAAAGCTTCCCGGGGAGCATGGACATTCAACCAGATCCATCAAACGAATGACGGGAACGACCATGTTCACTGCCGGTGCAGTGAAATACCGGTCGTCCAATGTATTACGAATTTACGAGGCATCAGAACACACTCAGCTCTTTTTTTTTTGGATGCAACGAATTTCGGTGGGATGACTGCATGCAACCATGTCGCGATGTCGCACCCCTCTTGTCACGGCTGTTGATTTAGCCTAAATTAGCATGCAGACAACTGCGCTGTTATCAGCAGCCGACATATAAAGCCACTCAATAGGCCTTTCCGGTCACTCCATAATCCTAAACCAAACATTCAAACCTCTTTCGCAACCGTAAAATACCATGGCTCTCACCCGGAACCCGATTCTCCCTGGCTTCAACCCGGACCCTTCAATCCTTAGGGTTGGCGATGATTACTACATCGCCACATCTACTTTCGAGTGGTACCCGGGCGTGCAGATTCACCACTCTAAGGACTTGGCGAACTGGAACTTGGTTGTGCGACCTCTGAATCGGAAGAGCCAGCTTGATATGCGCGGCGATCCCGACAGCTGCGGGGTTTGGGCTCCATGCCTCACACATGACGGAGACAGATTTTGGCTGGTCTACACAGACGTAAAACGGAAAGACGGCTCGTTCAAGGACGCACACAACTACATCGTTCAAGCGCCCGCGATTCAAGGGCCTTGGTCTGATCCCATCTATACCAACTCGTCCGGCTTCGACCCATCGCTGTTTCACGATGACGATGGGCGCAAGTGGTTCGTCAATATGCTCTGGGATCATCGCCGACGCCCGCTGCTCTTCGCTGGCATCATATTGCAAGAGTTCGATCTAGTTGCCGAGAAGCTCGTTGGCCCTAGGAAGAACATCTATCAAGGAACAGACCTAAAGCTTGTGGAAGGGCCACATCTCTACAAACGAAATGGATGGTATTATCTCCTGACCGCCGAGGGAGGCACAGCCTACGAGCACGCGTGCACTCTAGCCCGATCTCGCAATATCTGGGGGCCGTTTGAAACCCATCCTCACAAACACATCTTGACTTCCAAAGACGCCCCATTTGCTGCCCTGCAAAGATCCGGCCACGGAGATCTTGTAGAAACCCCGGGTGGCAAGACTTTTCTTGTCCACCTCACTGGAAGACCTACAGGCCAAGACCGTCGATGTGTCCTTGGGCGAGAAACAGCAATTCAGGAAGCATCCTGGGGTGAAGATGACTGGCTTTATGTCAAGAACGGCCCGGTTCCTAGCCTGTTCGTTGGCCTGCCGGGTACCAGAGACGATGCTTCGTACTGGGCGGAACAGAAGTACTCTTTCGTAAACGGGTTGCATAAGGATTTTCAGTGGCTTCGGACGCCCGAGCCTGATCGGATATTTTCATGTGAAGGGGGGAAGCTCACTTTGATTGGGCGAGAAGCCATCGGTTCTTGGTTCGAGCAAGCGCTGGTGGCACGTCGCCAAGTTCACTTTTCGTACGACGCCGAGACGGTTATCGACTTTTCGCCTTCAGACGAGCGCGAATTTGCCGGACTAACGGCCTACTACTGTCGCTACAACTTCTATTACCTGACCGTGACTGCACACTCAGATGGCCAGCGAGAGTTGCTCATTATGAGCTCTGACGTATCGTGGCCCGACGGCAATCTGGAATTTCCGGTCGAGGCGATCCAGATTCCAAATGAGGGCAAGGTCAAATTGGCTCTAGCCGTTCGGGGACCGCGCCTTCAATTCTCATATGGCCTGGACGGCGGCGAGATTACACAGATTGGCCCGGTGTTTGACGCCTCGATACTTTCCGACGAGTGTGGTGGGCATCAGGCACACGGCAGCTTCACGGGTGCGTTTGTGGGCGTGGCTTGTTCTGACTTGAATGGCACGGCGCGAAAGGCTACGTTTGATTACTTCACTTATCGGCCAGCACACGATGCGTCAGATCGGTATGAACCATGAGGGACGGATAAAATGATCAGGAAGAGAATGCACTGCACACTGGTAATGGTTGTGTTTAACTTGATTCAATATCTATCATTCCATGGTATCTGTTACAAAATTGCTAAGATAGTATCGCTAAAAAGGTCAACTCTACAGACCGAAAGCCTCCTTTGCCCGCTCCAGGTACTCAGTCCGGTCATCAGTGAGTGACGTTCCAATGCACTCCATGTAAGCCTCAAAGCCCGTGTCGATGTCCTTGGTCAGCGCATCGCGAACACTGTCGCCGCACTGCGTCATCAAGAACCAAGGCCCGGAACCAAAGTTGTATTCATCGGGAGTGACGAGGGCGAGCAAATCATTGAGTTCGTCATCGGACATGCCAACGGTTGACTGAATGTTGGCAACCTTGTCCTTGACGCCGTCCAACTGCTTGGCGTACATGAGATTATACTCGGCCATCTGCATATTGGCGGTGCCCTGGCCAGGACGTCCGGGTGAGACGTTGTGCTTGTACGCGAAGTCGCCGGACTCGAAGGCCATCAGGGCGATGACGGCGGCGATCTGCTGGACGCTGTAGACCTTGTACTTGGCCATGGCCTGGGCGATGAGAGGTCCGGCTTGGGCGGCGGTGCGACAATCTGGTTTGTCGGAAGCGCAGCTCTCAGAGCCGGGGGCGATCTCGGCGACGATGGTTGCGGCGTTGAGGGAGCAGGTTGCGAGGTTTGATAGGGCGAGGAGGAGGAGGGGGGTGGTGGTGAAGAACTTCATGTTGGTGGGTGGGAGGGGATGTGTTTGGTGTTGAGCTTTTGTAACGTAATGTTGCAATATGCAGTGGTTTTTGGTAATGAGAAATGTCGTTAAAGGGGACGGAAAAGGACGTCTTTTATATGCCAGGCTGGTGGAATGCACTTTGAAGATGCTTTGGGTGGTTGGTTGACGATGCGCGGTAGCCCTCTGAATCGCAGATGTTGTGGACGAGTGGCTGAATGAATGTGTAAGCTCCCTGCATACAGGTGGTGGTACGAAATACAGCGAGCGGGTAGAAGGAAACCTGCAGACCAGCCGCACTGAGAGAGAAGCAAACAACGTAAAGGAGTGAATGGCGGATGGAAGAGAGCGACAGAACGAGCGATGGACACAATGGAGAACAGGGACACGAACAACTTATTAACTCTGTTTCTCCTGAACTATTCGTATAGTCTCTCCTCACCCCTGAACTCGAAGCAGAGCCTCAAGGAACTCCTCCTAGAAACTATCTCAGTCCCCCGCCTCCAATAGAAACGCACATCCCGTTCCTGCGCTGGGAAACACGGCATCTGGCCATCCGCCGACCAATCACGGCGCGATCGGCTCGAAGAGGCAGCGCGGTGGTGAAACGGATCCATGCCCGATGGCGCTAGACTGCGTCTCACCGAGCGACGCGCGCGTCGTTCCTGAGTGGTCAGCGGGAGGTTTTTTTGTTTCAACTGCCTTTTTTTTGCTTGGGCGTTTTTTCGCCACCTGATGGTTCGGCTGGAAACGTCCGGTGCCAGTCTTCCTGGAGGGAGAGGCACGGCTCATGTGTTTGGTGTTTGGGCGGTAAAGCGGATGTTCGGCTTGGATTGTCGCTTAGGTCATCTGGTTCAATGTGTCAGCAGGGTCTCAAGCATGCGGAAACTCTAGGGTAAGCTAACAAGAGTCAACACTGCGGAACCCCGAACATTCGCAGCAAGCCCTTATGCCCGTGGTTATGTTCTACTATTTTCTTTCTTTATGAGGCCGAGAGTGAATTGTGCCTGGATTCTTTCTGGAATATGGTGTTTTACAACTGAGCCGTTGTGAATTATTGTCATTAAACAGCCTATAGTGCTCACCTTCAGCACATCCACAGCGATTAAACGTCGTTTGCAATGATAGACTGTCAAATTGTGTCACTGAAGCTAGCAACTCGATGATGTTCATTTCTTTGGTCATGACTATAAAGTCACACAATTCCACTCGTGAGTCTCAACTATTATCAACAACAACACCAGCAACTCCAACAACACAAACATCAACCCATTCACATTCACAACCATTTGCATCACCATCGCAAACATGTCTGACAACACCGACGACAAGAAGCAAGTCAAGAGAGAGACTCCGGGCCTCTCACCCTTGGACACGGCGATTGGACAGCATGCCAAGGTTGCCGAGACAGAAGAAGCCGTCAAGGCCAGTGTCGAAGAAATCCTAGCGGCCCTCACCGAGAGCACCAATGTCATGATCCGGGTCACGCGCTCCTGGAAGGAACTGATGAAGTCCGAGTCTGCCTCTCTCTGGGCCGCAACCGCCGAAGGAGAAACCATCACACTGTCGCCCCCCCACATCAAGCTCAAGGCTTTCCTGAAACGGGTCTACGAACAGAAGGGAACCGACGGTTGCGGCGGTCGCGATTTCAAGGGCGTGGCTGTGCTGTTTTGGTGGAGAAGCCCGAGCCAGCCTGATCTTGGGGCAATCACTGCCCCGGCCGACGAGAACCAGCTTGAGGAACCGGCATGGAGGATTGAAGATCTGGTAATCCGGTGATGAGGCATGCGGACGTGTTGTCATTAGCCATAAGACAGCCCTAGCCTAGAACCTCATTTGAGAGAATGAGCGATACGGAGGAGTCGAAGGTAAAGGCCAAGAAAATCTTGTCCATTGCGTCTGTGCCCTGTGTCTGTGCCCCGTGTCTGAACTCAGTAGGCTGCGAACTCCGACTTCTTTTCCAGGTCGGCTGTGTTACTGGGTTGAATGATTGACATCAGGCTCTCTATATTTGGACCACGATTTAGCGGCTATGGCTGTTGGATAAGTAAGACGTCCTAATCCAAAGAATCATCCTTTCTAGGTCGCACTGCATCAAAGGGTGCATGTCTTGCTTACAAAAGATTTTAAAGAAAGCACAGTAGTCGGTCCTTCTGTTGAGTAACGCGAGACCTCGGCAGGCACCATTTCCCTTAATACACCCTACCTTAGTTATACTTATACGGGTTACATTGCCCCATCCTTTCCTATGCACCTTCTTCGATTCCCATAACAACCTCGACGTTCACTTCGTGACACTTGCTATCTCATCACTCAAGAACCATGAACCCATTCGACCCCCGCCAACCACTACTGGACCGCAACGAGAGCCATTACCAGAATCCATGTGAAGATCCAAATTCCATCTCAGCTTCAAACGAAAACATCCGGAGAAGTGAGCGGATTCCAGGCTCCGTGATCGCCTGATGGGTTCAATCTCGACTACACATCGATGCCGTCTCTGATGGTTTTGATTCAGTCTCTCCGACAAAAACACTTCTTCGTACTCTTCGTTGCTACCGCGTCTATCATTTTGAAAGCTCAGACCGTCCTGTCTCTCAGTCTTCACAGACACCCAAGAAAGTGCCTTCTTATATGACAATGGGATGTTGACGCAAGCCGTTATGAACTTGACAGAGCAACTCGGTCCCATGATTTCTCATCATCAACTACGGAAGAAAGGAGTCGACTCGATTTCTGGGTCGCGGACTGTGGAGGTGTACAGAATCTACATTGATAAAAGTGTCTGTGTTCTGATGGCGACACTTTTTGCACTCAACCTCTGTATCGCTCTCTGGGCAAAGCTTGAAGTCAGACGACTGTCCAGCGTTTGGTATTGAAATTCTGCCACCATATTTGGGCTATGATCTTTTTTCATAGTAACGCCAAGCACAGCACTGACGTCCTGAGTTCCGCCTCGGCGCAATGGGAAAGCAAGAAGAAAGATTGGAGTCACTCAAAGAATTCTCCGCTCGTTCTCAGTCCTTGGGTTTGTGCTGTATTCATCACATATGTCAAATCTCTCATTGTGAGCCTTGGCGTTACACTCGAGATATCTGAGACATGCGATGGATTGACCAATATGGGCAAAAGGGGATACTTTTCTCTTTTGTGGAAGTCGATGTTAACTTTGGCCATTTTGTCGTCTCTCTGTATGTCAATGCTGTTGACACGGTGATGCGAGACAGGTGGTCTCTAAACCCACTCAAACACGACTTCAACAACAAAGCTGGTTCGGATCCAGACCGATACCGGTAGACTTGTGGCCATATCGAGGTACTGAGATCCCCGGATAACCTTGTTGCTGCCCCCCCCCCATATGACGATGCTATTCACTCACCCTAGAGAATCCAAACATACATTTGGGCTAGGTTTTCAGCCTTGATAATGAGTTTTGATCATGTTTTTATCTGGAAATGTAATTATTCCTGGGCTGTGGTTATGACTGACGTGAATCTGGTTTGATAAATGGTGACATCTTGATCGACCACGAGAACCCCCCGGTCCAGGACGAATCAAGCATCCGACGGTGGGACCCGCCTTTCAGTTTCCCTCAAATGGATACCATAGCTGAGGAGACCTTCAATGCCGTCTTTCCGGAAGTTACCGTTGAAGATCCCAGAGTGGCAAGCTTTGGGTATCCTTTCAAGTCAGTCATAGAGCCCTATGGTCCGTTACGAATCAAGGACTTCGTCAAATCAGATCAAGATGAGAAGATACTGGAGGCATTGAATTTCAATACTGACGTTACTGGTGCCCAGTTCGCGAGTCTTGAGCACCGCTTGGGCCTTGGCGAGAAGTCGGCAGTGGCTCCAGTGCATCACGGGGACCTTCCTCCGGTAAATGCCACAATCAAGTATAACGGAAGACGCCGGATTGTACAAAATTGCGGAGCAACCATGGGTTTGATTGCGATTTTATCATTGGTTGTTGTAGTCCACTCTTAGGGATTGGTCTCGACCGTGCTACGGCATCCGCGGCGTGGAAGACGGAGGTGTTTGTTAGACATGGATTTGAAGGGCATGGCACCTGCTGGATTTAATAGTAATTCTATGATGGGGTCTTTGATTCATGGTTCAAACTCTCTGAGAGGGATCCCCAAAGATGCCCACGTGATGTCTTTGGGCGAACTCCACCAGCGGTTTGCAGCGAATCGTTTTCGAATAGGATGGTTTCGAGGAGATGGTGCGGAAGAAAAGGTATTCACGATTGGTGCGTTGGAAGATGAGAAGTTTGTATTCTGGGAAACAAGAAGGACGTCGGGGTATCCGGGGAAGATAAAGAAGGGATAGAATCATAGGGAGCAGCTAGATGCTAGGTCATGTACAGGTATATACCGCCGTCGTTGACAACTACGGATGTTGTTGCCTGCAGATTGTTTCTGAGTATCACCCAAGCGCCGATATGTTAATAGGCAAACATCTTATAAACAGTGAAGAGGTAGCTGTGGTTCTACTAGGGTACCTCCGCAACTTGGCTATGGTTTGGAACTAGAGAATGAAGGGCACCTAGTAATTAGGACATCCAATCTCACGTCAGAGTCCTGAGAGAGTTGTCGTAGCCTCAGATTCGGTATTCATCTCTGCCAGGCGGCATGAGCATAACATAATGCACTTTAACGCCGAGACGGTTTGGGTTAGGATGCGGAAGAAGCTTCGATGGCCCAGACCAAAATAGAGCGAATTGGACGGACCGTTGTAGATGGACAGCTCTTAGATAGTATCTCACAGCCTTTGACTACTGAGCTCGGAGAGCCTGAAGTACGTACATAACCAAAGAGTTCCCGCGTATGTGACGCAAGTTTGGACGTGACAGATTCAGAACTTGCAAAAGTGGTCACAGCCAATTTGATCTACTAGAAATAACATGACTTCAGGCAGCAGTGATTGACGTCGGCACTGCCTCATTATACAGGCCGAATGTACAGTTAGGGTAGAGTCTTCCTAGAAGAAAAAGGCCCAGAAACACACGTTTGGTAGATTGCCGGCTTTCGTTCGTTCACGGTCGCAACCTTGAGGCCACCAACCACAGTGTCGACGTGGCGGTCAGACAGAGCCTGCTTACGAAAGCGGCTTATTATCCCTCCTTGGAGAATGCCTCGCGAGCTCGTACTGCTTGGAAGCTTAGGCAGAAGTGCATGTTTCAACTGCCGGCTGAGGACGTGCATATGTGGCGCTTCGGACTGGCGAAAACAAGGCGAACAGCGGGCCCCTTTGCTACCTACGAAAAGTCCAAGCCTAACAAAAGACCACAAAAGGTGCCAAGGCCCTAGATTGACTGGGGTACAAAAGTTCGGTCGCAGGGCTGTCATTACCACCCTGCGTTATCTACAAGTACTATTCCGTATACACCAACACATTTCTTTCTCTCTTCTCTCACATCCGTCACCGTCCGCTCCCAATCTCGTTCACACCCAACATTTTTGAAATCCGTCAATTCTTCCGCAAAATGCCTGTGAATTGGTCTCCATACGAAGCCGAAGTTCTCAAGCTGTACGTGGAAGAACGTAAGACCGCCAAGGAAACTCTCGAATGCCTCAACCAACAGCATGGGACCAAAATCAGGTAAGCAAGCTTCTTTGTCTATTCTATATCTGAACCTCATGAGATAGCAGTATCCAACAGTTCAAGCGGAAGTTTGACGGCTTGAAGAAACTACGCGCTCATGAGTGGCAAGAGGTGGACAGGGAAATTCTCAAGCGGCGAGACCAAGGCAAGACTTCCGATGTGTACATCTGTGGCCAGCGGCAAGAACCGTCGCGTATCAAGAGAGCTCTTGAGCACAGCAGAACCAAGGAAGATTTGTCTGGGCCTGGTATAGGTAACTTCTCAAGTATTCTTACTCTCTTGCTGAGCACTAACGCATTCGCAGACTGGGCCGAGGAAATATGCAAACGTCGACGGGTTGAAATACGTACCCCAGAGCCACTACACTTCCCTCGACCTGAGATCGAGAATTTTAGTGCCATTCCAGCCATCTTGGAGAACCCTGCCGGCCCTGGAGGCCTCGAAAGCGAACCTCCTATTGCGATAGAAAATGAGGGGTTTGTAACCGATCTCGGAATCAACCTGGACGACATCGAACTTGACTTCAGCACGCCGAAGCTAGACCATCAATTTCTCCCGAACCTTTCGTCAAGTTCAAACCCTCTTGGGCCTGCCGAAATAAACAGCCCATCCAACTCATTACCACCGTTCCCAGCTGCGCAGGATATGATACGCCAACTGCCATTGAATGAGCAGGTTCCTTTGCATACAAGATCGCCTATTTCTACGTCTGCCATGCGTATCACGTCCCATTTCTCTCCGAAAGCCCCGGGTAGAACCCATCCACCAGCAGGGTCATTCACACCGCTTTGGAATTTTCCAGGTATTAAGCGTATTCGCGGAATCATATATCTTCATGTTGTTCTAATGAGACCAACTAGGTTCCAACCCGCTTTTCTCGCGGGTTTTCATACCTGATACCCTCAACATCAGGACTGGGTTTCCTGCAGTTGACTGGAACAAGCTCCACGCAAGAGTTCCCCAGGGGAAAGCCGGATGGCTTGAGTCTCAACTATTAAGTATGGACTCAAATGTGATGCTCCGGAAACCCACCGTAGGCCTGCTCGAAGATATTCTCCACAACACCACCGGAAAAATGGAAATTCGGGTTGACGGCTACAATCGGGATTCACTCCATCAAATGTTCACGGTTGTTACACACCTCGTCTCAAACAAGTTACTGGATTGGAGACCACTACTCAACTTCACTCGATGGGCAATTGAGAACGACTCTATTGCCGAACTCTTTTCCTTTTTGCAAAAAGACTTGTGCAACAAGAGTAACTTGGTCCGAGAAGTGCTCAACGCAATATCAATAGAAGCCGAAAGGTTTGGCTTTGAGAGAGCTCAAGTTTCTTACTCCTATGAACATCCCTTTTACGTGGAATACCAGCTCGAAACCTCCAAGCTCATTCACGAGGCAGACAACCGGATTCTGTCAGGCACTTTAGGTGACAAGTTGCTGCTTTTGGTTGCAAAGTCTCAAAATTTGAAGGCAGTGAAATTTCTGGTTGATAGCGGTGTTCCCATTGACCACCTTCAATTTTCAAGTCAGAATTGTCTCAGTCCATTGTGTGGAGCTGTTCATGGCGGCTCCACTGACATTCTTGAATATCTTCTTGGCAAGGGCGCAGATGTCAACGAGTGTTTCCCCAGGACGAAGAAGTCGCAGCTGAACAAGCAAACAGTCCTGACTAAAGCTGTTGAAAAGGGGAATCTTGACATGGTCAGGATTCTCCTACGAGCAGGTGCCAAAGTCCTTGACGATCTGATGATTGGGGGTATAAGTATTTGCGAGTATGCAAGAAGAACCTCAGTTTCCATTCATCATCTCCTACAAGAGTCTCTTGAGCTGGGGTTAGCATCAGGCGATGCAGTCAACCTATCGCTTCTAGTTGAGGCGGCCGAGATGGGAAACAGTTCTCTATCTCAATTCCTGTTGAAGTATGGAATCGTCCGGCAGGAGATCTTGGAGGCGGGCCTGTGCCGCGCAATCGGAATGCGTAACGTGGGTGCAGTGAGAACGTTGTTGCGACGAGGGATAGATCCCAATGCAGTTCAATATCGCCAAAAGTTGCATCTTGAAAAGTGTAGCGAGGATACAGACGACGATTCAGACGACGATTCAGACGACGACGATTTAGAAACGGAAGTCGAACATGATCATCCCCTTTTCCAGGCACTCGGCGACAAGTACGTCGTCCCCGATAACACTGCAGACATGGTCTATCTTCTGATTAAGGCTGGAGCGACTGTATATGAGACGACTCTTGCAGGTATGTACGACAAGTTACAAGGACAAGAGGCCGAGGGACAAGAAGAGCCTGAGGGACTAGACGTTTTGATTGCTATGGTCCAAGCAAGATTCAATGTCTCTGTGGTGGGCCCGTGTGCTCTAGAGGAAGCGGCCACTCAGGGAAGCATCGCCAAAACAGGCGCGCTGCTTGATGCAGGGGTTGACATCAATGCATACGGCGGTCATGGAAGAAGCGCTTTGCAAGCTGCTTCCGACCGTGGCCATCTTGCACTGGTGCAGTATCTTCTTGAACAGGGCGCGGATGTTAATCTACCGGCAAGTGGTTATGATGAATATCGAACAATGACAGCACTTCAGGCCGCAGCCCGGGGCGGAAGTAGCGAGGTGGTGGATTGCCTGCTTGAGGCCGGCGCAGATGTCCGAGCACCTCCGGCCAAGAAGGGGCTTACCGTGCTAGAGGCCGCAGCCGGAGCCTTGGTGGGAACATATCAAGGTCATGAGAGTTCTAGGGAAGAACGCACTGCCACGTTCAAAAAACTGCTCACCCGTAGTGCCCCAGTCACTCGCACCGATGGCACCGGATGCTCCGTTCTCCATTCCCTCGTTAGGGCGGCCGAGATGCAATGTCTCAATGCCGCGCTCGAAGCTGGGGCCAACACCGAGGACAATTCTTCTAGTGGTCCGTTAGGGATAGAAATGACACCATTTCAGGTCGCGGCGACTCTTCATAACATCGGTGCGATGCAGCTTCTTCTCGATCACGACGCAAACATCAACGCCCCTGCCTCCAATTCTAGCCAAGGTTGCACAGCTCTGCAAGCCGCTATTGATAAAACCCCCTTGCCCAGCATCAATACCGAGGCGACAGTACAGTTTCTCCTACGAAACAACGCAGACGTGAACGGCCCAGCCGGCAATAGCTGGGGTCGCACCGCCCTACAAGCTGCCACGAGCGCCCAACCTAATGCTAAGATTGTTGCGCTTCTCCTGCAGCATGGTGCAGATGTCAACGCTGATCCGGCGGGAGAGGGCGGAATCACTGCTTTACAGGGCGCTGCCATATCTGGAGACATCCAAATCGCGAAAATTCTACTTGCGCATGGAGCCAATGTCAATGCTCCAGGTGCTGGAAATTGGGGCCGAACAGCCATCGAGGGAGCGGCTGAGCACGGAAGGTTGGATATGGTCCGGCTGTTGCTTGATAGTGGTGCGACGCCAGACGCGAACGATGGCTTCACAAAAGCAATTAAGCTTGCCGAAGGGAAACTGCGTTTCGATATCGCAGATTTCTTACGAGAGCGCCAGCGGGAACATGAGCCGTCATTTATCGGCTTGATTGACCAGCCCGCCTGGAACTCTGAATTGCTGCCATTGGACCTGGATGTGATGCTTAGCGCTGAGCATCATGACACACTACAGTTGTGATAGGATGGACTGTTTCCAGCCAGTGTCTTGTTTCCGTGGAATTTTAGCAAGTACATAGAGAATCCTCACTACGTTCACGGAGATTGTGGCAATAAGATCTGTCATAATTGTTTGGCATCAGATTAGTCTACAGAGGCGCAGCCTGTAGAAACTTTCCACAACACGGTATGTTCGACCCGCCGTATATCTCGAAGTGTTGGCGATGTAGTGGTAGAGAATATATACTTGATAGCTAAAAGAACCTATGGATCTTTCCTAAAACCCCGTTGAACAGACTTAACATCTGTCCGCGCCAGACCTAGACCTTGTTGGCCTGCTGCTTAGCCTTCAAATCCTTCTGCATCTGGCTCGCCAGCTTAACGTCGAAGCCATTCTCAAAGACCTGTCGAATATCTTCCAGAGGCAGCCCATTGGCCTCGGGGAAGAGGAACAGAACGAAAATGAAGCCGGCGAAGCAGATGCCTGCGTAGAAGCCGAAAGCACCAGTAGGAGTCATGCCCTTCATCATGGAAAGGAAGGTCGACGCAATGATGATGTTGCAGCCCCAGCAGGTAACGGTGTTCATCATGGTTCCCAGAGCGCGGACCTCGAGGGGGAGGAGCTCGGTTCCGACCCAGGCGATGGTGGCCACACCGGCGGCGAAGCAGGCGACGTAGATGATGATGGTGACCAGCACCAAGATTCCGGCCCAGTTGACTGACGAAGATTCGAGAACGAGGTCTTTGGAGATGGGGATGTAGTGGAAAGCAACTGCGGCAACGACCAAGCTTATGGACTAGAAGAGAGATTAAAGTTAGTTCTGGTATCTTTTTGGGCTTGCCGAGATATTCTTACCATGCCGAGAACAGTGACGAGTAGAAGAATACGTCGTCCCAGTTTGTCGACAAGAACAAGGTTGACGAAGCTGAAGACAAAGTTGGTTGCGCCGACGACTATAGCGACTGCGGTGGGCTTGTTGAATCCAACAAAGGCGAAGAGAGTGGCCGAGTAGTACATAAGAGTGTTGAAACCGCCGAGCTGAGAGACTGGTTCTGAGGTTAGCGAGTTGCTTTCGTTGAAAATCTAGATAGAGGTGACGTACTAGCCATGACGGCACAAGCAACAGTGAGAGCTCGGAGGTTGGAGGGCACGCAGTGGAGCTGCTTGAACTGCCACCAGAGCGACTTGCTGGCAACAACCTGTGATTCAATCTCAATAGTGTAGATGAGGCGATCCATTTTGGACTTGAGCTGCTCCTCGGTGGCGCTGGAGTAGACACGGGCGATGACGATTCTGGCCTCGTCGATCTTTCCGTGGGCGATAAGCTGCCGGGGCGACTCGGGGCACTGAGGGAGGAGGCAGGCGAGAATGATGGGAGGTACGCCGCCAATGGCGACCATCCATCTCCAGCCGTGAGCGGCGTCAGTGAGGGCAGCGCCGAGAGCGTAGGAGACGAGCTGGCCGAAGGCGACGCTGAAGTTGTCGAAGGCAATCATGCGGCCTCGGTACTTGGCGGGAGCAATTTCACCGATGTAAAGGGGCTGTGAGATGATGATTAGAAGCAGATTCCGAGGAAGTTTTGGGGAACGGAGGCTTACAATGATCATGGCAGCAGATCCCACACCGAGACCGACGACGAATCGGCCGACGGCCATCTGGACGACAGTGAAGGAAGCAGCCTGGATGACGGAGCCAGCGAGGAAGAGAACGCAGCCAATGTAGATTCCCAGCTTTCGGCCGTATTTATCAGCTGGCAGACCGGCGACGAGAGCACCGATGAGGGCGCCTCCAGAAGTTAGAGAAGTAACGAGTTCCTGTTCGTGGGAGGAGAGTTTGTGGCCCAGGTCGTCGCCAATGGTGACCAGCACGGCTGAGATGACACCGGTATCGTAACCTATGCGAAGTTAGTATGTCGACTTCGACAGATGAGGCTTGGAGAAGGGAATTACCGAAGAGGAAGCCGCCCATTGCGACTGTGATGGTGATGAGCCACACAGCCTTGGAGGGCTTCGTCTCCTCGATGGAGTCGTCGAACTCAGGGATGGTGCCGTGATACTGCTCGACATGCTCGCAGCTCTCAAATGACTTTCCGAAGACGGGGTCCTCCTTGGAGGAAGCGGCCTTTTCGTCGTTGTGAGCCATGGTGGAGGGTTGCGGGAAGTGATGAGTCTGGATGGAGATGCCGAAGAATGAAGAGCGGCCTGGGAATTAAACTTGACTGCTTGCTTGCTGCGACTCTTTCTGGATCCGGTGGTGGCAGGAGGCCAAATATATACTCGGCATTGGCCTGCGCTGATACGACGCGACGGAATCGCCAGGACGCTGACTGGGGGTTAGTTGACACCGTAACTAGAGGCAAAGCCAGGATTAGGCCACTCCGAGCGGGGGGACATCCCCTCTTTCCCCAGGCGGAGCAGCCCCCGGAACTGACAAGGTTTCCATGTTCCCATCTTCCAAATTCCGGGGCGCGTCTTTTCTTTTCTTTCCTGGGGAAGCTAGACTGGGGGGGGCTTCATTTTCCGGGGATGGAGTCCGGTTCTGGGGTTGGGCGACATGCGGGGTAAGACTGGAGACGGGCGGTGAATATTACCCCGTGGGATTCAAAAGGAAGAGAGGTCCGCGTGTGCGAGTTGGTCTGTGTTCGTTTTTTGGGGTGAGTAGCGACGCTGTGGGATGAGTTGACTTGTTGGTGGCCAGACTTCTAGACTAGCCGTCCAGTCTAAGTCGTCGAATACAACGCTGCAGCGCAGTGGGGACGGGACGTGGATAAACATCGCCATTTCTCCGACTGCCTCACTCTCGACCCGCCTGTCCTACGCCATAACGTTGCGCCCTTGTCCCTATCCGCATCCCGATTCACGTCCCTATCTTATCCAGCAGAGCCCGCTCGTCTCCAAATGGCCGGCTCGGTTGCCCCCGCGTGGTCCAGCCCGCTGCCGTCCCTGCTGCCCGTGGCGAATCCCTTAGCCGCCGACGACGACCGGGAAAGGTGCGTTCACGCTCCATCTATCCATCAGAGTGTTGTTGTCCCTGCAAGGATCTTGACCGTTTCACCCACAGTTCTGATCCCCCCGCGGAGAGCTGTCCGCCGCCTCCACCCGTGGTGCAGTACGGCTTCGGCGTGCCCTTGAACACCCACAAGGAGGCCAAGTATTTCATGCATTATATACGCAACCTGGCATCCTGGGCAAGTCTGTCCCATCCACGTAGATATCCCGCTGAGATTAACGTCGTTGTCTAGTTCGACACATGCGACCCGGCGCGCCACTTTGGTATCGAGGTGCCAAAGCGCGCCCATCATCTGCCCTTGCTGGCGTATTGCATCCTGGCTTTCTCGGCGCGCCAGCTGAGTTTGATCACGGGCCTCGATGACGAGAGCCACAGTGCATACTATAGCCATGCGTTGCGGATACTCATCCCTATTTTCGACGACCCCAACGAGGCTATGAATGAAAATGTCTTGGCTGGCATCGTGATACTGCGCTCCTATGAGGAAATGTTCGGTGGGTCCATTGATTTGCTGGAAACCAATACTCCAATACTGACTTCTCCTAAGAGGGCGATGTCAACACTCATCTAACAGGCAGCTCACGACTTCTCAACTCTGGATCCCGCTTCATCGACCGCGGCCTCGGAGAAGCTGCGAGTTGGGTTGTGCTTCGCCAGGACCTTTACGTGTGCTTGACACGGTCCCTGCCCTTGAGAATAAACTTGGACAGTTATAGAAACTCGTCGTCGTTTGTTGACACTTGCGATCATTCGCTGGCGAATCGAGCAGTCTTCATTTGCGGACGAGTGGTGGCATATGCCATGGGACCAGCCACGAATCTCGATCCGGACCTCTGGGAAGAGCTGGACCAGGACATGAAGAACTGGCATCAATCAACGCCCTGGAGGTTTCTCGCATACACAGCCGAGTCGTCACCGGCGAGAGGCGATACAGACTCGGCATTTCCTACTCTTTGGATGCCACGAAGAGTGCAGGGTAGGCTCACTGGCAACTGTCCCCGTCTCCAACACCAACAGCATGCTTACCCCGACGTGTTAGTCCTCGGCTACCAGCACTACTATCTTGCGCGGATGATCCTCGACATGTTCCACCCGCAACTCTGGAAACCAAGCTTCGAGGCGTTCCGCAGCCGGGCGTTAACGCAGGCAAGTGTCTCCGAAGCGATGCCCGAATGCGTGTATTAACGGCGAGACCATCAGGACCGCGTGCGCGAGTCTCTGCGCATCCTGCTCGGGCTGGCAATCAGCAACGCAGGCGACGCGACGGTCGACTTCACAGCCCACCACACTCTCCACGCCTGTAAGTCCCCCTCCCCCTCCCTGCGGTGCCAAGCTAAGCGAGTCAGTCGGCGGGTTCCTGAGGGATAACCGCGAGCACCACGAGGCTCTCCGATTCCTCCAACGCATGACGCAGACCATGGGCTGGCCCACGCAGGGTCTGGCCGACAAGCTACGCGAGCAGTGGCAGCAGGTCAAGCGCAGCCCGGGGAACGAATCCATTTCTCCGCACGGCTCTGGAGTCTGGGGTCCGGGGAGGGACAGGGGCTAGCTGGCGAGGTATTACCAACGCGGGCTTTCTTCGAGGGCTAGTGCGAGCTTGGAAACAAAGTTGCGTCAGGACATCTCCAACTTGCTAGTGTGGTGTGGAGGTGTGGGGGACAACCTGGACGTCACGGAGATAGTTGCCCCATGGGCCAACTCGGAGTACTTCGCCGAATACACGCAGCATGGGGAATGACGATCCAACCGCCAATCCAACATCTAGAACTTGTCATTCTCCACAGGCTCCTCACCTGCTCCACATCCACAGCTTTTACCCTCGCCGGGCACATGTCCGTCTCCAACTCGTGTATATCATGACCATGAAACCCAGTAACACCACCTCCTCCATCATCCCACCAGAACCAGGATTGCACCATCTCTGCCGTCCGAGCTTCCCAACCGTCAAGTAATTGCAACTGAAGATGGCTTTCAACTCGTTGCCAAGCCAGGCCTACCTCGACGGCATCGGCCAGGTCCTCGGCCGCATCGGCCCTGCGTCGTATCTCGACACCCTTGCCCTTACGACCGTGGGCTTGGTGTCGGGCGCCTACGTTCTTATCGACCAGATCTGGGGCAAGCCCGATCCTCACAATTACATCTTCTTTGAGAGGCCGCAAGAGATCGATGGAGCGGCGCGGGCGGCCAACGCGGTGACCCGCAACATCGCAGACCGAATGGAAGAGCTGGTGAGTTCCACGACATGACCTAATTATCTATTTCTCGGACTAATCGTCAAAATAGGGCAAACAAGCCGTCGTCTTCTGGGGCTCGCAGTCGGGAACCGGCGAAGCATTTGCCAGTCGTCTCGTGCGAGAGCTAGGCCAGCGTTTCCGCCTGGACGCCATGGCCGCTGACCTCTCCGACTTTGACCCCGAGACCATCGCCCTGATCCCCAACACCAAAGTCGCCGTCTTCATCCTCTCGACCTACGGAGAGGGCGACCCCAGCGACAACGCCGCCCAGTTCTGGGAATGGGCGACGAAGCTCAAGGGCACACCGCTGCAGGAGCTCCGATATGCCGCCTTTGGGCTCGGCAACAGCAACTACCAGCACTACAACCGCGTCGTGGAGATGGTGCACCAGGCGCTGACTCGCGGCGGTGCCAAGTCGCTTTTGCCGGTTGGAATGGCCGACGATGCGCTTGGGTCAACCGAAGAGGATTTCCTCGCCTGGAAGAACGAGCTGTATGCCTTTTGCCGGCAGGAGCTTCACCTGGAAGAGCAGGCGGCCAAGTACGAGCCGACCATCGAGGCATTCCACGATGAATCCCTCGAGCCCATTGACCTCTTCCACGGCGAGCCGGTCGCCCACAAGTCCGTCAGCGGCGAGAGCTCCATCGGCGCCGTCAAGATCCTGCGTTCGTACGAGCTGTTCAACTCGCCTACGCGAAACTGCCTCCACATGGACGTAGATCTCTCTGAGCACCCCGAATGGACCTACAAGACCGGCGACCACCTGGCCATCTGGCCCGTGAACCCCGACCAGGAAGTCGACCGCCTGCTCCGCGCTCTCGGACTCTCCGAGCGCCGAGATGTGCCTCTCTGCTTCCGGTCGCTGGACTCTGCCGTCCACATCCCTGTCCCATCCCCGACATCCCTCTCAGCTCTTTTCCGATACTACGTGGAGATCTGCGCGGCCGTGTCGCGAGAGACGGTTTCCAGCCTCACTGAGTTTGCGCCTTCAGAGAGCGCCAAGAAGTTCCTGACTGATCTCTACGAGTCCAAGGAAGGGTACTCTGCCTTTTTGGCCCGCGAGCACATCACCATTGGAAAGCTGCTTGAGATGGCTGCTGGGACCGATGAAGGAGTCTGGTCCACCATTCCGCTTTCATACCTCGTCGAGACACTGCCGCGGATGCGACCCCGTTACTACTCTATCTCGTCTTCCAGCGTTCTCTCTCCTCGAGTTGCTGCTGTGACGGCTCTCGTGTCGAACACGGTATTGTCTGGGGAGAACGCTTCGGTGATTCCTGGCCTTACCACCAACTATCTCCTGTCTCTCTCCGATTCCGTCAACGCGGATACCGCTTCTCGACCCCACCCTCGGGGATTCTCCTACGAGCTCCAAGGTCCCTCGCAAGCCCTCGAGGGAGCTAAAATTTTCGCTCAGTTGCGCAGATCTACATTCAAGCTGCCGGCACTGGCGTCGACTCCTCTCATCATGGCGGCTGCCGGTACTGGAATCGCCCCATTCCGTGCTTTCATCTCCGAGCGACTACGTTTGAAAGCCATGGGTCGAAAGATCGGAGAGATGGTCCTCTTCTTCGGCTGTCGGCACAGCGACGAGGACTACATCTACCGGTCTGAGCTGGAGCAGATGGAGTCCGAGTCGGAGGGCAAGCTGCGCATCGTCGCGGCCTTTTCACGGGTCAGTGGTCAGAAGAAGACATATGTGCAGGACAAGATGCACGAGCTAGGCAGTGACGTATCGCGTCTGCTCGCCAACGACGCTACCCTTTATATCTGCGGAAGGGCGAGCATGGCTAGGGAGATCGGAAAGACCGTCAGCGCTATGGTTGGAAAGGAAAAGGAGTTGTCGCAATCAGAGGCGCAGGAGTGGGCTGCTTCGATGAAGCGAGGCCGGAAGTGGCAGGAAGATGTTTGGGGGTAAGAGGTGTTAGAGTAAAAGATTGACTTCCGGCATCTTTGGATAATAATTATGTACTGTCACGTCATAGAAAGCTACGCTCTATTGCGTTTTCGTTTTTGGGTTCTTCTCTTACACCAGTGATAATGACGAGATGGATGAAGCTTTTGGGTTCATGATTGTTTTTATTTAGGACTACATAGGTCAAGTCCTTAGGTCCTTAGCCGACCAGCCCCATGCCTCCAACAAATGCCTCTGCCTGAAGTTTTCTGTTAGGATATACATAGACGTGATAAAAAACAAACGAAATGTTTAATATTGAACTTACGCAGGTTCGGTTGACAAGCCGTACATGCTGGTTGTTTTGACGAGCACGTCCAGCAGAGCATGTTGTTGGTCTGGGTTGGTGAACCGGTCTCCAACCACCGAAATCGCCATACATGCGGTTCTAGACTGTATTAGTTGGATGTTTGAAGTCGATACTTGTGAACGTACATGTGCATTGGGTTGATTTCGCTGATGGAGTCTGCGATTCCGCAAATGATTTCGAGGTCGTTCTTGGTTTGGGCCTGTTGATCAATTAGTCAACAAAAAAATCAGGAGGAGGCATCGCCTCACATCAATCCAACGGGAGGCTTCCTGTCCAGCTCTGCATAACCGAGGAACTCTGGGATCGTAGACAACCAGCAGAATCCTGGCGAGGTGGAAGTACTGTAGCCCGGCAGCAACACAGTCGTTCAACAACCAAATCTCAGGAAAGACTTCGCCTGCTTGTCGACGACGGATCATGACAGGGGTGAATGACGAGGGATTGGTCATCATCCAATTCGACGACGACTCCAACAACCGATCGTATGTAGCCGTGCTCTTGTCGTTTCCGAAGCAGTACTGCACCGTGGCTAATAGATCGACGAGCATCTTATTTGCTCTGGCGCGATCGTCTCCGCTTTGTGTTAGATGGTCGAACCTTGAGTGAGCGACGTCCATGCTCAGTGGAATTTGATTCAAGACTGCCAGGTATAGCTCCTGTCGTAGTCTCGCCCAGAGTACGTCGTCGTGGAGTGTCTCGAGCGCCCTAGGCGCGAGCGGGGAGGTTTGAAGGTTCTTCGAGGTGTTACACTGGGTAACGGGGGAACTTGAAGTAGTGGCTATACAGGATGGGAGTCATTAGAAATCGGTCTTGGGGAGGAGTGAAGGGCCATGGGTGTAAGTGTAGTTGACTGAGAGAAATGTGACGACGAGTCAATGTCAAGAGCTCCTTACCATCCATGTTCAAAATAAAGTGATGAAGAAGAAGAGCAACATCGAGAGAATCATCGTCCATGCCCGTCAATGCAAGCTGCTCCAAATTCACATCGAGCATTGCCGACCGTTGAGGCTCCCCCTTGGTAGCATTGGAGTGCCACGCCGAAACGGCGAGTATGAGTTCGAGGAGAGGAGGACTCAACGTAGCCTGAGATGGTATCATCTCGGTAAAGTACTTGTTTGGGTCGTAAGAATCAAAGGCCGGTCCGATGTTCCTCACGTAGTAGCGGAAGAGGTCGGCCTTTCCACGCTCATTCAACGGCGCGCCGGAGACGTCCAGGCGTGGAGAGGCGCCGTATTGGAGAATGGAGTAGGGGCTGAGAGTGCTGTGACTTGCAAAGGAGTAGGACTGTGAGTCGTGGTGGTCGTGGCGGAATGATGGGGGCGTGTTCATGGATACCAGTTGGGCTGAATGCTGTAATACATCAAAGCCCAGTCTGGGGGGCTCTGCCACGGAGCCCGAGAACCTCATTGACGAGTTAGAGGGCCCATCTACGTCGACATGTCTCACGGAGAGAACGTCGGTGCTCCGGTTAGACGTCTCCTGTGTCTTTGCTGGGTCTGGGGCGGCTTCGGCTGGTGTCGGACTGGATGGTGCTCTATTGGCCGAACCCCTCGAGTCACCATCTTCATCATCACCGTCTTCGTAATCTCTAGCAACCTCAAGGTTCTGGTCTAGAAACTTGAGCTTCTTGCCCGAAGTCTTGCACCAGACTTGCGAGCCCGAGAACTCGGGTTGTGTGGCCCTAGGTACGAGATAGTCAACACGGCGGTATGGGACAGCCGGCTGAGTCCGGACTGGGAAAAGAGCAGAGGGAGAGTGGAGGTAGAGTGGAGAGAGCCTCACCCGGTGTTGGAATTGTTGTTATGACGGAAGCGGACCCTCAGACCGCGGTTGCACGGTATCTTTTTCTTGACGCACTGGGCGCAGGGCTTCTCGCCGTCGCCTGGGATAAAGGTCAACCAATGGAGAGCGAGGCGAAGGGGGCATACAGCTTACACTTGAGATGTCTAGAGGGATGACGATCATGTGAGCCAGGATTCGTTTCGCGATGCCGTCCATCGGTGACAATTCCCTTGTTGGGGATGATGTGGGTGGGTTACTTGCCTCGCACGGCAGTTCTTTTGGGAAGCGTTCAGTTTCTTTTTTTCGACAGATCAGATCGGGCAGGAATGGGGAGAGGAGGGTTTACCTCGCATCCAGGCCGTCTAGATCCGGTGGGCGGCATTACTTCTCTCGGTCGTGGTGGTCGAAAGCCCGTGGGATGATGCTCCGGGGAGGCAAAAAGACTGGGATGCGCGTTGGAGGCGGGTCTCACGGGCGGCGGGGACTTCTCGCGGTTTATATCCCTTTTGGACCCGGAGGGAAATGTCTCCAGGGGGGTGTCACCTTCGGCGGGGCGACGTATGGACATGGGGTTTGTGCGGAGAGAAGGCCTAGCAGGCGTTCGTTCTGATGTTTCTGGTTCGCTGCGAGATAGAGGATAGATGCGGGGAACGGAATCGGGCTGTCATCTAGCGTCGCTAAATCCTTGCCCAATCTGGCGGTTTGCTTTGATGGCGTTCGTTGGGCGCTTGTGGGAACGGACTCGCCGGAGATCGTGGGGTTGCAAGTAACCTGTTGTCGTCGTCTTGTCGTGAATCCATCCATATAAGACGCTGGGAGTGCGCGACTTGTACGTCTTGGTTTTCTGTCAACTAACCCTTTCTCTCTAGCTTCTTCGAGTCTTATACTTTGGGATCCCTTCAACTTCTCTCTTCTTGGAGCAAGACACAGCCCCTTCTCACAGCTTGTCTGCCATCTTCTGCCTTCACTTCTGGTCTACATCATGGAGTCCGTCACAACCCTGGGCAATGCCCCTTACGCCGCCGCCCTCGGCCTCTTCCTCGTCGGTTACTTCGTCCTTTACCCTTTCGTTGTCTACATGCGCGATGTCAAAGGTACTACTCAGTCCCATCTCCTCTTTAACAACCCGTTCTAACCTTGCACCTATCCAGGCATGCGTCGATTCCCCAACATGTCCACCTTCTCTGGCATGTCAAACCTGCCTTTCATGATCCTCGCCCAGGGCGGAGCGCGCTCTACCCACCTCTCCAAGCTACATAAGAAAGACCCCGTCCTCCGCACCGGTCCCAACAGCCTCTCCTTCGGCAGCGTCAAGGCCATCAAGGACATCTACGGCCACGGCACCCCGTGCATCAAGGACGAGTCCTACGCCATCACCGCGGGCTCGCACTTCCACTTGGCCGATGTCATCGATAAGCCCGACCACGCCAAGAAGAGAAAGGTCCTGTCGTCTGCCTACGCCCTCAAGAACCTTGAACGATGGGAGTACAAGGTCGCCGACAAGGTCTCGAGAATGATCGCCCAGTTTGACAAGCGATGCACCGCTCCCCTGCCCAAGGGCGCAAAGTACGCCGATGCCCACGATCTGACCGTCGACTTCCGCGCCTGGACGAACTTCTTTTCTCTCGATGCCATCGCCGATATCGGTCTCTCTGAGCGTCTGGGTCTTCTCGATCAGGGCCACGACCGCGTCATGGCCCAGGAAAAGGACGGTTCCCTGTTCGAAACCAATCTCCGAGAATGCCTCTATCCAACCGCTCGAAAGCAAGCGCACCTCCTGTGGAGCTACGAGAACTATAAGCTTCTCGACAAGGTCTCCAACGTGCTTCCCTACTACCGAAAAATGACCAAGTCCAGCCATGGCTGGGACGCTATTGTCCTCCGCCGCGCCAACATCCGCTTAGAGCGCTACCGAGCCGGAGAGAAGCTCGACGACTTCTTCCACGCCCTGATGGAGGACAAGAACGGAATCCCCCACAACCTCGAGTGGGGCGAGATTGTCGCCGAGATCAATATCATGATGAACGCCGGCAGCGTCACCACTGGCATCGCCCTGGCCAACGTCATGTACCAGCTATTGCAAAACCCTGACATCCTCGCCTACTTGCAAAAGGAAATTGATTCCGTCTTGGAGCCCGAAGAGGTTGTTGCCCCCTACGATAAGATCAAGCATCTGCCCTACCTCCGTGCCTGTCTCGACGAGTCTCTGCGCCTGTTTCCTCCTACACCTCAAGGCCTTGCCCGAAAGACGCCCGAAGAAGGTTTGAACATCATGGGCCAGTACGTTCCTGGAAACACAACTGTGAGCATCTCGGCGCTGGTTGCGCACCGAGACGAATCCGTCTATCCAAACGCCGACAAGTACATCCCCGACCGATTCCTGGGCGACAAGGGCAAGGAACTACAATCATACTTCCTTGCCTTTTCCGCAGGTGCCAGAGGCTGTATCGGCCGTAACATCTCGTACCTGGAACAGACTGTGTGTCTTGCCTCTGTGGTCCACAGATACAACTTTGCTCTGGCTCCAGGATTTGAGCTGAAGAGGGAGGAAACCATGAACCACATTCTTGGAGAGATGCCCGTAAAGGTCTGGAGGAGAGACCTTGGTGTTGAGGACTGAATAATGATTGCTTGAGATAAAATGGGCATAGTGAGATGTGAGATTAAAAGCGATGAGGAAAAGAAAGCTGATGATAAAGTCTGTCTTATGTTGGGCATATTTGCCAATGATGAAAGAATTATTACTATTAGGGATAAACTCCTCATATTGAAATAACCGATCACTGTATCTTGCCCGTTAATTCGAGCGATGAATTAGGAATAACTTAGCGTATTCATGTCTTCCTTGATCACATTGGTTCTTGAGACAAGATAGGCAAGCCCTGAGCACCGAATGACCCCAGATCCGCTAGTCTGGAGCCGCTTGATACTGCAGCATGGATATCCCTGGTATAACGGCTGTGCTAGGTACTGGGCTATATACCTATGTGCATACGGCCGGCAGGGTCGGATTAGATCCAACTAATCGGCATCTTCCGACATGATGCAACTCAGATACCGAGATACTGCGAGGTCATGGGACCCAGTACACATAATAGTCCAGTTTTGATATTTGGAATAGATGTAGAGTTATTTTACGTCTAGACTATCGTTTCCTAATCCACGCCATCACGTGGGCTCCCATATTGCATTCCATCCTAGATCTTGCCGACACCCGCACCGGCCTTGCAGATTTTAGACACGAACTTCAGCGGCGTCAACTTGTACTTGTAGTCCGCCTTGTAGAAGTTTCCCTTCTGCGTGATGTTGACTGAAGCCGGACCCCAATCATTTTCTACACGCAATGTTAGTCGTCGCACCTCATGTTCAAAAGCGGTACTTACTGGCACCCAGGTTCGCAAATCCATCGAGCTCCTCATCACCGCAAGTGCAAGTATTCGGCGAGTCCATGGGGATAACCAGTCCGTATGTGCTAAGTGCCTCGCTCGTGTTTCCGCGGAACACGTTGCCCTCGACGAGCACCTGGTTGTCTGATCGGCTGTGGATCGCCTGGTACAGGAAGTCTTCGTAGAGGTTGTTGTAGATGTGTTGGTGGCCGAACCGACCCGCAGGGCCACGAGTGCCCTCGTTTTTCCAGTAGTTGTGGTGATACGACACATGGAGATGCCCAAAGTCTTCGTCGCGGAGGGTGTCGTCGTTGCCGACGAGGGATGACTTCCAGTGGTCGTGGAAGTAATTCCACGACACCGTCACCCAGTCCGATGCGCGGATAATGTCCACTTGGCCGTCCTGAGTTCCCAGTCAGCTTTTGGGCGTAAGACGCATCAAACATGGACCAGTGACTTACATAGTAGTCGGGTCCTCGGGAGATGTCCGAGGTAAACTCATTGTGGTCAACCCAGACACGAGTGCTGTTGCGGATGGTGATGCAATCGTTGTCGAGGATATGGCTAATCTTCAGGTTCTGCACAATGACATTGTCTCCGTTGAAGATGTTCAACCCGGCACCGGTGATATGAGCCGACGACCCAACGCCAATGACAGACTTGTTAGGTCCAATCGCGAGACGGGAGGGCAGAACAATCTTGCCTTTCACCTTCACGATCTTGCGTTCCGTGCCAGCAACGGCCGCAATTAGTTGATCAGCCGTCGAGACATGGACAGTTCGACCGCCTTGGCCGCCTGTGGTCTTGCCGATGGGATTGTTCTTGGCGTAGCCTTCGATGTCCCAGGTCGCGAGCTTGCGGTAATCAGAGGAGAAGGCGCTGCTCAGGCTGACGAGGCCGTACAAGACAAAAGCTAGGTTGAGCTTCATGGCGACGGGAAGACCACCTGGATCAAGTCCCAAAGGCAATTATCAGCAATAGGCAATCGGAAGCTGTACTAATTAGAATATCAGTGTTTCTTTTCCAATTGAACGTCTTTCATACTGGTATATATACTTGAAAGACGTCAATTAGAGATGTTCCGTAGGTGTAGATAGCTCGGAGCTCTACCCACTGATCCTACGCACATCTTACCATGTCCCTAGTTCATGCGGAGGATCCCACCGGCAATACTAAATAGCACCAATACCACGACTTCATGACAGTTGAGGTGCTTTCAGCTTTCTGGGGAAGCTTACAGCCAAGACTTGGTTGGCTTGAACCAGGTACTCTGAGTGGTGGGAATTAGTCTTGCCGTCGTCCGTCGAGCGACCTGCAAATATGCATGCATGCGAATAAGTGATGATCTGTAGGTGTCTTGATGGGATCAAGTGGAAATTGCATGCTTCTGTTAGTGGTGGACGATGGGAATAAAATCAGGTTGTTCTTGAACAGCGACTTTTGAAAGGTGGAAGAACAGCGGACCCTGGCTGTGAGCCTGTGATAGAGCGTGTTGGTGATTCACCCGGACAGAAGCAAATAACCGAAACACGAGTTATTTGGTTTGGTGTTATTATTCGTCTTAGGTTGATGGAATCCCTGACAGAGGTGACATTTCCTTGGATGTCCGCGGGGTGCAGTATGATCCCTCCGTTTTGACGTCATGCTGTTTACTTCGGTACGACCCTGTCATGTAGATGGAACATTGAAGTTGCATTCGGCTATCGGCCATAGCATTTCTCTGCATCCATGCGGTACGTCACTGCGAGCTGGTTGAGATAAACAATATTCCTCTAGCTACCGCACTTTCTACACGTCTAGCATGCTGAATATCCACCGTCCACAAAGATGGTCTGTCCCGTCACCGCGGCACTTGCACCACTCGCCAAGTACACAGCAACCCCAGCAAAGTCCTCCGGTATCCCGTTCCGCCCAGTCATTGTCTTGGCCGCGTGCATCGCGACTTTAGAAGAATCGCTAAACACGGACTCTGCTAGAGGAGTGTTGACTAGACCAGGTGCAATTGCGTTGCATAGAACACCCTGTGGGGACCAGGCCTCTGCTTGCGAGCGTGTCAAGGAGACAAGGCCCCCTTTAGATGCGCCGTAAGCACCGCTGTTCCCAAATGCTCGAAAAGATTGCTGGCTGACGATGTTGATGATTCTCCCGCTTCCCCGCTCCGCCATGCGCGGCCCAAACGCTTGCCCTAGGATGAATGGTGCGGTAAGATTCACTGCAATCGTGGTATTCCACGTATCTTCCGAAAGTTGGTTCATGTAAGGACGATGGTTCACCCCCGCAGCGTTGACGAGAATGTCTGGGGTCCCGTGGGTTGAGGCGATCTTTGTGATAGCGCTCTTCAGAGATGCAAGATCGCGAGATCTGCCGTTATAGCCGATGCTTCGACGTCAAACTTGGCGAGATGATGAAGGGTTCCGTCGAGAGGTTGCCTTCGCCGCGCGATAAGGACGAGACGGCAGCCAGCGCGACCAAGGGCGATGGCCATTTCGCGGCCAATCCCAGAGCTACCGCCAGTGACTATTGCCGTCTTTCCTACGAGCCCGAACAGCGACTCCAGATAGCCTGCCACTCCCTTCAAGTTCCGAGCCATTTTTGATCAGGGCAATTACCGTGGCTAATGCTTTAGAACCGTAACAAGCTAGAACAGCCGAGTTTAAAGGATGATTGATATAAGTGTTCACATAAGAAGTGAGTCAAAAAGTTAAAACAACGTCGTCCGGTCCGGGGAGGGGTTATTTAGCAATGGATCCCCGTGACCGGCGCACTGCAAAGAGATGAGTCACATCTAGCCTGCGGTACAGACTGTTGTTACCTAATTTTGATAATTCTAAGGCCTATAGTGGAGTCATCTATTAAGGTGAATGCTTCTGTAAGATTGTCGTGCGGGCAGAAGCTGATCGGTTGGTGGTAGAGTGCAAAGAGGACTTCACTTCACTTCATTAAAGCAGACTGGGAGGAATGTGATTTGACTTTCATGTTAATCATACTTATTAAGATTAGAGCTATATACTTTTCTCGTCAATCCCTACTGCCAGTCTGGGAGAGTTTGCTCAATATTTCGACTGGGTATATACAACCCGCTGAAATTCAGATTCGTCTCAACGCTTATCGTCACTTCCTCGGTCCTTAGAATCTGATTTCCCTTCAGTTTCAGAGGTCCACCTCCTGTTGGGTTATGATGATTGTGGCTCTGGAAAGATGCACTACCGCTTCGCGAGTATATCCAGGAAGAACCAGTCAGCTCCATGACTTCACTATCCCGACGCGTGTCGATGGTTGAAGCAATCGCGTAACCGGTTTTGGATTCGTTCTCGGTGAGGATCGAGGAGGGTATCAGTTGTGAAAGCTTTCGGAGGATAGGACGGAGGGCTGTGAGCGCCCCAATCATAATTGAGACGCATAATTCGGCTATAGGCCAAACATCTTTAGGACGCAAGCCAGTGGTTAGCTGTATATCCCAAAATCTGAAAAGGACCGACTTACGGAGGGATATGTCATTGTATCTACCGTAAAGCATTAACACAAACCTTGTCAAGCTCACAGCAATCGTGATAAGTCCCAAGGCAAAAATCACGATTAGGGCTAGCTTTTCCTTTCGAGAAGGAAGTTGCACGTTCTGTATCATCGGAAAAGGGAAGATGAAAACTGAGAGATCAAAAATTTCTATGGTCAGTATTCTCTGTCTGGTGTATTTGCTTTCTCGCAGGGCGTGGATGGATTTACTCAACACTTCTGTAACGAAGTTAATTGACCAGTTGATCTTCATCAGCTCTGGAACTAGAAATGTAGCACATGAGTCAGGGTCCGGTGACCTGCGGAGAAAGTTCAGTCAATCTCGGGTTCTACCAACAGATTCGTCGATGTGACGGAGTCAAACGGGTGAATGCTTCTCACCAGTTGGTGGAAGGATCTGTTCCACACCAGAATACATGTCCGAAAAACGCGGACAGAGCGCCGATGGCCGCAATGGTGGTGAGCCCATGAAGCGATATTTGCATCGTCCGGCTGGTTGAGGGAATAAGATTATAGTAAAGGGCGATGATGCTGAACTTGGGAAGATAGAGGCCGACATCAAAGAGGTAATTGCACGCATATCTGATCTGGGGGCGAGCATACTGTTAACATAAGAGCTTCCCTAGAGAACCGCCTTGCTCTCTCTCCCCCATAGCAGAAAGGTCTTGTGCTCCATGCTAGTGCCATCTCACCTTTTGAACCGGTATGCTGGTCGTTGAGACTTCGTGAATGCCATGTCGTTCGTAAGCCAGTGTTTCGCATGTGACAAGACCTTGCGCTGATCCCAGAGCAGTAAGGAGCCAATAGTCAGACAGGTTCAGATGCTGTCCCCTCATTCGAAGCCGAACATAAATGCGCGCAGAAACAAGGACATATGTCACCATGAGAAGTGACCAATCCGTAGCCTATAAGCAACCCAAGTCAGAAACGCTGATGGACTTACTCGCATGAATTGTATGGAGCCAAGTACTTACCATCAGTCCTCGGAGCGACATCATTGTGGGTGCTTCCTAACCAGAACACCAGACTAGAATGAAAGGAACACGGCTACGCGGAAAAGTGGAAGAAGATGTGGAAAACAGAGAGCAGCGACGCTACAAATAAATATAAGGGATGCCGAACCTACCGGACGGAGTTGGTTAGATGTAGCTGGGCGGTCGCAAATGGAGTCCACCGCCACATGCCAATGGCTTGAGCTATAATGAGTCTGGTCGTTTTACGCCACTGTCGAGACTCCGAGGGAGCCGGTAGTTCTTGCGAAAGCTGATACTTTGCGCGCCGAGCAACGAAGGTAATAAGACATATGGCAGCATGACATCTAAGAGAACCCCATGTCCTTCTTTTCTCCTCGTCGAAGGTTGAAAGGGTTATTTCGACGATTCCGGAGAGGTGGTCAAACACTTCGGGGAACCCGAACTCTCTTCAATGTGGCGTGTCTTACTAGACGGTTGCGACATATCTGTGGCCGTCGAGCCAACTCACGCCAGACCACCGCAGCGAATGAGAACTGCGCCATTTGTTCTTGGCAGAGGAACTCAGCAAGTGGTGAGACCTGAAGAACGATGCTAACGGATAAAGTCAAACAGGCCTTGGGGTATTGGCACAACGAATTTTGGGGGGCGAAACAGGGAGGACGAAACGCCACGGCTGAAAGGCTGAAGCTTCTTTCAGGCGGCGCCCAGTAAATCAACACTCTGTCAGTGGCTGCATGGCATCGGGCTTGGATAGATGATTCTAGACTCCAGCCATGATTTTTGGTTTGGAGATTCCCAGTCAGTCGTTGCTTCTGCCCTTTGCCACTCTGCGCGTTCCGGTGGCTCAGTTGACGGCGACTATAATCATCATTACACACAGTGCTTCTCCACCAATAGAGTCCCTGTGCTGCAGCTGGGAACAGTCTAGACCGGGATCGATTCGTCAGAGCAACGGCAATCTCCACAATGAATATGTGGCGGTTGATTCTGCGCACTACTATTATTCAGGAATCGACGGGTCAATCTTGGCGACTAACTTATATGATTTCTAACTGCAGCAAAATAGTTCTAAACATATGCGGAGGAGCATTTCAAAAGTTTTATCCCGGTCTTCAGCCACAATTTAAGAACAGCCAATCAGAGTCAGGCTACAGTGGGGCTGAAAAAGAAACGACACATCCCGAGTCAACACGATGTAACACTACCCGCACTATATAAAGACTTCATTTTCAAACTGCTATTATATAACTAAATAAATCTTAATTAAATAATGATATACATCAATTTATAGCCTATTGACTAATGCTTCTAATGGTGCCCTTTCATACTTTGTATACTAGCTATATATGTCTATAACCGCCTTTATCCTTCTCTTTATTGAATGGACTAAATTATATACTATCTCTAGCTTAATCTTATCCTAGAGCTTAATTATAGCTTTAATTAGCTAGTCTTTTGCTGCCTGGTTCTTAGGTATATAAGTAAGGTTAGGATAATGCTTATAGATCCTAGCTTTTAGGATTACCTATAGGTTTTCTATAGGGTTAAGATTAGGGCTATAGGGAGGCTAATCTATAATCTCTACCCTTTAGTTCTTATACTATTCTGTGATTTAGTCTGTGATAAAGTATAAGTAAAAGAGGCTTAAATTATTATGCTAGAAGTAGCTATTCCTAGTTATAATTTAAGGAAGGTATTGCTATAAGTATATAAATAGAACTTACGCTAAGATACTACTATAGAGAGCTTCTAGATCGCTATAAAGAGAGACTGTTAGAAGCTGTCTACGCTGATTAAAGGTACTAAAGAATATCTATAAATGCCTTATAGGGGTAATATAGGTCTATATATTCTTTTTGAATAGTCTCTTATACTAGGGATAGTTAGAAGAGTTATAATTATAAAGACTTAATATACTAGCTTATAGAAGTACTAACTATATCTCTAACCCTTGCCCCTAGCAATAATAACTTTATCTAAGAAGGTCTAAGTCTCCTAAAAGTCTTCTAATATATGCAAATAGCGCCTAGCAAAGCATAGCCGCTTTCTAGCTATTAGATTGCTAATAAAAGACCGGATAAGTGACTAATAGTGCATAATGCCTTCCTGCCGAAGGAAGGTTACTATAGTCTTCTTGCAGCAGCTCAATCCGGCCTCCTCGATCAATTCCCTCAGTTGGATATAAGAGTCTTGCCCAATAACCCTTAAGATACGCCTCTTTTCCCGATCTCCTAGTTTACGCGGTCGCCCGGCCTTAGGTTAGTCTCGGCCGCTTTATTGCTCGCGATACCGTCGTACTACGCCGTAAATCGCATATCGACTTAGCCCCTCGTTACGTGCGATTGAGCCGGTAGAAACACCCGAATTATACCTCCAAACAATCCTTGATCTCGTATGAGGAGAATGATGTAGCTGCGGTGCCATTCTGAATTAGTTTGGTTGCACAATCGGTCGATAAAGGTGAGTGATGATTTTGGTGAAGGTAGAGGGAAAGCGGGGTACCGAAAAATGTGTCGTTACATTTTTCACCCCACTGTAAGTACATAAGGTACATTACGCTTTTAATACCCCTATAAGGGTGAAGGATACAGCGCATAAAACAGCTCCCAGCAGATTGCTAGAGTCATCTGAAACCTCTAGAGACCCCCATAAATATAGGGGCCGCCCTGAAGGCTATGTATCCCTAGGTAGCCGAATGAGGGTATGAGGATGTGGCGTCATTAGCTTGGGATAGGACTTTTGAAATGCTCCTCCGTACAGAGATATATAATATCAAAAACCCTAAAATATCATCATCTCATCGACTCAATTTGAACATTCAGACACGAATCAAGTTGTTGAATGACATATTCAGCAAAGAGAGTAGCATTGAACACTCTCATATCCTGCTTCATCAAGCTCATTCGCTCTGTAGAGGCCACTCATCAGACAGCTACCAGGGCAGGCCGAGTCAATAAACTGGATCGTCCGCACACTGCATCTTCCCGTAATTTTCAAGTTGCTGCAGATTCGCTCTTTACACTGTCTGCTTAAAAAACGAACACCTGATCGTGAAGCTTACTGACAGGGCGAGCCTTCTCGTAACCAAGACCCAAGGCTGCTTTCTTCATCGCAGCGACCATCGGGGGAGGGCCACAGAGAAGAATCTTGATATCGGAAGCCGGTTTGGGTAGCCACATCTATTGAAGTAAGTCATCCGGGTGTAAACTTGGTGGGGCATCGATCTACCTTAATCATGTCGGGTGTAACAAACCCGATACCCCCAGTCCAGCCTTCCGGAGCCTGGTTGAGAACGTAGTGAACGCGGATATCATCATCCTGCTTCATCAGAGCATCTAGGTCGTCTTTCAGTAGAATGTCTTCGGCAGTGATGTTGGCAAATATCAGATCGACTTCAGTCCTGTCTCCATTGCGTCGTCCACGAACAATAGCCCGTATCACCTGTATCATCGGAGTAATCCCCGTACCCCCCGCGATCATACCGAACCGTCGAACCATGTTGGGTTTGTAAACGAAAGCGCCTTTAGGGCCGCGAACACGGATACTCTGACCAAGCTTGAGGGAAGCAAAGTGTCGGGAGATGTTGCCTTGTGGGTAGGATTTTATGAGGAGATCGACGTGTCCGCGTTCTTCGTCGCCTGTCAAGGGAGTGTAGGCACGCACAATCTCCTTGGCTATGCCGTCCGGCTGTTCGATTAAGGCACCGACAGAGATATGTTGGCCGATTGGGAGTCCGAGAATGGCATTCGAAGTGGGTAGCTTGAATCGATACCTAATAACAACGAATTAGCACTATTCGAGGGTAAGCAGCTAGAGACTCGTATCACCTGGCCACATTATGAGATATAACCGTCTTGTCCTGTAACTGGAATTCTTGAAAGATGTCGGGCCGCAAAACTGTTCTTCGTTGAATTGCTTTAAATTTCCATTTAGTTCAACATAGCAGGAAGACATATGGGTCGAAACTTACAAAATCTGAGGATGATATAGCTCAACACAACGGCAATAATCGTAATGATGAAGGGACTTAGCATCTGTCGGGGTAAGACAGTCCCTGAATATAGCGAAACCGTGTCGTCGACGGTAAAAGACATTGTTGGCTCTTGGTAAACCGTAGGTCTTCTTCAATAGTTGCTGTTGAAGCCAGGAGATGGAATATATGCAGTTGCGGTATATCAGTCATCAGAGCTGGCATAAATGAGATTCAACAGCGATATTAATACAACGGCATGATCAACCGTCTTCACACTGGACATTTTCCCTTCCAATTTGGTATTAGTTTAGTTACCGCAATGTCCCAAACGTCACTAGGGCGAGTCAGTCCTAGTTAGGTCTCACGACGCGTTGGAGAAGCTTTAAGCCACGACAGAGCCCCGCATATTGAAGCTTATCGAGGACGAATACGGATATTGGGCAATCGAATATCTTGATGCAGTTTAGCTTGCGAGGATCTGCAGATGACGCATTATTCTGCTCCACAGACTCCGTGAGGATACTCCTTATCGGGTGCGATTACCCTGTAGTTGCCAAGTACCGACAACGCAGTTAGTAAAATAGGTGCAGGTGGGTAGTGTGGACTCGGCAGTTCTCTTCCGTTGGAATCTCCCTTCGTCCACGTCGTTGGGCTTTTATTGCTAAAACTCCACCCCCGCTGTCGTGATCAGCCGCAACAAAAGCCTTCTCCCACCTTGTCCTGATCGTTTCCTGTCTTGTTTTTTCAGCTGGGTGCACTACATTTCTGGCTTTCAGATGGATGATACGACTACCGCCACCGTCAGCGCTCTCGGCCTCGCGCTGATGAGCGCGGTTGTCTACTTCGTCCTGTCGTCGACCAAGCCTCATCGGGGTGACCAGCTGGAAATTACACAGGTCAGCTAAAAGAACCGAACTGCAAAGAGCTTGACTGATAGACCGCACTAGCTCTATGTGTATCCCATCAAGGGTATCCGGGGATGTGCACTGAAGAAGGCGTACATCGGCCCCTACGGCCTCGTTGGAGATAGAACCTTTTGTTTGCAAAAGGTCCTGCGCAACGAAGACGGATTGAAGTACGACACCATGCTGATCGGCTACCACCTACAAATGGCTCTCTTTGTTGCGTCAATTGATTACGAAAAAGGTGAGGTTTCCGTGGAGTGGAAAGGACGAGGGACCACGTTCGACACAGCAACGGACGTCAACACTCCCGACACGATTCGCTTTCCCCTGAAGCCATCTACCGAAGGAAGCGCCAGGCTGGAGGTGAGCCTTCACACCAGCACGACCCCAGCCTACGACATGGGCGATGCATTGGCGACGTGGTTCGCGGATCGGCTCGGATTTGAGGTGAGGTTTGTCTTCATCGGCGACGGCTCGAGGCCGGTTCTCGGGTCCCTGGCACCGAACAGCCCAGGCGGACTGAGGCGAGCCAGGTTATACCATCGCGCTCGCGCGTTGCTACCATTCTTGGCTTATCCAGCTGAACGCCTTGCTTTCAACGATCTTGCACACTACTTGGTGGTCACCGAGGAGTCAAACGATCAGGTCTCGTCTCGACTTGCAGACAACTGCAAAATGGACGTCACCAAATTTCGACCGAATATCGTCGTCAAGGGCGCATCGGGGCCATACGTCGAGGACTTTTGGGGCGAGTTGACCTTTTCCGGCGGGCTACAGATGGCCCTCACAGCCAATTGCTATCGCTGCCAGAGCATCACGGTCGACTACAACACGGGCGCTACAGCTACCGACGACCGAGGCATGGCGTGGAAGAAGCTAAACAAGGATCGTAGAGTGGACAAAGGGGCCAAGTACAGTCCCGTCTTTGGACGATATGGCTACTGCTTCGGCGACGCTGCGGGTAAAACGCTGGAGATTGGGCAAGAGGTCGCCGTGACTCTTTTGAATGAGAACAGAACGACGTTTGGTAAGCTTGGTAGTTTGGTAATTGACTGTCTATTTGCTAACGATGACTGTAGATTGGCCGCACCTGACCACCTTTGGGGTCAGCCAGAAGAAGTGATGATGTGTGGGTGAGGTAGATAGAGTTGACGGGTACATGCAACCTAGCTGAATCTCTTAAAAAGCAATAATTATATGCACTTGGAATGATTAAATGAAGAGACAGTGAAACATTAACCTGTACCTAGTTGCTTCTGGATACGACTGTAGAACCCCTTCTCGACGTACGTATTAACGCGAAAATTTAGTCTTGACCCATATTGAATACCTCGTTAAGGACACAAGGGCACGAGTAGAGCCCCCTTCGAATACTAGAGCCCTTTCCAGCTTCCGAGTAGCATACAGTGTCAGGAGATGAGGATTTAGTCAAGGCGGGACTCTTGACCTGGGCTAGACAAGTGGTCAGGGACGCTACGGTGAGGGAAAGGGATCCATTAGATCCCTGACAATGACTCGCCCAATTCTTTCTGAACATGTGACATTTTGGTCAATATTTTAGCTGAGTTTGGGTCACCCCTCGTCCTGGTCGTATAGATCAACACATCGAGGCGCCCGCCAATGTGGTCAATCTTGACACATTCCCACAGCTAGGAGGGGCGTATTTGGTAGTTTTGATGTGTCAAGATACTACTTCACAGCGGAGTTACTGTGCTGTTGGCTGACGACGCAAATCCTTGGTGCTTGGCACAGATGTACTATGTTGTTCTAGGAAATTGGATTGACCACACCCATTTCTTGCCTTGGGATCGCCAACGGCACTGGTGAGACCAACAAAGGAGCACTGGAAACTTGGCGTTGTCCTGTAGATATAAATTTCACGCCTTATATCGATGTGAGCAGTACGCACTCACAACATCCCCTCACTCATCCACACTACCACATCGAACTCAATATTTCCGACAAAATGTCGGTCCAATTCTTCAACTACCCCGGCACTGAATCCAACGCCACAGACTATCACTACTCCCAAGCCGTCAAAATCGGCAACGTCGTCAGGACATCGGGCCAAGGCGGCTGGGACGAGCAGGGCAAAATCACCCCAGCTCTGGATCAACAAATCGAGACAGCCTTCGACAATGTTCTCAAGGCTCTCAAGGCTGCGGATCCCACGCTATCTTTCGATAGCATTTACGCCATTCGGTCGTACCACTTAGACATGGAGTCGAGCTTTGATATCATGACTTCGATCTTCAAACGGATATTCCCCCACCACCGACCGATCTGGACATGCATCCAAATAGGGAAGCTGGGGCTTGAAGGGATGCAGGTGGAGATTGAAGTTGAAGCCATCATTGGATGAGAGAAGCAAGGATAATGGTCAAAGGCGGCGGATTGGATTGTGTGATCAACTCAACGAGGACGAGTAGCAACGACCTGTGGAATCACACGGATTATTCATTATATGCCCCACTAGTATCTACCCCAGGTTTACAATGATAACAACTCCGTTACCAATCGAAAACTAGTGTAAGATCTCATGATATGTAAATGTGTTGCAGGTGTGACTGTTCGCTATCAGGGCCGAGCTCGTGGGACCACTGTGGGGATAATGCAGCCCTTGGGCGATTGCGGAGAGACCAGGACCTTGCAGCTATTATCTGGATGGTCGATTTACTTTCCAATCGAGGCAGACCGATTTGAGCCCGTTGCCGCCAATAGACCTTATCACGTTCACATGGAACACTCCCTGGACAGGCAATATATAGGAAGAGAGCATGGAGTTGTTCTTTATTCTTCATCACAGCTCACGACAAACATCTTGCTGCAGATTTATCACCATGTCCAAGTCATTCACACTCGACGATGTTTCTAAGCAATCCACAGACAAGGGCGGCCTTATCGTCATTGACAAGGTCGTCTACGACATCACCGACTACATGTCCAAACATCCGTAAGCTTGTAGGCATCGTGTGAGACGGAGAGATACTAATACTCTCGACAAAAAAAAAGCGGCGGCGACGATATTCTCATAGAGGTTCTCGGCCAGGATGCAAGCGAAGGATTCCACGAAGTAGGCCACAGCGACGAGGCGATTGAAGCACTGAGGGAAATGAAGGTTGGGGAGCTGGACCAGACGCCTGCGGTAGGTCATTCCGGAAGATGAAACCCTTCATTCCATCGAGTCTGAGCTGACGAAATCACACCCAGGTCCTCACCAAGTCTCCATCGCGGACAGGATCTGTCTCAGTAGTCCATCTGCTTTCGGCCGTTGGTGTTGTAGCTTTATCATTGGGGGCCGTGTTTCTTCGACACCAAGTGCTGAGCCCGTTTAGCTCCGGGCCCAAAGAGTAGAATTAGACAACGACAAAGACTCGTACAATAAATGAAATCTTTATCTACGGGCCTCTCCTCTTACCTCTTCGAGCCAGGTGACGGATGAACAAGTCATAGTGACCGAGAGGGTTGAAACCCCGCACAGTAACTACGTCGTCTAGCGTCCTGCTAAGAAACAACCCTTGCATCCGCCTCCGTCACTTGGCCCGTTTTCTTGCCTCATCTGGAAGGTTTTTGCGACGTGGCAGTGCGGAGAAGCGGGAGAAGCTGCATGCGCGACGTAAAAGGCCGTCATCAGGAACGCGAGAACCAAAGGCCTATCGTGATTCCCGAAACAGCTCCCCGCCTTTGATTGTCCCCAGCATATTAAGCAGCTTTGCGCCCGCTGCTGATCCATGTGAAACCCCATCATCAGTCTTTTTACACGCAGTACCGTCAAACATGTCTCTTCAAGTCGATCTCGAGGCTCCCAACGGGAGGAAAATCACCCTGCCGACTGGCTTGTTCATCAACAACGAGTTTGTCAAGTCGAGCTCGGGCAGCAAGATCACCAGCATCAACCCCAGGTAAGCGCCTCGAGCAATCTCCACGTGAAACCGCCTGACCTTCTATCGCAGCGACGAGAGCGAGATCACTTCGGTCGAAGCCGCCTCCGCCGAGGATGTCGACACCGCCGTGAAGGCTGCCCGCGCGGCCTTCAACTCCCCCGAGTGGGCCGAGATTTCCAACACGGAGCGAGGCGCGCTTATATTCAAGCTCGCCGACCTCATCGAGCAGAACAAGGAGACTCTCGCGACGCTGGAGACGTGGGACAACGGAAAGCCATACAGCGTCGCGCTGGACGAGGACGTCGGCGAGGTTCTCATGGCGCTCAGATACTACGCCGGCTGGGCCGACAAGATCCACGGCCAGACCATCCCCACAACGCCCCAGAAGTTCGCCTACACCCTCAAACAGCCGCTGGGCGTGTGCGGTCAGATCATCCCCTGGAACTATCCCCTCGCTATGGCTGCGTGGAAGCTGGGTCCCGCGCTGGCTTGCGGCAACACCGTTGTGATGAAGCCGGCCGAGCAGACTCCCCTCTCGATTTTGTACCTCGCCACACTGATCCCCAAGGCTGGTTTCCCTCCAGGTGTCATCAACATCGTCAACGGTTTCGGAAGAGAGGCGGGCGAGGCTCTGGTTTCCCACCCTGATGTGGACAAGATTGCATTCACGGGCTCTACTGCCACCGGCCGAGCTGTCATGAAGTCCGCGAGCGTCAACTTGAAGAACATTACGCTCGAGACCGGCGGCAAGTCCCCTCTGCTTGTGTTCAAGGATGCCGACCTCGACCAGGCCGCGAAATGGGGACACGTGGGAATCATGAGCAACTCGGGCCAGGTTTGCACAGCGACATCCCGCATCTTGGTTCAGCAGGAGGTCTTTGACGAGTACGTTAAGAGATTCCAAGACGTTGTCACCGCGCACAAGGTCGGAAACCCCTTTGACGAGGATACTTTCCAAGGTCCTCAGATCACCAAGGTGCAGTACGAGAAGATTCTTAGCTACATCGACACTGGTAAGAGTGAGGGTGCGAAGCTGGTGACTGGCGGCATCGCGCACAAGAACGTAGGAGCCGGAAAGGGCTTCTACGTCGAGCCGACCGTCTTCTCCAACGTCAAGGAGGACATGAAGATCTTCAAGGAGGAGGTGTTTGGGCCGTTTGTCTCCATCACTCCCTTCGCCACAGAGGCGGACGCCATCCGACTTGCCAACAGCACATCCTACGGTCTCGGCTCAGCCGTCTTCACGAGAGACATTGAGCGCGCGCACCGTGTGGCAGGAAGACTAGAGGCTGGTATGGTCTGGATTAACAGCTCGAACGACTCGGATGTCAGGGTGCCGTTCGGTGGAGTCAAGCAGAGCGGTATTGGTAGGGAGTTAGGAGAGGCCGGTCTTGCGGCTTATACCCAGACCAAGGCTGTTCACGTCAACATGGGCCTTTTGCTGTGATAATAGTCTTAAATAAGGATAAGGATAGCCAAATCTGAATTCGTTAGCTTCCAAACATTGCCCAGTGCTAAAAATTCCCGAAGCCTTGAACCAATCCTTTGATTTCCACCAACTTGTTCCCTGACAGACTAAGATAGTGTGTGGAGGAGTTGATGTCAACAACGGCCAGACTACATAACTTCCAAAACTTGCCGTCTGCGGCTAATCTTACATGTATCAATTTGAATAAAGACACCCAAAATCAAGAGGAACCATCTCCGAGTCTGCGTGACTTATAAGATGATGGCTTGGGGGTTCAATTCAGTAAACATTTCAGCCCATGTCATGCTGCCTATTTCAGTCTTCCATATGGCTTCCAGGGCCGCACTCAAGGAATGGATGGATGCAAAACGTATCTCATCGTGAATAATAGCCACCATATTGCGAACCCCCCTCTGTTGCTTGGGAGTTTGCGCGTGCGCTCCCGCGATGCAAAGCGGCAAGACGATGCAGTTGATGACTTTCGACGGCCGCTTGATGCCAAATATGCAATCCAGACAAGACTGCGTGTGTTGCTGGACGAGGGGGTGGTGGACGGCGAGACCGCATATGGCCCTGTACAAGTATATGAGGGCGGCGTGTTGGAAGGTTCGGATCAAGGCGTATGCGTGAGTCGCTTCCAGGTCTTTCTCCGCGACATCTTCGATGTCGGCTGCGGGGCTGTCGAGATCTTCCACGGCGAGAGGCGCATATATGGGTTGTAGCGCAGCCTCGAACTGACGGATTCGCGAGATAGAGAACTCTTCGCGCATGGTGCTTGTCGCGTCGAGGTAGAAGGCCATGTCTGAAATTTCCCGGAACACTGCAGATAAAGAGTGCCGTCCGAGGGAGTCTAGTCCCCACCAGACCGGGCCTTTGTCGATGACTTCCCAGACGGTCGAGGGGAAAGCAGGCGGCCGTCCCTTCAGCATCGAGGTTCCGAGGTCGGCAGAAAGGAACTCGGAAAGGAGGAGGTGGAGGGGGTCTTGGCCTGTGTCCAAGGCTGCCGTGATGCCTCCGAGGCGGTCGACGATGGCCAGCACCCCGTCCCGATGACTGGATGTGGATGCTGTCGGTTCAACGCACTCCAGGAAGCCATCGTGGAAGTATAGAAGGAGAACTGCGAACAGAAGGGTCTGAAGCGGGCCGTCGCCCTTTGCACAGAAGCCATCAACCTCGACCCGCAGCGCCGCGAGGCACTCGAGACGCTTGACATTCAAGATGCTGCGACTATTCCGGCCGTCCTGCAGCAACCGATGAGCATCAGCCAGCACACACGTCGCAAGAAGCACCACACGATGCTCCAGCGCAACCAGGATCGGCGGCGTGCAGGGCTCAGCAGCCGTCGTCAACAGTGGCCAGAAGCGTCCATGGAAGTAATCCAGCGCGCGCTTCTCGTAGACGGCAAGCGACGACGACAGCTGCTCGTCCCGGCTGATGACTCTGTAGATGGGAGGCACGGTGACGGTCGGCCGCGTGCTCCATCGAATCAGACGGGTGTTGTAGTCGCAGGCGGCGCCGACGAGGCCGCAGCGCATGCAGACGGGCTTGGCGAGGTCGCACTTGATGCGGCGTTTCTTGCACGGCCAGCAGGAGCCCTCGACCACTCTGACTCTGGTTTTGCCCATGGTGAGCGAGCTTTCCGGCGTTCGGGTGGTCGACGACAGGGTTGTATGTAGTATACGCGTGGTTGGTGTTGATGGAGAGAAGTGGAGCAGAGGGGGATAGATAACGGGAACATGGGGCTGCGAGGATGTTATCACGGCCAAGGATTAGTCTAGTGTAAGTAGATAGATAGCAGACAAATAAGCCCTTGGTTCAGCCTGGATGCTCGCTGCCGAATAGAATCAGTCATTGAGTATCGGCGACCACGCGGCTGCGGGCGTAGACGATGAGGCGGGGTCGCGTTTATCGGCCAATGCCCGCCTGCAATTAGACGAATGTCTCCCTTACTCTCCTCGTCGTGTCGCGTACAAGAGAAACCCAGCACAAGGTATGACGTACTCAGACCAGTAGATTGGTCGAGCTGGAGGCCCGACGATGCGTTCAACCTTCAAGGTGTGAATGCGGGGATAGTGCGTTTTTGCACCTTATCAGCGGTCCCACCTATGTTGGGCAATCAACTTTCTATCTTGGGACTAGCTTCCTTTCTGTAGCGGCGGTGTCCCGGTAGTTCCGGCGCACCGGCATTTTGTTGGCAACGGGCGTTGTGGTCTCGGCTCGGCTAGGGAGACGGTATCACCGTTCACAAGGAGCATTTCGAGTCAGGTTACTGAGGAGTTGACAATAACAAGATTGGACACTAGGTAACATGAACTGTACTGTCGTAAGGGATCAACCCAGGGGCCGTTGACTTGCGGTAATAACCTTGTGTTACTCTCCGTGTTCCGGTTCATAAAACGTGTAACAGAATATCACAAAAGTATAGCATCATAAAAGCACAAAGACCCGTAACGTTGTGAAATCTGTAATATTGCAATTATAACTAAACTACTAGCTTCCCATCCTCCACCTCTATGGAAAACAACACTTGGAAGTGTGCCGGAAGTCCAGCGATTTTGATGTGAATGGAAAACAATCAGTGGGCGGCCGCACCATAGACTTCGACCAGCCTCCAATACGAAGCTGCCGATGACCGACGAAGAGACTTGCCAAAGATGATCATAAAGATGCAAAAGCACCAGAAGATCAGCCCGAGAATTGCTATCAGAATAAAAGCGTTGCGAAGGCCGAGGTTCGCAATCATGGGCACAACGGCGTAGCTAAAGGCAAATCCTAATCAAAGTTAGTGACGGTCACTGCACTCGCGCAAGTGAACTTACCCATGAGGTTGCGAATCAAAATGGCGGAAACCAAGCCTTCCCCTGCCACTTCCTTGTAGCTGTCGAGGATGTAGGTGAAAGCCAGACTCGAACCAATTGGCAGCGTGACAGAAATGAGTCCAAGGCCAAAGACAATTCCCACCCAGTGGATGCTGTACGAAGCTCCCACGCCGTAGAGCAGACAACCAGCAGGATGGGACACAATGGAAATGACGCACATCCATAGCCGCTGCTCAGGCTCATACACCCCACCATTGCGTCGCGCGAGCTTGATAGTCATGATATCCGACAACCAACCCGAAACGACACAGCCGATGGTGACGCCAACGACAGAGGCAAGGTAGGTAAGGCCGATGGTGTTGGCGCTGAAGTTGTAGGGTTCATTGCTGAGAATCAGAGCCAAGGAACCACCGACGACGTTGTACCAGGAAAGAATGCCGCCGACCAGAATACCAGCGAAGACCATTCCGGGGTATCTCAGCAGCTGGAAGGGAAGGAAGAAGAACTTGAAAGTGTTGGGCTGTCGTGGATCATGAAGACCCCACATCTTGAGCTTCTCGGTGTATGTCTTCGTTCGTTCGTCCGCTGAGTGGTTTTCGATCGATCTCGTGACTGAAGCTTGGTCAGGAGAAGACGAGTTGTACTTGGCATCATCCTGGTTCGACTCGGTGTGGATCTTCTTCTCCAACGCACCCATGTCACCAGCAGCAGTCGCCTCTTGAATTCCCAGGATTGGCTGAGTGTTGGGTCGGTAATACATGGTCTCTTCGAAGAAAAAGAAGGTCAAGATGGTGGTGAAGGCTCCAATGATGGTCATAATGTACTGGATCCAGCGCCAACCCAGAGCATCGGCAACGAATCCTGAGGCCACCGGAGCGAGGAACGCAGCACCCCAGAGCGTCCAGCAGTATAGACCCATGTAGAAGCCTCGATCGTGGGTGAAGAAGACGTCGCCAATAACCACCTCAATCAGTGTCTCCATGGGCGACGAAACAACGCCCAGAATGATCCGGTTGGCGTAGAACTCGCCCTTCGTCTTGACATAGGCCGACCAGAGAGTGACAAGCGAAGTGAGAATGACTGATAGGACCAACGTTGGACGCCGCCCATAGTTCAATGCCGTGCACTGCGTGATCAGAGTACCCCAGCCGAGGAACAGGTACATCAGACCGTTGCCAGTGCTCAGGTCAGCCACTGAGATGCCCGTATCAGCCTCGATGAGGACATAGGCCGGAGACAAGCCAGAGATCATGGCAGCGGCAAAGAAGCACCACGTCATGGCACAGAAGACGTTTTGCATCTTTCGCGGCTGGCTCCATCGCAGAGGATCGTCTGGGTGATCGCTCGGCTGTGGCACAAGAACAATGTCGTAGTTGTTCTTCCCGTGCTTGACGTTCAGGACTCCTTCAGCGTCGACAAGCTGGACCGTTCCGGGGATCGGAACGTTGAGCGTCATTATGAGAAGGGTTGTCTGTTGAAAGGGATGCCAGGATTGTGTTTGAAGAGAACGAGACTGCTAGGAGGAGTCTAAAGCAATGCTGATCCTGACAAGAAGTGCCGGAGTTGTCGAGTATTAAATGAATGAAGCTGTAAGTACCCAGTCCCAGTCCCCCGGTTTCCATCCTAGACGCTTGCCATGGATGCGGCTCGAACCACGGCGCACGTTGCGCCACCTCCCGACTGAGTTCGTGGTTAAACTTGATGCGGTAAGCGGATAGGCAAGGTTGGATCTTACTGCGTGGCCTGGCCTGGCCTCAACTCGTGGATACGTCTTCGAGATTGCGGGGTTCGCATAATCTCATATCCTCGTTGCTTCGCCGTATAGGATGAGGAGGATGTGAGATCCCCCCTGTCGAGGGAGGGCGGTCTGAGGATCACTACGGGTCCGTTGAGAAGAAGGCCCCGAGGAGGATTGTGGACTAAACAGGGATTTGGCCTCCTCTATCAGCCCGCTGCTTCGAGGCCGTCTGGCTTGCATCTGCGCCCTTGGGACCATCAGCCCTGACTCGGTACCGAAAGGGCCAATCTTGAACACTATGTCGCTTTAGGCATGAAAATGGCCAACTCGCCACCAGCGTAATCGGGTCCACCTTGGATAACGCCCGAGCTAGCATCTATCTAGACTTGATGACCACCTCACGAATGCCAATCAAGACGTGGCTAAGTCAAGTCTCGACAGATACAAATGACATGATAAACCAGAGGGAGGCGTCTATTCGATCGAGGCCGACGCTTGGCATTGCGACCAACTGGTCCGATTTATCGAAATTGACAGTGGGCAAACGATGTGCCGTTTTCGACCGCCCTTCAATTGTTGTCCCCAGACAACACTTAGAGGGTGAGGTTGAAGTGTTGTGTAGACTACCGATATCTCGTTAGAACGGTTGCAAAGTACCTTCAGCCCAATCACTCGAGTGTTTTGACGGTTGAGTTGGTGACTGTGACTGGGAAATTGTGTGCATAGGGACAGGTCATCCTTGATATTAGTCGTAACGATCAAATGTTGATATAACGCTAAGTTGTACAAAGACCGGCCGGCTTTACTTCACATACGGATCGCTGGCCTCAAGCGTGCTAGTATAATACTCCACATACTTGCGTTTCCTCGACCTCCCGCGCTCTGGTTCTTCTTCAACCAGTCCCATATCATCCCTCTCATGATGATATAGCCCACCATGGTAACCACTGTTGATGTCTGGTTCTTTCTTGAAGCAGGCGCAAGACTCATCAAGCCCATCATTCCAGATAGCCCCGTCTTGATCTACATCCTCTGCCTGTCGCTGTCTCTTTGCTGGGCTTTTTCTCTGGCTCGTGCTGCTCCAGCGAGCAATTGACATGTCCCAGGGTCTGTCCGTTCAATGTCGTATTTTTCTAAATCTTCATCCCACATTAGGAGCATCCGCGGCTCTCTGGTCCTCGAAAGAAATTGGTAGAAGATGTGTGGAGAGAAAATGGTGTACGCAAATCGGGCGAACAAACATTCCAGAGACGTTGTAAATACTCCAGCTTGGACCTCGCGGTTATGCCAGAGTGTTCGCATTTCATTGGCCTCCGGTCCAGTAACAAAGACGTGCCCAACGACAAGGAGCTCTTGTGGTCTTGTGGGTGTGGTTGTGGAGGATGTATTGGTTCGTGGTCGGGTCTCAGATGCTTCATCGTGATCCTTGTGTTGATGTTGGTCAACCTCGTCCCCAAGATTGTCAGTATGCCCAATACCTATGTCGGCTCCTGGAACGCGCAATGGTAGTTCTTTCTCGTCGGCATGGTGGAGTTTTGGCACAAAGGTGAAATTTCGCTCATCAAACATTTGGTGAACGTCTGTCCGAAGGGGAATAACGGTTGTGGATGCATTGATGGCATCCCTCGAAAAGGATGCTGATGAGTCGTAGCTGATTTCAGTGCGTTAGGCACGGGTAAACAGATGACGGACGAATCCTTACTCTGGCATGTTGTCATTGAACCACTCCGACTCACTCACGGGCACTAAGTGGGCGCTATCTAGACTGATCCCGCTGTCAGTTAGACCGCAACGCCTCATGGACCCCTGTTGCCCGCCCGCTCTGAAAAGAGGTCTTAATCTTTCCCAAAACGGCGGAAGGTTGCCATGAGGAAATCTCCAGTCGCGAAATCGTGCAACAACAGGATACGGGTCAGTCGAGGTCGGCGGATCGGAGGACGGCGGGAGACAAAAGAAATAAGATCTTTGGGACTGGCGAAGAACGCCATCTTCCGGCGGCTGAATCCTTGTGCTTCCATCCTTATCATGCGAGAAATAGCCATCCCATCGGTTCCCAGCTAAGATTCCGCAAGCCGCATGGACCGTCTCGTAATGGATCCCTCCATTGTCGTAGGCCGGCAATGACACCAGAGCATCACGATTATGTGGCCGCGAGTCCCTTTTTCCGTAGCCAGGGTGGAAGACCCTGATGAGTCCCAGTGAATCAGTAGCGTTTTCGTCGCCGTACAAGCTGAGCTCTCCGAAGCGCCGACGCAAATTCATCGGCATCGTGTTGACTTGTGGATGTTGCTTTTGGCGGGTTCTGTTCACTTCAGTTTGACATGCCTAGCTTGTGACAACAATGCCACGACACGTGACTCTGCACTGTGTCGTACGAAGGAAGCGGCCACCACTGCACCCTACACTTCGCCCAGTCTTCGACAATTTCATAATCCCTTCAAGTGATGAAGTCGTGCGCAATGCCGAATTGAATCATTATTCCAACTTCTTTGGCTTCAATCTGGTGGCAGTGCAGTGTTCCTGACGCATGCGAGTTGTCTGGGTTTTCAAAATAGTTCTCGTCGTTTCAAGAGCCATTGTAAGGAGTCTGACACTGGAGATTATCAGGCATCTAAATCGGGTGGTAACAATGCATTATTCGTTATCCAGTCCCCAAAGGTTGTCATTGCCCACACAGCTAACCACCTCAATGCTGCCACAAGCTTGTAGCAAGACAGAACCGACGTCGTGTCGCCAATAGCGCCCACCTGCAAGATCTCGATTCTGTCCAAGTAGTCCACTGCGAGCAGTAGCTCCCACTGCCCGCCCTTGATGTTGATGACAGGCAGCGTAATGCCGAGGCCTGCAGCCTTCTGGGACGTGGCTGTCAACTCACGCAACCGTAAAATGTACGCAGACGTCCAGACAGACAACTGTGCCTTGGCCTCCTCTGTCGAGCCGTCGGGAGTCTTAGTCTCGATGCTGATGGCGATGGGGCGGAACCGGAGCGGTTGGTAATCGGAGTGGCTGATGGACTTGTGGTTGGCGGATCTGAGGTGCTCGACGACTTGGCGACGTGTCGGTTCGCCATCCAGGGTGATGCAGAAGTCGACCATCTTGGCCTGAAGGTCGATGCCGGAGCCGTGGCGGGGGAGGTATGTTTTGGTGATGGGGGCGCGTGTGACGTCCCAGTGGGAGACGCAACCATGGAAGGGCGTCAAGGCGACGTCGAGTAGCAGGTCGTGGACTCGGGTGTTCCAGGAAGCTTCTGATACGTTCTCCGAGATGCAGAGTTCAGTGCGGTGGGCAACCTTTTGTAGCGTCTTGAACTCGTCGTTGACATCCCAACTAATATCATCGGCCCCATTGCCAACCACCCAGGGATTCCTTGAATAAGAGTTGTCGTCGGTAACATCAGGATCCATAACCCCCAAGGAGTCCTGTACAATATCGACGACGGGCACGGGCACAATGCCCCGTCCGGATCCCACCGTCTTGATATGGTTCAACAGGTTCTTGACGTCCGCGGGGAGATCCCCACGCGACTTGAGGTATGTGAATCGGACGGGCTTCTCGGCGAGCGCGAGATCAGCCATATTCTTGACCGGGCTTCGCGATCGTGCGGATTTGCTTGCGCCCGTGGTGCTCGTCTTTGTGGATCGCGTTGGCGTCGTTGGATCATCGTTTCGGTGGTCGCCGGGATGTTGCAGGTGCAGATTCAACGCTGCGTCGGTCGCGAGCCTGCGGCGCTTGGAGGGGGGTGCGGCTCTAGGGGTGACCTCGAGGTCGAAATCGGCTTCTGAGGATGTAGAGGAGTTCATGTTCGTGCTAGGCGGTGGTGAGGACAGCCCAAGGGTTTGTTTGTGATGGTGGCACCCAGGCGGGGACTTGCGCTTGCGATTTCTGGGCGATAATTCGTATGGTCGAGACGGAGGAGAAATAACCTGTTGCACCCAGGCTTCAACTTCGGCAGTATGCATGTTTGGCTAATCGTGACAGGCGCATGGCTTCTTCGATGCTTTGCTTTGCCATAACTTCGATTTGTTTGGGTCGGGGAGTCTAGTGGTGGTTGACTAGGCAACATAGGTGGGCAATACTTTCACGTGATGCGCTATGACATCATCTGCGATACCCGACAATGCAGAAGGTATTGAATTTAACGAATGATTCACTATATAATCTGACCTAATATATCATTCTAAAGACTGTGGAACGACTATGTGAATTTTCTCGTCCTCATCCACGGAGGCAAACCATATTTAACCATATTTATCTAGCCTGCCGCCCCACTAAGCCTGAGCAAAGCCACATCGCACATGCTGGCAGTTAAGACAATGTCTGAGGTAACATAAACGCAGAAAAGAACCCGTCCACTGACTTGTAGTCGTCCATCTTACCCACGTACGAAACGTGCTGATCCGGTCGAAGGATAACAACACACCCCTCGTCACGGCTGATTCCAAACGTTTCATACAAATGCCCATGTCCCTCATGGTACGACTGGTCGTCAACGAAGATCTTGTGATAGTCCCATCCCTCAATTTCGTCGTATGGCCGAAGGACTTCTGGAAAGTCGAAGATATCTACGTCCGCTCGCTTAGCGGCATGGACAGTGAGCACTTCGATGACCGAGTCGTAGCGAGATCCACTCGGCGTGAAGCGCTTGAGGAACGATGAAGGGCTGGCTAATTCTTCGCAAAGGCTAGTCATTATACTCTTTTGGACCGTCTTGCTGATGTCGCCAGGGAAAAGAATGACGCGCCAGGTTCCATTGCTTCGAAGGAGTTCTTGGAGATGCCACGGTCGCGCGTCGGACTGGTTCAGCACTTTGACGCTGGGAATCCTCTGGCCAATCTTGAGTTCGGGGGCGAGATTTTGGGCTTCTGCATGGGCCTCGCCTTCAGGCTTGGAGACAATGACACTCTTTTCGTAGTCCACCGCTACTCACGGAGTTAGCTTGAGGGATTATATAAAAAAAGCACAACCGCCAAGAAGTCGTACCAATTCCGCTGGCGAAAAGATTTCCCTTCTGGAACGCATTCTTGAACTCCTCCATGCTGATACCCTCTTCATCCATTATGTCCCTGGCTGGGCGACCGGAAAATAGGCGAGAGAACTTGTGATCAAAGTTGATGAGGGCGTGTGCAATGTCCTTGCGCTCGCTCTCGTAGGTTTTGAGGATTGAGCGATCCGCGACGCCTTTAACGACGTTTGCGATCTTCCAACCGAGGTTGTATGCTGTTATTATTGTTAGCCGGGCTGCATTCTTTCAAGGCAGCGCAAGTTCGATAGCAAAAGAAGGGGGGCTCACAGTCTTGCATGCTAACATTCATACCCTGACCAGCCTTCGGACTGCCCACCAGCGCTATTAGCATTTATAGTCGCAGTTGACAATATCCCGGGATATTTACGAACCTGTGGGTGTGGACAGCATCACCAGCCAAAAAGACTCTATCATGCACGCCAAAGCTGGAGCCGACGCGTTGACCGATCTGATAAGCCGTCCACCAGTCCAACTTGCGGTAGGTGAGTTTATACGGCGCGATAATGCGCTGTGCCGACTCCAGAATAACCTCAGGCGTGATACTCGATCGATCGGCGCGTGAATCCTGTTCGCCGATTTTCTCTGTTGTGGTAAGCTGGATGTACAGCCGAACCAGTTTGTTCTCGCGCGGAATGACCATGATGCTGCCGGAAGCAGCCGAGTGGACGGCGCAGCGCATACGGATATCTGGGAAATCGGTGATTGGTACAATATCAAGAACTCCCCAGATGTAGTCTGTCGAGTCTCCTTCGAGCTTGAGGCCGATTTCCTTGCGCACCCAGGAATGCGCCCCGTCGGCGCCAACGACGTACTTGGCCTTGACTACCTCGGTGGTGTTAGCCTTTTCGTTGAGTTTGGCGGCTTTAAGCAGGTCCGCAGTATCGTCGGCCGCCATGTTGCTGCGGAACAGACCGTCCTGCACCAAGGAGCCGTTCGACATGGTAGCGGTCTGTTTCGGCGTGGACTCCTCCTCGCTGAGATGTCGGAGTTGAACGGTAACTGGGTAAGCATCTGCATTCTCGACGCTGTTGGCATCGATCTCCAAGCTGGTTGGAATAACGCCGCGCTCAACGGCGACCTCTCCGTCGCTGAAGTCTTTCATAGCATCGAGGAAGAAGCGTTCAATGCGGCCTTGGTGTAACACGACCTGTTGAAAGCGACTGATTCCGGGGATGGTATCAGCGATGCGTGAGGACCGTTGAATCACACCGTCCTTGTCGGGGTTCCAAAGGCAAATCTCCAGCATGTGATTTGATTCGATCCAGGCTCGGTGACCGAAGCCAAAGGAGTCGAATATCTCCAAGGTGCGGCACTGGAGACCATCTGCCTGGCCGTTGAAGACCTGACCAAGTTCAGTTACTCGATGTTTCGTAGAGGGGGATTTAGTAGCAGTTAGCTCACCTTGGTTCCTCTCTTGTCCACGATGCGAGTCTTGATGCCGCATTTGGCCAACCACGTAGCCATCATCAGCCCAGCAGGCCCAGCTCCCACAATGAGCACGTCGACATGGTCCATCGTCATCTTGCCTTGCACGGCCGGTTTTCTGCAGGGTAAAGGATTACAGTTTGCTTTTGCTTATTGTTTGAGGTGGTGAATCAAAGACAGTTGAGCAATTGACACTCAATATCATTTCTCTCTCCATACGCGTCTCGGGGCTTAAAAGCTTTATAGTTGTACATCGCCAATAGTACCCCCAGTTTTCGGTTCGGAAAACGGGCGAACAGGTGCCAGTACTATTGCTGACACGCTTTCGAATCAGAGTCTTTGGTCGTCAATTCTGCATAAGTTATTGGGCAGTGCAACTTGTGGGGTATGGTGTAGCAGCATGGTGGTGGAGAAGACACGGCCTTCTCACGAGTCAGAGGTCGGAAGAGCGACAAAAGAGGGGTTTTCTTCGGCTTTGAAAGCTGTGTTCTCATGACTCGTAAGCAATTGTCAGCCCTGATCGTCGCATCCTCGTCTCCATCTTGAAAGGTCCTAGCGCCAATGGAAAGCCCCTCATGCTGCGTCGCATCTTCTATTCTCTATCGTCAGTATATCAGCACTTTTTGCCTCCGTCTCGATAGTGCTCGGGAGGATATGATCACGTTAATAGTTTCATACTTATCAAATAAGTCTCCAGTAACTATGCTAAACCTGAGATTATGCATTTCACGGACCACGGGGTAGTGGAAGTTGACATGTCTTGCTCCTTATATCCCTTGGGGTAACGCGGGCCAAATCCTTATGTGAATAAAGTCGACTTTCGGATACCGGGCGGGCCAAAGCATCGGTTGCCGCTGTTGAATGTGGGGAACTTTATGGATTGCTGTATGTCGGGAATAAGGCGTGGGGAACGTGGCAACCATAGAAGCAGTCGGTGGGCACCAGTTGCATAGCTCATCAGTCGATAAAATAAGGCTAGCTCTTCATTGAACACTGTGAAAAGTCTCTCGAAATCGCACGGGTTAGTCCCTGAGCAAATCACGGTCCGATATTCCCAAAGATATTGTTCACTGTGTCTAGGGCGTCAAGGAGATGTGCCCCGAGAGAACAGGTAGCCCTGGATGAGAGCTAGTGAAGGACGAGAACTATCTGATTCCAACATGCGGGCGAAACGAACAGGACGATGACGTAGGTTTTGGAGGTGAGTCTACTGGTAGCTCAAAATTCGAGCCAACCTATCACGAGCTCAAGCGGCCTATCCAAGAACATTTTTATGAGATCAATATCTAATATACTATTTCTGACTATTGGTAGACCGAACCACCGACCAAGAGACAGCTGACCAAGCTGCAAGTAATGCAAGTTGACTTTGGTTTGGTGGTTGGATTTGTAACAGTGATACCACTAAGAGTGCCAAGCTCGTTGTGGGTTACCCGATTGGGAAGTGCCTCGTTCGCGTGTTCCTAAACAGTTCGCTAAAGCTTTCATATCCCCCATCGTACGCATACAATGAAGATAAAACAGTATCCAACCGGGTTCTTGCTCGGCTTGATTAGATTACTCTGATTTATAATATGTTTGGGCCACAGGATGACACCATCACCGGCTTTGGCATCTGAACCCGATGACCGCCACGGGTATATAAGGAATGGCCTGTAATCACAAGAGAGCTCTTCACTCACATCAGGAACTCAACTTTCAATCACTGTCACCATTTTCATACAAAATTCAAGATGCGCGTCGCTATTGCTGGCTCGGGAGGTGTCGCACGCTACCTGGTCGAGGAGTTTGTCGCGATTGGTATCGACGTCGTAGTTTTGACTCGATCTACCAAGCCGCAATTCGAGAACATCCCCAACGTCAAGCAGGTCGTTTCAGACTTTTCAGTACCCTCTCTCATTCAGGAGCTTGATGGCTGCACGACACTCATATCTGCTATTCTTGACTACACTTCCGCCTTCATCGACATTCATCTGCGTCTGATCGAGGCATGCCAGAAAAGCACTACCTGCAAGCGTTTCATCCCGTCTGAATACGGTGGAAACCTCGAGGACTATCCCGACCAGCCTGGTCTCGAGTATCGAACTCACGGGCCTGTTCGACAGGCTCTGAAAGAGCAGAGCGAGCTGGAATGGACGCTTATTTCCACCGGCTGGTTTGCCGACTTCGTCGTGCCCAGTCGCAACCGCTATCTGAAGGACGCTGGGGAAGCCTTCCCCATCGATCTTCATACGAAGACCGTCCTCATTCCCGGGACGGGAAAAGAGCCACTGGACTTTACTTGCGCCCGAGACATGGCCAAGGCGGTGGCCAAACTCCTTCATGCCCCGAAATGGGAGCAGCACACGTACATCTCGGGCGAGAAGTCATGCTGGAACGACTTGGTTGCGTTGATGCTCAAGAAGTATCCGGGAATGCCAGTCGAATATCGCAGCTTGTATCAGTTGATCGAGGACATTCGCACCAGCACCGACGAATACACTCGCCTCATGGCTGAGTATCGGGTTTTCTCTCCCAGCCACGCTGGATCTCTGGACGCCACCAAGGTTACAGCCCATCGCAAATTGTACTTTGAAGGAATCAAGTTCCGGACGGCAAAGGATCTCCTGGAAGAGATTGAGGAGCACCCAGATGCTATTGTCTGATTTGTCTTGGGAAGAGCTGTTTGAATTTGGTTTGGACCCAGCACAAGAAACAGGAAAGGGTGATTAATTAGGAAAATCTCATGTATGGCAGATGCCTGCGCTTTCAATACAGAAGCACGTCAAACTGAGGCGATTTAGCAAGAATGCGCTGCCACGGTTCCGGCTGCTGTCCTAAAAGTCCCTCATCTCGTGTCTTCCACACCTCCTCAGCAGCAAGTAGGAGCGTAGCCCAAGTAGCGAATCCAAGTGATTTTCTTCGAGCGAATGATGCCCTCACTCTGTCCCGGAGTTCTAAAGTACCGGCCTCAAAAGCAGCAGTCGCGTAGATCCAAGACAGGGGATTTCCTTCCAGCTGCATGGCGTCGAGATACTCAATATGCTCCAAGCATTTCCCCACCAAGTCCTGGATTTCCAATTCTCGCTGGGTTCGGCCAGAGTTGCGACGGAAGTAGAGTAGGCAAGCATAGTAGAAGAGATGGTTGTGGTGGTGCGATGCCCTCAAATCTTTGCCAGTCAGAGCAAGATCTTCCGACGCAGAGGGTACGGATAGGGCGAATTCGATTTCCAGCCGGTCTAGCTCTTCGGGGTCCATTGTGCCGCCCTGTAGTAGAGAAGCGTTGAAGGAACTGATTAACTGGAGTGAAGCGCTGGGAATCGCCGAGTATTTGTAATGATCAGACCCTGTTAAAGATGGGTTCATAGGCGCAAGATACTCCTTACGGCCCAAGTACTGCGACTGAATCATGGCCACCAGAGCGGAATAACACTGGTACGTAAGTGCAGCTGACGCTGAGTGAGTCCACGTCTCCATGCTGGTTTGCTCCACCAAGTTACGAGCCACCTTTATGACTTCACGCCAAGCTCCAGGCGCACCACTGATGAAATATGAGAGAAGCCATATACACAGCGTCGCCAAACTCGCCAGACGCTCATCAGCATCGTTAGAGTGTATGTTGCTCATGAGGTGCACAAAGCTGGAATTCCGGTGTTGAAGAGCCAAGGCGTCATTTTGAGCATGGCCGCCTCGCAGGATGGACTGGTGAATAGCCGAAGCAGCACAAACGGCGTGGAAAACGGCAACAGTGCTACTGGACTTGTCGTGGGTCATGCGGCTTCCTTGAAGTGCCATGGGCGCAACAACGATGCGAAATGGGTTCATGATGTTCCGAATTGGCATAAGCCTGTCGCAGAGACTTGTCACCCAGTGGTTGATCAGTTCTCGCTGCTGTGCCGGTGCTGGAAGAAGATCGAGATGTCTCTCCGGTTGACCAAGAGTTTTCGTAGCCAGACGAAGGTTCCAAGAAGCGGAAATAGATGAATCGGTGGTATTGCTGTCTCGAGAAGGCATGCTGTGCGGGTGGGAGGATTGTAATTTGGCAAATTCGGTATTTGATGGCTCAGTAAAGCCCTGGTCCTCGCTCGGGAAGTTTAAGGCAGTGTTTTGGAAAATCCAGGAGTCCGAAGTTCCTGCACGAGCTAGCAATTCGCCCGTATCGATAGCTCCGTAGGAATCAAAGACACTCGGGAGTTGCTCAAGGTCTTGACTGTGGAGGTCATTCGTGGCGTTGAGCATCTGGGGAGGTATAGAGATTCGGTCAAGTGAATTGTCGATTTCCGGAACAAAGTCCAAAACGTTTCCCTCGCTCGCAAGTCCAGAACTAGACTGATATGCTCTAGGAATAGGCTTGGTTTGAGAGGAGGAAGCTGGATCAAAAGCCCTTTTCGTATTATTTCCGGTGCGTTTGTGCTGTTCCAAGACTAGAAAAACAGAAAATGGACCTGTAGTGATGGAAGATGCTCGAGAGCTGCCGTCAAGCCGATGGAGCGCAGTCCGAACATCGTCAGGAGAGAAGCCACCAGCAGACGATTCTGTCTCATATTGAGAGAGAACCCGACGGTTTCCTTTGGGAAGTACCTTGCCGGCTGAAGAAACCCAGTTTAGACGAACATCGTAACCGCGGCAAGTAAAGTTCCCGGCAAGACATCTCTTGCACTCCGGGCGCTGCTCGTCACACTTCACATGCCGACTACGACATGTCCAGCAACCCGTGAATGTCTTTCGTTTCGGACGTGAGGTGGTACTTCTTGGCTTTCGTTTCGGGACTATGGCTGGAGCCTGTCCATCATCTGGTAAATCCATTGAAAGTAGGACGGATTGAAGAGTATAACGCAGTTCGGTCTGACGCGTACGAGTAATGTGATGATACTACTAAGGACGTAAGCGGGAGAAATTAGCCAGAGAACCAGCTGATGTCATTTGTGGCGACATGGGCACGTGACAGAAACTTGGCAACGAGGCGACCAACAGTTACCAGTTCATGGCCGAGGACTACAACTCGTCGAAATAACTCTACAGTAAATCCTATGACTGTGTCCTGTTTTCTCTCAGTTTCTAGGTTTTATTTGCATCCTACTGGGTGGTATCATGTTAACCGATTATGATATAGTGGGTTATTGACTATCATAATGCATTCCTACTTGTCATACGTAGCATACGATTCTAGCAAATCATAAAAAAAAAAAAAGGAAAAACATTGTGAGTTCTATTTTTCTTATTGTGAAGTTGTCGGCGCACAGCACTTCCTATAACACTGCTCTTGTGGACTGGCCCAAGAAACATTCTAGAATGGCCAGACACGACAAACTAAGCTAACCTTGCATGAATGATACCTTGACGGGCACTCTATACTTTAAAGAACTTCTCCAGACTACCGCCCCTATCACGTTCGCCGAGGACTTGTGATCTTCGTCGAAGCACGTGGAATTCGGGCGGAAGAGTTGCATCCTTGCGGGGTAATAAGCCTGCGGCCGATCGGAACGCCTATGTTGCGGGGTTTCAATTACCGTCGTATCATCGACATCACTCGACTGTGGATCTGCTTTTGGCCTTCAAGGAGGAGTTCATTGGAGCGGTTGGACGTCGCCGAGCGGCTAATTACAAACATGCACACTGTTCGTATTCAGTAACGCCTATCCCTGATAATATTAAACCTTCCTTTGCCTAACCCGCAGTACATTGGTTCGGACCTTCACTTCTGAGGGGTCATCTGTACAAACGCCATGCGTTGAACCAGCTTAGAAACAGGGCATGAAGGATGATAGAGGACAACAGTAGATAGTATAACGATTAAAATCCCAACTGGTGGCCCGATCTGGCTTGAGCTAATAGAAAACAAAACAACAGAACCAGAAGCAAGGATATTTACAATATCAAAGTTGAGGAGCGTAAACCGACGTCCTGTTCAGTAAAAAGATGCATGATAAATCCAGGCTGACCTTAAAGTAGTCCCCTCGTGACGTGGTTTCGGTCAATGAACTCTCTTGGGTCGGAGAGTCACATTGCTCCACCCGAAATCCAGTTTCCCACAGGCTGAATTTGAGGGGAGACTGGGGTTATTCTCCACGACTTACCCCTCCTTCAGGCTGTGCATATAGTCTTGTTGATCCTATAAATCGCAATGATATGCACTCATGTAAAGCTCAGTCTTTTTCTGTCTCCCACTACCTCACTCGTTACATCACTGCAATTGTCCAGACTGACGGACCATCATCATGGCTAGGTACTCGTGGGCTGTTGTTGCTCTGCACATTTTCGTGGCTGATGCAACTACCGTGAGATCCCCAACTCCGCCTATGGGCTGGAACAGCTATAATAGCTATGGCTGTTCTCCGTCTGAGGATATCATCAAGAAGAATGCCCAGGGCCTTGTCGACACTGGACTGGCGGATCTCGGATACCTTTCCGTCACGGTGGACTGTGGGTGGCCTGCCAAAGACCGAAACTCGGAAGGGGAACTGCAATGGAATGAGAAACTGTTTCCCTCCGGAGGCAAGGCGTTGGGTGAATTCATTCATGGCCTTGGGCTGAAATTTGGTCTCTACTCCGGGGCTGGGTACCTCCAATGCGGCTCAACTGACCTTCCAGCGTCTCTTGGTAAGTCGAACTACACCTTGATAATTGCCATCTAATTTCTCGTTAGGTTATGAGGATATCGATGCCGAATCCTTCGCCAAGTGGGGAGGAGACACACTCAAGTCAGTATGAAGAGTAGCGTGAATCCATTTCTCAGCTAACGGAAAAAAAAAAAAGATACGATAACTGCTATGCTACGTCGAAAACCGTAATGGTCGATGCAGACTCTGAGGAAGCACAGTCTCCGTCTCGCTTCCGTAAGATGGCAGCATCGTTGGATTTGGTGAACCGCGACATAGCATATTACCTCTGTCAATGGGGCATTGGATATGACGTTGGTGAATGGTGAGTAATTCTTCCGACGCGTTGAATATTTAACTCATTTATCAGGGCGTCTGCTCTTGCAAATTCTTGGAGAATTAGCAACGACATCTACGGCGCTTGGCGTAGCATCTGGCGCATCACCAACGAAGCTGTTCGTTATTATAAACACACTACAGTTGGCGCGTTCGCGGACTTGGACATGCTCATGTGAGTCCTCCTCAGATCAACAAAAACAAACCACTGACAGGTTTTAGCGTTGGTCTCGGCGCACTTTCCCATGAAGAAGAGCGCTTTCACTTCGGCATGTGGGCCATCCAAAAGTCCCCTTTGATTATCGGAGCCGTGATCGACGGCAAAAGCATTCCCAAGGAGTCTGTCAAGATCTTATCTAACAAGGAAGTCATCGCGATAAACCAGGACTCTCTGGCCAAGCAGGCTGAGCTTGTGCTTCGCTACACAGAAGAGGAATGGGACCTTTGGGCAGGCGAGCTTTCGGGGTCACGAACGGTGGTGGGAATTGCCAACTGGAGGAATAATTCGCAGACGGTCAAAGTAGACTTGGGTGTTCTGGGCATCGCAAAGGCCGACGCCAGAGACATTTGGGCTGCGAGTGACATTGGAACGGTGTCTGGAGTAGAGACTGTCGACTTGGCTAGCCATGAGTTGAAGCTGTGGATTTTGTCTAACATCGAAAGCACCAAGCCTCCACAGTCGACGGGTTACTATTCAGCCGGTGACGCAACACTGACGGGCTCTGCGGCGATCTCGAAGTGCGGCGACGACGACTGTCTGCCCACGAACCTCAAAGTCAGAAACATCGGGCCCGGTGCGAAAGTAACATTCGACTCAGTTAGCGCCTCCAGCAGCGGCACGAAGCTTGTAGGCGTGGACTACATCAACTACGAGTACGCATTCCACAGCGGATGGGCATGGGGCACGAATACCCGAAACATGACCATTTCTGTCAACGGGGGCGAAGCAAAGAGGTGGGCGTTCCCGGTCTCGGGTGGGGACTGGTATGAGACTGGACGGTTGACGATTGAGGTTGATGGCTTTGTTGACGGGGAGAAGAATAGTCTTGTTTTTGCGGTCTCGGAGGGCGATACGTGGGCACCGGACTTGGTAGGACTTGAACTGTTTGAATAGGTCTATTACTATGCTGTCTTTATTAACATGAAGAGTCAGAGTAGTCTAGAAAATTCACATATATCTCATCGCCTCATGTCCATCGAGAGAGCCAGCCAGTCAATGCATATTACTCCACAATACTGCCACAACATGTCAAATGTTCGAACTAACTTCTAGAAAGTCGTCCAACAGCAGCTTCCGTCATCATGCGTGAAGGGTAAGAAGGAGCCAACTGCTTTGTCCCACGTGACTGAGCCACAATAAGATGAATCATCGTGACATTCTCTGTTCTTAGATACACTACCCTCACGCCTTCACCTCACCGTACATCTCCCTTTAGGTGCTTTTGATATTAGAGTCCACCTCGACTTGACTCAAAAGCGACAACCGCAAACATGGCGAAACAGGAAAAGGACCATGAAACCATCCAACTCGCCAAAGGACTTCGTGGCACCCCGTGGTGTGAAGAGTATGAGACAATGATGTCAGGGATGCTGTGAGTACCCAGTTTCCGGTAGCCGTCTTACCACGATGCATCAAGATCTACCACGTACTCATGGTTCAACGCTTCCGCTGTAGGTACAACCCGCTAGAGCCAGCTCTTATGGAGGGTCGCCACAAGGCTCGCTGTTGGACTTACAAGTACAACAGCCTGGATCCCAACACCGGGACCGCCAACGAGATTGCCGAGGCACGAAGTAAACTCTTGGGAGAGATTCTCGGTCGAGTTGGTCCTGGAACTGTCATCGAGGCACCATTCACCCCGGACTATGGCTGCAATGTCATCATGGGGGAGAACTGTTTTGTGAACTTTGGACAGGCCATCTAGTATTCGTACAAGGACAAAAAGACCATGAGCTACGCCAACGCCTTGGCAGCCTGACCATTCGTGACACGAGCCTGGTCATAATCGGAGACAGGGTCCAAATGGGACCCAACGTGAGCATCTACGGCGCCGGCCACGAAACAAGCGTGCTATCACGCATCAAGTTTGTCGAGTTCGGACACCCAGTCAGGATCGAGGATGACTGCTGGATTGGTGGCGGCGTGACCATTCTTCCCGGCGTCACAGTCGGCCGCGGCTGCACAGTTGGGGCCAACGCCACTGTGACCAAGAGCATTCCTCCGTACTCGGTGGCTTTGGGCGCCCCAGCCAAGGCCGTCAAGAAACTGCAGACGGTCGAGGAGGAGCTGGCGGACCCAAGCAACCCGTACCGGAGCATGCCAGATCGGGCCTAAAGCAAGACGGGTTCCATACGAAAATGGGGTGAATCACGGAACCCGATGGACGGGCCGTTTTCTTATACGTACGTTTTTGCCTTGCCATCGCGGTCGGCGGTATTGTACCCTGGATGGTGTGATCTTGTCGTGTCCCACGTGCTTCGGTTGTTCCTTGGCCGGGGGTTTGCTTGGAAGCATGTGAAACTGCGCAACCCTAAATCAAGGACATGTGGTTTACCAAGGATTTATTGGGTTGCTGTTGGAAGCGCGGATAGCATAGCAGGCGTTGAGCAGTATTTAATTTCGCTAACGCCTCCGTAAACAACACCTACAAACGCCCTGTCGATCGCAATGGATCCCGCAGTCGATCATCCTCATGTTGACTAACGTAGCACGCCAGCACGCCAGCACGCCAAGCACGGGTTCCGGTAAGACACGCATGAATCTGTGTTCCCCCTCCTGTTGTCTGGACACCCATTCAACCCAATCAACCCTCCCAACCTCTGTCCTCCGTCTCCGATTGTCGGTGTCCGGTAGTCGGTGTCCGGCATGTCCCACTGCGGGCACTATCCCAGAGACAAGGGCGGGTGGGGTCATGTTGCTCAATATCTGACAAGTGCCCGATCATACCACATCAGCCGTCCCAGGTACAGACGCTGGAAATCAGGCGTTGCGGGACGCCAGAAGGGGAACGCCAATCTCCCATGCAGTTAGGGTGCATGGTCGCCCTATTTTGGCACATCGCCAAGTCGATTGTCGTACAGAGCACAGCCGAGGCGCCACCTCACACCTGATATCATATGCCCCTATCTCCTCTGTCTTACCTTCTGACGCCGCCACCACGAATCTATTTACACATTCGCAGCCAAGGGCGGTCGGGTAATTAATATAGCAACTCGGGTAACAGAAGAAGCTCGGGGAACTGCACGAGTCGGGACAGGTAACATGATCCCGTCCGTGGCGCAAGCACCCTTCTTAAGCTCGTTCCTTTACTGACGCCGCCCTTGTCCATTTATTGACCCTTTCCACCCTGGCCCAGGAACCACACCGCTCACCATCACCAACAAGTTCGCAGCCGTCCACCGCTTTCCTCTATCGCACAGCTGCTTCTTCCGTTAGCTACTCCGTAATCACACGCACAACACTACAATGAACGACTCCAACGGGATCCCCGTTTACGGTACGTCGTCGCAAGCCATTGCCCCCTCGTTTCTTTGTCCTCTTGTGACTGAACAGCCAATTCCGTCCAACAGACCCCCCTGAAGAGATGCTAGCTAGTACGTATTGACGTGCAATACCCATACGCGTTTGATTTGCTTACAATCCTGGAAGAGCATCGTGTAAACCCGCATCTGGAAAGTCAGTACCACCTCGTTGTTCTCGGTGCATCTACCTCCGAGGCTGAGTTTTGACAGGCTTCGAAAACTACAAGCAATTGCATCAGAAGTCTATTAACAGCCCCAATGAATTCTGGGGCGGACAAGCCCGCGATCTCTTGACATGGTCCAGAGACTTTGACAAGGTGTATGCCGGCGACTTCCTCCATGGGAACAGCGCCTGGTTCCTCGACGGTGAACTGAATGCCTCGTTCAATTGCGTCGACCGCCATGCGTTCAAGAACCCCGACAAGATAGCCGTCATCTATGAAGCGGATGAGGTCAATGCCGGACGGACTTTGACCTATGGAGACCTCTTGCGCGAGGTGTGCAAGCTTGCTCATGTCCTGAAGCAGATGGGCGTGCAGAAGGGCGACATTGTTGCTGTGTATCTGCCCATGGTCCCAGAGGCTGTCATCGCTTTGCTTGCCTGTGCACGAATCGGCGCCGTCCACTCTGTCATCTTTGCCGGCTTCTCGTCCGATGCCGTTCGGGACCGGATCCTTGACGCCAAATGCAAAGTTGTTCTCACTGCCAACGAAGGTAAGCGAGGCGGCAAGACGATTGGCATCAAGAAGATCGTCGACAAGGCCCTTCTCCAATGCCCTGCCGTCTCCAACGTCTTGGTCTACCAGCGAACGGATTCCCCTGATGTTCCTTGGGTGTCTGGACGAGACCACTGGTGGCACGAAGAGGTCAAGAAGTGGCCGGGTTATATTCCTCCGGAGCGCATGAACTCGGAAGACCCTCTCTTTCTCCTGTACACGTCCGGATCAACTGGCAAGCCCAAGGGAATCCTACACACGACTGGCGGCTATCTCGTCGGCGCTGCCTCCACCGGCAAATACGTCTTCGACGTCCATGAGCACGATCGTTTCTTCTGCGGCGGCGATGTGGGCTGGATCACCGGCCACACGTATGTGGTGTACGCGCCCTTGCTCCTAGGCGTCACAACGGTCGTCTTCGAAGGCACGCCGGTTTATCCCACAGTTTCCCGCTATTGGGACATCATCGAGAAGCACCGCATCTCGCACTTCTACGTGGCCCCTACTGCGCTCCGCTTGTTGAAGCGAAGCACGCCCGGAAGCATCGCTAATGACATGGACCATCTTCGGGTCCTGGGCTCTGTTGGCGAGCCCATCGCGCCGGATATCTGGAAGTGGTATTTTGAAGAGGTCGGCAAGAAAGAAGCCCACGTGGTTGACGTAAGACTGATCTCCCCAAGTGTACAGGACCACACTGCTAACTGAGAGAAACAGACCTATTGGCAGACGGAGACAGGATGTCATGTCATCACCCCTCTCGCTGGCATCACCCCGACGAAGCCTGGTTCTGCCTCCCTCCCCTTCTTTGGAATCGAACCTGTGATTCTGGATCCAGTCTCGGGCGTGGAGGTTGAGGAAAATAATCTTGAGGGCGTTCTTGCTTTCAAGCAGCCGTGGCCGAGCATGGCTCGCACGGTTTGGGGTGCTCACGATCGTTACATGGACACGTATCTCACTCCCTTTAAAGGCTACTACGTGAGTACCCTTTCGCAGCTTAGGCTTTTGTTCTCCACGCTGGGTTCCTAATGACACGTATAGTACACTGGTGATGGTGCTAGTCGTGACGATGATGGGTATGTCTGGATCCGTGGCCGCGTAGACGACATCATCAACGTCAGCGGGCACCGACTCTCGACGGCCGAGATCGAGGCCGCGTTGATTGAGCATCCCGTAGTAGCAGAGGCAGCAGTCGTGGCTGTTCCCGATGAACTCACGGGTCAGGCCTCGACTGCGTTCCTGACGCTGAAGTACGTCCTGACGGCGACACAGGATATCCACAAGGAGTTGGTTGAGCAGGTCCGAGGCTCGATCGGTCACTTTGCGGCTCCAAAGAGGATCTTCGTGGTGTCTGATCTACCGAAGACTCGGTCGGGGAAGATCATGCGTCGTATTCTGAGGAAGATCTTGGCTGGGGAGGAGGACCAGCTGGGGGATATTTCAACCCTCTCTGATCCCTCGGCCGTTGCGAAGATTATCGAGGAAATTCGATTGGCTGCTCATTAATAAGGATAGGGTACGATGATGAGATATTTCCTTGCTAGATATTTCCTAGGTACCAGTTACTAGACAGGATTTCAAGGTTCGCAAGACTTAATAAGAACATAATACCCATGCGTCCGCTTAAGCAACAGACGAGATAAATACCAAGTTCCCTGAAACAACAGACTTGATTATCCCTAAGTGTGATGAAACCTTAGGCTCTAGTGTTCCAGGATACCGCGTGGATGGATGATCCAGGCAAGCTCAGTGGAGAGCTGAAGAATATTAAGCGTATCGTCAAGGAAAACTTTCGGCGCATCAGACGGCTCCAAAACAGGTATTCTTCCCCCAATGCCACTCATTCATTACCTATCAGCCAAACCGGCCCTTCACGTCCTTCGGGAGCCGGAATTGGAGCCGAGACCGTGGGCGACTTAGAGCCTACAGTGGCCCAGTTCGGGAACACAGACTTTAGGGAGGCGCAGCATCTAGTTCACTACTTAGACTACCTTTTCCCACTGCAGTTTCCCTATTACGTTGACGATCCCGACCTGGGCGGGCGAGGTTGGTTGTTTTGGCTCCCGACCAAGAGCGCACCACCCCGTCAGGCGGCTCTCACTTTGTCTGCCCTTCATCAGCACACCGTGTCGCAATATCGGGCCGCAGGTCAAGAGTCAGAGCTCATCCAATACCATATTATGGCACTTCAAGAACTCCGTCAAGTTCTATGTCGTCGTGAAGTTGAGGGATTTTCACTTAACCGGGAAGAATGGGTCGAGTTTGCGGCGGGAGGCCTGACCCTGATTAGCTTCCAAGTATGTTCATGTTGATCTATACAAGTCTTTTGGGCTAACAGGCGGCAGGTATTTCAGGGAGGAACAACCAGCTGGGAGCCGCATGCTAGTGCTCTGGGATCACTTCTCGAAGAACTGACTCCTGCCGAGATCCAGCTTCAACCAGCACAAACATCAGAAACAGGATCTGAATTAGTCGAAGGAATCTTGGTAGGAAACCTGCTCTGATTTGATATCCTGGCCTGTGTATCTACAGGATCCGCGCCCAGGGCACCTTTTCGTCCATGGATGAGTGTCCCAGAAGTGGACATGTCGAGGGTAATGGGCTACCAAAATTGAATGATGATTATAATAGGCGATGTTGCCATACTGGATGCGGAATGCAATTCTTCGATCATTGAAGCTCCTCATTCAAGCATCGAAGCTCAGGAAGGAAGAATTCATAGTGGCCTTGACGCTATGGATTCTGAGTTAGAGGTGAGTCTAGGATTGAATCCGACCATTGGCCTTGACTGACCTGTCACTAGATCGCGTCAGCACAAAAGTCCCATTCAATAACGCGACTTTTTGCGACCGCGGCTTTCATCCAACTGTTAATCATGGAGCAAACGCCTAAGATGACGATGCAGTAGCGAGAGTCATTGATGCAATCGACCTAGTGTCAAAAAACATGTCCTTGCGCGGCTTAACTTGGCCGATTAGTGTGGCTGGATGCGTTGCCGGATTAGACCATCAACCGTGTTTTTTTTTTCGAGAAGATATTCGAGAATGTTCTAAACCAGCGCGACTCGGGGTTTAGCAACTGTGGGACGGTACTGCGAATTATGCAGCACTGCTGGCATCACCAAAGCACAACACCATGGACTCCAGGGCGTGCCATGCTCGATATGGGTATCTGTGCTCTTTTAGTTTAAAAGCATGAACAAACCGAATTTGTAAAAGTACTGCAAGAATTGGTGCCCAACTTCTGCTTATACCATCCAGCCTGACAGTTTGCTGTTGCTGGCCTCCTTTAAACACACAAATGCCAATATTGCGTCTGAGGTGCATAATCACGGTCCGGTGAAAGCCAATAAACGAGCGTTAGATGCTATTATTATTAAAGTATCAAAACGAAGCTTTCCCTAATTCATATCACATGCAGTATTTACGTGCTATTATGCATCCTAAGTGGCTGCTTTTCCGCCAAGCTGAACTTTGGGCTGGGCAGCCAAGCGTATTCAGCTGCCATCTCGCACGAATCAGAAGTCGGCACTACCTGTCATACTACGTCAGCAGGCTGTATGGACGCCCGTGTCTCCTCACTGCGTCTGAAGGCGAGGGATATTATGAGCCAACGGTCCCTCTATCAATACTCGTCGTTCATGCTTACGCCTGTCACCGCAGATTCACTATCAACCGGAACTTTGCAATCAAGACCCATGGACTCCTACGAAGATGACTGGGAGACGGAGTCGTCAAGCTCATTCGACTCTTCAGACTTAGCCATGGAGGTACAGGACCTGGCACTTGACACCAGTCCTCTGAACCCAGTTCCTCCTAGTGTTTCTCGACCCGACAACGCCCTTTGCGAGTTCTGTAAGGCTCTGGAACTTACACCAAGGCGCTTCGTCATACTCCCAGGAGACAAAGAATACGGCAAAGCGAACGAACCCGAACAAGATGGCATCGAATTCGGCACGGTGGAAGAAGTCATGAAGAGAAAATCGTGTCCTCTCTGCCGTCTTACGCTTGAAGCTCTAGGCGGCAACAGAGTTCCAACATCCGAAGACGGGGAAGCCGTTGTTATCGAGCTTGCCTGGAGTACTGACGGACCGAGGCCAGACCCCAGTGCACCTTGGAGCCATGTCCCGACAGTACGTGTCCTTGGGCCTCACGTGAGAAAGCAAAGTGGTGGATTCATTCACCTTGAAGGGCTGAATATCTTTCCTGAAATCACCCTCGTGGCGAACGATAGCCCCGTTCCTGCAGCGACACGCTATTTCGCCCGTCCAATCCTCCCCGACAAGATCGACTTTTCGCTCATCAAACGCTGGCTTTCGGCCTGCGAGGAAAAACACGGCGAAGGATGTAGGGTGAACCAAGTCATCACAGAGCTGGGAAGATCGCATCCAGTTGATGAGGTCCCCGAGTTCCGGTGTATCGACGTACAAGCAGCGTGCCTCGTCAAGCCGCCAACAGGCTGCCAATACGCGGCTCTGAGCTACGTCTGGGGACGTGAATGGTTCTTCACCACGCTGGAAGCGAATGTGAAAGATCTAGAAGAGCCCGCGGCGTTTGAACGACAGGAATATCGCGACGAGATCCCTCAAACCATCAAAGACGCCATCCATATCACGCGGGAGATAGGCATCCGCTATTTATGGGCCGACTCGCTATGCATCGTTCAGGACGACGTGTACGAAACGAAGACCGAGACAATCAAGAAGATGGATCTCGTGTACAGCGCTGCGAATCTCGTCATTATCGCCGCGGGTAGCCCCAATGCACATGCAGGTATTGCAGGCATTCGCCCTGGAACTCGGGAATTCCAGCAGCCGATAGAGGAGATTGGACCTGGCTTCAACCTCGCTTTCAAGACGAGGTGGCAAGATTCTATGGAGCGCACCGTGTACAATACACGAGGCTGGACGTGTGTCTTTCTCATCTCTTCCTCTTGGTTAACGGTTGTCTAACAAGTTGAGCGCTAGATACCAGGAAATTCACTTCGCTACACGTGCCCTCGTCTTCACAGGCGGCCAAGTAGCGTTTCGCTGCCAGGCAGTCAGCGAGTGGCAAGAAGACATCTTTGAAACCGAAGCCAAGCTCGACAGAGATGGTGGTGGTCCGTTCCACGGCGACGACATTGGAGAGTTTGAAGGCCTGATACAGACATACTCTGGCAAGGTTCTCACCTACAACGCCGACATCTACAATGGCTTCGCTGGCGTGGCACAACAACTCGCGTATCGTCTGGAGACTGATCTCTGCCACGGAACGCCGACTGCATACTTTGATTGGTTTCTCCTTTGGGGCCCATTGGCGGATCAGACACGAAGACTCAGCGATGCTGTCGACGTCAAGCAGCGACATCCCATTGCGCCGAGCTGGTCCTGGGCTGGTTGGGTTGGGCCGTGTTTCCCGAGGATCTGGGACTGGTATAACCGAAGTATCCGCCGTGTGAAGAAGGCCATCGCTAAGAGAACGTGGATCATATGGTACCACAGGGAAAGCCATGACTCGGACCACGTGTCTCTAATCTGGAGACACCCTAGGCTTGCGTCAAAGGCCAAGAATCTGAACTTCTACGGTACGCACATGACGAAGAGATTCAAGATGGATTGTTCTCGCACACAGCCAACAGCGCGGATTCTCAATGAGGAGAACACGCCGAATTATGCGTTTGATATCCTCAGCTCGGAGCCCGGGTCGGGATTCCTGCAGTTCTGGACCGTATCGATGATTCTACGGCTTGACGAATCGACAAGTGACACGGAGGATCTTGGGCCAGTGCATACGCGACGACGTCTTGGAATATTCGGACGGAGTGGGCGGGAATTGGGAACGATACAGGTGCCAGCATGGTGGGCTGAGCGAGAGTTGATGACTCAAGAGTGTGAGTTTATATTGATCTGTGAGGGGAGAGATCACAGAGCCGAGAATGGGAGGATTGATGATGAACAAGGATGGAGGTATATGGCCATGCTGATTGAGTGGCATGGGGAGTATGCCGAAAGAATAGCTCTCGGGTCGATTGGGAATGGGGACGTGGATGAGGCTTTGGGAAACGGAGCTGTTTGGAAGGAGATCATCTTAGGATGATAAGGTTAAATAGAAGGCCAGTGTATTCCTTTTTGTTCCATCTCAATTTGAGTGCTATCCCAACATACATACGTTTCTGGAATGTCGAATTCTAGTATTAATGCAAAACCGATGAGTTGGTGTGATCATTGCTCATTATTCATCTTCCGACCCGCGTGTATACTCTGATCGTTGTCGCCATTTCGCGCCGTATCTCATAATCAGCATGGGGATCGGCGCCAGAAGGAAGCTGATGGCACCGAAAAGAGTGCATCCCCAGCCATAGCCGAGAGCATCAACGAGCGGCGCGGTAGTGAGAGGCAGGAAGGTGCCCATCAGGCATCTCGTGACAATGACTCCCGTCATGGCCGATGCTGAGTAGACGCCACCAGAATCCACGACGTATGAGGATAGTGGAATTAGGATCAAGAGGACGGCTCCGTCGAGCACCGCCGCCGCGGTTAACATAATCCACACGGAGAGGCGGTACTCGGCGATCCAGCCGTACGCCGCTATGATGAATGGCATTGCCACCCCGGCGATGATGAGAAGGGGAAGACGATACTCTGGGAGATTGGGGTTTTCGGGTGAGCCGCGAAGGTGTATGCTGATCCTATCAAGAGTCGTGTGGCAGATGATAATTGAGACCAAAGACCCAAGACCTGTTGGCGAGTTAGTTGCCATTGCGTAGCGATATGAAACCCTGGAAACTTACTGAGGGCAATAAAAGCAGATCCTGTTTCAGCAGGCGTGAAATGGTAGACGTCCTGGAGAATACCGGGCAAGCTGACGGACAGGATGTAAAAGTAGGAGAAGGAAACAGATCCAAATAGCGACAGGGCAGATAAGACACCCGAGCCAAAGAGGACTGAAAAAGGCCGCGACACCGACTTCAACACCACGTCCATACCCGGTCCCCGTCGAGCCGACCCCTTGCCCATCTTCTGGACCCTCCGTCGCAAGATAGTGAGCTTGTACGTCTCGCGAAAGCACGTCAGGAAAAGGACCTCGCACGCCACGGCCAACGCCGCGCCGATGAGCACGACGACCCTCCAGCCCACCAGCTCGGCGATGAGCCCGCTGACGACGGGCCCGACGGCGCCGCCGATCAGCGGCGCGCACATGAGTAGGCTCATGGGCGAGCCGCGCTGGTCCGGGGGGAACATGTCGCCGATGATGGACGGGTTCAGCACGGTGACGGCCACGGCGAGGCCGGTGAGGGCGCGGCAGGCGATGAAGAGCGGCGTGCTCTGGCAGAGGGCCGCCGAGACGGTCGCGACGATGAAGATGATGTTGGCCGCGTTCATGACCGGGTAGCGGCCGAAGACCTCCGAGAGCGGCGCGATGAGCAGCGGTCCCGCGGCTTCACCAAGCTCCCAGATGGTCACGAGCAGGGCGCTTCCCGCGGAGCTTGGTTCGCCGTTGTCGAGATCTGCGACGATCTGATTGGCGATTGGGACAATGGAGATGCAAGTGAATGTCCTGGAAAACGGTCAGCACCCTGCCCAATTCTGATATCGAGCGTCTTACACTGTAAAGGCCATGGAAGCGAGCAGCAGCACGATGCTCCATTTGAACGCATTGGGCCAATTCCGGGGGTTTTCAGGACTGTTGGGTTCAAAGTCCAGGATAACCGCTGATTCTTCTTCAGGCTCAACATGCTCGCCCGTAGGCCGGAGCAGGGGCTGTTCCTCTGCCATGACTATAGTAGACACAGTCTTGTCAAGGCGAAGTCTGGCTCTGTGAGGGAATTCGCGGTGGGGGAATCCATCACACAGAGTGGAGATGGGTGAAAATTTGTCCGACAAACACGGTTAAGCCCAGCGGCAATGGATGGCGTGCTGTATTACCTTAGGTAATCTGATAGATCCTGGTGTTTTGTTGAGGGTGCAATTCGATTTCAATTATTAGCAATCTGGGTTCAGAGGTGGCAGGATATAGACCTAGCTTGATGGATAGGCTTGTGCGCAACCAGTCGCGCCACTTAATTACCTATGCTTGCCCCTGCCGTAATAACTGAGCACCTGCTGTGATAGTGCAATAGCTCTTCATACCATACTATCGTTTTGATGAGTTCACGCTAAAACGAGGGATTATGTATATCAACTAAGAAGTATTCAAGTTCAATCGTAAGAGAGTTTCGTAATCTAAATCATTACATAACCTAGGGGTTAATGCAGTGATAAATCATTACATAGACTTTAATGACTATATACAATTTCTAAACACTTTATTACTATATACACCATTGTCTCCCGCTTCGTCCGTACGCGTGCCACGTCAACTTACGCACTGAGGTTTGGTTCGTTGATTGAGTTTTAGTCGCATCCTTGGCTTTGTTTCCTGCATCAGCAAGGCTATAGATACTAACGCTGCAGTGTTAGCCGATTATCTACGTCACAACTTTCCCGCTGGGCAGGAAGCTGAATTGATGGGCAATTCGAAGTCATCAGCACCAATGTTTCATTGGCAAGAGGAGAAAACAGGCTGGTATAAAGAAGAGATTTCAATTCCCACATTATTCCTACTCTTGGCATCCTTATATCCACATCATGTCTCGAATTGTCAAGCTCGTCGGGTCAGACACCGGCCTCGTCGCCGAAGCCGTGCACAACCATCGCAATAGCAACCGCCCCGAACCCAACCCATCATCTGCTCCTAATCCTAGCCAAGGGTCGTCCTCGCTCCAACCTGGTCCCAGAAATAACCAAGAGCACAGCGATGATGATGATGATGGCCTTTCCAAGGCGGACGAGCTTGCCGCCGACGGGGTCGCCTGGGGGCTCAACGACATGACGGAGCGCGTGGCTCCACCGTCGTACGAGACCTCTGAAGCGGCTCAAATGCCGTCTCCAAGCGATTCCGACGAGGTCAAGGCCGAGAAGCAAGATAAGCTGGTCCTCGAACTGGTGCAGATGGCCAAACTGCCACCTACACCGAAGCAGCGGCTTCCCTGTCCCGTCATTCTCCCGTAACGACGACCACGCAAGAGCCGCGGATACGTGCGAGCGTATGCCCCTGTTCTGAACGATTGCGGCATCAGCCAAGAGGTGTTTCTGAAGTCCTTGTCCGAATGGGAGGGCGCAAGCAAGGCCGACCCTTGGATCGACGCTCTTCGCCATGGTCATGGCCTTCAAGGACAAGCTCCCCGGCCAGCAGCAGGGCGGCCCTCTGAGTCGCCTGTCCGGCTCACTGGGCGCCGCCTTGTTCACGGCCGAGAGGCTCAACATTGACCAGATGGCCGCCAAGTACAGCAACCCCGAGCCCGGCGTGTCGACGGTGCAGGAGCAGCTTCGGAATGTCCGCATCACGAGCGGCAAGACGTACACGCAGATTGAACTCCCAGAGGCCGCGCCTTTGGTGTATCCCGGCCTGGACCGGGTCGCGGAGAGAGACATGGACGCTGCGGCCAAGGGAATAGAGTCGACAGTGTCCAACATGAAGGACAAATGGAAGGGTGCGGGTGAATTCGTGCAGGACTACTTCGACCGCAAGGCCCAGGCCGCCTAGGAAGCGGAAAGCCAGGGTTCTGCGCCCGCGGTGCCCTCGTCGGCGCGCCAGCCCTTCCAATCGCATTATTTAGACCCGAGTCACGCCGCCAATAGCGGCTCGCTCATCTCTCTCGTCACTGGTGGCGCCATCAACCTCATGGAGTGTCGGCAGAAGAGGAGTGCAGCTCTCGGCAGACCGCTAAGATCGTCTCGACTATGCGATCCAAGGGCTAGAGAAAAGGACCTACCTATTAGGAAGCTTTTGCAGCCGAATGTGCTGTATCTGATTGTGGTGAACCTACCTTCTGAGGCCGAGGTGCAGCAGTCGGTGAACCAGCTCGAGCAAGCAATGACTCAGCAAGGTCTTGCAAGTTAAGTTATCATGTTGAAGAGTTCAGATGACGACCTGAATACAATTCATGGGTCTGCATAGGAGCAAGTGGGAAATTGGTAGGAACTTTAGCTTGGGTTGTAATCCTTCATTTTGGGTGGTCAGTCATCTTCTAGACTAGAGTATCATCGTTCGGTGATATATATCCGGGGATAAATGTGTCTATTATGTTTTTTTGCTAGAAGTAGATGCCCAACAGTAACCCGCCAGTTTCCACAGACCAATTGCTCTCTCATGGATGAAGCGTCTTCAGTTCAAGCGAACCGAACGCAGAGCTTTCCTCGAGCAGCCCTCCTGCTCACCAGCGCAATCTGGTCCAAGTTGGCCGCCACCTTTGTGCTGATGCGAGAAATGTCCGCCCTGGGCATGGACCTCCGAGCCTTGGCCGCCTTGCGGGCGTTGCCAACGTCGCGGATGCCCTTGACGCTGAGGAGGATGCCGAACAGGTCCAGCGGGATCGCCCCGGGCGTCTCGACCATGTCGTAGATGCCCAGGCCGATGCTGCCGCCCTCGCCGATGACGACGAACGCGCGGCCCAGCGCGGTGAGGCCCGCGGCGGCGAGCGTGGATCCGCCCATGGACACGACGAGGAAGATGGCGGACAGGAGGTTGAGGATGAAGGACTTCTTGGCCGACTCCTCCAGCTCCTTGCCCATCTCCACCACCGTCTCCATGAAGTCGACCGAGTCGCGGATCAGCAGGATGGACATGCTGACCGAGTCGACAATGTCCTCCGGGTCGACCTCCCACGACATGGCCTGGATCTCGAACAGCGACGCCGACAGCTGGTCGATGAGTGGCTTCGCGTTGCTCAGGGCCTTGTTGAGGATCGTCTTGGGGTTGACCACGTCGCCGTTGTCAAAGCCCTTGACCTCGGGCGCGTCGAACCAGTGGTTGCGGTAGTAGCACGACTCGGGCATGTGGTCGGGGCCGTTGGTGACGGCGGCGCGAGCGCACGAGGCGTCCAGCGTGCCGATCTGCTGCCGCTTGGTGATGGACAGCTTGTCCTTGGGGGCGCCGACCTCGCCCGCGAGACTGGCCCAGAACTCGTCGGCCTTGTCGTCGCGCAGGCTCCAGTAGATGGTCTTCTCGTCGTTGTCGTTCATGCCGCGCTTGGAGTAGTCGGGCGGGCACGGCTGCGACGTGTTGGCCCAGCCGTGGCCGTCGTCGTAGGCGCTGTCGATCTTGCACGGGTCGGTGCACCAGTTGCACGAGATGTGCTCGAAGTCGCACGTGTTGCAGCAGGCCGTCTCCTCGGTGATCTTGCAGGTGAAGTACTCGTCGCCGTGGGCCAGCAGGTAGTTGCGCAGGGCCGACCAGGCGTTGTCGACGAGGTAGTCGGAGTAGATGCCGAAGTACTTGTCGTAGCCGTCGGCCATGATCTCGTCGTACCGCGCGAGCGAGTCGCGCAGCATCTGGAGCAGGATGGTGATGGAGTACTGCGGTCCGCCAAGCCGCACGACGGGCTGAGTGAAGTTCTGGCATCGTTGTTGAACGTGCCCAAGACGTAATGCTCGTCGCTAGGTAGGGCGAGTTGGTTAGAACTGGTAGCTATTCGGCCTTGATCAGGGGAAGGGGAGACAAACGCATGCTGGTTGCCGTCGAGATCGGCATAGTAGATGCAGGTACCTGCAACGAGGCCGTAAAAGGCCTTCTTCTCCTGTACTCTCCAGTAGAACGAGGAGCCGCCGCCTGTGGATGGCGATCCGCGGCCTCCGTTGTACCTGGGATGCTGGGTCAGCACTGCACAGAAGCAAACGTGTAAGTTGGACAACATACCAGACCCACGTATCACCCGAGAACTTTTCAATCCAGAGCATGTCTTCAAGTCCATCGCCGTCTACGTCAGCCCAGCGGAGGTTGGCGCGGTCCTTTCCAACCGCAAACTTGATCTGGCCGGCATCGACGAAGCCACCGTTGTCCTGATGAAGGTAGCCGCTGACGGTGCCGTCGGGAGCTATGCAGAGATAGTCGGCGCGGCTGTTGCCGGTGAGGCCGGCAAAGCGAACAGACACTGGGAAGTCAATATTGGTCTTGGATCTCCGGGTAACAACTTACAATCGAAAGTAGCCAATCCCCTCTTGTACTTGCACGTCAACCCCGGAGCCGGGTTGGTCAGATGAGTCCATTCCCACTTGCCCGTCTGCGGGTACTGGTTGAGAAACACCTCGACGGCATTCGTCTCCGGGTTCACGTAGATGATGTCGCAGTCGCCGTCGCCATCCCAATCCTTGAGATGCAGATCCCGACGGTCCATGTTCCGCGGCGGCCGGAAGATGACTCCCTGGCTGAAGTCCCAGTACCCCCCCGCGTCGCTATCGCCAATGGTGCCCTTGCCGCGGTTGATGAAGATGGTCATCTCCCCCGTCGACTGCGTCCAGACGTAATCCACGCGACCGTCGCGGTGGCCCGCCATGTTGCAGTACTTGTTGCCGTCGGCCACGAGCTTGGTGCCGCCGCCGCCGACGTTCTTCCACACGCGCATGTTGAAGCGGTGCTTGCCCGACGCGAGCTTGACGTGCTCGATGAAGACGTAGTCCTGCAGCGGGAGGTTGCCGAAGACGCTGCTCTGCCCGTAGATGCGCGCGAAGTGGATGCGTTTGCGCAGGTTGGGGTCGTCGTCTTTCACGTAGCCGGCCATGCCGACGTGTGTAGGGCCCGAGGACGCGCCCTTGAAGAAGGCCTGGCGCCAGGCGACGTTGAGGCCATCGCCGACGGAGCCCTTTTTGCAGCTTCGTGCGTTGGTCCAGGTGTACGTCTTGCCGTCTGTGCCCATCCACATGGCATTGTCGCGGCCCTACAACACCAAGTCAGTCGTCAGTCAGTCTGCCACGTAGTGCATCTGGAACAACGTACATCTCCGTTGATATCTTCGAATCGAACACCCAGAAAACTTCCGAGCCCCGTGTTGGAAAAGCGTCGACCCAGGTCCTGCCAGTACTGTGGCATATCGTTGACCCAGCCATTCCGCCAGAACCGTACGTTTCCACTACCATCCAGTGTACCATAATCGCCTTCTTACTGTCAGCTGGTTCGCCTCGACCATGATCAGGAAAGGCTGCAGTACCTCTTCCATCACCGTCAATATCGGCCATGACAACGTGCTCCCGGTCCGCGCCTTCGTTGCTCTTGATCTTACCCACGTGCCTGAACGTCGGAGACTTGCCGCCAGCGCGGTTTCCGTCTCCCATGTTGACGGACAGGTAGGCATCTCCGTTGGCTTGGATGCAGACAAAGTCGTCGAGTCCGTCGGCGTTCATGTCGATGAAGTAGATGCCGCGAGGATCACAGTAGTACTTGGGGTCGAGGTCGTTGAGCTTGGTAAACGACCCTTGTCCATTCGCAGAGTTGGCCCTTGGTAGGTGTTAGTGTTGGACACGAGATTGTCGACTCATTCAGGTAAGAGAAGATTAAACCAAACTTACCAAACGCCAAAATAGTTTTTACTGGTACCCTCATTAAACCATCCAACAATGTCATCGTAGTTCCGATTGAACAAGCGGGCAAATCGCCACTGGTTCCTATCAGAGTCACTGTCCCATGTCCAGCGGATCTAAGACGGCCTGTTAGTAGAGGTCCTATACACTTGCCACTGCCATTACTCACGCCCTTTTCTTCGCTGTTGTGATAGTAGATACCGTCATGGTTGCCGCTGCCACGTTGGGTCAACCCGCCAGCGTCCATGCCGACGCCCTCGAACTTGTCGCAGGCGGTAGAGCCAGATCCAAAGTCGCCAGGTTTGACCAGCCTTCCATCGTCTGCGGCCTTGTTGATTGCTTTGTAGAAGATGTAACCCAGCTTGAGGTACCCGTTGTCCTGCGTCGCCTCAGCTGCGGTTCAGGATTGTTCAACTCATATCAACTGACATTTGGGTGAACATGGATGTCTTCACCTTGGTCGTAATCCTCCCACGTCTTGATCCATCCGCTGGCCGGATGCGGCGCCGGCGGATCCATGTCGGCCAGGTAGATGCACTTCTCCTCGGCCGCGCGGTTCTTGACGAGCTGTCGATACTGGGCGTTGATGTTGAGACGCACCACCCTACCGGTCGGGTCCATGGAATCGAGGACGGTCGAGAGTATGACACAAGTCTTTGACATGCCGTCCGCGGCCCAGATGTCGTCGAGGATGCCATTTAGACGAGCACCTGCTCGGTTGGCATCAATGTTCCTGTTGGCGTCGTTTGTGCCGAGGTTGATGATGACAATGTTTGGCTACATGGAGAGACGCTGGTCAGTACGTCAAAGGACAGCCGGCAAGATCGAGGGCTGCTAACCTTGTACCCGATAGAGAGTTTCAGTCTCACACGAGCCTCGTCGATAATGTGTCCAGGAGTTGCTTCATGATTCTAGCCAGGTCAGCAACGAGCGTTTCCGCCAACTTTTGAGCCGGGCCACCAACCCAGTCTTGCATTTTTCCCGTGCCGCGGCTTCCCACCATGTTGACTTCCCAGCCGTCATACCGAAGCGCGTCTCTCAACGGCTTTCTCGCACTAAACAGAAGAGCCGTCATAATATGCTGTCAAACAAAACTCCCCGGAGCATCACATACCCGTTTCCAGAAGCGCCACCAGTACCGCTCATGATGGACGCCCCGAGAGACAAGATTCGCAACGGAACCTTGTCGGCGCGGCTCGCGACTATGGGTCCAAAGGCTTCAAAGGGATGCGTATTGTTGTGGTTGTGTAAGTGGGCATGGCTGTGGACGTGGCTGCTTGGCAGGGCACTCGCCTGCTCTGAGAGCGAGGCAATGGCACAGGCCGTCACCAGAATTGTCTTCATCCAGCCCATGATTGAAAATTCTCTTCGTCCCAATAACGACTGAGGCTTGGACTATCGCTCGACCAGCGTAACCCGTCCCAGTAGATGTATATATTCTATATCATGCCGACTATCCTGCAACTGTCAACTCACCATCGTATCCCAGACCTATCCCGTCCCCTGGACCAATAAGCACTAACATTCTGCCTGTAAAAGGACTTCGGTAGCGAACCATTACAGGGGTTCTTCACCTTTGGGTCACTTCAATACAAAGCGCTTTGGCTCTAGGTCTTACATGCCCCTGATAATCGCCAAACTCACCAATCAGCGGCATCACAACCGCGGTACCTGAATTTTTTACCTTCCTTTCTCGGCCTCTCATATCATACAGCATAAGGCCTAGACCTTCCATCACAAGTTGCGTGGTAACATTTCCTACCCTAACAAGCGCATCCTGATCATCTCGCTAGGCATAGACTCACTCGAAACGGGTTCAACTGCTCCGCCGCTAGGACGCTTTTCTCTCGACAACGTTGAAGGATTTGTAACAGCCCATTCTCGAGGCAAATGGCTCGCTTGGACCTTCCTGATTCCTTCTAATCACATTAACTAGCTGCTCGATAAGTTGTCAGATCACGAGTTGCGTAAGAACTTTAGAACTATAACATGCAAGCTTTTTATAAGCATATTTCCCCTGGGTATCGTACCCGTTCCATGACCCGGCTTGGCAAGTTGGTCAGGAGATACTTTGAACGACAACTCCCGCGAAGCACAGAAGCACTTGACCGCCATCTTACTCAAGATAAGCTGTGAAGCATTTGGTCACTTAGCCAGTTCACCTTCTTGTTCTCTCTCTCTCTCTCGTCTCAGTTCCCACCTGCCTCCAAAAACTCGGAGTTTTCTACGTTGAGAGTGTAATTGCTAACTTCCCCTCCTCTATTGTAACCCGTTGACTCATTCTCAATCAGGTTCCTACACTCGAAAATTCATTTCGGGATGAAGTGGTACACTACACTAGTCTCTCTCGCCTTTGTGGCACCCTCGCTTGCCGCCACAATCGTCGAGGCCTACGACCGTGTCTACGCCTATGTAGTGTACGACTTGGACGTGACGGTTTGGGGACCCGGCAAGGGATACATCGCACCCAAATGCATGGGTTCTCGAGCCGACGAGAGCTGCACCTTCAACGAGTTTATCAACTTTATCGAAGTTGGCTCAGCAGACTCCGAGCCGGCCTATTATACTCTTGACGGAACCTACTACTTGACCGCCGATACGCTCATCTCACTGAGCACTACCCTCCGGGACGCCCTCAAGAATCCACAAGCTTGGTTTGACGGCTTGATTCCGTCGAGAAGATCACACACTGGCATCTGGAACGACTTTGGTTTCGTTATTGACCAGGCAGCCTCGGTCGCTCCGCAGCGAGACATTCAAATCGGGCGTCACCTCCAGAATGTCGAAACGGTGCTTGGTGCTGTATCCCAAGCCGCGCATCAGCGCTGAATTCCAAGACGCTCAGCCAGCTTTCATCCAATGTCAAGAATGTCATCTGGCAGATTGTTGAGAGGGAGTCTGCTTACCTCACCAATAAATGGAATGAAGTTGACTGGGACGCCACCATCAAAAAGTATCCGGACATGTCGAACCCCAACAGTAACTTGTTCAAAGAGGTTACGGCGGAGCTCAGAACACTTCACAATAACAATGCCGGTGAAGTGACGGTCAAGCGGAAGGTAATGGACATGGTTAGTCTTTGCTTCCGCGGTTAGATAGACATGGAGGCGAGTTGGGATATTGGCGCATGTGGTAGTTGGCTACTTGACTTCTATTTACGCAGGAATGGATGGCGTGCGCTGCATTACCTTGGGCAATCTGATGGATCATATCATCTTAAAGTACAACTTAAATTCAATAGTAGGATATATTTTGATGGATACGCTAATTATGCCCTGCTTGGCACTAAGTATGCTTTGTATAATTGCTGATCAGTGTCTTCCCTACATGTGTATCCGAATAGTACAGTGGTGTGTATGATTCTATTGTTTCTATCAACTTCACTCTGGAGAAAGTGATTTATGTACATCTATACAGGAAATTATTATTAAAGTTGACTTGTAGGAGATTTTCGAAATGCACACTTCACTGCGTAACCCTGGCGTATATCTGCTGCGTGTGTTCCCAAACCTTGCCAGTCAACCTCCTCTGATCCACCAGGACCTTTTCATTTTCCGCATATTCACTCTTGTCAGACACTTGAAAAACTCCACCACGTGACTGTGTGGCCTTTTCGAGTCCTGCTGGGATGGGGACGGCGCGATTTTCCCTTGCCGGGACCGTGTACCGGGCATTGGTGGCGTGGAAGAGAGATCTGGCACCCGCATCTTCTGGGCTGGCTGCGATGAAGGTGTTGAGAAAGGGAGACACGATCCATCGCAGTAGGAAGCCTGTGATGCCGCTTGATCCACGGGTCAACAAGGGCGTGGATACCAGCCCAGGGAACTGGTGAACGAAACTGATGTTGGGGTTTTCGGCAGCCCACTTCTCGAGGATCAAAGTGAGCATTGTTGCGACGTGCTGCGAAGACTTGGCGATGGAAAAGTTGCCGGGCTTGGCGAGATCCAAATCGTCCTCCAGCAAGGGCGCCTCCTGTCCGGCTGCGAGGACGGTGACGACGTGTGCGTTCTCCGACTGGTTGAGGAGTGGGAGGAGAAGCTGGATTGCGCGGGCGCGGCTGTAGTAGCGGGTTGTCATTGAAGGCTCCAGTCCTTCAGTTGTTTCTAGAGAATGGAGTAGTTAGTATTTAGATAAGCTGCTTAGTAGATAAATAAACGTACCTTTTCTTCCCTGGAAGCTAACAAAGCCCACCGACAAATATAGCAAATCGACCTTGGTCTCGTGCTGCTTGACCTGGCTGACGGCCGCGTCCACGTTGCGCACGAGGGAGACATCCTGCTGGATGAACTCCAGCGTCGCAGAGGGATTGGATTGACGAAGTTCGGCCAACAGCGGATGGGCAGCTCGCGTACTGCGACCAATAATGTACACGCGCGGGGACTTGTCTTTGGTGGCCACGACGAACTGCTTCAGGGTAGCCTGGCCGATTCCGGATGTCCCGCCGATGAAGACGGCGACCAGGCCCGAAGGGAGGGCCGACGGCAAGGCCTTGGTGTTGGAGTCTTTGATGATGGAGATGGCGACCATGATTTCTGTTGATCTGCACTGCTGATAATTTTTTATTCTGCTGGATGATTTTATGTCGAGATTGTCTGTTGAATTGCTGGTTCTTATACACTGGTGACGATTTAGATGCCCCACCCTCGGACATCCATGGTTTCCCGACGGATGGTGACATCGATTACAAATGGACACCCAAATCCAACTGTGGCGCTTAGTTGAATCCGGATGATGACAGATGAAGACCGAAGCGCCGGTTGAGCGACGAACACACGTTAAATGGACGCCAATTTCTACCTGAATATACGGCATCCTTCGTCTGCTGCTGCGTCATCACCATCATCCGTAAGCATGATGATTCTACCGGTATTCCGTCGGCGGGATAGTATATGCCCGAGGTGAATCATGCCTGTCAATTTGTCTACCGATCTAGAATACACATGATTTCCCAACAGGTCAATCAATGAGCCATGATGCTCCGTCCTCCATCCGCCGTGACTCTCTTTCTGATCCGCACCTTCATCACCCCATGGCCAAGCTGGATGAACTGAGCGCCAGAATCTCCTTCCGACCCTGTTTCGTCATCGTGTGCGATGGAAGCACGAGCTGCGCTTATCCCGATCGTCGCGCTTGGCGCAAAGACGAAAGCCTCACCCGTGCGAAGGGTCACGATCCGCTGGAACAACAATTCCGGCGATTGAACGCTGCTGTACGGAGAAACGACAGCCTTGTTGTCTTTGTCCGTGAGTGAGTCGCTGCCCTTACCAGTCTCGCCCTGAGACGGCGAGCCAGAAATCCCAGCCAGATGCCGCTCCAGCGTCTTCAGCCAGGCGGGCGACGTGAAGCGGTGGACAATGGTAACCGAGCACAGGTCAATCAGCTGAGGGGAGACGGTGGGCTCCTGGGTTGATATGATGACCCTGGTACCGAGGTGACGCTGCAGGCGGATGGTCGACAGCAGCGAGTTCGTCAGTGTGCGGCTTTCGATGCTATCCCCCATGTACTTGTGGGCTTCATCAAGAGCAGCAACACGGCCCACGGTGGCGTCTTGCTCCAGGAACAGGCTGAGGCAGACATTGAACAGCGAGCAGGCCATCTCCGCGGTCACACAAGGGCATGACAAATCGACAACCGTAAGCTGTCCGGCCTAGAGAGATGATGTTAGCTGCATGCATGAGCCCTTGAACCGGAAAACTAACCATCGGTTTCCAGCTGTTACCATCACTGGGCGAGTTCTTCATATTCGCAGTCGACTTTCTCACCATTGTCATTGTCTGCTTCTCTACCATGAAGCTCTCGAGGGTGTCGAGACGTTGCTTCAGCGGTGCGAGCTGGCCCTCGGTCAAAGACTCGTTTTCCAAAGCCCGCTTGAAGGCTGCGTAGTCGAAGGCTGTTCCAACCCGCTGTTGAAGAATTCGCTGCTCGCGCAAGATGCGACTGACCACGTGGAGATACAGCGGCATGCCACTTCCTTGGATGGAGCTGACTGCCATCAAGTCTAGCATCCGCTGCGTGTTGAGGTCGGATTGATTGATGCGCAGTTCCTCCACGGTCACGTTGGGAAGGTGCTTGTAGATGCGCTGTATATTTTAGCTTCATTTCACCGCACATGTAATGAACCTGCGTACCTTGATGTGTCCGATGTTGGTCGGGGGACACAGAACTCTGACTTTGACCGCAGGGTGAGACGATAGATAGGCCGCCTCACAGGGCAGGCCACCCGTGTCCGAGATGAAGGTGTCATAGTGAAACACCAGCCCCGTCAAAGGTCGGGGCAACTGGTTTGCCTGGCACGAGATCAGACAGTTCTCCAGCACAGTGCTGAGCGTGTGGCTCTTGCCTGACCCTTGGCAGCCACAGATGAACATGCTCGTAGGTGCGGCAATGTTGTAAAAGATGCGGGGATCTGCTTCCGGAGCTCGGGTCACGGTGCTGGGGGACGCTGGGTCGGCAGCCAAGACATTGGCAGCCAGAAGACCGTATTGGCTGAGTTGACGAGGCGTGTCCGACTTCTCGTCCTCGGTACCGACGACATGCTTGCGGACAGTCTCCGTAAACAGAGGGGTTGTGTTGATGGCACTGACTTCCTCGGACTGGTTGTCGCAGTTCAGGAGATCCAAGTGAGCACAAACGTCGTCTAGCTCACTGCTCGTCCCACCCGAGAACTCGTAGAATGCCTCCATCTCCTCGTCTGCCATCGTGGCGGCTTGGGGAGAGACGGGGGAAGACAAAGAGACAAGAGTTGTCAAAAAAGGAAGGATGACAGTTGAGGTCTGTCAGGAAAAGAGAAGGCCTTTGGACTTGCTGCTCACGCAGCTAAAGTCCCGGAGGCCGAAATAGGAGGGAGGCTTCTTGTCGAGAGTCGAGACAACAAGTGGGAATTGGGCTCATCACCTGAAGGGAGATGTGAAAGGTGAAAGTTAGAGATCTTGCTTCAGGGCGCATAATGCCGAGGTTTTATAGTAGTGAGGATCGTCGAAGAAGCTGCTGGAAGGCCAAGCCTGTTGCTTGATTGATCAAAGGGATCAGGCAGAGCACATGGATCAAAGGGATTGGGGAGTCAGATTGACCAAAAAGATGCAGCTTGCAGCAATTTGCTTCCGGGCAATCATCGAGCAGGGGTAGCGGAAAACTGCAGCTGCGGGACGGGATACCAGCAGGTATAAATGGCTCTCTGATGCTGCCTCGCCGGGTGCTATCTTGAAGAGTTTGTCGCCAAAGTGTCCGGCTTTGGACCGTTTGATGTCACGATGACAGCATATATCGGGAGTGATGCCACTGTGTTTGAGGGACTACAAACGCTAATCTAGTAGGCCTCCCTGATGGCTTGGTGGGCCTCCTGCAGGATATCTTTGTTTACGCATATGCAGCTTGCAAACGCATCAAGCTCATTCCCAAGACACCAGCAAGTAATTGTGTAGTTGGCATTGGTCTGCATGTAACAACCAACGGCATATCAAACCGAAATGGCATGGCTACTAGGATGAATTATGACTCACTTCCGATCACACTATAGCAACATCAACTTTCCCTACCGCGCATCACGTGTCGAATGGAGGGGAAGCCGAGTCATCAGGCGTCCAAATAACTGTTGCGTGTCTCATCATCTACATCTCTATCGGCAAAATGACTGTCCTCACACTCCCCAAATCATTGCCTTCTCCAAAAGAGTTTGACCTCCTTGTCTCCAAGTACAAAGCCTTTCGCCTTCTCTCACTTCAACTCTCGCCCGAGTCCTTCGGCTCCACGTACGCTCGCGAACTTGGCTTCTCAAAAGACACATGGATATCGCGGGTGTCCAACTCTCTCGCCACCAGTATTGTCGAGGTATCAACTTCGATTTCAGCAACGTCCCACCCAGATGCAGTTCCCGATCATGTCCAACTTCTCTTGAAGGAAGAATGGCTCGCTTCCCTCACGATCCTCGGTCCGCTTGACCGAGAAGCTGCGGCAAAGGCCTTTGCATCAGACAGTCATCCAGAGCCTGAGGCTGTGCTGCACGGAGACGCGAAGTGGCACTTTTTGTTAAATGCCATGTATGTACTACCAAGTGCGAGGGGTAGACGGCTGGGCGGTGCACTGGTAGCATACGCGAAGACGGTCGCGTCAGAGCTGGTGTCTGAACAAAAGGCGAGAATCTTGCTGGTCACGGATTGGGAGAACGAGGGGGCAAGGAGAACATACAAGAAGTCCGGGTTTGAGGTCGTCGCGCGCTACTGGTTCGACGATTACAGGGAAGGCAGGACAGAGAGAACAGAGGCAGTAGTCATGAAGTTAGATCTAAACTAATTAGGCTCAGTGATCACACGTTCTAATCCTTAAACAACTGATACAGCCGCTTGACCGTCTTACATCTCATCAAGTCTCGGGCACCTGGGAATGTGGTTGAAAAGTGAAAGACCGAACAATCGCCTTGAATATCCAACATACACGGATATATCTAATTAGTTGGGAATGAGCTAGTTGCAGTAGAGAAAGACCCTAAGCGATCATCAACATGGCACCAGCAGACCTATCGTTGGAGGCCTTCGCTACGACAACTACCATGAACTGATCCTTGGGCACCGTAGTCAAGGTAGGGAACTTCTCCATCCTCTTCGAGCGTGTTAAACAACCTTGGAACATCCACCTGCCTCCCTCTACTGAAATCCCAAACGGATCTCCGTTGACATAAGCTGTAACGGTCTCTAACTTAATCGCCGGGTTGTCGACGCATACAGTACAAGCTACCGACACGATGCGAACCTCCTCATCAGACGCGTCCTCCTTGCAAGCGCTGCTAGTCTCGACACTCAGAACCGGAGCAGACTTTCTTGAAGGCGCTGGGGAGTAACTAGCCAGACTAATATGATCAGTGGGCAGAGGTGGAGCGGCTGGCGGTGCGGTTCGTGTCCGTGATCCGTCTTCGTAGGCGAATGCGCATTGCAGCAGGTGTTCATCTTCAAAGCCCTTTGCACATAAATTGATTCCCACGGGCATCTTCTTGTCTTCGATTAGACCCATAGGAACGGTAATGCAGGGAACGCCAAGGTGCTTCAGGGCCCGACCGCCGTTGGAATACTTGATTCCCTCTTGCAATGCATGGCACATAGACCAGTAGGTCTCGTCTGTATCCGCATAGGCAACATCGCCGTTTGTCGGGAAAGCCACAAGGTCCAATCCATCCCTGTCCATCCAATCCTCATAGAGCCGTTTCCGCATGTCCTCCAAGGCGCGGGCCGCCTGTCCGCATCCAGGAAAGAGTGTAAATGTCGTTTGTGCGGACTCGCGCAGCATCGAACATGTCGGTATATCGAACTTGGTTCTCAGCTTCGATGTATTGTGATGGGTTGACCATGGGAGCAATTTGAGGATGGATGCGATCAGGGTTGCTTGTTGGCAAGTTGGGCAATCGTTCGTCACCGTTGGCTCGCAGAAAGTCGCCCCAGGCCAAAGCTATCATTTCACAACGCTCCAAGCTGGCCCACTCGGGCGATATCCCTCACACGCTGGAGCTTTGTCCAGGAAAGTCCTTTTTTGGCATACTGTTCCAGAAGGGCGAAATCAGACTCGATGACCGTCGCTCCAAGGGCCTCAAGGTCAGCTCGAGCTCGATTGAACAGTTCGAGATCTAATGCAGAACACAGCGTTTTGGGCTCAGTTCCCTCGGCCCCGAGAATGTACCGAGGAACTGCAATTCGCTTTGCCTGGATAGCGGTAGAGTCCTCAAGGCTATGGTAGTTGATAGGTCGGACTTCGGAACTCTCGGAAGATGAGGGGATGGGAACAAAGGTCTGGTTGCGCCAAAGACGGCGAGTAACCCATGAGAGCGTTGTTTGATGCAGGAGCTTGACCTGCGATAACCGTCTCTCCAGCAAACCCGAATGCAGCGAAACTGGCCGTTGTTGACGTTCCACTGCCGTTGGAGGACCCCGATGCATACGCAGTAGTCGAGTAGACCGGGTTGTACGGGCTCTCGGCTCGTCCGTACAAACCTCTTTGTGACCCTCCATCTACCATTGGAGGCATATTCATCTTTCCCAGTAGGATAGCTCCCGCTTCTCGGAGAGACTCGACGACGGCTGTATCTGAGGAGGCAACAAGATCGGCCAATGCGGGTGAACCCGCGGCGTCGGTCAGACCCTTGACTTTGAAGCTATCCTTAACGGTAAAGGGGATGCCTTCCAGGGGCCTTGGTGGGCGGCCTGAGGCGCGATAATCGTCCGATACCTGTGCTTCTTCAAGCACATTGTGGTTAGGGACGCAGCTGGAGTTGAGAGATGGTCCGCGGCAGTCGTATTTGCCGATGCTGTGCAAGTAAAGAGAAACCAGTTCCACGCTGGTCGAAGCCTGGGAATCAAGGGCTTGCCGTAGGTCACTGATGCTGGCTTCTACCAGACTGAGTGAGTTTGAGTTGGTCATTATTATGTTGTGCGTAGGTGTGTTGTGGTCCCAGAAAACCGAAAGATACGACAGTGTTATTGATAGAAGAAGACGTGAGGAGGACAATTACGTGAAGTACAGGAAAGAAAGGGCAAAACCGATAATAGAACAAAACCATACATTTATATCCCGCTGAAGGGCCATTAGCCGATGAATAGCCACGGTAGTAACCCGTTCCCTATGCTGAATTGGTAACCTCGACTCAAGTTCAATGCCTCTTTCGCGAGATTCTGAAGCATCTGAGTTAGTCCAGGCTGACGGGAGGGAAGGTCGAGCCGCACTCTGGGGATTGTCCCGGGATGGAATGCGGAGCCGCTTTCAAGGAGAAGCCAAGCCACCTTGGTTGGTCTATGGTGATAAAGTCGGAGCATGGGGTACTGAATCAGCATCCTAAAAGGGCCACTTCGATAGTCATAGTTGATGTGAATGTGGGTTGGAACTAATGCATTACGTTGAAATATTCAGGCGGCATTGAGGACATTTGAAGTCGCATAAATTCATCATAAGCGACAAAGACTCTTTCAGCGCTAATCTTTACTGAGAAATGCGATACATGGAGGCGTCGGAAGACATCCAGCTACCCTGGCGCCTATCGCTCTCAGTCATTTTATCCATCATACAGCCTCAAGCCGCAGCTTAGTTTTCTCCCTCCGAGTGGTCTGCCTTGTCCTTGGATCTATACTCTTGCGGCATCGCAATGGGCCGGTTCTTGGCGAACTTGACGGTTGACCACACCGACGGAGAGTCTTTGAATAAGAGCTCGATCTCCTCTAGGTTTCGACCCATCGTCTCAGGGAAGAAGAGGTAGACCGAAATGGGAATGCAGGCTGCGATGACAGCGAAGACAATGTAGTATTGCCATTTGATCGTCTCAATCGCCACAGGGGTGACCATGACGACGACGAAGTTCCTGTGGAGACGTTAGTTTATTTAACTAATGAAAGTAGGGGAGGTTACGTACCAAAGCCAGTGGTTGGCTGTCGAGATGGAAGACATGGCCATTCGAAGACGAATAGGCGCGACCTCTGTGCAGTACAAGAAGTTGGCACCTAGGAATCCGATCGGAACCCATGTGTTGTAGATGTAGATGAAGCAACCGGCAGCAATCATGGCGGCCTTGTTGTCGCTACCAAATGAGGTGGTGATGGCCAGCGCAATCATACTAGCAGACATGCCAGCACCACTGATGATGAAGACGGCTCGACGCCCGAAGCGATCGATGGTGAAGAAGGCCAAAAACGACGAGAGGAACTTCCAGGTCAGGGCGCCTCCGGATAGGATACGAGACATCTCGCTGCTCATGCCCAGGTTGTTCTGGAAAAGCACAGTGGCGTAGACGCTGACGAGGTTGCTGCCAGACATTTGCTGGTAGAACTGCAGCAGGATGCAAAGGCTGAATCGGTAGAGCAGCTTGTCGTCGCCCATTCTCAGCATGTCGCTCAGCTTTGCTCCTCCGTGGCTGGTCTCTTCCAGGGAATGCTCGATTCCGGCAAGTTCAGCCTGGACTTCCATCGAATCCTCGGGGAGGTCTCGCAGAGCGGAAATGACGTAGCGGGCCTGGTCCGAACGGTTCTTGAGAACGAGCCATCGTGGACTCTCGGGCAGGGCGTAGACAGAGCAGATGACGACGATGGAGAAGGCGATGGCAATGGCGATGGGAGGACGCCACGTAACGGGGCCGTGCTTGAACTCGAAGAAGGCAAGGTCGATCCAGGACTCGAGCGTGTAACCCAGGCACATAAACAAGCCGGTCAAGACGACCTGGCGACCTCGGTTCTGGGCAGCGGATGTCTCGCTCAGCCAAACGGGAACGATGGAGCTCAGCTGACCAACACCGAGGCCGATGATGACTCTGCCGACGATGAACTGGGCGAGGCCAAAGGACGAGGCCTCGAGTATCTCGCCAACCAGGGAGCAGATGGCAGCGGCGAAGATGACGTTGCGACGTCCAAACCTGTCACCCGTGTACGAACACGACAGAGAGCCGATGAGGGCACCAATGACAAAGGTCGCAACCACGAAGCCCTGGAGGGTCGACTTTCTGCTCTTCTCCGATCCCTCGGCGTTGACCGTGTCGATCTCAGGGAACGTCTTGACCCAGTCCTCCTCGCTGAGCAGGCCGCCGATTCCCGCCTGGTTGTAGCCGAAGAGCGTAAAGGCGGGCCCGACGATGAGGGCGAGCTGGAGGATGCTCAGCTGCTTGCCGCTGGCTCTGAGGTAAGTTGCTTTCTGGGTCTCCATCTTGTCCGTGGTCTCGCGTGTGGTCCCTGGGGATAAGAAGAAGTGAAATGCACAACCAGCGGCCGCTGGGACGCTCATATAAGGTTCTGGCTGCTCCGCGTATCCTCCGCACTCTCCAGACAGTCTCCGGACATAACGGATGCGGAGCCCCACGGGAACTCGGAGGGCATTTGCCCTTGGGGATGGGGCAAGCAAGGCTAGGACACGCCCAATAACGCTGTGGGCTTTACCGGCGCGTGAGGCAAATGTTCGGGCGCGTGTTGTTGGCTGGAGACGAGATGCCTGGCGTCTGGTGGGTATCTCGAAGGATTCCGGGACCAGCATGGCACCGGTCTTTATGAGCCCGGCTACACGGCACGGTGTTTTCTCGGAGGTTCTGGCCCATGTGGGTATGCCTCCGTCGCGAATGCGCCGCTGACCGGCCACCAGAGATCGGCCGTGGAGACAAAGTCCAGGTCGGGGACCCAGGGGAAAATAGCGCAAGAAATGACCCAGTTTGAAACCGAAGGAAGGATTATTCCCGTCGGTCTTGAGAAGTAGGGGCCGCAGATCGCCTACACAGGCTAAGAGTTTTCCCTTGTGCCTTTTTTGACTGAGTCGTGGGAAGTGGAGCGTCTGATACGAACCGAGTGGCGGAACCAGAGACGAGCAAGGCGTGGTAGAACTGCCCAATTGGTGTATCCTAAACTGAGGACCAAAGTTCGATAGAATCACGAGAGAACTTTCGAAGTCCTCGTCGGCATTTCCCTGTCCAGACGCGCCATTGGACAGGAACTACGCATGACGTCGTACCGGCAGTGGGAAGCCTTAAGTGCCTAGTGCGGCTCTTACGGTGATAAATACGCGACCGCATGGATTCCATGTGGGCCAAAAGTGGCATCACCGATGCATTGAGAGATAAGGAGCCAAATGCCGGACGAAACTGCCAGGAAGTTCTCACCGTCATCGTCCAGCACAGTATTGTCTATTGCCACCCATTGCCACTCGAGCACGAGGTCATCTGCACCGTCTTCACGAGGCCATTCTCTTTACAAATGGCGTGTTCTGCTGCAGCCCACGAGGATGACGATACAGGGAAGTCTTGGTGAGGAAGAACACGACGAAAATTTACGGTTGAGTGCGTCATTTCGACAAAGCGGTCTACGCACTTTTTAGTTAGTATACTTCGTATGTTACACTCACTACCATTAGTCTGAAGAGTTCAGTGCTCGGATGACATCCCCGCTTTGTCAGTGCGTGTGCCGGGTTCCCGTACTTCCGTCTTCCTCGTCTGCCTGTCAGCTTCCTCAAAGTAGAGACAATGTTGGGGGAAATTGGTGAATTATATATTATAAATCCGGGGATCTTGTAACGCACTATATATACCAACCCCCGGACTATTCTTGCCACCCATGGTGATCGGAAAATCTCTTTTCTTCCTCCTGATAGCTCCTTGCTTTTCCACCGCACGGACAGGCTAATTGGTATGTCGTGTCAAGGATGGGGTTAGAATCTATCTTCTCGAACACCTTGCTCAGATGATCTGGTGATCAGTGAATTGTTGGTTTCGTGAGATTTCTCCCTCATCGTGAAGTCTAGATATTACCTTAACGTAATCTTGCATGTCAGCGCTAGTATCTCATTAGTATCAGCGACTGACATGAAGCCTATGTAAAACTAAGTTAACATGCAACCCGTCGATCATCCTAAGCTGTCAGCCAAAATACTCTATACACGGTCCACGAACACCATTTTCTTGAATACTACTTTTTTCATAATATCTCCATAATCCGTACTGTGGATTATTGAATCATTTTATTGTAACGATGACATAAAACCCTGTCTACATGGCAAAGGCTAGAAGAGCAAGCTTGTTCCATCGCCTGACAACCCCCACGCTCGTCAAACCATTGACCCCAACATCTCCCACTTCCTAGCCCGCACGAGCAGTGGAGGGTGCAAAAGGGCGAAGTACAAGGTAGGAAAATGGAATCTCGGATATTATCTGCGAATGATTCTATGGGATCTGCAATGCAGTCATCCTACGGTCCGCTCCCTTGCCACATCTAAACCTCGACTACTAGCTTCTCTCCGCTTACACCTTTCTTAAGCTCATTCAAAGCGTTCTGCACTCCACCCAGTCCTCCCTCGATGACTCTGCACCCAGTCGGCACAATGGCACCTCGCTCAAGCCACTTGGGCAGGGCTTCGTTGAAAAGCCAGACGGAGAGATCGTTTCTGCGTCCACTCAGCTCGTCTGCCGCTATCCACTGATTCCCAATGTCGTCGGGCTTGGATAAATCTACGGGCCACCCCACTGTATGCGCTATCTTCTTGCTGGCTCCGGTCGACTTGGAGAGAACCCGTACAACCGGGCCAAGCGTATGCGCTGCCGAGATGGTATCGACAGCATACGAAATCTGTGTCCCAGTACGCTCGGCGGCAGTGATGAGGTCTTCAGCAGCCATAGGCGAGTGGTAATCGACCAGTACGCTGGCACCGAGGGAGCGCAGGTAGTCATGGTGACGTTCACTCGCGGTTGCGAAGACAGTGAATCCAGCCAAACGCGCCATTTGGATAGTCATTGACCCGGTGGAAGAGGCACCGCCCCATATCAGAATCGACGTGGGCGACGACTCAGTCTGAGCGTGCTTGTTCTCTTCGATAGGAGGACGCGGCAAATCGAGCTCGTCGAAGAGAGCCATGGTCGCAGTACCCACGGCGGTAGGCAGCGTAGCACCATTTTGGAAACTTATATCCGTGGGTAGTAGAGCTGTCGAGGCGGCATTGACAACCGTATATTCCTGGAATGCTCCGTGATCGTTGTTGCCAGAACAAAACGCGTGAGCAAGACTGAAGACGCGGTCGCCGGGTTTGAAGGCTGTCACCGATGACCCTACTTCAGCTACGATACCGCAGACGTCTAAATACAATGGTTAGTACACAGTACGCAGGTCCTCTGTACAATCAACGTACCGGCACCGAGCACAACTGGATAAGAAGAGACCCTGAACCCCCACGTCTGTCTTTTCCAGTCGACGGGATTCATGGCGATGGCATGATTGCGGATCAAAACTTCGCCTGGCCCAGGAGATGGGGTCTGGCGTTGCTCAAGAACGAGGTCTTTGGCGATGGCGGGCAGAAGGGTCGCTGTATGAGTGGTAGGTGTTGTCATGATGAAGAAAGATGACTTGCGTGAGTCAGAAATATGTAGATGTTGAGAGGAATGAATAATGATGGTCAGGATGGTGTTGATCCCCTTCTCTTTCTGATAGCCAGCAGTGGGGTCCTGCACGCCTTTTATTCACTGGTCGGTACAAGCCTGGAACGTTTTGACCGAGCCTGCATCTCATGAGTACCATCTTTAACGGCCAAATAGCCGTGCAAGTGAAGTCTGCGGAAATGGTGAACTGGGGAAAGCGGGTTTCCGCTTTCGGCGAAATGGCCCTGCGGCGAACTGGACCTCCGGCGAACTGAACCTCCGGCGAATTGGCCGGCGCCAAGCCCCACAATGCCGATGTCCACGGTAAATCCCTGCGGAGCTCACTTCGGATGGCGCTCGCACAATGAATGCAGAGAAATACAGCACGTATTCTTGCTACCTGTGCAGAAGGTTTCATGCCTTTTTTGTTGTATCACGGAGGAAAGTGATTAGGTTTAGGCTCAATTCATCGTTGGAGTGCCGAAATAAGCGCCGCAATATTAGATTTCAAAATATGTACTCACTCAACCGATTCCGACTAATGACCATGAGTTTATGACCTGATTTTGCCTTAGACATCTGCTATAACGGCTGCGAGCATCATGCCCAGCCCATCTAACCCTGTATGCCAACTGTCGAGGACATCGTCAACGGCACCATCAAGAGAACCACCCGTTGCAGTATTGCCTCCGCTACTCTGCTGCATATGAGCAGTCGCAAGATCACCGACCGTACTTAGCCGACACTTGTTGCTCTTAAGGTCTTGCCAGAATCCACCGTACTCTGCCTCCCAGGCCCAGGCGCTTTTTGCTTCCCACATGGCCTTGCTACTCGGCAAAGGAAGGCAGAATGGGTTCTCTACACCATCCGATCCCGCGGACCCAAGGATGAGCGCGGTGATAAAACAGACAAGGGAGATTCTGGAACAGTCAGTTATTTATGTTTCAAGTGTGAAAAGACACGGCAGGCTCCTGGCGAAAATGTAACCATCTGACATACCTTCGGCGTGTCTCTTCAAGGATCCACTCTTCCCAGTGAGGTTTCGAATGCCGCTCATGAGGCGGACTCAAAGGCCCCGGACAGAGTTGAGAAAAGTGCTCGGCCAGTTTCTGTAGATTGTCAAATGGTTGGTAAATGACTATATTTATCGAATCGATTAACTCACCATCATTGTCCGCAACATATCTCGATTAAAGATAAAATATTCGTAGCCCGACTTTGTGAGCCGCATTATAGTGTATATCAGCATAGCTTGTAGTGCGGCTACGCATTCGCCTTTGCAGAATTGCTGCATCTAATTCCGTAGTGCAAAGTGTCAGCAGTTATTACATACGTGATCGTAAAAGGTTGCTGTCAGCGCAAGAAGGGTGAAAAGGAAACAAGGCATAGAGAAAAAGTCTGATCTTCATGGCACCATTTCCTTCGGAGAACACCTTACTTCACTCATGATCCAGCGATGTTCACTGTCGATAGTTCTCCATAGAAACCCGTCCGAGTTTGGATTACGGGAGGCAAAGATCTTCGCAATGCCATGGCAGGCTGCCAGCGGTTTCAGTGGCGTGAATTCCGTGAACTCAGAAGGATAAAAGTCGGCTCGTTCTTCTTCCGCTTCATTGTAGTGGAGTCCGCAACCAACAGGGTGTACGAACGGTGGGAGATTATGGGGTTGCGTCATCATCCGCGGGTATGTCCGAAGAATGGATGTAATAAATCTTCTACATCCTTTGGAGATGAGACGACCGGAAGGTTGCCCTAGAGTGTTGATTTCACGACTAGGAACGGGGACTAAAGAATGGGCATCTTTAGGGCTTGAAGTTGACGGGTCCGGGTGATTTGACGACGTAGGTAGTGCGATTGAGGCCAAGAGGTCATGTGCGAACGGCTCGTACTGTCCAGAATCAGTGGTTTGATTGTTTCTAGCACCGTTACCATTACAAAGATCCAGATCAGGGATAGTGGTAGACTCTAAAAGGCAGAACAGGGTAGGGTTTTCGCTACTGCTAGTGAAGACAGGCGTTGCGCATGAGTCAGGGGCCAGGGATACACCAGGTGCGTCATGAATAAGAAAATCGATGTCAAGTCTCTCAGCGTCGTTGAGGATACTGAAGTCGAGCCCAGACTCAAGCTCTGAATATAACGGCGTGGTAGGGGTATTGTCGAGAACCGTAGACACGGATTCTGCCACAACGGTCCGGAAGTCGCTGCTAGTGACCCCAGTTTGGCTTGGTGCTGTTGGCGTCGATGTAACATGATGCCGGCCATACGAGCAAGCCGTTTGTTTACTGACACATCGAGAGCAAGGTGATTGAAAATCACACTTGCTTTTTGTTCGTCTGCAGAGGTGACATGCTCTTGGTCTGGGGGCCTGTTTCCGAGCCGCTCGTCGGCGACAATACTGTGAATGCCGGATATATGATATCTCTATGGAAAGCATTGTTAGACCCTATTTGGGGACATAGGAGAGTTACACGAGGAGAGCGAAGATGTTATAATAGTGTCCGAGAAGTAGGTGACTTGCTACCTTGATCAAACGACTTTTCGCATATAGAGCAGAAGTGAAATGAAGTTGGATTAGTAGAAAGGGTTCCTGTGCCGGTGTTTGTATCCATCCTCATAGATCTGATGGAGAGATGGTTAATCTGGTGGTTTCGCCCTGGGTACAGATGGTGAGATGTTGGATAGAATAGCGTGTTTTGTCAGCGGAACACGAAGTCTTGTCTTGGTGCCTGAGGCATTGCAAGGAATGGCAGCACAACTCTGTGTAAGCGCTAACCTTTCTCACATACAGCGAACTCACGTTTCGAAGAGAATCCGTTTTGGAATGCTCGTAGAGTGGCGTTGAAAAAATAGTGATTCATAAGTTGTAAGTTCATTTAAGCTTTAGTCGATATTATTACATAGATCAAAGCAACGCTATATATAGAATAGAGTAGAAATATAGTAATGTGCTATAAAGATAGATTATATAACAATACTCTACACACCCCCATACAGATTGGGGCGATACAAGCAGGCACTTATACCCAGAGATGGCTTAGAGATAGCGGCTAAGGTATTCCTTCATAAGTGGTCATAGAGCGTAATCGACCGTCAGCGAAGGTCATCAGGTATTAAGGGCGAAGCATCGACAGCATAGTACAGAGTTAAAAACATCAAGACTGAGATGCAGACGAACTGCAGTTTCAGTGATTGCCCTGACATTATCTGGGTGTAGTTGTCTTCCCAAGTTGACTCGCCGGTGGCGGTAGATCGTTGACTACCGATGGAAAAGCAATGGTTACAAAAGCCGAATCTCCGAGAAGGGGTAGAGATCCGCTTAGAATCCTATGATACTTTGATCTAAACCTTGATCTTTTGTGATGTTAAGGTGTGTAGTGTTATCCTAGTACCAACTGGACACTATCAATGAATCCATCTAATGTTCGATCGGCAGGTGATGGTCTACCTTAACCAATCCAGTAGGTTGAGAGCCCGTGGAAGAAACAAAGGCCTCCTAACCAAATCTTTACGAGATTTTTGGGTCTCCTGCCCGCGAACTGAACTCCATCCTGGATCGTTCGGATATTCACAGCCGGACTACCACGCCGCAGCGTTCCCGCGGAGATGTTCGTGCGACATCGTGCCCTACGCGCCAGTTCGGGTAAAATGATAGGTCACTCTGGTATGAGTCTCTTGCTGCATGTCAGCGGTTGCGTTGAATCTCCTGGACTTGGCAAGAAACATGATACTGGTGCCTCGGACCTGACATGAATGAACCAGGGACCTGGTTCGGTTGCCGGGAAACGTTCTTCTTATCACGCCGGCCTACCAACATGGATTGGTGTGTATAACGTTCAGCAGGGACGTCAAATATTTGCTCGGCCACCAGAAGCGTGGGACCCTCGGTCTGGAGGCAGTGGGTAACATAGTATCAATGGATATCAGATGTCCATCATGCACTTGAGAACTAGGAAAAACTCGAGGTAAGTTCACGAAGTCTAAAAGCACGAGGATAGACCCACCTAAGCTGCTCGTCCGCGATGCCGTGACTGCACATGTAGGGTTCTCATTATCGGGTAGGATTGCAAGAACACGAAGGCTTGGGGCGGGCATGAGCATTGCCGGTGTTGTTCCTCGCGGTGGGGCGAAATAGCGAGTGATTACGAGGTCTTCCCGGAGTGCCAGGAGACCATGGGAGCATTGATACACTCCCCTCTGTGGCAAAGTATATAACCTAGTTTGACTGCGGTACCTGTCAAAGGTATCTTTCACTTTTGCCGCAGTAGACTATGCGACACCCTCCCTATTTAACACTGCCAAGCTAGTTTTCCCCATCAGAGCTCAGGAAAAGGATTGGGAAGACGCTCTATTGCACATTTTTCCCACTGAAGCATACCTGAGTGTGATCAAAGACGGAAACCAGGACAGTGCTGAAAGTCCATGTTGTTGTTCGATCTTGATCCAGATGGCCACATTTCTACTCTCTACACTAATTAGGTCCGATTCTTGATCTAGCTCAAAGAGACGAACAAGATGGAATTAGAGAAAATAGAAGAAGCCCATCGTGGACATTCAGCTATCTTCCTTTGTTAATAGCATCAGTGTAACAATCATACACACTCTTCGTCAGAAAGACACCCCCACTGTTTCTTTGTGGACGATATTTGTATTGATCCATTTCATGCTGATGTTCTCTTTCATAGACGCTCAGAGTGGCATTATACCTCCCTCCTAACAAAGAGAACATCAGCCATACTGAAAAAAAAAAAAAGAGGTTATGACCACGCTGTCTTTGTTCAACATTATGATGGTTAACAAAGAATCCAGCATCGCCCACAGAGGAAAATACATTGTTCTTAACATATGGCAGCCATTAAACCGCACTATAAAATGACCGAGGTCTGGTCGTGTAGTACACTAGCCAAGAACACATAGGATCTTCAGAGCATTTGGTCTAGAGGGCTTGAAACAAGCTAACCACGAGTTAAGGTCAAGGGTGATCACGTGAGAGCGCGTGAATGACGATTTCTGACGTGTCAATATCTCAGTGACAATACGCACGCGTTAACAGATATTAAGATTCACCGCGACAGCGATTGTTGTTGCTATCGATCATCATAACACGTTTAAAAGAGGCCATCAGACATGATAGCTTGCTGAGCTCTTCCGGGCCTCGTATTTGCCTAATGAAAACGGCCATCGACCGACCGGAAGTTCATCGCCAACCTCAGTGTCCAAGAACGCACCACAAGGGAGCTTTTTGCTCACATCCTGCTTGTTCCTGCCGGTCAAAAACATGTGTCTGCATTGCTCTTGGTAGGGGTTCCAGGACATTTATTCTGCGCTGCTCCTATCGAGAACCCATTTCGCCGAACCGAGTCGCTGTAGCAGTCTTTCCTCCGCGTCTTCCAATTCGCTTTCCACTTCCTCCCGCATTTCCACCTTCGCATCCAACAAACGCTCATCGATCTTCATCTCTACCCAGTCTTCGTTCTCTCCTCTGTTTCTTTCCATCAGCTCGTCGACCTTATCTTTGCTGTAGGTACTTGAAACATCAAGCTCGGTGAATCGCTTGTCAATGCGCTCCAGGAGCTCCCTCTTGAGCGTTTTCAATTCCTTCTGAAATCTTTCTGTTTGCTTGGCCGATCGTTCTTCGAAAACTTGGATACAAATGGACTCGATGACTTCTCTTCCAAGTGCCGTCCGTATGGAACGTTTGCCAAGTGTGGTAGCTGAACTTGGCTTGACATCTAGAGGGTATCAGCACGACCATTACACGTGAAGGGATCCAGGTTCCTTACCGTTCTTAGAGAGTGCTATTGGGGGCTGGGGTTTCGTTTGATCGTATGGCGGTGGCGAGGGCTGCTCCGAGAAAACCATTCCACCCTTTCCCCCGTAAAGGCCGGTAACATCTGCCATCTGACAAATGGACCTCACTGTTGGTGATACCACAATGGCACAGAGATCATGGGCCATGGAGTCTTGAAGAACGCTTCCAGGGAAAGGATGTCAAAAGAAGTGCGTTGTGCCAGCACTTTTAAAGCGTCTAGCTTCTTGCCGCTGTCTTGGTTCTTCGGCGCCAAAGATGTGCGCGGCACGACCAAGACCGGAGGATGTTGCAAGCGAAACTTCAGGCAAGCGATTGCCATCCCGAGCTCCTTGTTGACCATGTCAGGCGGGTCGTTGAAGCTTTGGTATTTCAACGAAGAAATGCTGCTCGGGGGTATGTGCAAGAATAAAGGTGTCTTGCCTTCTGGCAATGCCTTCAGGTCGACCGGGACATGAAGCTTGAAAAACGCGACGTTGCGAGTTAAATCGAACGACATGGAAAAGGTTATCTGGCGAGAAGGACCGGAAGCGCTTTCGGAGAGCATTTGCGTGCCGTCATTCTGATCGGTATAAACGACGATAGCCTTCGGTACGTTGACTTGGATGAGTGTAGGGGCTAGAGACGAGGTCTCACTTGAAACGGGTTGTTGGCATCTGGTGGAGAGAAGAGAGGTTAGCAGACGGTCATCCGAACAAGGGGACCCACGAAGTTCTGCATTGTTGTCCTTGAAGCACAAAGCTAATCGTTCCAAGAAGGCGGTGCGGTGCGATCGGTAGAAAAGCAGTTTTGGCGTCAGGATACAGAACCCGCAGAACCGCACAATGGCACCTAGATGAAGAGTTCCACGCCGGCAGGCGACACGCAAGGATAAATCCTATCCCCGCGAGCCCCTTTCCACCCCCGGAATGACCCGTAGCTTGGTAGTGGATGGCTAGCACACGCTCATCTAGAGTGACTGCGATGTGCGATGCAGGACTCCATTGCGCAGAATGCGTGCAGTCCTCCGCGGGCGCGGATACCTGGAACTGACCCTTCTGCCGCTGCTTTCATAACGCGATTGAGAGGGGCGCCATAGATTTCGAAGACGTGGGTGTTGGCATGATCAGAGATGATGCGGGTGTGATAAAAGTGAGATGAAGGGATGAAGAAGAAAGGAAGCAGACGGTAGTGGATGAGGAAAAGAAAGCCTAGCCTTAAGGCAGTGAATGATGCAGAGCAGTGAATGATGCAGAGCAGTGAATGAGGGGATCACGTGGTACGATAAGCTTATCAGAGTGGCGGGCCGTGCGTACTGCGAACTGCATGAGGCTGAGAAAACGGCTGCGCCACGGGAGGTGCTCCCTCAGCCACAACCCTTCCCGAAGATTACACAGAATATCGATGCGGATCTGCTAGAGTCGATAATGTCTCGGCTAAGTTAGCGAACAGAGCTACGGCATAGAAGGAGGTGAAAGGCTTCATCTGTTTAATACTTACGTGCCTCTCGGATACCCGGATGTTATCTATGCAAATTTCGCTCCGTGTTCGTCTAAACATGTTTAGGGACAGGCATAGCACTTTGTTATTCCGTTCCCTACCTGTCCAGCCTGGTTACTGTGTCTTTTTTTATTCAATGAGATCAACATTAGGCACAAGTGTTCATTCTTGTTCTTATTATGAATAGCATCTCCAAAACAGGCCACAAGCCACAATAGCAGAATGCACAATTATAGATACCGATGCATAATAGCACCAAAACCCAAGACCGTGAAGCACCACAACCTAGAGCTAGAAGCCCTATTCGTGGCCAGATATGCTTGAAAAAACCCAATGAGTAGGGCTGTGACTGTTTTGCTACGAATCGTCCTACTGTGGCAACTCGGGCATCAGACATGGGTGGTGTAGAAAATCTGAAGGATTCCAACGTGGGGACACGGCGTTTTCCGTCCTTTAAAAAGACTTGAAATAAGCAATTGACATGTGTGTGATGACCCAAAGACGCTCTGAAAGCATATTTGTGCAGGAAATTTGGCCCAGCCCTTGCCCGAAAGAAATGTGGCTGAGGGAAGGCCCAATGATGAGCAGAAGGAGTTAATACTTTTGTCAATTGGTAGGCGTCCATACTCGTTATATCAGAGGGTAATTCTGAGGTAGCCTCTTTCAGCCTACAGGAAAAAAGAGAGGCTAACTTGTGTGAATCGGATCTTCAGGCGGCGCCATTTTTTTTGGTCATATATCGACCTGACTTGAAGAGCCCGTCTATGAAAAATAGAAGTGACACTAGTCTGCGGTAATGTCTCGCTTGCCAGTCCGAGATCGACCAGACAGATATCACCGGTCTGTGATTTCCCGAAGTCGCTGCCACCCGAATCTCTACCAGGCTACATGTTCACGTCAGCGATGGCGGGAACTTTTGCCGTCAGTATGTTGAGGTCGAAGTCATCGGTGCCTGGACTGAAAGCCATGACTGTCATTCTGTCTCCCTACGGCCTACAACTGGGCGCTAATGCCACCACTCCTTTGACTCATGATGGCTCCCCTGTCTAACCCGATTACGCCTTTACTTCTCGGAGCGAGACCTGGTAGGGTGTATGGTCTTGTTCGGAGTCCCGTGGCACTCTGCAATGTACATCGCCTTACAAGATTGAGCTTGAAGCTGTTTTGTGTTGTTCATTATGTTGTTCGATGCTGTGGCCGGCGCCTTCGGCAGAAAGGTCATTGAGGTTAATGAAACAACTTGTTACCTGATCAAGCGTAGCTTCATCCTAAGGAGACACTTGCTTGTATGACTTGCAGTTGAGATTAAATGGTTATACTGCGTCTGCGTATCTAAGTCCAAGTCACCAATGTGACAGGCACGTTGCTCTTGGTGTTGGCCTTTTGTGCTGTCGAGGACCGTTGACGAGACACATTATTGACGTAGCTTCGGCGACGCATAATAAACTCTCAATGTTCCTTCTATTGATCCTAGCGTCTCTACCATTATCATTATCTACAATAATGATAAGAAACCATCAGCCACTTGATGAACGACGAGAAGATTGTGATTACGGCACCAATGATCCTTTATTTATGGATTAGCAAATGACATGAGAATCTCTAGCTTTTGCAACCTATCTATATTGTGCCATGTTCGATAATAAGGGACATAGGCTGTGAGTCGCCGTCTTCTGCCTGATGTTTGAGGAAATGAGTCTTGTCACAGGTGACAAGAAACGCGGGCAGAGACCCGTCACTTTGCTAAATGCTGCCACCCATAGTTAATCCACCCGAGGAAGTGTGGCATTGGTAGTGAACTGAACTGGAGTAGATCCGTGCAACCAATATCCATAATGTGCAAGGTCTGCGAGCTTCTATGCCTCAGCCACAGAAGCAACTCTAACGACTTAAGCAACTTGAAACATGAAACGAGATAAGTCAAGTCCACATACCTCATTGGAACCAATCGCTTTTGCGCTGCCGTCAATGGCCACGAGGGGGAAATGGTTCGTGGAGGCGCTGGGGTCGTGCAGCTCAAGCAGCTCAGCAAGCCGCATGTAGTCAACAGAATGGATTCTGGAGATTACGGACTAGATATCGGTGATTTTAGACTACTGTCAGTAATAGCCTTTCACTGGTCCGCTGTCTACCACTGCATTGCTGCAAGATGGGCTTCGACGCGATCTTCAGCCTGAACAATAGGCCCGTCCAAGTTTATGCTGTGTTATGGTATTTGGTTTTACTTCTCTTATGTTTCGATAACTGTCTCTTTTGATACTGCGGCCAATGGCCTCCTTTGAGATGTCATTGATCACAAGAAGAACTCCCATTGCTCAGATTCGCCTGTTGCTCAGATTCGCCTACTGCGTGTGTTCGCCCGTTCCTCATGAGCTATGTTACCTTTCTAAACGCACCCACACAGACCAATGACATCTTACTGAATCCGTTCTTTTAACTATAGTCTGGCTCCCTGTTGACTTTATAGCATCACCAAAGGAGGCCGTCAGCAGCGACAATAAACCATACAGTGGCTAGTATATGAAACCATTATACGGCACCTCCTCATCCCTTATCTGGCTGCGAGACCATTGTCCTCCCCAACAGCGCCATCTGAAAGCAAACCCTGGCCTGACAGCAATCTCGGCTTCTTGAGCCCAGCCAACTATGCCCTAAGAGTCAGCTCAGACCTTGAAAACAATTTTAGCAATAACGGAAGAGATCAGAGGCCGCCCGTAAACATCATGAGAGACGAAAAGATGCCACTGAAGCAAAAACGCAACAGATAAGGAGAGATATGCCAAGGTTCTTAATCTAATCCGGAATATATTTAATATAGTTTTCATGGTGAGTACAAAGCTAATGGCGCCTTTACCCCTGGGATCCATATATCAATTTCAGATAATGATCAAGGCGTATCATGAACTAGTCGACTAACACTGCCCGGGTCAGTCGGAGGTTGTGCTGTGATAATCTGGCGCTCTGATTTAGTGTTCTTACAGTGACTTATGGCATCGGATTAGCCGGTTAAATAAACAGTACGCCGGATGTTCGGTACGTTGGTCACGGTGTATGTACCAGTGGCATCGCCTTTTATTCTCCAGGGGGAGGGGCGCTGATTTCTGCAGTTTTATGTTTTGCTTATCTCACAACTCCCCCGACGAGATCGAAGTAGTTCGGTCTTCTGGCACAGTTAACCCATTAAGGGCCGGGCTTTAACTATAACACAGAACACAATATCAACACATCATAGCATCATATCTCAATGCTATTGGGATATCACGACTAAATTCTTCAAGCAGTCTAATACATATTCTCCTCTTTGTTCCGATCCCCCTTTTCACCGTTACTCGATCGTGTGGGTTCGTCACTGTACGTTAGCAGTAATGTATTTTGCCTATCAGAAAATCCACCACCGTCACAGTGAACTGTCAGATAGCAATAGGAAGTAGGCAAGATATCTTGCTATTCTATCAAAGGGATGGCGAAGGATCTTCTAGTTATACAGACATAAAATCCTATGCTAACTATTCAGAGTTCCCAACCCAGATTTGAGACAGACGCTGGAGGCACGCAGCATATCGGTATTGCAGTTATAGATACGACACCAATTGTCCCTTGATACGTATATATATGCCTTCACCGGCCTAGTGTTAGTGTAAGGAGATAGAGCAGTTGGCTCGCCACGGGCTCGCAGCAGGCGCGCCCGGGTCCCTTATCAATTGATGTGTGGCGCCGTATCCGCAACTTGTGCGGATACTGATTGATCTTTTGGCCCTACGGGCCACTGGATTATTGTCGGCTAGCGCACGCCACCGCTAACCTTTACATATACATTTAATAAGGCCATTAAAAGATTCTGCTATTAATAGCCTAAGCTATAATCCTTAGGTCCTACCCCTATATAATTAAGCTACTAACTTTCCTTCAAGGAAAACAACTGCCGAAATTGCCCCTTATTATAATGCTAACTATATTATATACTGCTATAACCCCTAAATGCTACGGTAATAGAATAAGTTACCAGTAGTTTCCTCTATATAAGGTATAGTTATTCCTTCATCTTATGTAGATGTAGTGGTCCCTACCTGCATTTAGCTATTCCCTACAATACTATCGCATAACTTGATTTACTCGACTGCAACTAAGTTACTCGGCAGAACGTTCGTTCACTACATCATTACTACTGCATTTATCTCTATCTAATAACCTAGCCTTTCTATTTTAATTACCTGGCCTTTCTCGAAACAAGCATGTATGATAAACAACAGCCGAGGCGCCGAGGGCGACCTAGAAAGGTACAGATAGAAGCAGAACGACTAGCGGCGCAACGCATACACTCGAGAACCTATTACCATCGCCGATTACAATAAGAAGATGTGGACTCGGAGCTTCGTATGAAGTTTTACCAGCACACGCCTTACACTCCAGCCACCTCGTCAGGGGAATTTGAAATGCCGGCTCCTCCTACAGTCCTAGACAGCCTCGTTATACCACCATCGAACAATCCCGAAGATTCTGATGATCCTGACCCTCCTTTGAACGGTGACTCCCTGTGGGATCAGGATCATGATGTCATTCGAAATAATGACCGGAATTGTCCGTCTGATGTGGAGAGCACGACTAGTCGTACATCCGCTGCTTCGGAAGAAAATAATGAGATCTATGATACATCACTTCCAAACTGCTCAGCTGGGGAAGGAAGGCATTAGCCTGACGAAGGAATGCAGGAACTCTTAGAAGCAGTCGAGAAAAGCCTTCATATATCAACGTTACCAGCTCAAGGTATCTATGCCATTTTCCTCCGCGTCGCATCCTAGGGTTGCACTCAGGGCTTGCCTTAATTACTGATTACATTTATAGCTGATGAATGCAATAATGAAAATAATGAATGTTATAACGGCTACGAGTCTTTCGAGCATCTTCATCAACACCTGTCCACTCCCGATGGCTCAGTTCCCACACTTGAAAAGTACCTTGTCCAAGAATGGGTGGTCCACCCGAGCTGCTCAAGTCAAGAATACACAGCAGATCTTGAGGAATTGGCCAAGAACGAATATAATCACTCCTGCGACTCTCTAGACGGCGTTGTGGTTTGGCTGGACGGCTTAATCGATGACGACCATAGCCACTATCCACTCCCATATGTCACAGATCCTTCTTCTGATCTTCTCAATCACACCACTCAGCCTGAGGCCTCCTACAATGGCGACACTCATCCGGCCGTGGGACATTCAATGGACCCGTACTGTCATGATTATCGGGCGGCTTGTCAGATTGCCTTGGAAGGATCGCTCAGTGGCGGCGCACCACCAAGCCTCTGCCTCCCGACAAGACACGGCTTTGACAAGCCATTTGCAAATGACCTGATCCAAAAAAATCTACGATATTTATAGTATTTGCAGCTTTCCCTCTTCCTCCGTCATCACCTCAGTCAGCTCTACGACGGGAATATTCCAAAGTCTGGCCAAAATTTCTACCATGAATCAATGCTTAGGGATGCTAGAGGCATGACTACATTGACGTCCCCAAACTCTCGACTCCGCCGCGGAAGCATCCTCTATAGTCCGATGTACAGTCTTACTAAGGAGATTATAGACGCTGCTCGCACGTTTCCATTTCAGAATCCGGATCTACGGCACATGGCATTAGATTATCGGCTCTATCATGGTGTACAGAACATTTCTCGCAAGCCACAGTCTGGCAAGAGCGTCATAGATCGTGCGTATATCGCCAGTAAGCGCCGCTATCATTATGGCCTGGTAGATTTGAAACAACGATCCATCGGCGTTCAGGAGGAATTTCCTATTTCGTGGGTCTTATTCCGGAGTGTCCTGGCGGTTCTACGCTCTTTAACCCCCGAGGCCCGCTCTATGAAGCTACCGGGGCCCCTGCCTTATTTATGGGCAGTTTGCAGTTCTGTTTTTGTTGATTTCCTCTGGCATAATATTAATAAGTTTGCAGTATCTGCTGATACTTTTGGCACCGCCTACTAGTCGTACGAAAGGTGTTGTAGTCGACTCCGCCGGAAGAGTTGCGAAAGCTCGCTTTTGCCTTACTGTTGCCTTCTCCAGGTTCCCTCAACGCGTTGTGTCTTGCGTTCTCCAGAATGTCATCCATGAACTCTTGCATCCGGCGCATGATCCTGTCAAATAAGATGAGCCCCAAAACTCTCCGTTGTCGCCAAGGTGTCTTCTTCTCATCGGCTCCCTCATGGTCCTTGGGCAAAAGCAGAGCTTTTACTTCACGCCTGACGCTGAAATCCCTTTTCATATGAGGATCGCACTCCAGAAAGTGACAGGTCCAGTACCGATCAAAGAAGTCGCCATCAAATCGGAAGCTGGTGACGATCCTAGTGAGTCCCACAGGACTGCCGTCCCCGCTGAAGCTCTCAAAGTTGAACCAGTCCTTCTGGGCCATGCCAGCGATGCTTCTTGGTTTTCTCCGGTCAACTGCATAAAACGATAGATGAAGCTCGGTTGCCCACTTGTTGAGTTCTGCTGCCGTCAGCTCGGAGAAGAACCTGTCGTACGAGACATGTCTCTTGCAAAATGACTTCATTGCTGTTTTCTCTGAATGAGTCTGGTGGTAAGCCTTGTTGGCCTCTGGAGATGGACTAAACAAAGCACAGAACCTCTTTTTTGCCTCACTCGGCAACCTGTCCTGTTGCATCAAGCTTTTGAGCTCAGATGATGCCCTGAAAATTGTCATTAGGCCATCGAGACTCAACGAGTTCTTTTTGTTATCTTTGGTCCAGGGTACATCGATAACTACAATGTGTCGATCGTGTTCACTGCTGGTAGAGGAACTTGTGCTAGATTCGTCATCACTCGGACCAGCGCTCGAGTTCCGGCTGTCCGAAGAGGCTTTGGTAAAGAAATCTGGCATATTATAAAGCCACTCGTCGGAGAGTTCTACAATTGCAGACCGAGAAAATAAGCTCCAGATTTCGCCGAAGGACTCTGTCGAGATCCTGCTTGCCGGTGAAGCTGTGCTCATCGAAGGGTAAGTTGTCCACCTGCTGGGTTGCAGCGATAATCTTCTCGGCGTCGATAGGACGGTGAACACCTTAGTTTTGCCTGGGAAAAACTCGAGCTGATAGGCGAATGTCACTTTCAATGAGTTGTTTGTTTGGAAATGCTCCACTGCTTCATCACTCCACGCTATCCTAAATGTATCGCCCCTATCATCGTGGTCCTCTTCAATTTGCTTCTCGGCTTCTTTCTCTTCATCTTGGTGGAACGTGAGAAGTTTGCTTCTACAATAAGCAATAAGAAACAGGGCGACTTCCCCCGTTCCAATCTGGTGCGATCGCTTCACGCACGTCTTGACCGGGAGCTCGGTTTTGTAGGCTAGATCCTGTGGAGGAGCCTCGTTGAACTTGTTTTCAGAATCGATGAAATCGAGTTGTCGAATAAGCAAGTCAGCCCCCATTACGAGCTTCGGAGGTCGGTTGTTGGTCCCCTTGTAGTTGAATTCGTAGGTCTGATATATGATGCCGCCGAACGCAAAGTATTTAACCTTGACGTCGCATAGGCTTTCCTCGATATCAGACTCCCTCTCCTCGACTGTCTTGATGGTAAAAAGAGGCCAGCGATCGTGGATAAACTCGATTGATATCTCTGATATCGTGGGTGATATCTCATCACTGGGGCCCAAGACATGAACGTCCGGACCGATCTCTTGACTCTCGTCCGAGTCGTTCTCAAGAGAAAGCCATAAGAGGCGAGCAAGAACATTATAAGGTTCTAGCACGGACGGGTGGCTGTATAATTGCGGTTTCTTATTGCGAACAGATGAGACCAGCCAAGCTGCTTATCAATCCCTGTTCAAACCAACGGCATACAATGACTGGATCACAGAGAATGTATCTCGGTACCAATTGGTGAGGTGATATTGGTCCGCAGGGGAAATCCTCGCGAATCTAGGTCGAGAACAAACTGAAGAAGGATCTGTTCCTCTAGGTCAGATAGCCGACGTGATTTGTTCATAGTATCGAGTCGAGATTGAATGCCATTCCATCGCTGACGTAGCCTATGCTCAGAGATCTTATAGAGGTTTGCAGCTTTTCGGACGCTTAGATTTGGGTTATTTTGAAGGGCCGCAGGGCAAGAAGGGTTCTAGCCTCAATATTGGAGTCTGAATATTTAGTGGTTGGGAATCAATTGATCAAATGAAAAGTTTACTGTAGGAGGGAAAAGTGCGACGCTCACTTGTGAAGTACGTTAACTAACTTATAACTATAAGTGCAAAGCCAGAGATAAAAATCACAGGGAGGACAATACGAAAGGTAACTTTGGAGATAATGTCGCTTGCGGTCACTCTGTGCACTCAACCCAGCTGTGAGTTATTGCCCTATTTTTAGAACACACGTGATTATGCTCCAGCATCCATCCTCATCCCATGATGGCACGGATCCAAGATGATTTTATCCCGTCTTCCACCTTCAGACCCAGCCGCACAAAGCAAGCATCATGGCATTGGAGGCACAACCGCCTCTCTTCCCGTTATTCCCCAAGCTGCCCGCCGAACTCCGGCATCTGGTCTGGGAGCACGCCCTGCCGGGGCCCCAGCTACACAAAGCCGTAAGAAGGCGATGCCCCTTCCAAGCTGCCGCCGTCAACATGAAACGTCTGCCACTCTCAACACATATCCTATCGCCTCCGTCTCCCATCGCGTTGCGCGTCTGCCGTGAGTCACGAGCCGTCGCTCGCCTGCATCTCATCCGGTTTCCACGCTGTCAGTGCGGCCAGGGTGCGCCACAGGGCTACTTCAACCCGGCATGCGATATTTTGTTCCTCGACAAACGAAACATTTTCAGCGACTGGTCTGCTCCCTGGGCGCCTTTCCGGGACTTCGCCATGGATATCGAAACGATAGCCGGCTCCCAGTACTATTTCATCGAGAACCCCAGGCTCCTATACCTGGCCTCTGAATCTCGCATCCGTCGCATCTATCTGGTTATCCTCTCCTATGAGCCCGCTTCCCAGTGGAGTAGACTCGAAACGACCACGTTTATAAGGCAGTCGGACTGTGTTCCGCTGGTGGAGCTGGCGCCAGAGGACTGGCCGGATTCAACCCAGCTGTGCGACAGACTGAAGCAACTGAGAGATGGGAATCGACCACAGGCCCTGATGGCTTCCAGCATGCTGCACTGTCACTGCCCTCAACCGAAGCCCCCGAGAATGAAGAGCAAATGGTGATGGCGATGCTTGGGGCACGGAGGCGGCCTCTGAGACTCTGGGGGTCGGCAGCGGAACGGCTTCCAATCGGCCAAGGGGCTTGAAGCTGCAAGCAATTAAAGGCTTCATGAGTGCGCCAAGTCACGGTCACTTAACACATCACGGCAGCCAGGATATCAATAAACAGAGGCTCTTGCATTGCTCAAAGAGGCCCAAATATGTCACCCTCCATCTTGGCCCCCTTCTCGTGCTACTCTCCGCCACCGCGTTCCGGCTGCATATTCGTTATCACACCTCCAGACGCATATACAACCAGGTTCGGGTTCCCGTTTCGGACTTTGTCTACAAAGAAGCCGGGGAGGACTGTAGAAGACATCAAATCCGGGAACTTGAAAGGCGGGCGAAGGGGGATGGCTCTGTGTCAAGAGACTATTGGAGATGGGTCCATCTACCCGCAAATAACGTACGTCGAGCAAGCCATGATAAAGGTAGCGGGGACTTCAGCATACTAATATGAGATAGAAAGCTTGGGTGGAGGTGTGTAGTCGCATTACCACAGACTGTATATACTAAGATAAGGATCAGGACTTGATCCGTCCATTGAGTGGTATGGACGACGCCACATTCGGCACGTATTGGAGCGGAATCAGATCGTTCATTGATGGGTCATACGACGAAATTAGAGGCTCGGCTCCACATGCTCGCTTTCGAGAGTCGTCTTTCACGCCTTTGTTTGGATCCCACGGAGGAATCTTCTCCCTGGTCGTGAGTCGGCCATTAAGCTACCACATGGCAAATCAGATGTGGGTTTGGAAGATTGATGCCAGCAAGTCTCAAACCATAATCTCCAAGCACCTACCTTCAAGTCTAAGTGTTTGATAACCAGTGACCCTGATTACTGCATTTCCCGATCGTCGGCACCCAGACCAGCAACCCAATCTTTCGGCCTAGATCTCCGAGGATTCACGAAAGAACCCACCGCTAACTATGGGTTCAATGGTATCTCGAATACTGAAACATACCATGAGATTTGTAGATGCCCCAACCAACTCTGAGTTGGATGAGAATCTATTTCACGTCTTTGAGCATAGTATCGCTTATTGGGTATCAGCGCATGAGTAGGGCGTGCAAGACTTACAATTATGCTGACAATTTTCAACTTTTAGGCCCAAGAAGACGCAAGCGGCTATACCAACTTTTACAAGTAGCAAAAGAGGTTGAGCAACCTGGGTAAAAGGAAGGACCCAGATGAAACAATGCAAGCCCACAATGCGCGTAGAATGGACAATGAAGACAGAATATGCAGCATAAGACGTGACGTGGAGCACATTTGTGACATCAATGATATCAAGATGAGTTGAGGATGATTCAGCGAGTTTTGGAGAACCAGAGGACGGCCATCGATCAGTATCATGCTGGCCAGAAAGAATTGGGAATGGTCGTCGACGAGGGTCGGCTCAACAAAGAAGAAGCTATGTTACCAGAGGACGAAGAGAATGAGCTAGCAGACACGAAGAAGCACCTCGAGCTTCGGATCTCCAGGGTCAAATCCCTTTTTGCGGACGCCTCTTCGGTAAGGACTGTTCCCAACCCGACCCACAATAGAACCGTCTGGTTTTACGCAGGAAGGTCTAACGTCGCATTCTACGTTGCAGCTTAATCATCCTTTGGATCTAAAGCAGAAGCAAGGCAGTCTCATTGTGGTGAGAGACACACGCAGCCTTGCAAACTAGGCAGACGACAGAGCCAAAGCCAGCGCTTGGTAGAGCCAGCTGCTTTTCATCTTCACCATTGCTACGGTAGTCTTTGTATGACTTTGTCGCCTTCCCAAATACCTCTAAATGCTTTGCTAAATATCGCTCAGACGCCTATATCCTTCACGTCCACCTTTCTGGCGGTTCCACTTCGGGAGTTTCCTCATGGAGCCGAAGGGGAGGTGGCAAGTGTTGGTTGCAGGTTGTGAGTTGATTCTAGGATTAAAATAATGCACTACTCTTCACTAACGCTGTGCCACAGTGGTCGCAGAAGCCTTCACAATTCTAGTCGTTGCGGCATGGCTTGTCTCAAAATGGAGCATTTTCCCAATAGCTCTATCCTTTGCGAACCAGATAAGACACAGCCTGTATAGAGATGAGGTTTCAACAATCTGAAATGTTTGTATGCCTCTTAATTCAACTAGAGTCCTTAAGTTCTACCGCTAAGGACATAAGCTATAAGAACAATGTTAGATTCAGACTGCCTCCCAAGCTCCTTATTAATAAACTGAAGCTTCTAGTCTAAGGAGAGACCCGCCTAACTTGTATCTATATGTGCCTTAACGCTATTTTTATCTATAAGATTATAACTCTATTTAATGAGCTAACCTCTCGCCTTTAATAATCCGGATGTATAATAAGAGATTTAATATTACATTCCTTTATTCATATTTAAAGGTACTAGAATAGAGTAGTATTCTTTAGTATTAATAATTGAGAGTTATAGGACCTAGCTATATATATATAGTAGCTTTACTTCTATTTATATTCAGTACTTTAACTAGTAATATATCTTCTTCCTATAGTCTAGTTAGTTATTACATTTGGACAAAGCTAAGTTCAATCCTGGGCAGAATTACAATTTTCTTATTGAGAGCTTTCAATTATATGCAGATTTTGGGGCAAGCTTTCTAAGATTTTCCTATCACTCCCTGAGAATATTAAAGGCTTAGAAGGCTCAAAGGTAGCCTAAGCTTAAGAATGTATTCAAAACAAGATAGGGCTACGTTTAAGAAACATTGATATAGGTAGTTATAATAAAGCTTCATTTCTTAACCCACTGCTATCTTAAACAGGTGTGATTATTGTGCCTTAAGACACATATAGCCTAAATCTCCCTGTCTAGTATTGCATGATGGATTTTCGAAGCAGGTATTCACTGGTTGCCAGCAAATTCTTCCTTCAGTTGTCAGACACACATTAGCCTAGTGAGCAAAACGGAAGTCCTTGCGCTTGCTTCCTAGATCAGTTGTAGTCTCGAGGTAATGAACCTGTTCCTATTCTATCGTTAGCTTTACTAGAAGGAAAATTGTGGTCCTGAATGATTTGCTTACCTCCTTGCTCAAGGCGTTCCACTCTCGGTCTCTGACCTTGTTTCGCCAGACGTAGTAGCCTTTGGTGAGCAGGTATACGAATATGTTGCTGACGCAAATAGCCGTGAGTTGTTTGTTGCCGCGACGATCTATACAGAGCCAGGTTAGTGACTAATCACAAGGTTGATGCAACAAAGCTAGTTGAGGCTTCAAAGGGCACTTACAGTGAGGTCCATCATCAGTACGATAAATGTTCGAAGAAACAATTCCGCCAACTTGAACAAACATGCTTTGGAAGAGTTAGACACAATTTCTTAGCGTCATATGTGAAGATCGTCTTACTTATAGAGGGCTGCAGAAACAGTCCTTGTGCGGACAGTATTCGAGTTCCGACTACACCAGCCGACTTGGATAGCGTGCGCTGTCCAATCGTTAGATGGCCTCCCCAATTTCCGGGCTTCTCAGAAAACCTACTTGATGGATTCGACAATAAGGTGGTCAGAACTGCGAACTTGGCCCAAGCTGAGACAGTGTCCGGCAGAGTTAGAAGGGCAATGACATTGGGCAGAACCCAGAGTTGGGAAAAAGCGCCCAGCAAACTTCTGTCATTCCAGATTTCCGAAAGGTATGTAAGGCTCAGCATCTACGGTATCGGTCAGAGTCAGAGTTTTGAGTTTCAGGTAAAACCAACGCGGACTCACGGTAATTGCGCCCAGCACTTGGGTTGGGATGGTAAGCAGATTCGAATCAAAGGTTGAAAAGCCAATGTTTCGGAGAGTGAGAGTGAGGTATTGGTCCGGTGGTCCTGCAGGAATCCCAAAGGTAAGGCCGATCAAATACATCGGCCACAAGTCGAAGTCGCAAAGAGATCTCCAAAGCAGTTTGAAGTCCACGGCTTGCCGGTTGTGCATGTCGCCTTTAGAGGGGTCATCTCTGAGAATGCGGTTCACCATGATGGTCTCCTCACGCTCGTTGAACCAGCCTTTCTTGTTCCACCAGTACTTGGTCTGAGTTGGAGAGGCAACCATGGTAAACCAGGACCAGATCCCCACGACCAAGGTCAAGATGCCCTCGATCAGGAATAACCACCTCCAGCCTTCGTGGCCGTGGACCCCCCGAAGTCGCAGAAGGCCAAAGGCTAAGATCGGAGCAACAATGTCGGTAACGCGTAAGCTTGTCCAGAACAGGGCGAGTCGGAAGGGCAGCTCTGTTCCCTTGAAGAAATACGACTAGTCATTCATGATTAGATCGAGCCCCGAGGCTTGGGTAGGAGATCGGGATGTACCAAGTAAAGGATCACGTCTGGGATAAAACCGCCCTGGAGGAGTCCAAGGAGCGCACGGCATACCAAGAAGCTAGTCCTTCCGCTCAGCCAAAACTGCGCGGCGGCGACAAGACTCCAGAGGCACATGATTGTAGGAATCTGGAAAACCGGTCAGCCGCGTTTATAACTAGTCTCGTGACGTCACAAAACCGTACCCATCTATCAGGACCTAGCTTCTTGCTAACCAGTTGTGAAGGAAGCTCAGCACACAAGAATGAGAGTCGAAAGACGGTATTGCCCAAGTTGAAATCTATCTCCAGTTAGAACAAGCCCCAGAAGTTCCGCTATTGGTCACGAAATTCTAACCATTAGTACTCAAGCCCAAGTCCTCCAGGAAATTATCAGTGTTTGCTTGACTGAGATTTCCTCTGTCCAGGTCCAAGGCAAAGAAGGCAACACAGGCCCAAGCAGTGATCTTCCAGTCCAGCTTATTTATCAAGGGCTTCGCATGATCTGTTAGCATTAATCTGTGAAGGTCGGTAGTATGTTCAGCCCATTCTCACCAGTTCTTCTGCCCAGGTCCACCTGGCACTCGGGTCGAATCGATGGAGATTCTCATACTTTTCGGTTGGCTGGAAGTATTTCCTCAGCGCAGGATCATCGTAGACGGATGGCTGCGTTGCAACTTGGTCGAGGTTCGGATGAAACTTCTTGCCCCGGAAAAGGGTTGTGATGGGAAGAACCGGAGGCTCAGTCTTCTGAAGTTCCTGCTGCTCGATGATCCGAGCCCTCACAGCCTGGATATCCTCGTCTGACTGAGAGTTGTCTTTTGCCTTGTCGTAAGTTACCGAGGCTTCAGGCTTCCCTGAGGAGGAATCATCACTTTTCTCTGTGACTGCCATTTTCGAGCGTGTTCGTGGATGAAGTCCCGAGAAGTTGCTTAGCCGAACGTGATCGACAGGGCAGCAACAAAGACATTAAATAGGGTTCCAAGAAGCTGGTACCGAGCCTCGGTCGACGGGCCATGCAGATCCCGGCTTGCCCCAGCGCGGCATCACGACACCTTCGGGGCTATCTCGTTATGACTGTGGAGTATGTACATGTCTTGATTGGGTATGCGGAGCGGTATTGAAACAGAGCAATGCACGATTTGACGAGGGGCGACTACCAGGAGCCTGGAAGAGGCTATGATATCACAATTCAATGGCACAATTCCTCATAATTAGGGAAGAAGAACCGTAGCTCAAATTATGCGATGCATGGCGGTATGGTGAAATGAGGAGTCAAAGTGACTACAAGCCGAGTTCGCATGGCTCTGATATCCATGTTCGGCAGTCGCTCCGTTAAATGTCATGGGCCGTTGCTTGGCGACGTTTCTGCCAGGAAGCTCCCCAGGCTGCGCCACACCTGGGGCAATCCATTGCCATTTGGGGGGCAGCCAGAGATTGAATGATTGGTTTAGGCCTAAGTAACTTGTTCCAAGAGAACCGTTCGCGGGTAGGCCTAGAGTGTTGTCGCCGGGATATTTTACACGTCCCCCGAGTGGGGGTTAGTTCGAGCCTCGAGATCACCATGATACAAGCTTAATAGTAATGTCCTAGATTTGTCTTGTTTTAACGTGCGTTGGACATGAATGCACTTGTAAAGTGGTAGGAAATGAACGGCTCAGCTTATTTTCTGGAGAAAAAAAAGGGCATCAATAGGACATGCGCTGAAAGACCGGCAATCGAGGAAGAATCCAAAGATTGGTCCTGGTTGAATCACCTTGAACTACTTTTTGACCTTTTTTATTTCAATACGGATTGTTATCACCTTTCGGCTAGGAAACAAGTCGGGTTAGATCCATATACTTTATTTTGCTGCCGCTCCATCTTCAATACGAAGTTGGTGGTTGGCTCAATATTACATAGGGGTTGGGGTAAGAGCTCATATTAGAAGGATGTTGCGCCATCGGTCTTCCACCGTAGAACGCCACTGAGCCAATCCCCAGGGTTGGATTCGTTATCTACCTCCCTTGTACCTAGATTGGCGAGTGGTGGACGGGGAGTTCGTGACATCCACCAGGTATTGCGCAACGGATCGGCATATCGTCGTGCGTTCTATGACTTCTTGCGAGATTGCCAAGACGCCCAATTGTGTACCATGCGAACTTACCAAACCATGGGGTAGTTAGGTAACTCTTCTACAAGGAGCCAGTTACATGGTCTCTTTGTGAGTGTGCGATACCAGCACCCATGGATGTGGGGTGTTTATTGAGGCAACCCAAGCTTGATAGATGACAAGGCCATGCATCATGGATGTCATGTTAGCGGTTCCCACCCTTGGCACAGCTGATAAGGGCTGCAACCATGGAACCAGATTCCGCCATGTTATCATTGGGGATTCATAAGGGATTGCACACCATTGGTAGTTAGTCGTCCGCCTCTCGATCCCGGTCGGAAGCCGGTTGTTTCGGGGTCGGACGCGGTACCCCAGAAGTGAAATTCGGTGAACTACTTTATCCCGACAGCCCGGACGGGAATCAGTGCAATTGCGAGTCGGCGAAATCCCGAGCAGGTATCGTGATAGCAGCCGATTATCCATACACGTAGTCCATTTAGAGCGAAAAGGATACTTATTTCGTAAGCCACAAGTCCTTTTGCACTAATTTGGTTCGAATAGCGACGCCATGGATAGGCTGGAAGTCGCCTGAACATTGATTTGTAAGGCGACGCTGCAAACAAGTTGTATCACTTGAGCCATCAGGTCTAGCAGCTTTAACGAAAAAAAAGCACGCAAACCGATAGTATCAAGGCCAAGCCAATTATCATGGAACAAGGGAGCAGCTAATAGGCCGCCGTAGCATGCGAAAGAGCTCTCTTTATCCGATGTACCTAGCATTGGTTTGGTATCCATGTGAGCGAAGATGGCGTAAGATGATGTGATGCATGCAGCAATCCTCAAGGAGGGGAAGTACTGCTTAGCTGTCAAGTAAGAAGATGGGATGAAAGGGTACTTTCTACTACGGCGACTTCGGAGTTAAGGAGTGCTCAGGGCATGTGGGTGCTCATAGGTAATACTAAGACTCTGTTGACGCAAGCTAAGAAGACTCGCACCTCATTGTGACAACACATGCGCGTGATAGTAACTAGCCAGTACTGTGCGGGCCGCGGGGTTGATACCAAATCACTTTTCTAGCCATCATGGCATCTAGCCAGTCTCAAAGTTGCCACCACCTATAAAGACACTACGCCCATACCTGCCTTTGACAGGTCTCAAGTGGAGACAGAAAGATCCAATCCCTTTTCTGAGTATCAGTTTCAAATATCAGCGCATCCAGAGAGCCAATACCTCTACCCAAAGAACGACTTTGATTCGAAACAATGTCTCCTTCCGCTGCTGAGATCGACGTCGAAGCTACAGCCCCAGCTGTTCAGCCGGTCACAAAGACCCTTGGAAGTGTCAAGAGCAGTAGTGCCTCGCGTCTTGATGGGCCTCTCACTTACTCTGGGAGCCTCGACTCCCAAGAGCAGTTCGATGTCACTGCCGTGATTGGTCGAGAGTTCCCCAAGTTGCAGCTCAGTGAGATCCTAAAGGATGATACCAAGCTCAGGGACTTGGCTGTTCTAGGTACGTTGACATATCCTAACAGAGATGTCCATGGGGGTTGCTTCTTGCTAACCTGATGCAGTTTCGCAGCGAGGCGTCCTGTTCTTCCGCAACCAAGACATCAACATTGACGACCAGAAGTACCTGGGACAGAAGCTAGGTGAACTGACTGGAAAGCCAGAATCGTCCAAGGTAAGTTAGTTGTTCGGTATTAGTAGCCGGTTCGCGACTGATAGTGACGATTCACAGTTGCACAGACATGCCCTGTCAAACAGCAAGCGTGGCATTGCCGTTGACGAGAATGGAAAGCTTGACGACGAGGTTTCGGTCATTTCCTCGGAGCAGAACCGCAAATTTTATAATAATCGATTTTCTCCCCTTTCAAAGAGCCTGGCTGGAGAGGGATGGCATGCCGAGTAAGTAAGAAAACCCACGTCGACGAGGACAGATGTACTGAACGTAGGGCTTAGCATCACATTTGAGAATATCCCATCGGACTACGCCATCCTCAAGATCATCCAGCCCCCCGAGGACGTTGGCGGTGACACCCTTTGGGCCTCCGGCTACGAGGCCTACGACCGCCTCTCGCCGCCTTTCCAGAAGCTGGCCGAGGGCTTGACGGCGACGCACTACCAGCCCAACTTTGTGCGCGTGAAGAATGAGTTCGGCCAGGAACTGATCGACGAGAACCGCGGGTCTCCCGAGAACAATGGGCTAGACTTTAAGGCTGAGCAGCACGTGTTGAAACTTCCCCCTTGACACGGAAGGCCCGCTAACGATGTGGGCAGTCCCGTGATCCGTACGAACCCTGTCACTGGATGGAAGAGTCTCTTTTCTGCTGGCCACCAGGTCACGGCTGGACATATCAACGGCGTGACGGAGACGGAAAGCGAGATCCTGAAGAACTACTGTAAGCCAACAAAGACGCCCAGCACTTTTTGATTATCGCTCCTTGCTAACCAAAAAAGTCCGCCAAATTATCACTGAAAACCATGACCTTCAGGTCAGATTCCGGTGGGGAAAGAATGACCTCGCCATCTGGGACAAGTGAGAATCGGCCCTTTGCCCGATGCCATATTTGATGTCGAGAACATGAAGCTGACTTGTTGGGTCTCATAGCCGCTCCGTGTTCCACACTGCTACCAAGTAAGTCCAATTATCTGATCATCATTTGGATACGCAGCATGCTAAACAAAGACTCAAGTGACTACACTGGGAAGCGCCAAGGGAATCGGGTTGTGTCGTTGGGAGAGAAGCCGTACTTTGATCCCGCCTCGAAGTCGCGTCGGGAGGCTCTCGGGGAGGTTCAGTAAGGTAGCAGCGCATCATAGGAATTGATAAATTGACTGTGATTGTTCGGAAATTTGAGTCACGCGACGTATTTGTATTTGACGTGAGTTTGACTGAATCCTGCCGTTCCGGTTGAGCTGATGGGTGACTGTTAGCCGGGCTGAGATCAAACGGAACCTGTCCCAGTTCCACCCTTGGGATGCTTATCCTTTTGTTGCGGTCGCATATCGAGGGTTAGTCCTGCGAGAGTCCTTTTCATAACAGCAGATATCGTTGAGCAACGTTTCTAGCTGCAGAGACAGACCCCAGAAGCCTCACAGCGTAGTGGAGACTGGATGTGTCAGTGGAAACACCGATGGACTTAATCTGTGCTAATCGGGTGATAAGGGTGAGCTTAGGTACAACACTAAGTCGGACGGCATTTCCTGATCTCACGACCAAGACATATTCCTTTGACTGTCGTAAGGCAACACCTAGGTCACGAGCAAGGATTTAATCCAATTAGAAAATGGCAATCGAAAGGTACATTAGACCTCAGACAAATCTAGGTGGCGATACAAGTCCTCCCACTCCTCGGATTGACATAGAGATACATTAAACTCGGCAGCGATCCCTATTTCTGCTGCTACTTTGCAACATCAGCGGCTGATCAACGTCACTGCATGTATCTTTGCCTTGGCTGGACTCACGGTAGGGAAGTGTTGCCTCATCTGGACGAACAAGTCCTACCCGACAATGTCAAGAAGGCAGTTCAAGCTTGCCACGAATGCATCCGTCTAGCTCGAGCACGAGAACGAGAAGTTCAGAAACAGTTCCAGCCATACCATCATCGCCGCCCAGCCCTAACCGCCGCGGTATCTTATTGGTGGAGCCGGGGCTGGCGAGAGTGTCTGAGACAAACTCCAGATCGGGCTGTCAGGCAGGGTCAATACGACATGGAAATTGATAGCTTCACAATTAGGCTGCTCCAAATGTCCCTAGATCAGCCGAATCCCTAGGGATAAATAGTTTACTTGCTTCCCTACAGGAGAGATAAAAAAGACAACTTCCTCCATCGCTATCAAGCTGTCAACTAATCCATCCTATCTAATACAATGTTACTCGCTACGTTACGTTAATGCTATAAACGATCCCTGCCATCATCGAGACGATGCTAGGAAGAAACATCACACAACCAGCCCTCGTTAAGCATTCTCTTCGTCCTTAATGCCCTCGCGCAGCAACTTGACCTGCTTCTTAATCTCAACCCAGAACGCTAGCTTGTCCAAGTCGTCCTCGTCAAAGGTTCCAGTAGAGTCTTCGTCATCGCTGACCAGGACCCAAGACTCCGTAGAGCTTCCTCTGGTTCGTTTAGCCTTGGACCGCCTGGCAATTGCCAGAAGTGTTGCCACGAACGCCTCCTGGATGTAGGCAAAGCTGAACTTGTCCGTTATCTCAGCAATGGCCCTGCACAGCTTGTCCGGAAACTCGATATCCTTGTTGGGTTTGAGCTTATCCTGCCAGAAGCGGCAGTAGGCCTCCCTTTGGTCAACGTCGGGGTCGGGGAAGTAGTACTTCCGGTCGAACCGAGATGGGCGTTTCTACGCTGTCAGCAAGGGCTCTCTCCGCAGAGGGACGAAGACTTACCGAGATTCCGGGGTCTAGTCGATCCAGATGGTTGGTGCTGGCGATGATGAAGATGCCGTCGTTCTCTTTGAGGCCATCGACCTCGTTTAAGAAGTAACTCCTCACCATGGGCGTGACGAGGGAATCAATGTCCTCGAACACCAAGTAGCAGGGCGCAAACTCTCTAGCCTTCTCGAGTATAATGTGAAGAGAGAACTCGGGTCCCATCCACGACTCCAGACTACGAACGTAGACGGTGGGGATAGAGGGGTTTCTGTCCGCCAGCATGTGCATCGTAGCCTTGATACTGATCGTCTTACCGTTCCCGGGTGGGCCGTGATAGATGATTCCTCGCTTCCATGGCACGCCAAGACTAGCGTACGTCTGCCTTGACTCGAAGAAGGAGATATGGTCGTTGATGAGCGACTTCTTTATGTCCTCGTCGAGGATGACGGCATCCCATGTTGATTTCTGTGCGCTCTCCCACAGCTCGCGATCCTTCACGAAGTAGCCCTGATCAAACACCCACACTTCATCGTGCAGGTCGCTCCCCCATGATCCGACAGAAAGCACAAGTTGATTGGCTTTGTAGACATCCGACGTGAGAATGTAGTAGTTCTTCACCTGCGGGTAGGACTCCATGCCATCCCGGCCGTCGACCAGGTAGATGACGAACTCCTCTCCCTCCCACTCATAGAGGAATTTGCCGAAGATGACAGCTTCGCCCAGGTATCCCTTGTTGCCGTTCATGCGACGGGAGGGCGGCAGGTAAACCGTCCATTCAAGCGACGATGGCAGGTCGCCCGTCTCTTCGATGGGAGTGACAGTGGCATGGCCGGCGCCAGCGAAAGCCAGCAGATTGCAAGTGCTGCCCCCGTCGCTGTACTCTGGGACCACGACGAGGTCGAACTGAGGATACTGTTTCTTGAGAGCCGAGGTGATGACCGAATCAGTATTGACCCGCTTGCCATTGGAGTGCTCGAAGAAGGAGCTGGTGGCGCCGTCATCAGGTCCGCCAGATTGAATCGATGGCAAGGCCGGCGCTTGCAAACGGGTAGACGGCAGGATTATTGATTTGGGGTGTCCCTGGTGTAGAAAAGGATGTCCATACTGCAGGGTGCCACAAAGACCAGAGTCTCGAGGACTTACAGTCGAGGCCTGAGGAGGGCGCTGCTCGACTAAGCGCTTTGGAAGCGTTGAAGTCTGGCCGTTGTTCATGTTGCTGCTGTAGGTCTTTATTGAGTAATTATGTCCAATATTTGTTTTCGGGATGACCGTGGACGTGTTTTTATGATGAAGCCAATGAGAAGTTTGAAATAAGGCCTACATGTGGTTGCCTGGAGAATACGAGGTTTGAGAGGGGAAGCTCGAATGATGATTAAGATATAATAATGCTGCATGCGCTAAGCCCCGTTCAGTAGGGGTTGCAACTCCCTAAGTATAAGTTAATCCCGATAAAGGCTTAGCGACCGGCCGGTCATACTGCGGCTGACACTATATAACCACCCGATGCAATGCTTTATACATAATCCAATCCAACAAATACCTCCTAAAGCCTCTACTAAGTCAATCAACGCGTTCAATACTAACTTCCGTGACTGTCTAAGGGTAGGTACGTATGAATTTCCAATCCCAATCCTCAGTGTTTTAATACTCATCACAGTCAATCCATTCTGTGACGCAAATTACAGGATGACGTCGCACAGCAATGCAGAACAGGAGGAGCCTACGACGAGGCTTCCCACGACAGACAACGAATTCAACGTGGGAGAGGATGCGCACAGCGATGTGGACGAAGAGGAGAGAAAGAAGTGGCTTTCGACGACGTATGAGCGCGGCTCGAAAAGGGCCATGAAGGAGCCTCTCACAGCACCTTGGGGTTTGCCGATCAGCGATGCAGACGTGGAAAAGATCAAAGTCGGGGTCAAATCTCGAACCATGGATGACAAGTGGGATATGCTGATCGAGGATCCGGACGAAAACGGCAACATATCTCTCCACATCCTTCGAAGCTGGTTACAGGAAGAGTGCTACATACTTCACATTGTTGCGCAACCAAGCAACGATGATGGCGGGAGTGCAAAGATCCAAAGCATCACCTGGGAAGGGAACAAGGCGGGGTTGCAATGCGATGCAGAGCAGGCCAAGAAGGAAGCCGTGATGCTGTCCAGAGGCCACCTCCACTGCGAGTTTGAGACGCTCCCGCACTACCCGTCCTCGATGTTTTGGGATCCCAAAGCTTACAAGAAGCTGGACGCGCAGTAGGTGACTAGGCCCCCGCAGAAGGCCATTCCGCAAGCATGGAGGAGCTGTCTCATGTTAGGGTTGTTCTCCAGTATCTTTAGCAGAGATAGTAGTCAGTCTTTCCCAATATACTGCTGCCTGTTGTCACTACTGCCTGTTCTCACTGCTGCCTATTCTCACTTCTGCCTGTTCACTGCCTAACGATGTCATAACAATTATAACCGCCCCGACGCGGGGTCAACGCACCCTGGAGAAGCTCCGACTCCGAAACACCTGCCGCAGGGAGCCCTTCAACGTAGAGACGCTCTCGCTCTGCAGTGTCCTCGGCTTCCAGTTCGGCGCCGAGACGAGAGACCTCTACTTCGCTGCTCGAATGTATCTATTAATGCAGACGAAGAAGCTTGTTGAGCTTGGTGGAAGGCTCCTACCACAGACAATAACCCTATCGGCCACGAGTATACCCTGCTCTCTCGGGCCAAGGGCATCACGCTGAGCGACATCTACAAGAGCTCAGACGATAGACAGGTTGTCTAGATACTTGACCAACTAATCGACTTCCTCTGCCAGCTACAGGAACACCTATGGGATGGCAGGAGAGCATGCAAAAGGCGGCCGACTTCCTCCGAGCGATAGTGGAGGTGTCGCCAAGGAATCAGAGGCAAGATCTAGTACAGGGTTGAAGGAAGATAGTTGTGGAGAGTGCCGCTCAATTTGGTGCTTAGGAGGTTCAGTAACTCTACTAGAAATTTTTCGCCGTCCTGAAGTACAATAGACTAAGAAAGAACAAGTTTTTATCAAATTTCCGAAGGCACACGATAGTTATCTCGCAACTAACTTTTCAACCTACCTAGCACACTGTTGACAAGATGCTTCATCAATGCCTCATTTCCCAGCATTTCTACGCGCCAATGCATTGCCCTCTCGGCTCTCCTTGCATTATCAACCTGCGCCTTTTATAAGGCAAGCAATGCTCGCTGTTCTAATATATACAGGTGGACGAGGCTAAGCCGGTCTTCGGCCCGGAGGTGCACGAGCTGCCGGGTAGCGAACGAGGCTTCTCGTCTCTGGGCTCTGGTCGGTGGCTTTGCGGTGGAAATCAAGTTTTAATGATGGGCGGAGAGCTGTTTGAGCTGGACGAACTTGTGTCCTACGTGTTTCCGGGTGGCGCATTCGCATCGCTATCCGCTTCTTCCTCGATAGTTTTAGCTGTCGCTAGAGTCTCTTTTGATTCATGACGGGATTCTTCGTCAGAGAGAGCATTGATTATCCCGCTAGGCTTGCTGGCGGCTCGATGGCTTCAGTTCCAAGACAGGCAAGGCGTATCGTAAATCCAAGGAAGGTAGGATTAAAATGCTGGACATTCTGGTTCTGCAACAATATCTTGACATCATCGAGATACCCCTCCTTAGTTCCCTTGACGTTAGGCCCGGCAGATCAATGACGAGAGTAATGCTCACCCCGCAGAGTGGCTTGAAGACTAAGGCTAGACAAGACGTCGCAGTCTAAAGGCTGCTCAGAATCGTTGACCTCATTTTACAGCGCTTTGTGAAGCAATGGCTGCATGGGGTTCCAGTAAGGCAGCCTGTATAGCTGTTGTGAGCAGCTGAAAATGACCTCACTCTTACGACGGAATACTCGCGTTCAGCCAACCGGGGAACTGAGGAGCACATAATCCAGCTGTTGAAAGGGTCATTTAGATTCGTTCTCATCGCATCACTCTTCTTGGAATCGGCGTACACACCGGGCGCTGCTAAAGCTAATTATGATGCATGATGCCGGTTTACGGCCAAAAGGCTCCGGTCGCTTGTGCTGGATGAGTCGTCCAGACATGATAACACCTGGGTATATATTTGTTTGCAAGTCCACACATCTGAATTGCCATCAGGCCCCATTCCATCTATCAAAATCTGAGCCCAATATACATTACTAATTTATATCAATCCAACTTTACAATGTCAGGCAGGGAGGAACACCTGGAACAGATCAAGAAGATATCCGGGGAGAACATTGACACCTACATCCAAACATCCTCCTTCACCGACGACATACAAGATGTAGGTTTCCCTCTGTGCCACTGACTTTGAGATACGAGTTGAGGCTGATGTCTGGTAGGCCATCCGCACACATATCCAGCTAGAGTACAAGAGTTGGTTTTTCTTCCGCAAGCTGGGAGCTGATTGCTTACGCTCTAATGTCTCGCTCCATGGCTTTGCAAGGTAGCTGCCGTCCTTTCTGGCGCTATGAATGGTCGACTAACCTATCAGCTTGTGGAAGCGCTCCGCCCAAGAGTGTTTTGCCGATGCGACATGGCTTGAGTCATATCTCGTCCATCGAGGCGGCCGAGCAAAGCCAACAGACATCCCCGCGCCCAGCATCGAGTGGCCAGATGACCCCGTCGATCCCGTCTATCCAGTCCATGAGGCCCTGAAGGTCGAGAAGGACATTCTGGAAGACCTGCTTCGGCTTTGCGCGACGGCTGAAAAGGCGAATGACAACGCGCTGGAGGACATGATTGAGACACGCTTCTTGCGCAAGGAGACTCGCCATGTCAAGGACCTTGGAGATCTGCTGCAGCAATGTGTCCGCATTAGCAAGCAGCCAGGCCATGGTCTGTACCACCTTGACAAGGAGCTGCGTGCAAACAAGGGTGTTACTCCTTGGTCGGCGTTCAACGACCCTGACTGGTCTGATGATCTTTTACGGGCTGCAACTTCGGACTTGTAAACCGACGGAGTCTAGATGGTATCCTAACACAACCTTGGCACGATATTACGACAAATGTTCTTCGTACGGGTACAGTCATGGATGAAACGTGACTAAATTGGAGAAATATGTGCTGCATTCATTCTGAACTCTCTCTCTATCAAGGATTATCTTATTAAGTGTAAATACATGAATTTTGGTAATTCGTAGCAATAAAAAAGTGCGTTGTTGAGGGTCTGATAAGTCTTCGCCACGATGCCATTCATACAACATCTCCACCAAAGATGACCGGTTGGTTCAAAAGAAAAATGTTGAAGCTGTTCTTACCTCACTAAGCCCGAATAAAGACATACCCTAGATTATATACCTATAGACTCTAATCAACACACTCAATAGGCGCACTTATCAGTGGGAGGCGTCTTGGTGAAGGTGACGTCGTCAATATACAGACTGAAGCCAGTCATCGAGACTGATTCCCCCCTCACCGTGCACATCACTCCAATCGAGAAAGTCTCGTCGGTGCTAAGCGGCGTGAACCTGGCTGTCCGGCGAACGTAGACATTGTACGGCCCGTCGAGGCGATCGCCAGACCGAACCTCAGCTCCCAGCCTCGTTTCGAGATAACACTCGTCGTCGTTCGCAAAGCCGGTGAAACTGGTGGGCGGCTCATTGGGGATCTGGTACCAGTACTCAACCTCGTACTCCCCGCCTGGTTGGAGATTGTGGAGGCCTTGGCTTATTTTGGGATCAGGAACCAGCCCGGTGAAGCTCTGTATGTTGAATTGACTGTGGCATAGAATCAGTCAATCAGTTGAGTACGAGTACCGCAGGCAAAGGCAAATCTGCATACCGTTTGATTGGGTTTGACCGGGCATCCCCTGGCCAGAACCCGCCAGCCCCCTCTACAGTCCATCCCTCGCCAGCGCTGGTCTCTGCGTTCGTGTCAAAGTTGCCGTTGAAAAGAAGGTCTGAAGGGTTGCACGGATCTGCCGTGGCTGTAGTCTCGTAAGAGGATGACGCGGTCGTTAGGGCGAGAGTTGTCTCGAAGGTACTTGTCGCCGTCAAGGTTGCAGAAGAGAGCGAGAGGCTCGAGTGAGGATAACAGGGACCCGCGTTAGCTCTGAGAAGGGTGACAGCTGCAAAAGCAGCAAAGGCATTGCGAATTGCCATTATACGACTGAGATTAAGGTTGAACTGCGAGGAATGGGGATAAAATGGAGGTGCACCGCATTATAAACAATGAAAGGGGACACTGAGTGGTAAGATTATGGGTATCTAATTTAAGAGGTTAGACACTACTGATTTCCAGCCAGTCCGAGGAGAGCACAAATGGTTGTGTTCAAAGCTATTGGTAGTCCTATGACCACACTATTGATTTATAGACCCTCACTATATCAAGCCACAGCTGTTAGCCTCCGTCCCGGGTAGGAAGTCTATTAAATCTAGAAGCCTTCAAATACATTAAAAGCTACCGCTAAACTCATTTCGGTTGAAGAAGGTTTACTACCGTAAAGACCTACAATATACCCTATACTACCAGCTATTCTCGCAATATTGCTAAGAGCTACAAGTTTGTCGCCATCGCTCGTCACACGACAAGAGCTATAGTCCTCACGGAACTGGTCATCGGTACATGAACAGCATATGTACGCGTCGGCGGATGCATTCTTCACGTTTGCTCTCCTTTGGAACATTCAGGGTCGCTGGCCTTCGCTCACACGAGTCCTGGACACTGCTCCTAACGAGTTTGTATAACATCATCATGGGCCATATGCGGTCGTCACGTTAAAGCTTCGGAATCGGCATACGACACCAGATCGCGCTCAGAAGAATCGGCAACGTAAATACACGCGCAGCACAATTATCGTCCCTACAATCGCTTTTCCACGATGGGGTTAACACGAACTTTAGAAAGGTACAGCGCGAATACACACGTGATTACTGCTACTATTGTGCTTAACGAGACATGGCTATTTAGAAGCGGCGCTCTAGATGGCAAAGCGGACTTACTCATGTTGCAGCGGGAGAGTTGGACGAGGCACAGGTACTTGTGCGCGAGGTAAAATGAAATCTGAGAAAAAGAACAGCGGAAGATTCATATGCAGCCCACCAAATTTTGGATAGATCGTATACTGGAGATTAAAAATAGAGACACGGATTTTTTTTATGTATTGTTCTTTATCTCCCTGGCCGTCTCTGCCCCTTCATCGGGGATAATACTTTTACGAAACCTAGTAGTTACTTTAACCAACTTATAGAAAACTGATGTGTCAATAGCTTTCTCTGACCTATAGTGCGAATACCTCTCAATTTCGCTGACAAGGAAATCTCAATGGTGGGCCTTTAAGTGATGTTTCCTTCTGTCTTCTCTTATTCAAATCCCTGATGCTTATTGCTGTTGGTAGTATCACACGGCACGGGCTGCCAAGTCCCGATGCTTGTCGCTGTTGGTAACTAACGTCGCAAAGCACGAACTGTCGATATGTGATGCTTATTGTTGTTGTTGGCAGCACGGACTGCTAATCTCAATACTTGTCGCTACCTGTAACATAAAACATCTCATGACTGCCGATCTCTTATACTTAGGCTGTGTTGTTGGCCCCAATGATCAGGCTCTTCAAGGGTTCCCGCAGGTCTTGTCCGACATTAGTTGATGCTAGCCTCTGCCGTACAGTAGAACAGGATCCCTTGCCCCGCACCGCTGTATCATTGGTTCGGACAGAGTTCCATCCAAATCCCGGTATAGCTTCAGGTGAACTCGCTGATCAATGAAATGTATCGTGTTTATTGTGCTGTAGTCCATATTCAAGGATACCTTTTCTTTGTTTTCCCTTCGACCCTGTCAGTCATCCTTTCATAGACCATCGGTCACTTTTCAGTACCTGTTCCAACTTAGGCGACTGCTCCCAACTCAATCATAATCAATCATTATGTCTCCGCTAATCCCTGAAGCCGAGATCTTCCCCGTCCTCCAGGACTAGGTGGCACTTGTGACAGGCGGAGCGCAGGCATGGGAAAGGCTACTTTGGAAGTCTTCCTGAAGGCAGGAGCTAAAGTCATCATCTGCACTCTGCCAATCGATGGTGGCTTCAACGCCAAGTAGATGCGGAGCATGGATGATTCACTTGCAGCAGTTTATAGACTACGGAGTAAAGAAAGAAGAGCTTACTACCCTGGTGATCTGGCCGTTCCTTTCACCTCTGCTCGCGATGTGTACGAAGTAAGGACATCCTTCCTCGCCGGAAATAGTCTTTTGCACATACTTACCAATATACTTGGCGGTAGTCTCCAAGCCAACTTTGCTTCCTTCAGACGCCCAGCCATGCACCCCGGCACTTCAGGATGCTTCGCCCTTTCACCTTTGACCTCGCTGACCTTGTGCTGCTTCTCCGCGTCGATAGACGGGTCCATCCACAGTTGAGCTAGGATCTCTGAGTTTCTATTGTCAAGGATATGGGTTGCCTGCAAGGTAGTCATCATCATTTTGCTGCAAGAGGTTGACACATGTACCTCGCCATCGGCAAATTCGACCTACTTGAAAAGCGGCTCGTTAAGCTACTCAGAGGTGGGATCAAACGTAGGATCCCGCAGGATGACTCTGTCCACTGCCGTATTGGAGAAGATTGGAGTCATCGAGTTGATTCCGTCGCCAGCTCTCACTGAAAAGCCCAGGAACATGCCGGACCTATCGACTCCGTGAGGAACATCATACTGCTTCGCATTGGGAACATAGCCGCCTATATCGCCGTCGCAGTTATCATGAGGGCACGCGCTAAGACGGACAACCAAACGACTTAGCCATCTTGCCATCCCGAGTCGTACATGCTGAACTGGGAAAAGGTATCTACCCAAGGGTCCCAGATGACCTTGCCCTGTCTGCTTTTGCCATCGACACCAGGACTTTTGCCGACCTCTTGCTCGGACCCATTGGTGAAGCGCACCCTGATCCAACGGAGCATATTTTCGTCGACTCGGGCTTCGATCTCTCTAGGGAAGATTCCATGGCTCCAGGCTGTCACGTAGCTGTACGCAGCGTCGCCATGGTTGCCGGCAGCGACCTGTTCAGCAATAAAGTTCCCAAGTCCGGAGCAGTCAACAGCGGCAGGGTCTTGACGTCGCTGGCGCCAGGAAGATGACCCATCGGAGGACAGGGCTCCATCGCCGCGGCTTGGAGCACTAAGCACCAATGTGCCGGCTGCAGCGAGCAGCGGGCCATAGACTGGGAAAGAAGAAGAAAACTTCGCTGTAATAAGTACGGATTGATTGTGCTGAGTGGTGAGCTGTGGTGATCTCTGACTCTTTGGTGCGTGATTGAGATCCTTTATACTTGATGCTGACACCTCCATATTTGGAACCAGTTATTGATACGATATTGATCTTTGGAAGCATCCTTAGGGATCTAAGTTGGGAGTCCGAGCCGGCCAAGGACTCTGATGATGCCGCAGGATCAATAGGATTAACACCCACAGGATCACCGTTGTATTCACAGAAATACTACTCTAAATAAGAGAGCAAGGCTGATTAAGGCCCTCGTTAAGTTTGAAACGGAAATGACCAACAGAAAAGATCCCTCTTAATGAGAATATTGGCAATCCCTTACACCCAATGGTTGAGACCGCGAGTGCATAGCCGGTTGCCATACGCAAAACCCTGGCAGGTTAGCATTGCCAAGTTGTGGTATCAACAGCCCGTATGGACGTAGTCGAGCCTCGGACATTCAGGATGGTCGGGCTGATGAAATGCCTTGCCTGCTGGGTGCTTGTGAGGTGGCTCGAACCATCATTGGCATTGGTAAATTGCCAAGGACCGCTGTCGAAATAACGACGCGCTTTATCTAGCTGGTGAAGTATTTCTTAACGTAGAGCTGATGTAACCAGAAGCCCGCTGCTAAGGGGCTGGGCGAAGGAATTCGTATTCATCGCCGCTGCCGCTGCTACTCCCTGGTAGAGACAAACTCCCTCCAAAACTCGATCAGCTTTGGCGTTAACAGGTGGGATCGATAAGATTCACGAGGGATGGTGGTTGGGTATATCTATCCATCACGGTGTATCATCTCCAGCTAGTTCATTATTTCGGTCGAGCCGTAGTAGAGATTTAGGCATTACTGCGAAGGTAATTTTTATTTATTTTCCCGTTATCAATTTGCGCAAAAATCCAGGTCAAACCCTAATAGCCTCTCAATGCCGATTCCCCCCCTTCTATAATTATATCGTCTAATTACTTTCTATGTTCTTGAAAATGTCTAAAGTCCCTAGCTCACGCTCTACACCGGTCTTTGTCCAAGAAACCTTTCAGCAGGCCAACCTTGCATGGTCCAGTTCTCTTGGACAACATCCCCACTCATGATGAGAGTATGTTCAAGCAAGCAAGCATCATTCTTCATAGATGCGCCGCTAAGCAATCTGCTGCCCGTCCGCAGAACGCACCTATCACCAATCTCAAGTCTGTTGAGGTCAAACTTGCCGCGGGTATTGATATGAGCGACGACGCTCGCATCATCAATAGCAACGCGGTCACCTAGAGTAATGAGATCCGGTTCGGTAAACATGAGGCTCGGGCTTCCATTAGCGAAGAGCGCGCAGTTCTTGCCGATGGAAGCACCCAGCAACCGGAAGTACCAGACAATCCACTCAGTGCCAGTGAGTAGACCTAGAATGCCCTGACCGGAGTAACAATAGCGGCGAAGCTGTTCGATTGTGAGATAAAGCTGCCAGCGCTGGCAATAGGACGACTTATCCCAGTCATAATTGCCTGGAAGACGGCGCCCGAGGAGGATCCATTTGGCACCGACAACGGTGGCGATGGCGATGAGCGACTGGACGGTGGTGAAGATGGCAATGCAGAGGGTGACCATGCCCAAGATGATGGGGATATCGTATGTGTGGGTCATCTTTCCAAGCCACTCGCGATAGATGTAATCGACAAGTTGGATGGCTGCGATGTTGGGAAGGTTCCAAAAGAGAGCCGTGAAAAGGGTGGTAAAAGAGGAGAATACGAAGATGAGCAACGATCCCCAGACATAGAATGGAGCTTGCTTGAGGTAAAACGCCCGGCCGAAAGGTGAAAAGGTATCTGCAGGTGACGTCTGAGGATGCTGGATGCGCTGTTCTTCCGCCGTGGTTTGTGTTTGCTTCTCAGGCGGAATGTCTCTTGAATCGACAAGAGTATCGGCGCTCGCTGCTTGTGGAGCAGGCATGCCAGGAGCACGTTGGTACAGCGTCTCCTTCTTCTGGTCAGAGACTTGGCGCCCAGTGGACAAACAAATTGCGTCGCCGCCTTTAGAGCCCATGTAGGTTCCTTCGGGGCCGTAGCTACCGCCGCGCTTGGTTAAGGCTCCGGAGCCCATTGTGGTCTTCTTGCCAATGGTAACGCCCGGTAAGAGCACGACTCTATCCGCAATCATGGCTTCATCCTTGATAGAAACACATTCAGAGCTAGATGCATCGGATGTAACGATATGCGCCCGGGTGCCGAAGATAACGTCATTGCCAACGTGCAGAAGATGGTAGTCCCCGATGTCAGGGCCAGTGCCAGGCCAGTACACTCGCTTCCCGACCTGAGCACCCATCATCCGCAAGGCCACCGAGGTTGCCTCATAATGCTGGCCGAACATGCTGGTAACATTGTGTAGACTTCGGACAGGGAGGAGCGCCTTGATCAGCGATGTCCTCCAGATCTCCACAGCCCCCCGTTTAGATGCTGGGCTAGGGCCCAGCCGACCAAAAAGAGCGTCCAGGGTTAGCTTGACAAGCCATGAAAACCCAAATAGAATGAACGGACTAAGGAGAGTGCGAAGAGCAAGGGCCAAATAGTGGTATCCCACACGGTTGGGTGCAGCGAACCAGGCAAGGGTACTGCGGAGCGGTGTCCCTCGACCAAGTTGCGAGGAGATGACCAGCCCAATCAACCCACCTATCCAGGGCGTAAGGCTGAGGAACCAGCCGAGCAGGACGATAGGATAGATGAAGGCAAGTTTTGCGATTAGGCCCAGGGCAGGGACCAGGCTGGCCGAGCCATCTCGGAAAGACTCATCAGCGTCTTGCATTTCCCAGCTGGAGGAATTTGGCCCTAAGCAGGTATCGACTGGAACCGTGGATCCAGGAGCGATAACGGTCGATATTCCGATAGAGGCGTTCTGCTCAATGGTAATTGGGGCCAGGTACATGCAGGTGTTGCTTTCCACCGCAAAGGGCCGGCACACACACTTCGATAGAACGGCGCCATCGCGGATATCCAGCAGGTCGTATTCGCCGAGCTGAGGCTTATCCAGCGTGACCTTCCTGCCGATCTTGGCCCCCATCAGCCTGTAGTACAAGACGGTTGTCGTGTTGTTCCATTTGAAGACGCCATGCCCGCATAGTGATATGATCTTTTGAGCCATCCACCATCGAGTATGATATGCTCCCCACATCGGATACATGCCCGCCTTGTATCGTCCAATTAGTATCCACTTGACGGCAATACCTATGAAGGGAGCGATCAATGAGACACAGGCGCTTGCAAACGTGATGCTCAGAACCAGGCTGAGCAACCGGCCTGGTACCGAGTGATGCAAGGGCAGTCTGCCGAGGTAGGTCAACATGACCAGGACGAGGGTCCACTGACAACCTCGTCGGATCGGGTAGAAGACTGCGAGCGGTAGTAGTTGAATAAGCATGAGCAGTGGGTTGCTCGAGCTTCTAGTCCTTTGTGGGCACGACGAGCCCTCTGTCGTGTCTGTCTCGGCACCCGACTTCTCCATCATCTCCATCATCTCCGTCACCTTGTCTGCAATGCGTTCGACGGTGCCATCGTTAAAGATAATGGGGATGGGAACTTGGACACCAAACTCAGTACGAAGAAGAGAAAGCAGCTGGCCAGCACGGAGCGAATCGCCACCTGAAGTGAAGAAATCGGCCGCCGAGTTGATGTCGCGGATGTCGCAATTTAGAGCTTGAGCGAAGACCTGGCTGACGCGCTTTTTTATCGCATCGTCGTCGCATCCATCGTCCTGTAGCCTGTCGATCGCGGCTCGCAGGGCCCCTTCATCCACAACACCAAGTTCATTGCGGGGAAAAGGTTCGCGTGATAGATGGATTCTGTTCGGCACCATATAACCATGGATCCGTTCATCCAGGAGTGACTTCACATCTGCGACCCACGCAGACTCGAGAGGTTTAGATTCTGAAGACTTAGGGCCGATGAAGAGATCTGGAGAGCCTCCTTCCTGCTGGGTCCCGAAAAAGATTTCATAGGCGGGCGGAAGAATGGAGTAAACAGCGTTGGAGATCGCCGAGCAGTCAACTTGGCATTGCTGGGACGAAATTTTGGCTGATAAGGAGGTATCGGCCGGAGGACAACGGGCCTCTCGATGTCTCTTGATGTATGGCGTGTTGTTGGTCATTACTTCGTCAATCTCCAGTCGCTCGGCCAGTTTTATGCGGAGGACTTTGTTGTTGTTCTTCGGTAAGTCGTCCATGTAGCAGATCAAGCACGGCCATTTGACTTGCTACAGAGACGAGCGAAGCGCAAGATGGAGTGTCTTGAGGTCAGCCCGTTGCTGACCAGGTGGTGTCACAAGGACGATGGCAACAACCTCCTGTAAAATGTCATGATTAACGGAGAAGGCCAGCGCCTGGCTCACTCTGCCGCTAATTGGGGTATTGTCGGCCTTAGCCGCCGCCATTATAGCGTTCTCGACTTCAAAAGGGGAGATGAGCTCGCCGCCACGGTTGATGACCTCTTTGCTTCGCCCCGTGATGTACAGGTAGTCTTGGTCAAGATAGCCAAGGTCACCCGTATCGAACCACCCATCTTCATTGAAACAAGACTTGTCGAGCTGCCCATCCGGTTGAAGGTAACCGCGGAATACCGGCTGTCCTCGCACACAGATGCGACCTACGGTATTAGGTGGCACTGCTTGATCGGACAAGTCGAGGACAGTCACCTCCGGGCCGGCGCTGATGCCAGAGGTACCAGGGCGGTCGAGCTGATAATCTAGCGGCGGGGTAGAAATCGGCATACACCTGATAAGTCTCTTAGCAACCCGTCAACGGAATCAGCTCATTGATTGGCAACTTACTCTGTCATCCCGTAGCTAGGGAGGACGATGCTGTTGAAGGTGTCCCTGAGTTGGCAAGCCAATGACGGCAGCAACCCGCCAGCGGCGTTGCAGACCAAGCGTATCTTGCTGGCACGGAGCGCATCGGAGCGCGCACCGGAAAGAATCACTGTGTGCATAGAGGGCGATGCGTAGTACCACGTAGGACCAATGTTTTCGACGACATCCCAGAAGAGAGTTGGGTCGAACACTGCACAACAGACTGAAGATCCGCCTGAGAACAGCGGAGCAAAAATATTCCTGACCAATCCACCACTGTACGTATAGCCCTTCCGTCAGCATCTGCTTTGGTTTGGTTACTCAGGGGATGATTCTGTCTTACACATGATATAGGGGCATCATATTGAGGCAGACGTCGGTGTCTTTCAGCCCCCAGGATTCGACCACGAAGGCAACACCGGATACCAATGAGTACGTTGATATGGGCACAACCTTCTTGGTCCCAGAAGTTCCACTGGTGAAAAGAACAAGGCAGATTTCGTCGCCCAAGTTGGGTTGTACCCGGGTAACATTTGACGGAAGTAAAGGCTGACCCCGACAGTCGCTGAGCTTGAAATCGTCCCCGTGGGTCCACTCAACGAAAACAATCGTCACGTTGTTTTCTTCCACCCATTTCTCTTCAAGTCGAAGGCTGGCGTACTCTTGAGGCGATGTCAAAATACAGCCTGCGCCGCTCTGGATAAAGTCCGATTTGAACTGTTCAGGGCCGGTGGCTGGATTTATTGGTGCGGCGATATAGCTCGTCATGACAGCGACACTGGCTGCGGCGAGCAAAGGTCCGTTGGGTAAGGCGATGCATACGACCGGCTTCGTTGTCTTTGTACAGGTATCAGAGACAATGGGGAGAGCAAAGTTGTCCACGAACTGTCGGAGTCCGCGATGCGTGATGTAGGCCTCAGGGTCGGAGGATCGCAAGGCGGGCGAGGGATACTTGGGGAGAAGTACATCGATCGACGGACAATGCTCTTTGACGAGCTTTTCGACAGCTGCAACGACCCACGCCGACTCTGTTCCGGGGTCTTGAGTTGTTGAATCCTTGGGCAGATATTTGAGAAGGCGTGCGTGGTGGTTGATCAGATCAAGAGTTGGCCAAGGAGGCTGCAGCTTTGAAAGTGCAACATAAAGAAGATGCAGAGGTCGATAGGAGGGTGACTCGGGAGCTGGAATAGAAGATAGAAGTGTCAAGTGGGTCGGAGCGGAGCTGATCCAGGTGCGAAATAGCTCGGTCGACTGAACGCTCTCAGCAGGGAGAGCGTACAGTTGTTGAGCCAGGCTTGAAGCCCTATCAACTTGCGTTCCGTCCATAGCGTGTGGCAGGAGTCTGGGTAGGTTTAAATGCTGAATGATGATTGCGAATGAGAACTAGCAACTGACAAACTCATGTCTGGCTTACACCGATATATATACGTCTTTTCACCTGGAATATCTCGGGAACTCCGGAGTAGGCCGACTATACTAGCAATGGATACAGAACTTTTGCTCCGATGCCATGAAACCCTTGGAGTCCCTTGCTCGAATTCTCTGGGTGGGTGACAGTGTCCTTTGCCAGAGACACCTACTTTTCGTACTTCGGTCGTATTGTTGTGTAAAAGCGACGCACGCTAGTCCTACCCTTGCTCCGAGGTGACTACGACAGCCGCGTTATGATTGGTGAAAGGTGCTACCTAGACGGCCTGCCTGAGACCGGTTGTATGCAATTGGCCCTTCCGGAAGCTGCGCTCATGGATCCGGGCAGATCAATGTTGATAAGCCTCAATCGTCTGAGTCTTAACATTACATCTGAGCCCCCAGCGTCGTAACAATCGCCAAGCAGGCCACAGCCAATGCGCCCCCATTGTTTACGACTAGTCTCCTAGGTTCTGGTGTAGATTGAGTTAGCAGGCAAGCGGAGCCCAAAAAAACTCGGAATACGGACTGGCAAATGAGCGTAGCTGACAAAGTAATACAGTCACCGAATGCCCTAGATGCACTAAATGACTGCTTAAAAGATTATGTCGTCCTAGCTTGGTATGCCATGTTTTTTGGCCCCCGCTTGGCAGAGTAGTATGAGGAGCTATGGATTGTACTACTGTATACCTTCGTGGCCATGTCCCTTACTACTACAACCTAGCAGATTAGACTCAATCAGTGATGATGACGAAAAGGGAAGTTAGTTTAAAAATAACCATTCTTAATCCCTCAGGGCTGTAAAGGGCAGATTGTTGATCTAACCCCTCAGGGGCTTGTTATCTTGGCAAAATGACGGCAGTCAGTGCCGAGTGGTAGGTACTTCAAGGGTCTGAGGACTCTCATTCGCCTGATCGTAAGTATGCCTCAGGATTTCTGCAACCTTAGCAAAGTATCAGACACTTAACTAAGTGATATATGTCTTTCGGGCTGAATTGAGGCGCGATTACGGATTACGGCACTAGGTAAAGATAATGATTCAGGGGTTAGATAGAGTGATTCTGTCAAAAAGTGTGACGGTCGGGTCTAGCCTAAGGGTATGGGGTAGGTCTGAGGGGTGAGGTGTATGACCGAGTGGATCAGGGCGTGGTAGTGAGCAATGTAGGTCACGGTCTGATAATGTGCAGAAGGTAGTTCTGTGTAACTAAGTGTGTTGATAGCCAAGGAGCTTGAGACTCTTGTCTGCTGTGCTCAATGAAGGTGTGTACAGACTCCGGGTATTCTGTTGGATCACGGCTCCAGGCCGTGATCTTATCCCCTAGATCGCGATTGAGAATCTGTGAGAAATCAGGGTAGCGTGGCCCGATCCACAATAGATCAGTCCAGCCGTACGGCTGAAAAGATCAACCAATTCGAGTAAGCTACGTTACTGAATCGCGCTACACAACAGGTTATAAGGGACTGGGGCCCCGCAGCTTCAGTGCAGCGAGCCCTCGGCGAGCCAGCGGCTCCAACCTTCAACCCCTTACAGAATCGTGAGCCGTGGCGGGATCACGGTTACCGATCGTAATCCTTCCCGTGATTAGTACGAAATTAGTTGGGGGCGGGCATGACGTGCGCACACCACGTGATCAGGGTTAACCAAAGCCGTAATAAATAGTTCCTTTTTTCTTAACATTTCAAGTACCTTTAGAATCTTATCCTTTTAAGTTCTTGTTACTATAAGTACTAGCTTGATAATAGTAGAATAATTTAATTAGTTAATCGCTTAACTCTTTTTAATAGTCTCTTTATAGTGTTTTTTACAGCTTCTTTTAGTCTTAGGCTTAGCTTTAACCTTAATATTATTTAAGAAATTCTATAAGCTTAAGTAAATTAAAGCATAAGGCTGGAGAGCTTTCTTCCAATCATAAAGTTATTATTGAAGAGCTTAATTAATATATAAATATATTAAGAAAACACTAAAGGCTGGCTTTAAGAGTCATGGTTCTTGTTCCGCTGGCAACTAACGATGGTGAATTTGTATTCAGAATACAACTACTGATGTCTTTCGCCTATACTTGACAAGCACCTTGAACAACCTACCTAGCTACGGACAATATTTCCTAGGAAACGACACTTGTCACCACTCTGGAGTGTCTCGACAATTTGCAGTGTCGTTGACCCAGCCGTGTTAATAGCGCCCAGCCATGCGATCTCAACGCTCTCACCAGCCTTGACGGTCAACTGGCCGCTCGTTCCAGTAATAGATGGCCCCAGCACGGCAAGGTCATAAAAAGACAAGCCACCGCCTCTGTCTTGCTGCGTAATGTTGCCTGTCGCGACTGTTTCCGGCGACCCGCCCGCAACACCGACGGTGCCGTCGACGCTCAAAGTGCTTGGGTTACCCGGGTCGTAGGCGCTGACCACAGTCCATGGCGTAGCCGGGCCCGAGAACAGGGCCGCGTCGTCAGAACCAACTTCGAGAGTCAGCGTCGAGCGCGTGAGCGTCACATCGGCACCGGTGCTGTTCGTGGCCGTGATGGGCACCTGGGCAGGGTCGGCATTCGCTGTGACGTTGGCGGGCACGGAATACGTCAGTGACACGGTCGGCGGCGTCGTGAGCGCGTCTATGAGCGGGTGGGCGGTGTCCTTGAGGAACGTCTCGATCGGCGTGTCTGGTGGAACTGTCGGTTTACTTATGTCCAAGAACGAGAGAAGCACCATGACGATGATTCCGAGGACGGCCAACACCGCGCCGACGACCGGCAACGCGACCATCATGGTACAGTCGGCAGCCATAAGGCCAGCTGAGACGAGCGCGTCCCCTGCGAGGACGGCGGCATCGACGAGGACCGTCAGACCCTGGATGGCAATCTGCAGCACGTTGAGCGCCTTGCCCGTATCCGTGTACTTGTCCCAGTTGTTCTTCAGGTCAAGCGACATGGCAATGGTAAAGGCAATTCCGATGCCGATGTTGACGCACTTGAGAAGGCGTTCGCCCGTGGTGAACTGCTTCCATGGCGCTCGCCCAGACGGCGGCATCTCCTCTGGAGGATCCAGGGGTGTCTCATCTGGGGTGACGATTTTCTCTCCGGGGCCCAGATCGTCCACGCCATGGTCGATGATCTCGGCGCTATGAGAAGGCTGCTCCTCCGCGTTGATCGTCTCCATGAAGGTGTCGCGCAGAGTGAAGTGGTCGTCGGACACCTCCTCGTTGATCGAGTTGAGCTCTTCAGCACCTTCGGGGGAGTTGATCTTTTCATTGAGCTGCTCGTCCAACGCCTCTGCCTGGCTGGCCTCCGCCGGTGAGAGATCCTCCGCCTGTCCCTGCTTCCACTTCTTTATGTCCTTGAACAGCTCAAAGGACTTGGATGCAATGTCGACAGCCATGGCCACGGTGGAAATGATTGCCGTTGCGCGCTGGGGCCCGGAGAGCCTGTCCCATTTCGTAAAGGCGTTGATGGATGCAAAGATGTATCCAGCAGCCTGCACGACGGTTAGCTGGCAATAAAGGATAACGAGGCTCCCGAGCAAGGCTTACCACAACAAGCACCATCGTGCCTTTCAGGAAAGGGAATCCTCCGCCTGTACCCGGAAACTTCTTGATGGCCCTGTTGACAACCGCCGCAGCGGCTTTGAAGCCGTTGCATCGAGCGAGGGCTTTAAACCCTTGGCTGATGTAGCTCATGTACATCACAACGTTCGATGTTAGTTCCGCAGCCTTGGCGACAGTCTCAGTGGCCCTCGTTTCGGCGTCCTGGGTAGCGTCGAGGTTCTCAGCCGTAGCAAGATCGTCCAAGTCCTTCCTCAGCTCGTCTCTGACGGTCCCAGGTAAGCTCGGGTCATTATTGAGCACCTGGAGAATCAGTTGCTTCATCGCGTCATTGAGCCATTCTTTCTGCTTCTCTGCAGTGTCTTGGTCAAGCGGGAAACAGGGGTTCTGGAGGTTCTTCGAGATGGCATACGCGACAATTTGGTTGAAGAAGGTATCTGCGTACGTCCCCTCGGAGTCGAGGGCGTTGAGGATGTTGCAGTACTTGTTGAGAACGCTTTCGCCCTGAAAGATCATTAGCCGCAACGAACGAGTTGAATCTCTTGCGCAGATTTGCTTACTCCTCCAATTGGTGCTCGGAGATAGCCAGCCTTGGCGTGGTCGCTCTTGGTCAAATCGGTTAACAGCAACTGAGCCCACTTGGCACCGCCGTTAGGCCCGTCATCAAGGTAGGGTTGCAGTGTGGTTGAATACAGTTGACGCATGGCGAACACAGATGTGAGGGCATTCAACTTGTTGTACTCTGAAGCCTTGGCGAGGCATTTGTCGCCCTAGATGATGCGTCTTCGTTAGCAGTACACCGAGTTTGACTTGTACAGCACTTACCGAGCCAGACCACCAATACCAAATCTTGTCCTTGTCTGCGTCCGTCAAGGGATATCTCCAAGTTGCGTTGGCGGACTTGGTCTGAGAAATCATGAAGCTGACATACGCAGGGGCGTATGTTCCGTGGATCCAGTCCTTGAGCTCTTGCTGAAGATTGGCTCCGAGATCGATCGGAAGATTCGCTGGCGGTACGGTCTGGAGGAACGTGGTTCTATCATCCTCGTTCATGTGGAACAGCATCATGTTGTGGAGAAGAGTCTGGCTGGTGTTGTGAACACTCAGGGAGTTGTAGCCAGTCAGGCCTTCGAGAAGAGCAGTCGACAGCGTTGCCTCGGCTGTTAGCAGCATGGTGACTGGCGCTGGCGAGTCCGACGCCATCGCGGCAATGCCGACAGGTGAAGGTCGGGCGGCCGCCAGCGATCTCGAAATGTTGAGGCGGGTGTTGACAGCAACAGAACTGGTAGCCCATGAGAGAGAATCTGTGTCTTGGACGTAGTGTCTGGTATCGTTAGCGCTGGCGTCTTCAAATTTATCAGAACCAGCCGTCAGTATGACTTACCTCACGCCGTCCGCGCCACGGTTGCTGGCGTCGTACTCAAGAGCTGCACCCTTTGCCGAGTCAAAGTTGAAGCTCAGCTGAATCCCCAGCGTGCGGAAGAGAATTGGAAGAACAACATCGCTCCCGAGGCTGTTCTTGAAGGACACGTTGAGGTTGCTAGAAAGATCATCGCTTCCATCCGGCTTGTCGGCCAGCTGATAAAGCAGAGCAGCACTGTCGAGGAAGATGGTGCCCATCTGCGTGCCGTCACTCGTGATCTCCACCACGGAGCTGTACAGCGACGACAGCTGTGTTTGATTGGCGAGGTGTTTGGTGTTGATCTCGGCACAGAGCTGGTCCAGGAGAGGCATGGTCAGAATGGGAACTGGAAGACCAGCATGACCACCTGAATGGTAGGTTGCAAAGGCGACTCGGCCTAGAGACACCGGGGTGTTGGGCCTTGTCCGAACTTCCTTGTCCGGCCACACATCTTGGTCAAGAGTCAAGTCCCAATAGTCCTCGCCATCGACGTAGTCTGGATCGACCTGCTCAGGCCCGGCTGCCGCAAGAACCAGTCCGGGTATTTGAACGGGCGGTGCCGGGCTCACACTGGCTGTGTTGAGGCCATCTGCAGCGATGGGTGCCGGACTGGCCTTGACAGACTTCAAAACGGCATTCATCTTGCCATGGTCCAATGTCTTCGAAGGTGCGTCCACATTGACGTGTGGCTTCGCAACCTGAAAGTTGATGAGCTTCGGACGCTTCTCGCTCTTGGGCACCTTCTTCAAGTCGGGGCTGTCAGACAGCAAGATGACACCGTTGCCGGCAAGTCCATGGTTTAGGACGTCGACAAACCCATGCTCATACCCATGCTCGGGTACCTCGCGAGTCCATCGAATCGTCCGATCATTCTTGTCGACGATGGCGCGATGCTGCGCTTCGCCGTTGAGTGAGACGGTGCCTTCGTGGATTGACAGAACTGGAAGAATGTAGTTTGAGACATTCCGGGTCTTGATTTCGTGCAAGACGTAGGTGCGTCTGGCTTTGCGTAGGTTGGAAGTGAGGACGCGCCTCTTTCTGGTCCGTTGGGCTGTCGTTGAAGAGGCTGGACGGCGAACGTGTCCGCGCAATTCCTGATCCAAGACTTCGGAAATAGTGTCGGTTCCAAACTTGGCAAAAAGTGGCTTGAGTTCGTTGACGTGGTAGAGAAATGCGGTCCGCTGATGCTTGGGGAAGGTCAACAGCATCTTGGCGATGGACTTCATTGTAATCTCTGGATAGTTGACAGCAACCAGGTAGCCATCTGCATGATAGCTCCGACAGCCCTCGCGTAGATGGATGCCATAAACCTGGCCACCTTGTACCTTCTCTCGGTTGATGGTCTTGACCTCAATCTGGTCATAGCCGCTGCCGTCGGGAGACAGACGATAGAGAATGTGACCCGGACCCAGTCTTCCGACCTCGAGCCAGGGATTGTCGAGCTTTGCGGCATTTGGATCTACGGCCTTGAGTCCAGATGCAGTGTAGAAAACATGACCGGCCGTGAAGAATGGCTTGTCTCCATTGATACCACATAGAAGCGTGGTTTGGAGAGGCACCACAACATCCTCGTCTGATACAACACCGTACGTGTTTGGGCCAGCGTGTGTGAGAACCACAGTGCCTTCGGTGATACTCTCGATTGGGATCGAGCCACTTTCGGTCGCAACCTGCGTCCCTGCGACAAAGCAGCTCTTGGGGGGGCTACCGTTGGTCGTGTAGTCTCTGGTGTCTGTCACATTGGGGGCATCGGAATTAAAAAGACTGGAGAACTGTCTACGACCTATTTACCTTGTCAGAATGAGGTCGTCACACAATCAGTTCCATTGGATATGCTCACCTTGATTGATCCAGTCCGCAACCTGCTGTCCCGTGACGGTTGTCTCGTGCCATTTCTGGTGGTAGACGGTGCCGAATGATAGGGCGAGAAGTATTCCCTCCCCGAACTGCTCGCCGCCATTGCTGGTCTCTTCGGTGTTCTGGGTGTACTCCGTCGCGACGCTGGACACTGCATCGGCCCAAATGGTCTCGGTGTTGTCCCAGAGAGTCTTATTCTGGCTGGCGATGGACTGCCAAGTGCCAGCGTCCTCATCTTGCAGCCTCTGCAGCGAATCGCCAAGAGGACCAACCACGTCCTCGGAAAGAAGACCGATTGCCGTCATGGCTTGAATCCTGGCGACATTGTCCACTTGGGAAATTTGGCCGGCCTCGTTGGTGATCGCGTGGACGAGGGACGTAGCTTTGGCCAGGGTGATACTGACCACTGCTTGGGTTTCGTTGTCAAGGCCTTCGAGGAGCGGTTGGGCCCAGTTGGACACCAACTGGCCACTGGGCGCAGATTTGAAATCACCATCAAGATGAGGGGTGAAGCCAGGGCCGAGGTGGACATAGTCGTAGACAAACAGCAGACAGGTGGTGTATGTGTGGTCATGGTTGGCCAAGTCTCGTCGAATGGCACCCGCCACGAAATGCGGGCTCTTGATGCGGTCTTCAAGATCACCGACGAAGCTGGGGTCCTGATGCAGGGCGTTTAGGTCAGGGGAGCCACCATCTCTCAACGACCAGTTGATGTGCTCGGAGAACAGCATCGTCGAGGTCTGGCTGAAGAGAGCGTCGGCAACGACCTCAGCGTTGGCCTATAAAGATGTCAGAATGGACACTCAAGACGTCGGTTAATGGGTAGTAAATGCTCACAGTGTTGGCGCAGGATCTGAGATTGTGCTTGTCGGTTCCGGGATCAAACCGGGCAAGGCCTTTGACCGCGGCATGCTCTGCCAACAGGGCAAGACGATCAGAAACATCGACCCCATCAATCTCGGGACCATCGGGATCATCTCCGTAGGATGGCTGGGGGTCTAAGCCATGCTGGAAGATGCTGACACTCTGTGCGAGTCTAGCCTTATTGTAAAGGCGATTGATAAAGTCCTGGTTAGGGAACGCCTGCATTCTGTTAACACGCGGTCTAATGCATGCGGGCAGTAGAAGACTCAGCCACCTTGATGTTGCTCAATGCCTCAAGAAACTCGTCGATGGTCATGTTGCTCACTCGGGCTGGTAGTGGTATGAAGAAAACAGGATTCGAGTTGAAAAGAGCTATGAAGCTGGGGAGAATATTGAGGAAGATAAAAGAGATGGTTTCAAGGAGGACAACGGACCTCAATTTATATCCGCCAAATTGCATTTCTAGCCATGGTCAGACTGAAACCACCGACAGCCTTTGATTCACATGAATTCGATCCCCGTTCCACAACATTCGTCACATACCACTATTGTACAATGTGTTGTGTCTTTCAGCAACGGCGAGTCTGCAGCAACAGTTGCACAAGCCGGGCAGCCACCACCCGTGGTATGAGGACGGCAGCTGTAAGTTGTTGATGGGGTCTCTGGATACGTGGCAATGCAGCATGCGCAGCAAGTGCTTGAGATCGGCCTTTAATGGTTATTACGAGCACACTGGAGCGAAAGTCTCCCCTCCCTGCGTCACCTTTCCACCAACTGTGTTGGGTGAGTATGAGAATATCTCGCTACAAACTTGGCGTGGTTCAGATACATGCTGATTGGTAACTGCGCGTAGCTTACTCCGGGGAAGCGATCTTCTCATATTGGCGTAACTAATGGTCAGGCGCCTATTACAACCATATGTACACACACCTCAGTCAGATTCGCCAATGAGACGGGTACTTACCCGATCCTCTCTAGAGAGTTCTGACACAGCCAGTAGCGTACATTAGGTACCGAAACCAGAACAGCAATTCAAGACGCTGCTCCCACGCTTGTGAGGCTTTTCGCCGAGATGAAAGGCAAGCAGCCGTCGAGGTCGTATTTGGGTGGGCTCATGTAGTAGCGCAGCTAGCCGGTGAACCGGTGTAATTTATAATGTTCTGGTGCATGATATGCATGGCCGAATCTAGCGTTCTTACCGCATATGACTTGCACAATCCCGCAAAGCTGAATTCGGAATTCCGTAGGCTACAAGACTTGTGATGCAACGATCATGGGAGTTATATATAGATATAGGCAAGCACTATCGTTGTGGGTTGTGTTGATCGAAGCTATTGCTCACATAGTCCGTAGTAACCACGGAGTGTTTATAGATGTGATGTGATAGAGCAACCGTCTCCATTACTACTTGGAAACAGTCTGACGCTTGTATCCATTCGCCCCTCCCCCTCTTCCACAAAGTGCCGATGCAAGAGGCCGGTTCTAGATCTCGAACGGCGAGTTGTGATGGGGTGCATATACCACACTGAGTTACCTCTGCATTGCCGCGCGTTCCACTTTTGCAGCATCTTTCACAGGTTGCCGCCATGCCGTCTTCCTGATATATTAGCTGCTGCGTAACCGCACTCCTGCACCAGCTTCACCAATGGCTAGTCAACGGCAAAATCAAACGTCACCTCGAAGCCAATCACTGTCAATATCATGCCGCTACTAGACCAGGCTCGTCGGCAGTCTCATCGGCCGAGACATTGATCGACACCGGATCTGTACGGCCACAAGGATGTCCCCGACGTGACAATACACGTTGTGCTCTCCATATGTGAAACTACACCGGATCTGCCTATGGTGACGTCTCGGTAAGACAACTCGCAGCCACAACCCCGCGTTTAACCCAATCTTAGGACATTTGTCTCAGCGGCCAGCCAGATAGGTGGTCCTGCGTATACTTGCGAGCCCTGCATCGAGCGACAGATGTCCTTGCATCTTGAGTGGGAGCCGACCCGGTAGAATCAAATTGATAGTGAGAGATGTGTTCAGGCACATAAGCGCTCGCGGTGAGCTTGAATGCAATGGAGGATGTCGCCAAAAGGTCATATTCATACAAACTCAAATGTCCTTGCCGTCAATTGGTGGTTGATTTCTTTTTAGTGCACGTAGATCGCTCCTGGGATTACTCAACCTGCCACAAGCATGTCGGCCGACGCACATCGCTGAACTAGCACCTAAGCCTCCCATTCAGCGAGGAGTAAGATTACTGTACTATTGCTGGAATCCGCAGCGCTGCAGGGATTTGCGCATGGTTGCTGCGCCGTGCCATCATCTTGAAAGAGAGGGTTGCAGTATGATACGCTTTGATGAGATTCAGGTTCTGGGCCCCTGCTACTTAGGTGAAACTTGCTCATGCGTATTTGTCAACTCTGCAAACTGAATCGCGCTCCCGACACCCCGGTGTTGTCTGGTTCGTTTACAAATGGATGTGCGTCTTTGTGACTGTCCTTCCGTCCCTATATGCATCCAACACCTCGTTGACGTTGCTTGCCAACAGCCCCTTCTTCACAACATAAGCCAGTGGCTTGATTTGACCAGCCTCGAGATACTCTGCGGCCCGTGTCCAAAAGCCTCTCGCAAGCTCTGGATGCACATGCGAGCTGCCAAATACATCACGCACATCGAACCCTGCCTGCTTCCCGATGACCTTGGACTCATCGACTTGACCATGAGGTATGAGACGGGCCAGCGTGCCCTTCTTACGGCTTGACAGGGCATTCAGCGCAAGCGGCTGGCCGTCCAGCCGGTTGATAGTGTCCAGGGCGTAGACCAGGTCGTCGCCTACGACATGATGGATGCGGGCAAGAACCGTCTCGTAGCCGGCGTGGCGATCGATGACTTGGGTGGCCCCGAACGACTTGAGCTCGGCCTCGTTGCCACCCACCACAACGATGCGGCCAATGCCTGAGAGCTTGGCCAGTTGCACGGCGAATCGGCCACAGTTTGAGCCACCTCCGACGATCAGGATCGCTGCGTCCGCGTAGTCAAACTCCTTCGCGGCCGGCGTCCATGGGGCGGGGATCTGTAGTGTTTCAAATAGAGCCACCAAGGGCGCAACGATGTTGCTGGGCAAAGTGGCCGCCTCGTCGTCTGTGATGGAGTCCGGGATCTTCGCCAGTGCCACCCGGTCTGCGATGGCATATTCCTGGAGGCCTTTCTGTGTCGAGGTTGGCTCAAACGTGGGTTGATACATGATTCGATCGCCGACCGTGATATCGGTGACGCCTTGGCCTAGTTCTGTGACGGTGCCGACGACGTCGTGGGTAAGGGTCGTGGGGAGATGGTCACGAATCATGAGACCCCAGTCGCGGCACTTCTGGTCGTGAGGGTTGAGGCCAGCAACGGCCACTTTCACCTGCACCTGGTTTGCGCCAGGCTCAGGAACAGGCCAGTCGTTGACTAGGCTGACAGCCTTGCCGAGCTCTGACACGACGAGCGCTTTCTGTGTGCGAGACATGCTTGAAGATGAAAGGGGGATTTCGCCTCGATGTGCTTCGAGCCCGGTAAATAAATCCGCGACTTGAGTGGAGGTATCTATATATAAGAAGTACGGCAGACATTCTACCACCGACTCCGGCTACCCTTGCTTCCTACGGTGTATGCTGAGCCGCCGACTCCGACTCCCGTTACTTCCGGTCTGAAATGTTAAGAGGGCATTATAGCAGAGAGCTTACCAAGCGGCTTGCTAGTGTTCAGCCGACTCCGCACAATCGAACCAACATCGGTCATCAATTCGAACCCGGATTCCACACGGAACATAAAAAGCGTCAACAAGTTCCGGCCCAACTGTGTCATATGCAGACGATTGTTCTTCTGCTACGTAGAGGTTTAACTAAGCATTTCTACCCCCACCAGACTTTGTCCGTCTGCCGCAGTGTGTTGGAACCACAGTGAATCTCCCCGCCCTTCATATGGTGGCTCAGATAGTCGTCAATAAAGGTAACATTCATACCGGCGCGAGCGTACGCCGCCTCCACCGCTGCCTCAAGAACGTCGATGCCGTTAATGATAGGCCCCCATGGCTTCGGACACAGATACTGGTTTCCGATGACGATTCCATTCACGGCTGCCGGTGAAAACGCCCCAAGCTGCATCTCGCCCTCACGAACGGGGAGCCAGTAAACGGACAGTCCATCGGGATTGACGAGCGGGCCGCCGCGCGAGCGGTCCCGGAAGAGCGCGGGCACTTTGATGACGTCCTTGGGATCCAGGGGGATTTCGCCAAGGAGGATGTCCAAGTTCGCGTTGATGTGCTTTTGTGCGTACGCGTTAATGTCGGCGAAGGTGCTATTCGCCAGCAGCTCACGGATGGTGTTGTTTAGGAAGGGCGACACAGATGCCCCATAATCACCAGCGACCGACTCCTCGAAGCTGATGGCCCGGACACCGCCATGGCCATTTTCCAGCGCATCCTCAAGGATCTTGATGGTCGACACGGTATCGGCGATGGCGATGGTGAATCCCAGGTCGTTGTCGTAAGGCACGAACTGGACAAACTCGTCAACGTGCCCGACGCGCATCCATCCCGTCTCCAGGACCAGCGGTGTCTGCATGCCCTGACCGTACAGCAAGTCACGCACGGGCTGCGAAGTCAGCTCGTCGTAATGCTTTCCAAAGATGATGCGTCCCGCCTTGTAGAGCACGCCCGTCTTGGACCGGTACGGCGGGATCGTCTCCAAGTTGCCATAGCTGTCGATGGTGTTATAGCCGAAGCCCGTTCCTGTGGCACTACCGGGCTGAAAGGCGCCAAAGCCGGGTCCCTGTAGCTGCTCGAAGATCTGGCGGCCGCCCGTGCGAGTAGACTGCGCAGAACGCAGCATGATGCGGATGGCGATGGGACCTTCTGGCCCAGGCATGCTGGCGTAGGCGGGTTCCAGGATGTCCTGAGCCCAGATGTCCGACGACTGGTTGAACAGCAGCATCGGCTCTTCGATGCCCACGGCCTCGCGTGCATCGTCGAGCTGCTGCACAAAGTCCTGCTGGATGGGCTCCGAGTCGTTGGCGTAGGTGCTGACCAGCGTCTCGACCTTTTGCAGGTGGTGGTGCGTCAGGACGGGAGCCACCTTGAGCGCAACGGCGTCGCTGGCATGCTTTGTCTTGTCGGCCACGTCGAAGCGCACCAGCACGGAGCCGTCCCAAACGGAGGCATCCTTGACGAACTCGCGACCGTTGATGCCGAGGACGAGACCGGCTCGGAGCTGCGTGGCGTTGAAGTTGAGCTGCTGGTCGACTAGGCGCCACGTAGCCGTGCTGTTTGGGCTGGACAGATCCTCAAGAATGAAGACGCGAACTCGTTCGTACGCGGCACGCGGCGTGGCATACACACGAGCAGTGGCGTTGTCCGAAATGTCCGTCATGGGCACCGTCCGAAGTGGCGCGATGTACTCGGGCGCAAGGAGCAGGTGGCCAGAGGCGTCATTGCAGAACGCGAGCTCGTCGTTGCTTAAAGGCACGCCGTTGCGGTCTGTGTTGGGACATCGTCCATGCTTGTCACCAACGTTGGGCAGGAAGATGGCACCGCGCTCGTAGGACCAAGTCGCCTTGTTGCCGACGTCCGAGGTGCCATTGAGGTCAACGACTCCGTCGCGGTTGGTGTCAGCACGGATGTCAGGCGTCAAACATGCTACTTGGGTGGCCAAGGCCAAAGGGGCAAGGACGAGGAGGGATTTCCACATGTTTGACAGCAAAGACTGAGATCTGGGGTTGATTGGCTTGGATGAAAGGCCGAGATGAGTTGACTCTAACTGTTGAATCAGCTTGTATTGACGACCAGTCAAAGTATTCGACTCTTTATATAGTCACCCAAAAGGTGAAACAAATTCATTGTAGTACGGTACGTCCAATCATCAACGCACTCATGCTTCTTGCTGTCGGCGGATTTCTTAGAGCACCAAGATTGCCTGTCGTTAGCTCCCCTATGGTCTCTCCCCCGAGGCCGCTTGTTACTCTCATGCCGATGAAGAATATCCCTCTATCTCCGGGTGAGAGAGAGCCATGGTACGGTGCGGAGAACACCCCGGCATTCCTCCACAGCCCATCCCTCCAAGCACCAACTGGAATCAGCCAGGGTCTATCGAATGAGGCTAGTTTTTTGGCCAAGACATTTAACTGGGGATTGATGCCACCCCCAACCCAGAGAGAGCATGAGACGACAGCAGTTCACCAAGGTCCTCCTCATCCAGTAACCACTATCGGATAATCCTTTATAATATAATATTTCATATAATAGAACGTAATAGAAACCACGCCGCGATTGTGATAAGCTCATCGTCTCACCATTTCCACGCTCTTAGACCAGTCTCCATCTCATCCAGAACCCCTGCCACCATGTGCGAAGCACCACCAACTTTGACTTAATACCTTCTTGGTTCTCATCTCTTGTTATCCTATTACAGATTTCCTTCCAACCTACGTGCGAATTTCGCAGCCTTTCGATATTTTACGTAACAACTCTTCCTGCCTTTTCTCAGTGCTGTACATCTAGCAATTATATACTACGCTTTCCAGGTGACTTTACCAGAACCGTGCATGAATCTAAGATTTTGAGTATGTAGTAAGGGTTCTCATACGATCCTTACCGATTTACGGCGGGAAATACACGTCCTGTCATGCTGCGCTCTGTGCTCCCCAGTTGTAAGAGACGAGCTTCTAAGTCGATTGGCTCGATGTTTCATTATCCGTGGCTAGGAATAATAGAGCTCCTCTTGTCTGGGATAAATCAGGTGTCTTCTTTCTTCAAAGTGCTTGTAAGAAAAGCCGATCAGATTGATGATTAGAAAGCAGGATGTATGGATGTTAAATATTTACACTTGCATGGTCCTTATGTTACAGTTACAACCCTGTGTCGTTGCTGAAAACCGGTTAAACAGGCCCGAGATGCACTACCTTCATGAGCTCTATTGGCAGAAAATCGCCCCGTGGGGGAATTGTGACCGGGTCGATGAATGCCTTTTCTTATCAGCGGGGAAGAAGTGGCTCGTTAAACCCCGCCCCCGGGGTTTTTGTCCGCATTCACTCTGCCGTTCCTTGCCATTCTCGCACAGCTCACAACATTAGCCCCCGACTCCTTGACCTTACCAATTTCGATAAGGTCGTGAAGATAAAGATGTGAAAGGGGATACTTAGAGTCTACCCTGCAACTCCCAGACTCCTTTCCAGTAACCACTCCTCGATTTCAAGATGACTGGTCACACATACAATACGTTTCATGTGTTCTTTCTAGCATTGTTAGGTCACTGTATTATGCCAGCATTGGCAACTCCTCTGGCTGTGAGTATTTGCCTTTGCTGAAAGAAAAAGGGAACTGACATCTGTAGAGCCTGAGCATTGTCGAAGCTACCCTTGAGGAGCTGCAGTGGGCTCTAGGATCTGGCCAGATAAACGCAGTCCAACTGCTCGCAAAGCATCTCCATCGTGTCGCGCAGTTCGACTGCCGCGGTCCCCGCCTCAATACTACAAGTTCAAATAAGCGCTTTTTGGATGGCACGAAGAACAGGACGGGTTCTATTTTCGAGCTTCCTGGCTTGGGGCTTTGGCTCCAAGACGTGGAGAAACGCCGAAAGAGAGACCTAGATGACTGGATGGACAACAAGTCTCTGGACCTTGCCGTCTGGCCCGCTGCTGGGGATGTCGGCATTTAGGATGCAGAGGTTAGTGAATTGTCTGCTGAGCTAACTTGACGAAATGGTGCTGCTAGGTCACATGGGAATTTTGCCATCCGCCAGCTGGGCGTCCCGACGGTAAGTGTCACTATGGGCAGGATGAGGGACACAAAGATGCCCATGGGTTTGACGTTTGCATCTAAGGCCTATGACGACAGGTCAGTTCTTGGCTATGCTTATGCGTTTGAGATGGCGAACAGGAATAGCCGTGTCGCACCTCCGCGTACACCGGGGCTTGAAACTTAATTGTGGAACTTTATGTTGATGGGCTGCCTGTTGGACCGGTATCACTCATGAAAAATGGGTGGTCTGTCACAACGGGCATCACACTACAATCAGAAGGGCCTTCCCAGTTCAACAAATTAAGTATTCAGGAGCAAGATTTAGCAATGATCATTATTCTTGCTACTGTACCAAATGAAAGAGCAGACAGCAAGGTTTTATATGCTTAACGAATAACAATCATTACCTTAAGGATAATTTATCATGGTAGCATGTCTATAATACGCGATGTGTACGATCCTAAATACTAGATATCCTACGATCTGATAGCTAACACTCATGATCAATTTTCTCAGTGACGTCCCAGTTAAGAAAAGGGAAGTGTTGCGGCAAATGAATTTTGATTCACACTAGTACAAAACTTCATCATCAATGGTAAAGGATGGTGGGATGCATTTTATTTGAACAAATAACGACGCTATCCTTGTTCTCAAACTGCATGACTGCCAGATCACAATCGTTTTACTCGTCAACATCATGGACGGTAATTATGACTTTGTCGCCATAATGTTCCTTGAGCTTCTCAACATTTTCTTCAGAGGTCCTTGAACATGTCTTGATTAGAAAGACGTGTTCCATTATATCGAGAATAAACACAATAGAAGCAAACTTACACGAAGAAGAAAATGGGAGGAAGAGACCTGGTGCTTGGAACGGGATGTCCAATGAGTTTCTCGAGATATCTATCAAGCCACAAAGGTAAGCAACGGATGTTAAAACAAATCGAAATCTTGCCAGTGGTGAACGTACTCGTTCAACTCGCGAAAGTCGGAGTTGAGCTCCTTAGGCCTGAGCTGAACTGCTTTCTATAATGTCACATCTTGTCAGACACCTGGGATATTCCCATGGGAGAGTGGAGGTATAGGGGGGTAAGATTCGGGGTTAAATCAACTCACCTGAGCCATTTTGAAATCGCTTGGGGTACTAGTACTAGAGAGAGAGAATTGGTTGTGAAAGATGGTATTGTGGAATTTGGTGCGGATGATGGTAGATACTAGAAAAGATTTGAGACCCTGTCCTGCTATTTATATTAAACACGCTCTCTGTCAAACTGACAGGAAATACATTGTCAGCTTCTCATCTCACCCGTTGTGGTATCAAGAGGTCAGGCAGCAATGCAGCGAGAGGCGTTGACTGAATTCTGTATCTTGCACAACGCCACGTAAGATGAGACACCTGAGAGCATTGGTGCACATTAACACTTGCAACTAGTAACGCAAAGTCAATGAAACAGTAAAGCATTAACCCCACTTGAGCGCCGTGCTACTGTTGATCTGTTCCTTGAAGACAAACTAACCGAGACAGTCTCTTTCGCCGTACTCGTCAATCTGTCACCTGTGACCTCGCGTATTCGCTGGGTTGGCACATGCACAGCATTCGGACAAGGTAACTGCCGTTGGAAGCCATCTCATCTCCCCTAATCTTGTAAGACGTGATTGGAAATTCCTTTCTTATTGTGTCTCACACCATGTGAGGGGTATTGACCCGTATCACTTGAGCACCGGGCTGCACAAAACTACGCCGTACGTCTTCGTCTTTATTAAGCTGGAAAGTACTTCTCAGCATATCACCTCACCATGGTCAAGTTAAAATCCATCCAAGCTATGAGCTGCTTCCATAGTTCAAATCAACAGTCCTTGGTGGCATTAGCTCAAAGTGATCAACCAGACTGAAGAACGGGCTGGCTCCGAGTTGGCAACGATGTATCACCGCGTTGTTACCCTCGTGTGAGATCGACTAGTCACAATATCTCCCGCTAATGGTCTGGGACGTTAGTCAATCTTCTCGACGAAGATCAGCACGCAATGAGGATTTCGTAGACAGGACGTCATCTTCGAGGCGGTGAAAGATTCCAGTGGGACAGAAATGGAGGCGTAAGTAAGGGAGGAAGCAGAGACACTGACAGCGAATCGCCAAAATGAAACGTCATCAAGTCCCGCTATGATGTGCACTGCTTGTTGTGGCGATGTCGGTGAAACTGAGACACGGCATAGTATAATAGACCGAGACACGGCATGGCGCCATGGACTGAGACACGGCACAGTATTCCGGTTCGGGCCGGTTGCCGATTCCGCACCACACTGGCATCTCACTGTTGGTCTTGTCCTCCGTTGACAGAAATACAGATATGATATCCCTGAGGTTCCTCTATCTAGAGTTACAACGTCTTCCAATTGGTAGAGAGTAGCGAACGGGTCGATAAAGCAAGGCAGGCTTAAGCCAACAGCACCTGCGTGGACTAGTGAGGCTATATCTAGACCCGGGGGCAGCTCGGAGAATGGCGTCTGATCTGGTTTCATAGTCTGCAAAGTCTGAAAAGTTGATTGTAGATGACCACTATTGTTGGGAACACAGACGTAGATTGAGGTCGAAGGCGGGATGCACATGTATGCCATGGGTTCTTATTTTATATTTTCCTTACGAACTATTAGTTGCTTCACTGAATAGAATGTCTTGCTCTACGAAAGTAAGACAGCGTTCGTGGAGTGGCCACTTGAATTATTGATGAAGACAGCCAGGAGCTAATACTAAAAGCTTGAGCTTTCATTACCCAATCTTACTCACACTTCACATCAGAAACATTAGTGGGTTCCTGAATGTGATACCCCAATCCAATGTAAGCCTCGTGCCATTCCTCTCTGTTTGGCACGTAGTCCATAATCTCTCAAGAAATTCGCCCACCTCACTCATGGCCAAGGCTCCAAGATCATTGGTCATGGTCTTGAGACTCGCACACAAGAAGTCAATTTCATCTCGATCCCGGCGAGCTACGGCAGCCTCTATCCCGGCCATGACCATGGGTCAGAGTATGAACTTGTAATGATTCACCATACTGGCAACTTTTGTTTTGAGTTTAAAGACTTTGTGCATTGCTGTCGTCAACGTGCGGTACGCAGAATCTCGAGCTTGGGCCCAAGTTTCTCCCGGAGATAAATTGCCGCCTTCTAAAGGATCGCTTAGGATGAGATACAAAACGACTGCAGACTGGAAGGATTCAGCCAATGCTACTCAGCCGATGAGCAGGTAGGCCTCGTTAGTTTCTGAAGGTGACTCTCTACCTAAAACCTCAAGGATTTGGCTTCGTTGATGTTACACTACATTTATTGCCCATGTGAGGGGACAGAAAGCCTCAATGTGGCACATGATGCCTTTCATTGAAGTAGGAATGTCAGTAAGTACATCGCTCTCTTGTAGGCACTTGAACACTGTAAGGCTGGCTCTGCGATTATTGACGGTACTCGTGCCCACAACCAACTACTTTGGAATTGGAACGAGACAGTCGCAAGGGTCAACTTTGAGATAATGAACAACGTTGATATACTCTGCGTTATCCTCCACGGTGGCAATCGATAAGGCAGACGACGAGGTCGGACGACGAGGTCGTAGTGATTCCGAAAACATCCGTAATGATAAAGATGAAGTGATAACAATCGCACAGCCCGAGTAAATTTGTCCTTCCCCAAAGCTTGAGAAGAGCCTTTCCGCCTTGCAGGTGGGAAAGCCAACGATTGTAGACACTCTACTAGACCTGACAGATAAGGAGCAATGCCATTTCTTCGAATAGGCGTGGGTCAGGACTTGTCCGCGAAACCTGATTTACGCAGACATATGGGGAACGAACAGCAGAAGCTTGGTGGTGATGAACCAGGCCGAGGTCTTGTCCTGCGTATGGGTGGTTCAGATCCAGGCCTGCAGAGGTCCATTGCAAGTCTTCTCGGCTCGCCAACTGCCGCTAAACAGCATTATGCGTCATTACAACGCATATGTATAGGTGTCTCTTGACTTCACTGAGCATAAACCAATCCGAAGTCGTAAGTCGGCGACTCGTTGAGCCGAATGCGGTCAAATCCGGGCTTATAATATTGCTGTCTAGTCACACACTGCCAGTTTAGACCTAAGTCATAGTTGAATGAAGGCAACGACTCACAGTAAGTAAAAATATCGATGGTAATGCTGGCGTGAGCGACGTCATCTTCCCTGGCGAAGAGGCTCCATATCTGAGCACCCGGCTGTGGTCCAGGTGAGGAAGGCGACGGTAGGGCATGGATTTTGGCAATGGTAGAGGGTAGGCTCGCGTGATGTCGCAATATAGTCGTCAGGCGCCATCGAAGGGGTCTGGTAGCCGAATATCCAGGACAATCAAGGCCTTTCCGAGCGCATTTCAGGCAGACTGGCTTCCGCGAGTCACAGCGGACGCGGCGATCACGACACGTCCAACATTGTGGACCTAAGCTCATCGAGACTGTATGGACTCAAGTCCTTGGGGTTCGTTGGATTGCATGCGTGAGTATCATCGATCTGAGCTGAGAAGCCTGAGACTACAAACGTTCAACGAGATCCCCAGTTTCTACGTGGTTTATCTGGTGCAGCAAAGGCGCCAATGCATTCTGCTGACGCGCTAACTTGAGGTCTCTTAATGTGTACAGTACAGTAGATGTGTTTAATTTGACGTGACATTCACTGTGCCAGCATTCAGCTGTTGGTCCACTGTTACCAGCTTGTTGCGAGGTTATCTGCTCCACGCACTTTTCGATGACAACCGTCTTCCATTCAACCTAGCTTGCGGCTATCCAGTGAGCTGGGCCTATGGAAGAAAAAACCTCTACAGGTAAGACTTGAACAGCTTCTGGAACTTCCTGCGCGTAGCCTTGTTACCGACCCAGACATCCTTAGACCGATCCACAGCCTCAATGTGCTCGCCGACGTATGTAGCAACCATGCCGCCCCCGAAAGCCTCCTTGTCGATAAAGATGTGCTCATCAGGCTCCACCACTTCGAGGTAGTAAGGATGAGAGGACATTGCCGTTAAAACGTCGGGACTTGAGTACAAGAACATGGCAATGCCGTCAAAGACGACGAGGTTGTTAGATGCCGGTTGAGAGGCCCCAGCTTCGGTGGGAAGGATCTTGCCTCCAACTTGTATCTAGACGCCGTGGAAATGGGGCTTCGTCAGTAAAATACTTGGCAGCAGTCTCCTCCGAGTGTCCATCGACATGTTCTTCATACTTGTTGGTAGCGAGTGATGTTGAAGTGGGTGGCCAACGGGGCGACCTTGGGGGCATGCTGGGTTTCCCAATACTCCCAGAACTCGTCACGGGTGAATTCAGGATGGCGCTTGACGTACGTAACCATCTGGAGAAGGCCAGTATTGGAGTAGCACGAGGCAAGAGTGGCTCCAACGAGGACCGTCAGCGCGACGGCGCTTGACCTGAAACGAACCATCACTTCCCAGTTGGGTTCGATACGAGCGGTGGGCAGGATGATGAGAGTGCAGCACGATGCGTTGGAAGAGCAGGCAAGTCTGGAATGCAAGATTCCACCGCAACCTTTTGTGCGATGCACACAGTAAGGGGGGGACCGTTAGTCCGAGACAGCAGGCCATCATCTTGAGACGAGAAAGCCTGGACGCAACTAGTCAGCATGGATTCATGTCTAATCTGACGAGCATACATGACTGTCCTTGCAAGCCCCCAGATAATTTCCACCTCATTTTAGATTAAGCTTGGTAACAGGGTTGTAAGAAACTCAGGGGGCGTATGCTGGTCATCCGGACCGACCTTGAGTGAGTTTTTGTTGGCTGTTGGCTGTTGGCTGTTGGCTGTTGGCTGTTGACTGTTGGCTCTTGGCTCTTGGCTCTTGGCTCTTGGCTCTTGGCTCTTGGCTCTTGGTTACTGGCTGTTGCTTGATGATTTAAAGTTATTGTTTTTAGCAAATGCTCCTCAATTACCCGCCAGTTGTGTGCTGTGAGAGTCCCCGAGTGATCCTTTTTTCTCAGGGACGGCTACATCGTGAATTTCGATAACTCTCAACGTCGCAAAGTCCTCGATTATGTCTTCTTCTTCGGCATACTAGGATCCCTAGCCTTCTTTCGTCTTGTTCAACGACTTTATACGAAGGATTTCATTACTGGCTCCCTCAAGGTTGATGATGGTATGTCCTACAAAGAGGCCAGGGGATATTGAAACTAACCCATGTCACCATCAGTCTTGATCTGCCTAGCTTGGGTGAGGGCATGTGGTCTCTCCGTTCGCACCGTTGATGCATCTAACCCCAGCTCTTGTTTTTCTTCAAAAAGATCGCGTCTGTTGTGATGCAGTCGATGCAGATTTGTAAGGAGCACTGGTCTCAAGATACTATAAAACTGACAAAACCTTTCCAAGGGTCTGTATGGATTGGAGGCTTGGGTCACCATGTTTGGGAGGTGCCAATTGAAGTTTTTAAGAAGCACATGTTGGTACGTTCACACCAGCCACACGTTTAGGAGCTGGCGAGTCTGGGCTCCTCGTAACAATGTACTGAAACTTAAACAAACCAGAGCTCTTACATCGTTGCACCAATCTTCATCACTTGCAATGGCCTCAGCAAAGCCTCTCTTTTGACATCTTATCTGCATTTATTGCCTCAAAAGTGGTTTAGAGTAACCATTTGGGCAACAATAACGGTGATAGCCAGCTACACGGTTATCATTGCTTTGCTGCTTTTGTTCGCATGTCGTCCCATCCGTGCCAGCTAGGATCCATACGCTTTCGCCGCAGGTAAATGCCTCAACGTCGCAGTTCTATACATTGCCATCGAGGCTGCCAATATCGCAACTGATGTTATTCTCTTCATTATACCCATTCCTACGATTCTTCGGTTGAAGATGCCTGTGGCACAAAAGATTGGGGCGGTTATCATGTTCGGCATTGGCTCGGTGTGGGTTCTCTCTCTCGTATTTCTCCGGATTTGTTGCAGACAGGAAGACAACATTCTTATGACTGACTAGACATTGGCAGAACCGTCGCAACTTCAATTGTTCGTATAGTCTACCTGTCATCCCTCCTAGGAGCCTCAGACATCCCCTGAACCGCTGCGCCAGCCAATGTTTGGTCGTGAGTTACCAATTTTCTGTTTCACATGCTCATCGAGTATGAAGAGGACAGTAATTCACTGACACATCCAGATTTGTCGAAGTCAATCTATTAATTAGCTCTATGCCTACATTTCGCAAGTTCTTAAGGCGATTCGCACCGAGATTGATGGACTTTTCAGGCCCGTCAAACTCTTCTACCCATAATGCATCACGAGGCAAACTATACCGCTAGCGATGGAGTAGGTATGCGTAGTTTGACATTATTGAAATTCATGATGTCTCAGATGATAAAAAGGGCGTAAAGAGTATTGAAACGTAGATATTTTAGGTTACGGATCAGAGGCTGAGACTCTCGTAAAGATAAGGATTCTTTCACATCAACGTCAATCTATCCTTGTTCCGTTGCGACCTCTTGACCCGACTTGAATTATTCCATTGCTTCTGAATTCTCTCATGATGAGCCGCGACCACACTGAAGCATGAACATGTTTTGTACCAAATTCTCTAAAAAAGCCCACTGAACAACGGCCCCGAAACTGCATCCAGTTAGTCCTAAGCACGATGGTAATTTAGTTCGTTTTGACTTACCCGTGGCATTTAACTGCCTCTCGCAAACCTTCAAGTAGTGCCCACAAGTTTTTCACGTCGAGGCTTGAGAAATGCGGCTGACATTTGATGTAATTCCATGCCTGAACTGGCGTGACCTCACCACCTGGACACAATTCTGGTGATAGGTTGAGCAGGCAATCAAGTATAGCTGAAGGGGCGTCCTGGAATGACGGCGTAGGATCGTTGGATGGCAATGAAGGTGAAATAGAGAGGAGGTGGGCTGATGCGGTTAATTCGTGGCCGTCTGGCTCATTGGGTTTGCTCGGATCGCCATGAATATGACCCAGACAAGGTCTTTCCAGCCTTGTAGGAGAACTTGTCAGCAAACTAAGGCTTTTCTTCTTCTTCTATCACATAGTTTATGCTAATGCAAAGGCAATGAGGACTTACATCAAGACAAACTCCATGCCGACCGCCACAACGTCAACGTCAACAAGCCGCCTATTAGGGTTTTGGTAACCCATTGACGCTTGAGAGACCTCAGTCCACGAATCTGCTGAGCGAAGTGGGTGACCTTGATCGTTTGGTAAAACTAGAGGCTCTTGCTGTGCTGGGTAGCCGCTTGACGAGGCCCACTGCAGTGTCGATGCAGCACTCTCATTCCCTCTCGCGCGATACAAATCCTCTGGGGAACTAACGGGGGTCTCTGTCTTCCTACCCCTAGGCTGAACTTGATTCGATATAGAGAATGGAGATGTTTCTGGGGTGTTGACCATGGTCTGGTCTACCATGTCGTTCTCGTCTTCGGACCAGATATCGGCCGGGATGTCTATGGCGTGGACCGACAACAGTCTCGCAAACACCTTCACTGTAGATTGTAGCTGTTCAACTTTGCGAGATAGATTTGCTTCTCTGGCCCGTGTGCGAGCGAGTTCTTTCTCTAGAGAAGCTGTATATTTGTCTTTGCGGTCACGGTAGTTTCTACTCCACTTAGTAGGCAAATCGAGTCAGTAGTTTTGCGAGACTCACTGTTGGGCTCTGCGCAGCTGACCCCGCCGTTTCTCGACTGGATCTTGCTTTGAGCCTGCCGAGACAAACGTCAGTGAGTCGCTACCATGTAGTCGTACGACTTTGAGACGGAATCATTTGATATTGACTCAAAACAAACCTCCGGGATTGAAGATACGGAAGATATTTTTACTCATGGGGAGCGAGGTTGCGTGAAGCGGCCTTGACACGAAAGGGACAGCGCTAGCCAGGGTTAGGGCGTTGATAAAGTCAAACAGGGACAGGTAAAAAGTACGGTAGTCAGTCTGAGATTGATTATTATGGAAGTCATCCAGAGGTCGAAACGCTTCTTTGGGGTTCGTCCTGTCCTTTCTCATGACATGTCTGACAAAGACTGCTAACCGCTTCAGGAGTCAGGGGTGTCAGCACAAGTCGACTCCTGAGGCATAGAAATCTGACCGTTCGTTTCGCAGTCTCGCCAGCACGTTAGACTGAATACAGAATAGTGTCACGGAGATCAGAAACCCTTCGCTCAGTAGCCGCTGTCAGTTTTCTCTTTTCTGGACAAGACCCTCAGTCTTGAAGCGGCCTATTATGTCCAGCATTCATCAAATTGACCTTCCCTCATCGCAAGAACGTAAAGAATCACACAAGTCAGACTCCAAGCACGAGAACTCTTGACGTCAGTGAAGTGGCAGCCCCCGCAGTGATGTCAGTTGAATAATCAGAATTTCCTCTCCTGGTTAGCGGCGAGGTTGGTGCACGCTGCCGAGATTCCGGCAGCGTGTCTCAAGCGTTTCACGAAAACCCGGAGCAAGTCAAGACGACGCGCTTTGCACGCACTGGGACGTGTTTTATCCAAGACATCCAGCGCCAGTTGAAACATCATCGGCCATTTTTATGCTTCAGAAACAAGGAGGAATGTCGACATGGCACTCGGGCTAATTACTTCCTTCCTTAGAGCTATGTGATGGAACCACCAAACTGGACTCACATGAGCGACTGCGTGAGGCCAAAACTTGAAGATTTTCTTGTGTCGTAAACTATTACTTGCCCACTCGCACGGCTTAGTTGTCCTGTTTCCTGGCGCTTATTGCAAGCCCCATGAACCTCGCTGTAGGGCAATCCCGCCGTGTAGAAAATCTGGCTGCGAAGCACTCGGCTCAGCTCTCCGCTTTGTCCCTGGCTACCGAAAACAAACCTGGGGCAGTGCGAATCGCCTGCGTGCCGAATGAGCTCAAGTCCCACGGCGTCAAACCGATAGGAGCGCCACAGGGCTAGGCTGCTACGCCTTGCCGTCTGATGTCAAACTCCTGTAATCATTTCGTCCCAAATAGGAAATTCTGATTATCTGGGATGGGGCACAGAGCGTCAAAGCTGTACCAAGAACACACTGAACCGGATGCTCGGGGCGGGATGCGGCAGGAAAATCTCAGCTTGGTTCTGACAGAAATGTTATAAAGGTAGTCGCATGTCTTCTTCAACCGATAAATCCAGTTCTTTACCAACAAACCCATTCAGCGTCTTGACAACACTCTCTACATCTCATCCGATACCATCTTTCGTCGACCGTCCTACTCAGCACCTTATACTCCATCTCATTTCGCCAACCGCAGATATGCACGCTCGCATACTACCGCTGCTTTTGTCTTTGGCGCCTTTGGCGTTGGGACATCCCGCGGGCTGCAAGGCGGCTGCTAGGTCTGGGAAGGCCATCTACGTCGTCACGAACAACGAGGAGAACGCCATCATCAGTCTTCCGATCGCGATCGACGGTATGCTATCAAAAGGCAGATACACCAAGACTGGCGGCGCAGGGTCCAACGCCATTGACGATGCAACAAAGCGGCCTGCTGGTCCAGATGCTCTCCTCTCTCAGTCGGCTCTGACTGTGGTTGACAACGTATGTTTTGCATTCCCACTGTTGTTTGAGTCACGTATCAATTTCTCACATCTTCTCCGATAGAACTTGTTTGCCATCAACGCCGCATCAAACACCGTCACCATGTTCAGCATCGATCGTGACGACCCAACTAAACTCACCATGGTTGGCAAGCCAGAAGATGTCCTTGGAGAATTTCCCAATACCGTTGCGGCATCTGCGAAGAACAAAATGGTCTGCGTTGGTTCTTCCGGTGCCAAGGCCGGAGTCTCATGCAGCTCATTTTCCCACAAGGGCATGAAAGGCATGGATAATCTTCGTCCATTCGACCTCAATCAAACAACACCGCCAGTGGGACCCTTCAACACAGTTTCGCAAGTCTTCTTCTCCGACGATGAAGAGAGTCTGTATGTCACAGTCAAGGGAACTCCTCCCAAGAACCAGACCGGGTTCATGGCCGTTTTCCCTGTCGAATCCTGCGCAGAAAATGCCGCGAGTACTAGAGGGGCATCTCTGAGCCACCAGGCCGTCAAGTCATCGCCAAAGGGTACCGCAGTTCTTTTCGGGTCTTCTACAATTGCCGGGTCTCGGGACATCTTCGTGACGGATGCTTCGTTTGGTGGCGCCGTTCTTTCTCTTGATTCCGAAACCGACATTGCAACAGTCAAGGCCAAAGCTGCAGTAAGCGGTCAAAAGGCGACGTGCTGGGTTACTATCTCCCTGGCGACGAAAACTGCATTCGTCACAGATGTTGCAGCCAACAGACTGGTAGAGATGTCTTTGACCGATGCGAGCATTCAAGGAATCATTGATCTCAGCGCGAACGGCGATCCAGGCCTGATTGATCTCAGTGCAGCGGGCAACTTTGTCTATGCTCTTAGCCCCGGGAATGGTACAAGTGATGCGGCTATCACGGTTGTGGATGCGGTCCGAAAGGTGCAAGTTCAGCATTTTGACCTGAAAGAGCTAGGTGGAAACAAGAATGCACAGGGAATGGCTGTAAAAATGTAGAGGATAAGGCGATGATACAAAAGAATGGCTTCTGGCACTCGGTGTCGGAGGACTCAGGTGGTCCCATTCATGTACTATAGAATATATTTTACTTTCAGATCTTAACACAGATGGATATTTGCCATCTCTTCGATGAGATTATGCGCACATTTCGACTTCTCACCTGAACTGTGAACTTTCGAGGTATCTTTTTTTACACATTCAACACTTCCATTTCCGTATTTCTTTTTAGAAATGCCGAATCCGTTTGTAATCTCTATGCTTGCCAAAACGTTCATAAGTAAACTTGTAGTAGGTTCTCCGGTGGTCGCAGTGGCTGTTTTGCCAAGCTGAACGTAATAGCCAATACTAAGGGGAGCACACATCTATGGACAGCACAGCAGTTATTACGGTGCAGATGTAGGCTTAAAAAGTAATTCAATAAGTACACGCTTGCTTGTAATATAGTTGAATAAGCTCAAGAGGCCAAAAGACAACCACTAAGTAAGACGACTCAGCAGAGTACGGGGAAAGCGCTGGGACGCAAAGTGTTACTCAATACTACCCAGCCATGGATCTCAACTCGCCGTAATAATCCTGATCGGCTTTGATTGTCCGGGCTAATCAAGATAGGATGCGGGGTAAGAGCATCGAGTGTCTCACATTCCGATCACACGACACCACGGAAGCGGGCGGTCCGCATCCACAACTCGATCCGCTCCACCACTCGGACCGCTACGAGAACTTGGTGGAATTCATGTCACGTTCCACTACCGCTTCTCGAAAACAGATTGTTAAGGGCTACGGTTCCGGTACGCCTGAGCTACACCGAGATACCTCGTGCGCACCTCTTTTCCTTCTGCCCTTCCGACCCCTCCCGAGTCTCCCCTCTTATGCACATCCAAGTAGGCTAGCTTAAGGTGCCGTGCGTTTGCCGGATCCTAGGATGTCTGCCGGCAGACGATGTACTCGATCAAGTCACCAACTGTACCCCTACCTTGGCGCACCGTACGTAACTCAAGCTCTAGCACAGATTAAATGCCGCATCAAGGACGCATAAAACTCACTTTCTTTCCAACACGATTCAATTCCCAGTTCAGCGTTTCCAGTAATACCGCAGCCGGTTGAGCCTTGAGACACACCCCTTACTCCATTCGCTCCTCCAATAACAGCACCAAACATGGCAGCTGCAACTCCACTCAACGGGACCAAAGATGCCGCCAAAACCTTGGACTTTGATAGCTTCGTCCAGATTATTGACGGACAAGTTGCGACTGCCAGCGAAACTCGGCATGGAATCAACCCTGCCAACTTGAAGCCTCTTGCGGAGGTTCCTGTGGCCACCCAAGATGATTTGGACTGCGCAGTTGCTGCTGCTACCGAAGCCTTTCGGAAATGGTCAAATGTCCCGTATGAGGACCGTCGTCGTGCTGTGCTAGCCTACGCAGATGCTGTGGACCAGTTACAGTCCAAGTTTCGAGATCTTCTCATCACCGAGCAAGGAAAGCCGGTCGGTATCTCGCCTAGACAAACGCAGCTTCTAGACTAACAGTTTCGATATCACAGATACCCCAAGCGGAGGCCGAGACGAAGGCTGGCATCGAATGGATCCGTGGCATGGCAAATATCCCACTGCCAACAGATGTCATTGAGGACGGACAGACTCGCAGCGTGATTACCACCTACACTCCAATCGGTGTTGTGGGAGCAATTATCCCATGGAACTTCCCTCTTATGTTGACGACGGCAAAGTTGGCTCCAGCTGTCCTGACAGGCAACGTCATCATCATCAAGCCTTCGTAAGCTTCCTCGCCCAGACCATGAATGTAGCAGGCTCTTCATATTAATATCCCCTTTCAGGCCCTTTACCCCGTACTGTGGGCTGAAGCTTGCTGAACTTGCTCAGCAGTTCTTTCCGCCCGGCGTGGTTCAATCTCTCAGTGGAGATGACAGACTCGGGCCCTGGCTCACTAGTCACCCTGGCATTGGTAAAATCAGCTTCACTGGTTCTACAGCTACTGGAAAGCTCGTGCTTCGAAGTGCTAGCGAGACACTGAAAAGAGTCACATTGGAGCTGTGAGTCTTGCATTGGGTGTGATGGCTGGATGGAAGATATGCTGAGACGAAGTTTAGTGGTGGAAACGACCCAGCTATCATCTGTCCCGATGTGGACATTGAGAAGGTTGCTGAGAAGGTAAGTGGTCGTACTGATTTGATTATGGTGCATCGACTAACAATTCAGGTCGCGTTCTTTGCTTTCCTCAATTCTGGCCAGGTGTGTACTGCAGGGCAACCTTTGGTATTTTAAAACGAGATGAATGGCTGACAACTCTTTTTGGTAGATTTGCCTGAACATCAAGCGCATCTATGTTCACGACTCCATCTTCCCGCAATTCCAAAAGGCGTTAATTAAGCAGGTGAAGTCGTATGTTCTCGGAGATGGATCAAAGGATGGAGTGAGCCATGGCCCTCTTCAAAACGAGATGCAATACAACCGAGTGAAGTCCTTCTTCGAGGATATCAAGTCGCAAGGGTGGAAGGTAGCTGTTGGGGGAGACATCTCGCCGTCCGAGGGTTATTTCATCAGCCCTACGATTATTGACCGACCCCCAGACGATTCACGGATTGTTATCGAGGAGCCTTTCGGTATTGCGAATTTTTCCTACTCTGTGTTACTAAACGCTTACTCTCGTCGCAGGACCAATTGTGCCACTTCTATCTTGGAAAACGGAGGAAGAAGTGGTCGCCCGAGCCAACGACACGCATATGGGACTGGGGGCTTCTGTCTGGTCCAACAGCATTGAAAACGCGGCGCGTATTGGAAAGAGAATCCAAGCTGGAACTGTTTGGATTAACACGCACTTTGATCTCTCACCTGCAGCTCCCTTTGGGGGGCACAAGGAGAGTGGAATCGGCACAGAGTGGGGTTTGAACGGGCTCAAGGGGTTTTGCAATGTCCAAACTCTCTTTCTCAATAAGAAAGTTGTAGGCTAGGCTCTAGAAAGTTGCATTTGCCAAACACTCAATGCGTCCTAATAGTGCGTCTACCTAATGGGAAGCAAAGTGTATGCCCTGCAGCATCTGGGAGGAGATCCAGAGTGGACACTCATACTGGGATGATTCTCTACTAAAAGGTTTACTGGCGCCCATTGGAAATAACGCATGATCACGACGGTAATGGTTCGGTTTTGCCCAGGCAAAGTGGAGCCTCACGATGGCTTCTTCAAATGACCATATATAGTACGTCAAAACATATCATCTTGCGATCGCCATCGATTAGTGTACAAAGGCCTTCTTCACTTAGTGAGCTGTATCCCGTAGACACACGAGGTGCACCAGCACTTGACCTAAGAACAACCAATCGAAGCTAGACCGGGGTTGACAAAATAGATATCTGCGCAAGGCAACTTAAAAAGGAATCAGTCATGGTTCAGTGCACAAGCCACGCAGATCACAACTATAAATTAGTGTATTGGTCCGATCAGATGGTAGAAAGTATAAATATTATTGCCTATTTACATGCAAACAAGCTATAGTATCAAGAATAAAAGGTTCTACAAATAACAACTAACTCTCCTCCACTCCGTATACATGCCCGGTTGATCGCGGATCTCAGATCCAGCAAGCAATCAACATGCTGTGCATCGCTGTGCGGTGAAACCGCTTAGCAAGACTTGATGGTGGAGTACTTGCAGTGGGCGCTGGGTCCAGAGCTGATCTCCTTGGGCTCCTTGCCGGGAGTGGTGCCCCTGTACTCAGCGCAGATCTTCTTGACCGAGGTGGCGCAGGTGTTGGTGATGGTGGCGACGTCACCCTTGTTGGAGTTGATGCCGGTGAGGAGCTTGCCGTTGGAGGCCTTGACGTTCTTGACAACGACGTTGCGCTGGCCCATGACCTTGCAGTTTCCGCACGAGCGGTACAGCTTGCCGAAGTCAACAGCGGTGAAGCCGTCGATGGTGACCGTGCCGAGACCGTTGTGCTGGATGATCTTGTCGGAGGCGCCAGTAGCACCGCCGCCCTTGATGAGGACGTTACCGTTGCCCTTGATGCTGAGAGCATCCTCGCAGACCTTCTTCCACCAGACGTTCTCGATGGTGCAGGCACCCTTGCAGTGAACACCCTCGACCTGGTCGGCGCCAATGATAACGTTCTTGAGAGTGGCACCGTTCTCAAGGATGAAGACGGCGTCAGCGTCGCCGCCCTCCTTCTGGCCGGTGCACTTGACACCTCGGCCGTAGGTCTTCATGCCACCATCGAAGGTACCCTTGATGGTCTGGACCTTCTTGTAGGTGACGGAGCCCTTGGAGGCAGGGATGGGGAAAGAGGCACGCTTGTCGAGGACGCCAACAGTGTTGGGGGTGACGTCGGCCGAGGGGGCGGCGATGGCGACGGTGGCGAAAAGGCCAGTGAGGACAGCGGAGAACTTCATGGCGATGGTTGTTTGAAAAGACTTGAGTAAGAGACTTGAGTGTTTGTGTTGCGTATTTGTTGAAAGTTGAAACGAGTGTATAACCACCAGGGCTAAAGAGTGTGAAAGAAGATTAAAGGCAAAGAATGATGAAGAGCGTGAGATGGATCAGAACTGAAGAAGCGCGTGGTTCCTGGCGCCTTTATACAAAAACAAAGTCGGTTGAAGCCTTTACCCTCTACGCATGTTCCGTTGATGAGGCTGTATTAGCGCAGGGCTCCTCGGTCCCCGCTGGTCGAAGTTCGGTTTCAGAAGCGACGGGAAGACGAAAAGGCACCAACCAGCAGAGCCAAGCCGTAGGGTTCTTCCCATCCATCGCAACGGCCATTGGCGGAAATACAAAACAGTATTGATAAGGCGGTGGAATGTTTGTACACCTGGACTCCACCCTAAAACAACCATGCCAGCAGCCCCTGACATTTCCCACCCCCACTCCGACGGCTCGGTTGTCAAACACGAACCAATGTTGGGCCACTGTCTCCTGTCTTGTGGCCGGCCCGTTGTTGAAGAAAAGTGAACGGACGGGCAAATGCTGTGGCATGTTTGCACTCGAATGGTTCCCTTAGCTGCTCGACATGTAGTTGCAAGTATTTTAACCTTCGCTCGCCGCAGCATGTCATTCATTGTTGTCCAATGGCCCTCAGCAAGGATATGCTTATTATTAAGGATAGTCTAAGATTTGACCCACCAAAAGGTCGGAAACAGTCCAGTTGACAGGGCCCGATGTAGTAACCCCTGTCTGGTCCTGGTTTCCCGATGTCCCGAGGCCAAGATGACAACCCTAGATTAGTGTGATTCGGGTTTCGAAACCCACTATGGCGCTCATTTTACTCGGAGGAATACCTCGGATACAGCCGTAAGACAAGCAATTAGCCCAGGGATACTGCGCACAGCGAAACTCGTCGGAGCTTTCATGTCGCTTTGGAACAAGGATGTATCTCGTGTTCTTCCGACCGCCCACCCTTCTGGGCGCACCCGGTGTACCTGGCAGCCAGTTTCCCCACCCTGCGGCTGACTCTAGCCAGTCTGCAAGCTGCAGTCCGAGCCCTACGCTGCTGGGAAGTTAACCCGCGACGACCCTCACTTCCACTGCTCCGTAGTTTTAGTCAAGTTTACTACGGAACTACATGGAAACGCCGAGAGAAGGGCGGGAAAGGTGGAGAGTAACCTGGACATTGATGAAGGGCGAGAAGAAGTGATGGTCCGTGGTTAACACTAAGTCAGACCAACTCAAGAGTCGAGAACTTTGAATGGTGACTGATGCGTCTACGTAGTAAGATATTGTGCAAGTATGATCCTCGACTGTGCAATCTGATGAAAATGAGACTCGCAAACCTGTGCCATTCTTGAGCGTGTGTTGAGAGCCCAAGAATTACTGTCCAATGGCTACCTTGCTACCCTGGAGAGAGGTCAGCGACATTGCAGCACTTTCTAAAGATTCTCGCGTAAACAAAGTACTACCGCACGGGGAAACTAAAGTCCAGTTCACATTAAATACGTTAATAAAGAGTCTTCTCTTGCTTTAATATCCTGACAATAATAACGTGGGTATCATGCATGACCAATGCTGAGGAGAATGTGGGCTACCTTCGCAAAGTTGGTAGAGTACATAGACAATGTCCATAATGCATATGTGCAAGCCTAACAGTCGTAGAATCTTGTACCCACTGCTCGCAACTTGACTTGGAATCTGGTAACACGGGGCATATAAAAAAGCATGCGCGATAACTCTGAATATTACTCGCCGTGATGGCTATTGAGACATTGCAGTTTCTGTCTTTGAGCGCACAAGCAGTGCATTATTACCCAGCCTTGTTGAAGGTTCCGCGTATACCCTTTCCAATATTACGGAAAAATGCGAGCTCGTTTTACTTTAATACCCTTTACTAGGTTTCATGTACTTAGTATTTAACGAGCTACATTCTTAGTGTGTTCGATGCATCACATTTCACCTTTCCAGGGGCTGAAGCACTGGTAAAACGCACAGCTCCACTTTACTTAGTACTATTTTGACCACTACAAATACGCCAAAACGACCATTTGGGGTGACAAAAAAGGAAACGAACCATAGTTAACTACACGGACCAAATTCTTCCGCATAGAGACATGGACGAGCATTTAAGTTAGAACTGAACCTATCTAAGGGCTTCGTTTGCCGTTGATGCTCGAGAACAACTCTTGAAGCATGCATATAATGACGCCTTTCGTGTTATTTAGATCATTGCAAACACGAAGCGTCTTAGAAAGGATATCGGTCTGATAATTTGATAGTCTACGAAACAAATGATATGTAATACTTGCCCCTCATATATTTGTCCCTTTGCGTACCCAATCTCTCGCAGTCTTCCCTCAAACCACCCCAGGATACTGTGGCTATTCCAAGTCGAGTACGGTTGTGAACTTGTGCATCAGGTTTGTCGTCGAAGCTCGTGGCCCATCGCGGTCGGTGTCAAAGCTGACGCTTTTCCAGTCATTCAAAACCTTCGTATGTTCCTCACATTTCTGCGCAGCATAAGCCCAGCCATCTGAGCCTAGTGGGACGCGGATGGTCCATGGCCGTCCTTCAGCCACGCCTTCTCTTTTGACGATGTCCACGATGCTCTTCGCAACCTTGACCACATCTCCGGGCATCACGTCCATCGGGGTTCTCCCAAAGAGATCCATCATCTCCCCAAAGAGGGGCAAGTGGGCATCGACAGCCGGGGGACTGAACACGTCCTTGCCCTCTTCACGCGACTGCCCCAGGGATGTTGGGATCCCGCCACACTCGATGGCGACACATCGAATGCCGAGCGAAAAGTTTTCCTTGTGTAGACCTTCGACGTAGGCGCTCAATGCAGCCTTTGAGGATGCATAGTGAGACATGAACGGCAGTGGCGCCCAGGCGGAACTCGACGAGGTAAAGGCGATGCAACCGCGACCTTGAGCGCGGAGCAGCGGGAGAATTGCTCGTGTAACACGCATTTGTCCGAAAAGGTTCACTTGGAAGATTTGGTTGACAAAGTCATCGCTAAGCAAGGTTAGCCATCCGCTCTAAACACGACTAGGGGCAATGCTATAATAATAGATCAACTTACTCTGCCTCTTCAGCACTCTTGAGTCCTGTGCGGCCAGCATTGTTGACCAACACGTCGATTGACCCAAATATCTCCCAGGCCTTCTTTACCTGAACGTTGATCTGCGATTGAGCTGCAGTCACGTCCAGTTCGAGGAACTCGAGGTTCTCAGATTTGGCAATCCGCGGGCCGAGTCGATCCTCGACCTTGCGACCGGAGGCAATGACCTTGTCTCCACGGGCAAGAATGTCCCTGACCAGAGCCTCACCAATGCCGGAGGTGGTTCCCGTAACAAGCCAAGTGTAAGCCATTGTGAAGAGTTGTCGTGGGTTTGGAGGTGGTGAGTTAGAACAGGTTGTCTTTGGTGTGCTGATGTGGTTTTGAAGTGAGTTGTGTAGAATGATTTAAAATACCACTTGAAGGAGAAGATGCGTCCTTACTTATAGTTGGGAATGAGTGTCTCGACATCATGAGGTGTTGGTCGTTGCATTGTGAACAAGACTCACTAACACCGGACGGATGCACGGACGGGCCGACGGACACGGACGAGTTAGCTCGCTATCGCCTTGAAGGAGCCACGTGACGCGGACGAATTGTTCTATGCCGTCAACAAAGCGTCACATGACGCGGACGAAATTGACCGCCCGCTTACTCCGTACGGTATGATGCGGATGAAAGTAATCTCGTCCGCCAGCATTCCGGGTGAGACGGACGGAACATCAGCTTCCCTCAGTCTTTTCCTCTCGCTCAACGGCCTCGGAGCTTAAGCGAAGTCCCAGCCATGGACGGAGCCGGCCCAAATGCCCAGTACGGAGCGGGTGTAAAAGCTCGGAAGCAGATGAGAAGGGGAACTCACAGTTGTACCGAGTGTCCGTCCCCAACGTCAAGCCTGCGTCATTGCGCCGTAGCTGACCGAACTCACAGGCCGCCGTCGCAAGATTCGTTGCACGTTTGCCGCCAATGCCTCCGTTTGCTCGCCTTGTTCTGTCCGTGGCAGCCGGTGCGTAGGTCAACGCCAAGAGCAAGGCTCGGCTTTACCTAGGAACGGAAATACCCCCCAAGGCACACTCCGACCGGCCGAGCCGTTCGAAGGGCTCGCACTGTAAGATATAGCTCCCCCCCACCTAGTTATCTACTAATCCCATGCAGTTCTGATAGACAGGATCCTCCAGATGCCGACATACCGGCTAATGAAGAAAGCAACCAAGTTCCCTTGGTCTCCTTTATTGCGGATAGCGAGGTGAGATACCCCTTCATTCAAGTCAGAACCCTGATGCTGATCATGTAGCTATGGTTGACGAGCTCTGGAGCTGATGGGACTTCCAAGTCAGTGTCCACACCTCTAGACGAAGAGCCAAAGTCAGACTCGTTCGGAGAGAGCCAAAGCCCACAATGTTCTACCATTCTCCATTTACGCCAACGAAAGGCTAAGGACGTATGTGCAGCTCTCCGTTCGGCCCTGCCTAGCTACGACTCTGTCATGTCGACTCTATCCCAGCATGGGTCTTGGTGGGAAAGCTTTCGCTTCAAGACCCATCTCAACGTCGGAGAGCCTACTGAGAGTCTGACAACGTTCGCTGCCCGTACCTACACAAGCAGCAATCCAGCTCTTCTGGCTACGCTCGTTACTGCTTACGCTCGCAGCTTAAATAAGTATCACCAGCTGTTCGCTGTAGTAGAAAGTCGGGTCATCTCCGAGTTCGAATACGTCTCTACCCTCGATGGCATGCAATGCCTCATATTGCTCGCCAAATCGCTGACAGAAGTCGGTCATCCGCGTCGCTCATGGCTGATCTGGCGGAAGGGCATGGCTATCGCGCAAATCATGGTCGGTTTGACCGTCATTAGCGTTGGGGTGTACTAACAATGCAACAAGGGACTATATCGCACCGACGACAACCAGATACTTGCAAACAACGTTTGGTGGACAGTTTACCACGGGGATCGCTTTACAAGCCTGCTTCTGGGAGTCCCGCATGGATTCAATGACAGCTACTACACTTCAAAATTAACGACCACCCAACCTGCACAAGCTCAGATGGGTCTTCGGACAGTTGTGCTTGCAGGAAAAATCATTGAGAGAAATCTCGTAACTGACAAACCTTCACTTGCCGAGACTCTGAGCCTGGATGAGCAGCTAAGCACCGCTGCGGCCTTGCTTCCCGAAGATTGGTGGAATAGGTCTAGCTCAGAAGAACTTTCTCATCTGACACCGAGCAATGAGCTCAGAGAAAGAGTGCTGTTGCAGTTTTACTTTTTCCACGTGAGACTCTATCTCCATTTACCATTTATGGCAAAGTCGGTCACCACGTCAACATCCGTCATCAGCAAGATGGCCTGCATGGAAGCCTCCCGCCAAATGCTTAAGCGCTTCTTGCTGCTCCACTCTACGACACAGGGTCCATATCTTTTCGAATGCAAGACAACTGCCTTTCTCTCATTTATGGCTGCGGTAATTTTGATACTCGGGCTCGATGATCTGGGTCATATGCCGGCTCCACCAAGCTCTGAAGAGGACATGAGCCTACTTGCAGGCGTCAGGAACATATTTCATCAGACCGTGAAAAAGGATGGGTCCAAGATCTCATCCCAGTGTTTCAATGCTCTCTGTACGCTCATGAAAGCCCAGGATACCGACCTGCAGACAGCTCGACTGGGCGAGGAGCCGGAAAAGAAAATCCTGATACCTTACTTTGGGATTGTGTTACGTCGCCGCACAACGGGGACCAACACACCTCTTGTGCCATCTCATACTGAGACGCATGCCCCGTTTGACCAAGGCCAGGCATCATCAACCATGCCGCTCTCAGGGTCCGGCCTTCTGACCGGACCCTTTAGTGAAGTAGAACCGCAGGCATTGGAGTACCTGGGCCGCTCCATGAATAGTCCCATGCTGGGACCTACTGAGTTGCCGGGAGAGAATTCCAGCTTAAACGCACTGGGGGATTTAATGTGGCCTGATCCCTTAATGATGGATCTCGATCACGACTGGAATATGTTGACCAACTTTAGCAATGCCTTTTGATGAAAGGTCATAGCAATCAGATTGTGTTCGTTACTAGCCATCACTTATAACCAGCTGCTCTAAAGCATGCTACTTGAAAGTGAAGCTGCTTCCAAAATGATCTTGCCTTAATCTGCTCTGTCCCTTCCCCTGGGCGTTTTCACGCAGTGTGCCTTCTGGAACGTCATAATCATCCCAGTAGATTCCGCGCCTCTGCAACTCAGGAACGAGAAGATTGACAATATCCTCCCATGACTGAGGTTGGACGACAGGAGAGAGGTTGAACCCGTCAAGGTCGGCTTCCTTGATCCACGTCTCCATCCCGTCGGCGACTGTCTGCGGACTTCCGACAAGGACTGCACCGTTTCCGCCAATGGACAACTCCTCAGCGGCACGACGAGGAGTCCACTTCCCAGCACCTGCTTTCTCGTTGAACAGGTTGCTAAAGGCTGACTGGATGATCGCCGACGACTTGCTGTCGTCGGGCTTGATCTCCTGGTCCAAGTCGTACTGGCTTAAATCAATTCCCGTGAAGGCACTGAAGATGACCAGGCCACCTTCCAATGATTGGTACTTTTTGACCTCTTCGAGCTTTCTCGCAGCGTCTTCGTCTGTTTCACCAAGGATGACAGTCAGACACTGAAAGAACTTGAGGCTCGCCGGATCTCGGCCTTGCTCGGCGGCCAACTGACGAATCCGAGCAATCTTAGGTGCCAAGGTACCCGGGACGTGTCCTGCTACGAAGATTGCTTCGGCGTGTTTCGAGGCAAACGCAGAGCCAGCACTATTAAAGTCAGACGTTTGTTGAAGATGACTTTGGTATGATTGCTCACGGTGACGTTCCAGCTTGGAAGAGAAAGGGTGTACGCTGCGGGCTTGGGTCCACGATGAACGGGCTGTTAAGTTGATGATACTTGCCCTGGTGGTTGATGGTGCGCACTCTGGATGGGTCAATGTATGTCTCAGTCTCTTTGTTTTCAACGACTGCATCATCGGCGATGGACGATTCCCATAACCTGTATACCATCAGCAGTTGGAAGGCCGTATCGAAAGCGCTCGATGGAAGAACCACAGGAACCTACTGGTACAGGAGCGTCATCAGTTCATCCGCTGCGGCATAGCGCTCGTCATGGGGGATGAGATCAGTCAATCCCATTGCAAGAGCGCTCGACTTGTTCCAGGAAGTCACGATATTCCAGGCAATTCTGCCCTTGGTGAAATGGTCGAGCGTTGAGAATCGACGGGCCAGCAAGAAAGGCCGTTCATAGCTTGTCGACGCCGTGATCCCAAAGCCCAGCGACTTTGTTACGGCAGCCATTGCCGATATGGGCTTGCTCGAGGTCAGTCGTAGTCGCTCATTTGTCCTTCTGGAAATCACTCACAATGAACGGATCTGTCACAGGGAACTCCGACGCCACCTTGATGGCGGCGTCCCGACTTCCCTTGTACACGTCGAACCCTCCAACTGTATCGGCCAAGAAGTAGCTCAGAAATTTGCCCTTCTCTAGCAGCTTCGCGGTCTCTGTCCAGTAGTCGAGGTTTCGTTTCTTGGCCGATTGATCCAGAGGGTTTCGCCACTGACCCGGGCTGGTATGCCCGACGGTGCAGGAGTCAAACGCATTCAGATAAATGCGCTTCTTTCCTTCTGCCATGTTGGCTGTTTCGAAGTTCTTTTTCTTGTTGTTGGTATTGCGTCTAGATCCGATGCCTTATTATTTGGGCCGAGCTGGATCAATGTCGCTGGTAGTCGAGAAGAACCTGAGCTGAAAGGTCTTCTGAGAATGGTGACTTTCTCCCAGCCATTGAGAGCGAGATAAGGCACTCTTAGATTGGCATGGGTTCCCACATCCCAAGACTTCACACTGCATGTCAGAAGGTGCAGGGGTCAGGTTTCGATAGTCCCATTCGAAGGAGGCCCACTTAGACAACTGTGGTCGGCACCCGGCAATGGCGTGTTATTTCCGAGACGGATTCGCCATTATAGCCAAAGTTGCGTCTTACACAGTTGGCTCCAAAGTTGTCTGTATAAGGTGAAGTGCGCTTCAGGTTTCCTCATTCGAGCAAGTCTAGCCAAAACTCGGTTGGAAATCGTACAGATAACTACACCTGAGATCCACATTGATCCCAACAAGTTGAAACTTGGCAAGCGTACGACTTGGTCGCAATCGCCGCCAAACTGGCGTCTTTTACAGCTGGCCGATGCAAACTGTGATGTCCCTAATAATAGACTGTACATATATCCGATTGTCTGGAACCGAACCATACCTGCAGGTCAACAACATTGTGCATTACATCTCCTGATCCTTGGCATCGTTGCGCTGACATGGCTTCCAACAAAGAATCCGGGGTCATTGACCGCAAGGAGAGTGCCGCTGCTCAAGTTACGGCCGATGTTTCCAGCAACGAAGATGTGGCTACCAGTCAGCATGAGCATCGTCGACGAATTCTTGGTGTTACACTTCCCGTGTATTTCAACACCGACCCTGACCGAACCTTGGTTCGGAAGCTCGACACCTTTCTCTTGTGCGTCCCTCCCTGACTAGACCTGAGATCAACGAAAGGCGATGGCACTGACACCAGCATAGGTCTTACACCGCCCTGTCATGCTTCATTCAGACTCTGGATAACACCAACATCAGGTAGGTTTTTTGCCATACTTTGTGGAACCTGTACTGATAGATTCGTCCAGCAACGCCTATGTGTCCGGAATGAAGGAAGATGTAAGCCGAAACCCACTTGAGCGGTGGAAGATGATTGAGCTGACCGAGATTGTCAGCTTTCACTGTACGGAAATGAGTTGAATTACTTCTCGACGACCTTCAACTGTGGCATCATCGCGGGAGCAGGTCAGATTTCTCGTCGGCCGTTGCGTTCTATGCACTAACCACCTTATAGTTCCTCTGATGCTACTTGCCACAAGAATCCGCCCTTCGATTCTGATGCCAATCTGCGAGCTCAGTTGGACCGGGTTGGTGATGGCAATTGCCGGTGCCAAGAATGCTGGTGCAGTAAGTCAACCATCGCCCGCTAAAATCCTTTGTGGGCAAGGGCTTATGAACATTTCCATTTCAGATTTACGGTCTCCGATTTGCCATTGGATTCTTCCAGGGCATTGCATTCCCCGGTTTCGCTGCCATTTTGGGCGCTTGGTACACCCCTACAGAGTTGGGCAAGAGAATGGCGTTTTACGAAGTCTCTGCGAGAGTGGCTGGCATGTTTTCTGGATATATCCAAGCTGGTCTTTACACGAACATGAATGGTCGCGGTATGGCCAGTTGGAGGTCTGTACTCACCCCTCGAAGCTTTAGAGCAGCATTCACTGACTCTCCCAGGTGGTTGTTCATTTTTGATGGAATCATCTCTCTCCCCATCGCCGTTTGGGGGTTCTACGCTCTGCCTGACCAGCCTAGCAACACAAAAGCAAGATGGCTCAAACCTGAGGTAAAGCCGAGCACAAATTCCATCATTTGGAATATTCTGACCTTGTCTGGCAGGAAATCGAGCTTGCCAATCATCGGATGGACAGCATTGGCAGACGTCCTGTGCAAAAGGTGACCTGGAAGCGCTTCAAGAGCATCTGGTCGACGTGGCACGTTTACTTCTTTGCCACGTGCTACTTGTGAGTGATTCTATTACCTGATTTTAGCGAGTGCGTTGGTGTTGAATCTCGGCTAACCGTTCGCACCAACAGCCTTTATGGTGCCTTCTCTTGGGGAGATGGCTACTTCAACCTCTGGCTCACCTATCTCGGAAAGTACACTGTGCCACAGATCAACAACATTCCAACGGCGGGCCAGGGAGCTGCCCTGATCAATTCTCTCATCAGTGGCTACGTCTCGGATTTGCTGCAGAACCGCCCCGTGGTCATTGTGGCCAACATGATCTTGTGCCTTCTGGGTAATGCTTTCGTTTCTGTTTGGGGATCCCCAAATTGGCTCAAATTCGTTGGATACATCTCCATAACTGCAGGTCTACCCGCACAGTCTATCACGATTGCGTGGCTGAACGAGGTTTGCCAAGGAAACGGTAACTTGCGTGGACTGATCGTTTCCATTGGAAACACATGTGTCTATGCCATCAACTCTTGGGCTCTGGTCCTTCTCTTCCCAGCTGTAGACGGTAAGTAAACTGTTTGAGACCCAGCACATCTGACAACAGGGCTAATGATCATTCAATAGCACCACGCTACGAGTACGGATACCAGATTTGCGCTGGCATGATTGGACTTGCCATTGTTTCCGTCTTCGCAATCCTCTTTATGATTCGACGAGATCTGTAAGTTACTTCTTTCAATGTCGCTCGAGGAATTTTGGCTGATGCATTATCTACAGTAAGAGCGGTGCAGCAGTCCGCAACGAAACAGGGCTGTTGGAGTACGACGCTTGGAAGCAGGAGGAAGAGCCCATTGTTGAAGAACCAACTACCCATTCAAGGGTCTGATGGAAAGAGGATCGGGCCTCAAGTCATACTAGGGTTATTGATTGCCCGTCCTACAAGGTCGCTGCTACTTTCGGCCTATTGCTAAGATACAGTTGAGGCTGTGGTAGGAAGATTGATGCCGACACCTCACGCTTTGGAACACTCTTGTCATTTTCTCGCCCGATGGAAACATCATTGATTAAATCTACCTTTGTGTGCTACTTTGAACTTTGTACTTTATTACTGTCCACCACTTCCCATATCCTATAATTCCTTTGACTCCCTAGGGCTGTTGAAGTGTTGATGAACCGGCTGTCATCTTCTGTTAGTGGCTTGAGATGAGAGGCTAAGTGGGCATGATCTTGACAGCCCACGCTACTGTTAAGCTAGAATAATGAAAACGACAGGCGTCTCGGGTTTTAAAATGGCGCAAACGCATGGCAGGGTCGAAACGTGGTCGACTACGCCTATAGAGCTTAGTTACAACCCGATGGCCTGGTAAGCATTTTGCGTGCAAGTGAATGCCAAGTATCACGCCATATTAGTTGCAAATCAATGTCGCTCTACCCCCAAAGTCTGAACTCATGTGTGGGTTCTGTCTGCTGCTTATCAAACCCGGGGCCCATCATCCAAACTAGCATCCATTAAAAATAGTGGCGGGGAACATATCCATACCGACCGACCTCTCCCTTTGATCTTTATCATCCCTGTCGAAGGAATTATGGGTAACAAAGTGGTGGATACCACATACAAGCTGATTCCACATCCTACCCTATGATAAGTGTCTGAGCTGGCGTCATCTGCTAATGTTATTGCGTATGGTTAGCAATCGCGAAGTCATCATTTTGTAGTGTTTCTCCTTCGCTTAGGCTTTCCCTTTTCTGAAGAACTCTAAGTTCGCCGATCCCGATACCGGCTACACTTGAGTGATTCTTCCTCGGCGAGGTTGGCCGATGGCACAAATAAAACAGGCTAGCGAAAGTTGAAGATTACCGTCGGCCTTTGCTACGTGCGTAGTACGCCGAGATGAATGGATCCATAGTTCTAAGCAATGGGACTTGAGACATCTGGATCAGTGAGATGACTAACCATCTCGTTCACAGAAGTGGGAATCGAAAGAGGGGTCTCTTTTTATCGCCTTCCGGCGATGTCTCTTCAGTAGTCGTCACGCAAAGCTCGTGGTCTGTATACGTTACATGGGTATGTGCTTAAACTGAGCAAATCTCGTCTTCATCAGCTAGCACGAATATGCCCATCATTATTGGAGTAGACGTTGGTAAGTTGGTTGTGTCGACATCAGCATTGCTACTAACCAATTGTCCATGTAGGAGGCACCAACACAGATGCCGCTGCCATTAATCTAGCATTGAGTGACACACTAAGGGAAGAAAGCATTCTTGCATCCTTCAAGACGTCAACCACACGAGAAGTGAAAGATGGTATCGAAACCGCACTCAAGGAAGTGCTTCGACAACTTCCGTCATCGAGCCGAGATGACATCGTTGCGGTGAATCTCGGCACGACTGTGAGCTTAGTTTCTCAACATTATCCCTGAAATAATGAGTTCTGACTTTGAATAGCATTTTATCAATGCCGTTGTCGAGAAAGACATTAAGAAACTGGCCAGAGTGGCCGTTTTGCGGCTCTGTGGACCATACGGAACAGAAGTGCCACCATTTGCCGGCTTGCCTGATGATCTCAGGACAATAGTTGAAGGCTTTAGTGTATGCCTCCCAGGGGGCTTGGAAGGTGTGTGCTCTCCCCTCGATTTAGTCTTTTTTTAGGGCTTTCCATGATGACTCTCCTAGTTGATGGCCGTATTATCACCCTCGTCGACGCTGATGCTGTGAGAAAATCGGCGCAAGAGATTAAAACAGCTGGTATAAAGAATGTTGCTATTATAGGAACATATTCTCCGATTGACTCTGTGTTCCGCCAAGAAGATCAAGTCAACACTATCCTGCGTTCCATCTTGGGGCAAGAAGTCAACATTACGCTCTCGCACAATGTGGCTGGCATTGGATTCATAGAGAGAGAAAATGCCACCATTCTGAACGCGGCCATTCTGCCGTTTGCCAGAAGGACCATCCAACAGTTTCGTCAGGCGTTACGGGGCTTGGATATCTCGGCATCTTTGTGAGTTGCGTTGTAGGCCTTGGTAACTATGTACGAAGTTATTAACACAACGTAGGTTTCTGACCAAGAACGATGGGACGCTGATTACCGCGGAGGATGCTTCACGACTTCCAATCTCAACGTTTTTATCCGGACCAACAAATTCTCTGACGGGAGCCGTATTCCTAGCAGATCTCAAGGACGCCCTTAGCCAAGGCGCATTAGTACTTGATATTGGGGGAACAACATCGGACGTGTGCGCAGTTGAGCCGTCTGGTCTACCTCGACCAGCTGCAGCATTCTCATACCTTGCAGGTGTGAGAACAAATTTTGCCGTCTCAGACCTACGCAGTATAGGTGTTGGAGGAGGTTCGCTAGTCCAGACTACGTCGTCAGGGAAGATCAGTATTGGGCCTCAGTCAGTGAGCAAGGATCTTACCACAAAGGCTAGAGTATTTGGGGGTTCGGTCTTGACAGCCACGGACATTCTTGTTGCCACAGGGCTTCAGGGTATTGGCGACAGTTCTTTGATATCCGACATTCCGCCTGAAGTGTTGGTCGAGGCGAAGAGTCAGATAAAAGTCTTGCTCGAGAAAGTCATTGACGAGATGAAGACGTCCGAGGCGGACATTCCTGTCATCTTGGTTGGAGGAGGCAGCATCATCTGTCCAGACTATTTGAGTGGCGTTTCGAGAATCATACGACCCGCATACTCGCAGGTCGCAAACGCTGTCGGGGCAGCTATGGCAAAAGTCTCTGGCTTAGTTGACACGATCGTCAACTTGACAGACGACAAGTCCGAAGAAGACGCACTTGTTAGGGCAAGAGGCCAGGCTATTGCGAAAGCGCAAGAGAACGGAGCAGACGACCCAGAGATTGTCGAAGAGGCCGTTCACCCAATTCCCTACGTCACTACGAGATGCCGCCGCATCATTATCCGCGCCGCGGGAAAGTTATCCAGGTCCCGAACCATTCTTCATAACGAGGGTAACGGGGATGAGGAATATGCTTTTCACGAAGACGGGCTCGTGACAAGATCGGATCAAGAATCTCGCAAAGTCACCACAGCTGCAACTGTTGACATCGACTCTTATCGTCCAGTTGTTAAGAACCAACGCTGGAGCTTATCAACAATCGACTTGGACTTTATAGCGGATGGGTGCGCTATTCTCGGATGCGGAGGTGGCGGAGACACCTACGGAAGTCACCTAAGCGTCAAAAAGTTGCTGTCTACTGGACAGGCAGTCGAGATTGTTTCCTCTGAACAGCTTCCAGATGACGGGTTTATTCCGGGGGTGGCATTTATGGGATCCCCAAGCACATTCTCCGAGCGACCTCCATCCGGGGATGAGTTGAAGAACTCGGTGAACGCGGTTCTTCGCTCCCAAGGGCTTGGCATAGCGGACTTGACGGCCGTCATGAGCCTGGAGATCGGAGGCTCCAACGGAATGAGGGGTATACAGACGGCAATATGGACAGGAAAGCCACTTGTTGATGCTGATCTCATGGGTCGCGCATATCCCAATCTTTGGCAGGTCACGCCGCACAATGCTGGGATATCACTTGCTCCGGCCGCAGCATCAGATGCCAAGGGCAATACTGTGGTTCACGTTCAAGCTGGTTCCAACAAAGACGTCGAGGATATACTCCGACAAGTCTGTGTGCAGATGGGCCAGGCCGCAGGAATATCTCTTGGTGCGTTGAGTGGCCATCAGGTTAAACAGCACGCCTGCCAGCGATCCATCTCCCTCGCATGGCACCTCGGTCGTGCAGTGGCCCTCGCACGGCTACACAAACGGGACGTGGTAGATGAGATTCTTTCTGTTTATCCAGGTAAAAGAATCTTGACTGGAAAGATCACTCGTGTAACTCGAGACGTGCGGGGTGGCTTCACTGAGGGATCACTCGAGATTATCCCTTTCGCAGCATCAGCTCAGCCACCGGTGCCTTCTTCAGATGTTTCCCTCTTGACAAACCGCGCTCTGATTACGTTCCAAAACGAGAACATTCAAGTCGTCGATGTCGAGAGCCAAACAACCCTGGCCAGTGTCCCTGACCTGGTTTGTGTACTTGATGCGGAAGATGGCAGAGCATTGGGGACGCAAGATTATAGATACGGACTTCGTGTCAACGTTGTTGTACTCGTTGGTAGCCCTCAATGGACAGAAGGGGAGGGCTTGAAGAACGGGGGTCCGAAGGCCTTTGGGTAAGTTCATCTCATTCCTTGACATTGTGCTGCTGGTTCCTATTTCAACGTCTTATTTCTCGGGTGGAGTTTCCCAGCCAGCCGTGGATCCTTTCGGGCACAGCTTCGCCTCGACTAAGCTTAAATGAAGCTGAGACATTAGCTGATCTTTTCAACTCAGACTTGATACCGAATACGTCGCTGCGGCAGAGTACAGGGAACCGAAGTCTGTAATCGACGAGTTCAATGAGAGTTGAGCGAGCAGTCACCTATAAGATAATAGACAGGATGCGTAGATGGCAAAGAGATTGTGTTATCTATCTGGGTTGGGTATATATACAGCTGTAACTAAGTCGCCGAGTAGTTTAAATCGTGAAAGCACTTCGGTTAGACTTCCGCACATATTCCTAGGTTCTGGAGCAAATCCCATGCCAGCACGTCAATTCCACCGGCCTTTTCGTCTTCAATTCCAAAAGCTATAAATAATTCGTCGTCTAGGTATCCGTGGTACCTTTGACTTCGATTCTTCCAACTCATCGAGGTAACATAGAACATGTCCGAGGTATCGCGGTCTATATGCTTCTCTCGCCCGTGGATCCACACGGGTTTCTGTGATATGGCGTAGATTTCAAAAGGTGCGCGCTGATGGAATACCACGACATACGGCTCGTAGACGCCATGGTAGTTATAATATGTCTTGTGTTGGACAATGGTGAAGATGAAGGTATTGGTCTCGTCAGGGACGCATGAGGCATCTTCCTTCCGACACATGGTGATCTGAAGCGAGTTGGTGGCCTGATGGATTGACTCCAGCTCCAATGGCAACTTTGGCAGGTATTTTGACAAGCACTGGTCGTCTGAGGAGGCGGCCAAGGACGCTAGGTCTGGCCCTGCGGAGCCATATGGGCTTATCTGAGAAAAGACACGCTTGGGTGCGATGTCGTAGTGAATATACATCTGGCCGGCGGTGTCCCAGAATGGAAACCAATTCTTCTCCATGATGCTCCACGGAAGAGGGCGCTGAAGCTCTGTTCCTAGCCTGAAGTCGGTAGGCACAGCCACTTCAGTCCCCCATTCAAGAAGCATGCGGAAGTCTTGGATGAACTGGCCGTAGCACGTGAAGATGGAGTTGGAACCAAAGACTATGTAGGGTCCGTTGGGTCCAAAGAAGACGCGTGCATCGTGTGGACCAGCAATTTGGTTCATGTACGAAAGCTCGCCCTCACATCGGTCGCCGGCTGTGGCAGCAATGGGCAGCGGTGTTGGCGGGTGGATGCATCCGAGAACGTCGTCTTGAAACACGGCGTTGCAAGTGATTTCGGTGAAGAAGGTCGATATCTCCTTGACTTGTTGGGCGACAATGATCCATGTGTTGTCGAGGGTTGGATGTGGGATGATGTTAGGGTTCATCGCTTTCACCCCGCTAAAGTCGATGAGAAAGAATTTGGTATCCTTTGTTGATAATGAGAAGACCTCCTGGTGCAGATTATCTGGATTGGACGAGACGACATCGTTGCTTGTTGTGGTGTCGAGGACATTGTTGCTGTCGGTAATAGGAGCTGGCGTTGCTGGAGCATCTGGGACGTCTGAAGTAGAACTAGGCGACACTTCCTCTTCTTGAGGCTGGCCTACTTCTTGAGGCACGTCCACGTCTTCAAGCACGCCTACCTCTTGGTGTTGGTCAGAGTCGCTCACGCCCACCTTCGGTTCGGCCAGTGGAGGTTCAGCCCACCCCGTTTCCTGCGTGGGCGTAACCCTTGGTGAGGTGTATAGGCACAATCCGACATAAATGAGGAAGAGGACAGAACCAGTGAAGAGTGAAAGGCGTTTGATGTCTCTTACGATCATTTTGGGTCGCCGGGCCAAGACAAGACACTGTTGTAGCAATCGCGAGATTCGTAAGAAGATTGGATGCACCAAGAGCTCGCTCGGCAGGTTCGTTGCCGTGAAGACCAGGGTTTCCGAGAGTAGACACTGCGGAGTCGAATTGCCATTAGTTACTACTGCGACATCCAAACAAGCATTGTCATATGCATGCCGAGGCTCGGCGTCAATACCCCGCGTCGCTCCAGGCCCTCCGCACACACCACATCGGCGACCGACCCTGGTCTACTGCAGGGGGTCGAATCTTACAGGGTGAGGCAATTGGACGATCCCTGGGGATTAGACGATGCCCGGGAAAGTTGGAGGTTGGTGTGCGTGAAAGATGGGGCGTTAACACCGATATAGATCTTCCCCGGAAACACCGCACGGAGTAGATTCCCTATGTGGTGTGACTACGGGGAAAACCCGGGGGTCGTTCACTCCAATCACATCAGTGAGTCATGACCTGGCATGATATCAGCCCGAACATGGTTCTTGTTGGTTGCGGAAGTTGCCTTTGGGCGGGAGTTCGGGCGATGTCGACCAAGGCACAGCAGATGCATCATGCAGGAGCATTCAGGCTAGAGAAACTTGTGATCGTGGTCGGTGAGCGACACCCAAAAGGAATGGACAATATTCTGTACTAAGGCTGCAGAATTCGGCCTAGATAGAGGGCTCTGGGAATCAAGCATAAAATGCACAAGTTTAATTAATCTAGTTATTCACGATTCTCACGCCTTGCTGTCCCACACATTCCCTACAGACGGCCGTCCCATCGTCTTCTTGTAGAACCAACTAGCAAATCTAACACTAGGCGTGTCAATAAACCTTGTGACCAATTCTGCCAGACCAAAAGTTACTGGTACCAGAACGATATGAGGCAAGAGATACGAAATCTCCAGCCCAACAGGGCTTGTCTTGGGCACCGTCACCTTGTTTGCCCATTGAGGTATGTTTTGTACATGCTCGTTTACTAGCCATCCCATGGCAACGTACAGCCTATCGCCCAGAGTCCAGAGCACCGGGCCATGTATTAAATAAAGGCCAAAAGAAATGCGTCCAAGCCATTGACAGATCCTCGTTTCGAAGAAGCCCTTCAGCCATTGAATGCGTGGGGCTGCGGCAACGAGAAAGACGGCCGCCCAGAACAGGTAAAACCATTTGTAGTCATAGACGGCCTGCGGCTTGAGGTGAGACAGGTAATACCAGCCTCGATTCTTTGCGAGTTGTTCGACGTCGGCATTTTGGCTGGGAACGCCCCCAAGGAACAGCCCGAAGACGAACAGGTGGTAGTAGATGAACTCCTTGGCCGGGTCCAGGCGCGCCAGAAAGCGTGGCAGCTCGCCCTTCTTCGCAAGTAGGTCCAGGTCGCAGAGCAGCATGCCAGCAACGAACGTGGCGCAGTACCAGCCATCACTGATATACATGAAGTAGTAAATGAGGCCAACTTCACACCAGAGACGTGCCGTGCGCGAGCATCGCGAAAAGGCCATGAGGGACGTGTAGACGACCATGGAGCCCTTGAACTCGATGGGGATGGACCACAAGTGGCGGTTGTAAGTGAGCCACGGGACGCCACCGTCCTTGAAGATGAAGCTGAAGTTCTTGAACTCGATGTAGAGCGCCCAAAACTCGTCTCGCAAGGTAGGCTGCATCGCTAGTGGTCGCACCCACATCCCCAAGCCGTGCCAGACAGCCACGAAAAGGGAAACGGTGACGATGAGAGGTAGAAAGAGTCGGATCCAGCGCCGGAACAAAGCAGATGCTAGGTTGTCGCCGAGCTTGACGTATTCGCCCGCATGCATGAGGCTCAGCGGTTTCATCGACAAGACGTATCCCGAGATGACGAAGAAGGTTACCACCGCATAGTGGCCGCCGCTGAAAAAGTGACGGATCCCGTGGAAAGAGGCCATGTAGTATTTGCCCTCGTATCCAAAGCCATTCTCAAACGCGCCCTCAAGCTCGCCCTCGTCGTGGGCCCATAGCTCGTGGTGATGCAAGTAGACGAGGAAGGCGGCGAATCCTCTCAGCCCGTCGAGATATGCGGTCGGTCGTAACTTGTCGCCTCTGGGTGATGGCTTGGGCCAGAGAGACCACTTCATGCGTCGGAACTTCTTCTTGTACTGGTGGACTGACGTAGCTGGCTTCCAGCTATCTTCGAGCGTCAGATCGGGGCTGAACCTGGGCTTTGCCTCCCATTTCTGGCCGTTGAGGATGCCCTTTTGCAGTGAAGACATTATAATGATGGAGGGTAACGACGTGTTGTTCACTCGAATTGAGAGTAACACGAAAAGACCCTAGAGATGCTTCCCTACGCCCATTTACAATCGTAGATAACTAGAAGCCGGCATGTTTTGTCATTGACTTACCCTGGTCAAACCTGGGGCAGGTCGTCCGGGGTTGTCCGGGGTCGTCCGAGTCTCCGGCCCGTGAAGATCGTCGCCTTGTGGTTCCCGAGGCTAGCGGTCTGGCTTGTGCTTGCGGGGTGCGGGGACGAGGCCTGCTAGCACGAAGTATTTCGTAATTAGATAATGATGCTTGGCGATTGAGGGAAAGCGACGACAGAAATCACAGAAAGCCACCCTTGCAAGGAACCATGGAACGGCCCCGCATGACGAAGATCTCGTCTTCATTTGAGCATCTTCTGCGATCAAAAGTGCCTGCCTAGTCTGGTTGGCTGCCCGATGACGTTTTGGCCAACAGACTGCAACGCCAACGAGATTGGGCTCGGCATAACTACTCCGGCCGTTCCCTCGTGCCGCTTTCCAGAACCAGCAAATCCCCCGGACGGCGTCTTCACATGTGCGGGCAGTTGGCGAGAAGTGACCAATTCGAATGTCACCTTGCTCAGCAGTGTGGGCGTGGCGATGTGGCTGGGACATCGGTCCCCTTGCGTGGCTAGCGCTGAGAGCTGTTGCTAACAGCCGGCAACTCCCAATGAGCTTCTCATGGTGACGCAGTATCCAAAGTTCCTCGGCGTCAAGGCGTGGGCTGAAAGCTTGTCTGTTCGTGGCAGCAGTTTGCTTCCAAAAGTGCGGGGTTGCAGTGCAGGATGTTCACAACTCATGAGCCAACCAAGTCATTAACACGGTAGTAGCTAACAGGCCTTCCAATTCAGTCCCTGGCTCCCCCGCCATCTCCGGGAATTACCTCAGAGGAAACCCCTGTCATTGTTCGGCTTGCTGTCTTTCACATGGGACGGCGATCCAGTCCATGCCAAGCTCCACTGTGGTGAGAGTGAACTGCGGGTGACGAGACGAGACACCCTTGCCTACTCGCTGTAAAGATGCGGTACCCCATGATAAGACTGCCGTAGTCTTTGGCAACTTCTCCTTGGCCATTCTCGGGACGTTGCAACGACAAGTCCTCTGTCTGAACTTCAACCCCAACCGACTTCCGCATACGAGCAGTACTCTACGCTTCATTGTATTTGCCTCGATATGCCCTCTCGCCCACGCCAGAACGCGCCGGCTAGCCTTCGCATCAGTCCTCCCACAGAGCTCGCGCTCAAGAGCGAAGCAGTCGGGGAATACAAGGACGTGGACATGTACTCTCCACTCGGCTCGCCGACTCTGGCAGCCTCTACGGCCAAGCTCAGGAACAAGGTGCCGGCCCAGATGGTGAGGTACCTCCGCCTGTACTTCGCCTGCGTCTGCATCATCCTCATCATCCTAAACATCGATATCCTCCCCACGATCCCCAGCCCTTGGGATGTGCTCCACAGCAGGGAGCCGCCTCAGCATCCTCTTCTTCCGGGCAGCTCATTCCCGCAGAAGATATGGCAGACGTGGAAGGTCAATCCACTCGACTTTGAGGATAAGGACACTCTCAACGTCCGGTCATGGCTGGAAAAGAATCCCGGCATGCGATACGAGGTGCTCACAGACGCAAACGAGCTATCCTACGTGGAGCAGTATTTCGGCCCCAACGGCTTCAAGCGCCAGGATATTGTGGACTTTTACCGTTCCATCAACATCTCCATCATCAAGGCTGACCTGCTGCGGTATATGATTATGTATGCCGAGGGCGGTGTATACGCAGACATCGATGTTGAAGCGCTGAGACCTGTCCATCGATTCATCCCTGAGCGGTACGATGAAAAAGACATTGACATGATCGTCGGTGTCGAGATTGACCAGCCCGACTTCCGCGACCATCCAATCCTGGGCAAAAAGTCCATGTCTTTCTGCCAATGGACGCTTATCTCGCGGCCGCAGCAGCCCGTCATGCTCCGTTTGATCGAGAACATCATGGCCTGGCTCAAAGGCGTCGCCAAGAAGCAAGGAGTGACACTGGGAGATGTCCAGCTCGACTTCGACCAAGTCATAAGTGGCACTGGTCCGTCGGCATTTACCATCGCCCTCATCGAGGAGATGAACAAGAGATCTCACGGCACCGAGGTTACGTGGGACATGTTTCACAACCTGGACGAGTCCAAGGTTGTCGGCCGCGTGCTTGTTCTCGACGTCGAGGCCTTCTGCGCGGGACAGGGCCACTCCGACTCGGGCAACCACAACGCCCGCGGTGCACTTGTCAAGCATCATTATCACGCATCAAACTGGCCGAGTCGGCACCCGCGCTTCAGCCATCCGGTGTATGGGCAGGTCGAGGACTGCAATTGGGAGTTGGAGTGCGTGCGAAAGTGGGATGAGAACGTGGCCGAGTTTGACAAGCTGTCAGAAGAAGAGAAGAAGCAACGGATCGAGAGTAAACAGGGCGAGGATTTGAAGGAAGAGATCTGAGGCGTGGTATTCTTAATTAGGGCAACAATAGATATCCATCCGAATTTACGAAACTGACCAGTTCCTACATAGTCTGACGACAAAAACTGCCGATGTTTGACAATAGAGTGGATGCTTGACGACCAGGACTGCACATGCTGTGCCATCATTGTTGCTGAGCATAAGAAGTCGACCAAACGTGTGCATCTCATGTTTCGTAGCTCATTTAAACTCTCTCTCATCTTTTGTAGTCTAGCCTCGTATAAAGAGCACGTCTCTGCTTCGAGAAGATACCACGAACTATTCGATTGCACTGCAAGTCGAGGCGTGACCGCCTCAAATGCAAGATCAGACAGATCAAGGTACATTCGTCACACGCGTTCTAAGTCGTGGACTAGTGATAACAATAGGAACAATAGTGAGCAAGTGGCGGTGTCATGAAGCGCATCCTAGATGTTCCGTCTGCGCACCACGAAGCGATGAATGCGCTTACTTACCAAGGGCGGATCGGCCGGCGAGACATTCCCTATCAGATGCTTCCGGTTCTGGACTACTCTGGAAAGCATTTGATGCCGCTCCGCCTCATGCATCACTACGGAACCATCACGGTCAAATCTTTTGCTGTAGCTTCCAATTACATAAAGGACTAATTTAGAGTCTCTAGGTGGACGTCCCTTCCATCTCGCCTTCAAACACTCGCTTCTCCTCGACACAATCCTCCTCGTCGCTATAGTTCACACAGCCAGCCTGAACCTGCGGTCGGTCAGTTTGTTGGATGTGATGACGTATCTAAACCAAGCTATCAGCGCTTTTCGTGGAGAGCTCGCTAACATCTCTGACGATAGCATCCAAGCCATCCGCATGCCGTCCCTCCTACTAGGTATCACATCATTCGCCGCAAATCGGGTCATACGTCACTCAGGGATATGGCTAAAAAGCTTCTTGGCCTGCACCATCGGCTCATGCACTTTCATGCCAGGAGAAACTGCTCATCAGCCGGAGAGGGATGCCCGCGATATCGAACTTATTGACAGCATGGTTAATTCTGGAGATTTTCAAAGTCTCTGGTCCATGCCACCGAACCTCTACGCAGCTCCTCAAGTTGAAGAAGAAGAAGATTATTGGGCACACCGGGACCTTGAGAACCTATTTGAGTCACTGCATCGGCCACATACGAGGTCATACATTGTGTTTCAGCTCAAAACACGTCATTCTTCTGCGTGGCAGAAGGCTTTGTCTGACTGGTCCGCCAAGATCAGCTGAGAGCACTGATCATCATGGCCTAGTATTTGGCGTTCTCCCAATACTTCCCGGCTATCTGTTTACGTGGGTAACAATCTTGTTATATCAACGGTGGCGATCTAGTATCGCGTTGAGGAGTTTGAGCCAAGTCTCGAGCGTTGACTACTACCCTAGTATGTCCCAGTCATGACCGATAGTCGACCGCTATCGGTGATGAGAATGGAACCATTGGAAAAACTCCCGGATCGGCTTGTCAGATACAAAATAGCCCCAGTCATTTCCTCATCACCTCCAAACCTCCGGGCGGGGATGAACAGCTGGTCGTCGATCGACTCCTCTTCCGGCTTGCGGTTGCCCATCAGAATGGAAGACAGAGTCGAGGGGTATACTTTCAAGAGCACACGTTAGCTTAATCTCTCCAGAGTTTCCAAGATTAAAGGTTGAAGAACTTACCACCCAGCGCGATGGCGTTCATGCGAATCCCAAATCTGGCCAGCTGGGTGCTGGCATGCTTGGTTACTTGTATGATGACGACCTTGCTAGTCATGTAAGGAGGCGATGATGACCAATGACGGCTGAAAGCGGAAATACTCGTCGTAAAGATGACCTGACTCTGAATAAGAGGACATGACTGCCCTCGTTGATCGGCTTTGCGAAACCGCCTTTCAAGGCATTCTTGTTTCCTGCGTTGAGTGGCTCAAGGAAGGCCGTCATGCTAAAAAAGGCAGCCGTCACGTTGAGATTCAGCACCTCGTTCATCGCATCCATGGAGAAGTTGGTAAAGAGGGTCTCACGCAGTTCTGCAAGCGAACTGGACGGGTTGAACCGGGCGGGTGGGCCGATGCTGCCGGAGTTGGCGACGACGAGGTTGACGTATCCAACCTCGTCGGTGATACGGCTAACGGCGGCTTGAAGGTTCTCTTTGGAGGTCACATCGCATTGGAGAGGGACTAGGCTGGAATGCTCTTGGACTGCCGTGTTGAGCACTTCCAGTCGACGGCCCAGGATGTAGACCTCATTGGCGCCATTGAGGGCGAGAGCCCGGGCCATTATGAGGCCAATGCCTAGTAGGAAAGGTCGGTTAATATGACACCTATGGCCTACTGAGATGATTGGCTAGACGCACCTAATCCTCCAGTGATGACGGCTACGATGCCGTCCACCCGGAAGAGGCTGTTTGAGTCAACTGAAGATGCCATTTTTGTGTGAACTCTAGTAATGAATAGTCGATGGCAGATATTGAAAGCAAGACCATTCAATTTCTCAAGGGCGATTCACCTATAATTTATACTCAACTCCATCCGATGTCATTCTTGTACAGTCTCACTGGGTAAGCATCCATGAGAAAAGTAGTTTAGCGGCGGCCAACGGCGGCCGACAGACAACATGAAGCCGGTAATCGGTCCAAATGCTTTACAAATCAACTGAAGCGGGGCTGACGCTGAGGTGAATATAAATCTTCTATCGTGTAAACCAAATTGTAATACAGACTACGATAGTCTGGTCACGTCAACCTCTACTCAAGTTCTCAACTATGGCGGCCGACGGCGGCCGTTTGCACATACCCCGTGCCAGGCAGGTCTGTAGTACCTGCAAGGCCCGTAAGAAGAAGTGTGATAAGACGCTGCCTCATTGTGGATACTGCTCCAGGTACGACGGTGGACCGCATTCAATTCGAAAGGAGTCAGATGTAACAGGAATAGAAAAGGTTCGAGACGTAGCTATGGGCCACGCCCAAGATCACGTTCAAGGCTAGACGGCAACAATTTAGCGTCCTTCCCATTGTCTTCGGTACAGACAACCCCTTCGCAGCCGGGAGCTTTCGATGCCAGCCTGTATCTTCAGGTCCTTGACCTAATCCGAGAAACAGGCCAGTTCGTGGATGACATCAGTGCTCGCTATTTCCGGGGCGTCTATCGATACATCCCTTTCATTTCTCGAAGGCGCTTCCAAAGCAGCCTTACGTCGCTCGGAGTAGCCTCATCTGCCGGCTATTCCGTCCTTCTCCTCAGTCTGCCTGATCACATCGTCTCCGAAGCTTGGATGGGGTACCGGATGTTCCGGGCCTGCAGACAAGTCCCGGCTAGTCGATCGACGGTCTCTGTATCTCGCCACAAAATCTCTCTTCGCTCAAGTCCAAGCGCTCTTCCCGCCCTCGGTCCTCCTGATCCAGGCGGGTCTATTGCTGGCCTTGGACGAGTATGCCCATGGCCGACCGGACGACGCATTTGCGTCTATAGCGGGGCGTACTCGCATGGGATATGCCATACGCCTCCATCTCTGCAAGCGGACTTCTACGGATAAAGATTCAGATTCACATACCCTGCTGGAGGCCGAGGAAGCAGCCAAGACCTGGTGGGGGCTCATCATCTACGAGCGGTAATGTCTCTCCCCTGTCTCATCTCGTTTCCGATTCCCCAATATACTCCAAGAAAATCGAGCTAATACATATGAGCTTCTTGACAGTGTTTTCATCTGCGAAGCTACTGTTCCTGAACAATCGCTAGTTACTGTCATCACTAACGGGGATGCCCGGCTTCCGACCGAACACACAATCCTAGATCAGAACAGCCTTCTCAGCTCCGAGTCGATACCACACATACCAGTCTCTTGCATTAGTTCTCCTGACGTTGGAACTTCTGGTCGTGCTGCTCAAGTGGCTTGGCTCGTGGACAGAGTTCTCAAAGTCTTCCAAGACCAAAACTTTGAATCGAGACTGATCCAACTTCAAGCCTTGGATACAACTCTTCAAAAATTTCTGGGTGCCCTGCTGCAGCAGAGTGTCGGGGAAAAAGGGATTCTCTGCGAGGTGATAGGTATCATCATCAGGTCAGTCCATGCGCTGAGGTTCCAGCAATGTGTCACAATCGAGGCTATGTTGACCAAAAGTAGGGCCATACTCACACTACACTGGCATATTCTCTGCCACCATCGTCCAGTTATCGACGGCAGTCAATCGCTGGCAGGATGGTTCCAATGCTCGCACGCTGCACTCGACGCCGCTACAAAGATAATCTTGAATATCGTCAAAGTTCACGATAACCCAGACCCATGCTTTGATTTGTGCACGGCTCCGAGCTATCCTTACAATGTTCAAGCAGCCCTCAAGCACATATATGCGGAACCTGCGTGAAAGGACGATAACTGGCTTCAGGGCGCTGAAACGAAGCTCCGCAGATCTTTAGACCAGACGGACTGCGCTATATAGCCTTGGATATGAACAACTAGACCTGCTTCTTCTTGTGCAACATAGGTTACGGACAATAGAAATGTTGAGGGATAAAGCACTCGAATACAACGCCATAAACGGCTCACCAGCAGGATATCCCTTACTGCTTGAGCAAAATATTCTATGACTACTCAGGTAACTAGGGATCAAAGTAAATATGATAGAAGGAAACTAACAATACTCGAGTCATTGCTTCTACGGAACACGTCAGCTGCACCTCGTGGGGTGGTTTCAAATGGACGAGGTGTCGAGATAATGAGAGGAAGATGTGAGAGGAAGATGTCAACCAATACAAGAGAGACAAAACTGTCTCCTTATATGTTTCTTTCATTCTTCTACATTTCTCCTGTTTAATCAGAAAGCTATCGGGTGCCCACGACTCTACTCCACACCTCGCATTTCGCATCTCGGTATGTCTCAAGGAGATTCCGGTGTCAGTGTTTCGCCTCACAGTCCTTTCTTCGAGTTTATGATCTGTTCAATCTCTTCTTGATGCGATGAAAAGTTGTCCACCAGATCATCCCACATCTTGGGCTCGTGTTCGTGCTTCCTGTTGCTGTTCCACGCCCAGTCGGTGATAGCGAACTGGCGGCAGCTCTCAAACATGAAGGCAATAGCGCCCTTCGATATTCTAGCCTCAGGTGGGGGCTGGGCTGAAGCCGCCTTGAATTGCTACCCAATGATTTAGCAATATTTCGCAACGTGCACTCTGGATAAACTCACTTGATAGGCGACACCGTGGGGCACCATGCCGCACTCAAAGGAGACGCCGCCCGGCTGGAACTCATCCGACCGTCCAGCATACTCGCCGTAAATCAGACCCATGAGCTCCGATGCTGCATTCCGATGATAGTACGGTGGCCTATATGTGTTTGAAGCCACGTCCCAGCGAGGTGAGAAAATGAGGAAATCTGCCAGAGGCGCTGTTGGATCCCGAGACTTTGCTGTGAGGACGCAAAAGATTGATGGATCGATATGGTCGACGGAGATGGACCCGACATTGACAAATTTAGTGAGATCGTATTTGTAGGGCACGTAGTTTCCGTGCCACGCAACCACGTCGAAGGGGCAGTGGTTTTGCGTGCTCTTGAAGAATTGTCCCCCCAGCTTGTACACAATCTCCCAGGGATCGTTCTTGGTTACATTGTACTGGGCCTTGGGGTGCAGAAAATCACGACCGTTGGCAAGTCCATTTGCTCCCAGAGGACCCAGTTCCGGCAGATCGAAATTGGCTCCCCAGATCTCGAGGATGTAGCCCCGGGTCGGACCTTCGACGTTGACTTTGAAGCGCTGGCCACGCTGGATGACACAGATCTCGCCGGGTTGGACGTAGAGAGGACCGAATTCGGTCTGGATATCAAGGGCGCCCTGCTGCGGCACAATCAGGAAGTCTCCATCCGAATTGACAAAGGCTCGCTGGTCCATGCTCTTGGTTGCCGTGAAGATGTGCGTCGCTAGACCTTCTCTCAGTGTCGGATCTCCGGACCCAGCGACTGTGCGGAGGCCAGTGATGAAATCGCAGCCGTCTGTAATGTCGAAAGGGAGCTACAGCACCGATCACAAAGAGTCAGCCATAGTCTCAGCCTTGCACTGCTTGAGCGATGAACATACCCAGGCTAGCTGTGTTGGGGACAGCTTCACGCGCGGGTTTAGAGGCAAGAAACAGCTTTCCGTTCCCTCAACCGGAGGTAGGTCCGTCTAGAATCCGTGAGACGTCAGCAATTACAAAAGCGTTGGAAAAGAAGCTCGATGGCAACTTACGAAACCTTGATGCGCAACAGCAGGACGTGCGCGGTACAGCCACGCCTTCTTGTTCGCGTGGCGAGGAGCAACAAACGCCGAAGCCGTCATTTGCTCGGCGTAGAGTCCAAATCTGACACATCGCGGATTGTTTTGCCCGCGTGGAATTGTGCCTGGAATTGCTTCGGACTCGAAGTTGTTGTTGAATCCGGGCAGGTATTCGTAGGGATCATTTTTCCGGAGCGCAAACGAAGGCACAGCGCCATCCTTCTGGGTCTCGGCCCAGTGAAAGATGTCTTGGTACTCGTCCGGGCGAGAAAGACCAGCCATTGTCGGGGAGGTTGTATGAACTTGCTTGTGGGAGGTGTGCTCGGTGTACGATTCTCCAGATCTTTGCTTCAATTATGCACAGATGTGTTTGTCCTGCCAACTCATCTCGCTCTTGATCATTCCCGAGGCGTCCGCAAGTGCGGGGGACAGCGCGGGGTCAACATTCAATCACTCTCGCTGTTTCGGTAGTTTCAAGCCGACTCCGCCCAGATACAGTGATTCGTCAATGCGAAGATCTTTTGCCAGTCTAAGCGGTGGCAGATGACGATGCTTCCCTACTCTATGCGGTTAGATTACGACGTCGGAAGATTGGCCCCGAACCTGAGGATATCGGTAGATGCTGGTCAAGTCCCTGTTCATCTGGGCATCAACAACATTTGACAAAGCGTAACATTCGACGTCGGCATGGCCAGTCTGGTCGTCACATCGGGTACCATCCCTACACTCATCAAAGGTGTTGTTGACGAACGATTCCCATCACCGGTGTGGCATTTTCGAGGCATCTCGTATGGGCATATTGCCGCACGCTTTGCCAAGCCGGAATATGTCGCGCTGAGCGGAGAGATCGACGCTACGAGATACGGGTATACGAGGCATCCATCATCAAAGGGACAGCTGGTTTGTTTCTAATGACATTCACATCACAGGCTACAGTGTCCACAGCCACCCATCGACATTGGGCACTTGCTTCGAATCCCCCGCCATGTACCGATTGCACATGTCGAAGAAGATGAGTTCAAATGTCTCAACTTGAATGTCACGCTTCCTCCCGATGCGCACACTGTTGAACGCGAACCGATGCCAGTTCTGGTTTGGATCCATGGTAATCCTACTTCCTGTTCCATTGTCATCAGGCAAAGTCAAATTCAGGAGGCACCTGACAGACATACCAGGTGGTTCTCAATGTGTGACGTTTGCATCATCAGCAACAGCTGTCTGTGGTAAGAGAGAAGACCCAAATCGAGGCAACGTAGAGGTGATACACTGCTCTCACACGACCTCAAGATCCGACTCCCATCGTGTCACAGTCAATTGACCTCGGTCAGCCGATGATCGTGGTAACATTCAACTACCGCCTCAATATCTTCGCATTCGGTGACGGTCAGGGTGAAATCAACCTTGCTCTCCAAGACCAGAGATTGGCTCTCGAGTGGGTTCAGAGGAACATAGCTAGTTTTGGTGGCGATCCAGTGAGTGTGATTGCAATCTTTGGTTGATAAACTGTATTACTTAACAGGATACCAGAGCCGAGTCACACTTGCAGGAGAGAGTGCCGGGGCTGTTTACGTGCACGCACACATTCTCTCGCAACCAACCATGAACCATGTGCAACGGGCTATCTTGGCCTCAGGATCGTTTTACCTTTCTCCTCCGCAACCGAGAGAGGCGGGAAATCGACTCATACATTCCCTAACAAAGGAGTTGACCTCAAGAGGAGATACCTTGCGTAGCGGCTCAGCCGAGTCACTCGTTCAAGGGCTTGTCAATTGCGGTATTGTGTCCATGTGGCTCCAGCAAGAGCCGTGCCTGAACAACTGGGAGAGTCGCATGGAGCAAGTCGATGCTCTCATGGTCTCTGACGTGGAGTACGAGGTTGGTAAACACCAAAGTAGCATCATTCCCTAATCCTGCGGCTAATAATGTCTCATTTCACGTTCTAGTCAGCAATCTGGCGCAACGGCGTCGAATTGATGAGTCTGGATGAAATCGCATCAATCATGCTTGAATACTCTGCCGCTTCAGATGAGATTAAGAAGCTATACCACATCGACCCTGAACGTCCAACCTCCTCCAAGAACGGCATCTTGGACTTCATCAATGACACAAAATTTGCCCTTCCCGCCTTCGAAATCTGCGAAAGGTGGCGCAACAGTGACAAAGAGAACATTTACCAGAGTATAATTGATGAGGTGAATCCGTGGCAAGCATCCAGTCGAGCTCATCACGCTGTTGATCTCATACTGCTGTTTGGCGGCATTGATTTGTCCTTTAACCCGGGAGCAGAGAAGGTGGGAGCCAATATGAGGAGAACATGGATAGAATTTGTTCACGGGGGAAGGCCGTGGCCAGAACCCTGTGTTAAGGCATTTGGTCCTCACGGGAAATGCGAAGAGCTTGATCAGGAAGGATATGTGTTGAGAAGGAGAGTGCGTTGTTTCAAGTACCTGCAAAGCATGGGCTTGCCACAATACCGTGCGTTAAGTAACAAGCTATGCGCAGGACGAATGAGTTTATTAAACTAGGGGCCAAATTGGACCGCAATTCCGTAGTCGAAGACCACTGGAAAATACTGAAGATAAAGCAATGTGAGGTCCGCGGGACCCTTTCTGAATAGATACTGGAGTCAGTACAATGTGATCGCTAGTATGTTTCCGAACACGCCACGAAAGCGGCAAGATGGCTCGGGAAACGGTAAGTAGTAGTTGATGTAATGTGATAAGGGATGAAGGATGGAAGTAATATGTAAAATTTACTCTCTTCCTTCTGGCACGCAGTTAACTTCTCTTGAAGTGGATACAGCACCGACCGCAGCTTCACGTTCACAACCCGATCGACACATAACGCCATGTCTTCGGAAGAAACGGCACAGACGTCCAGTCCTCTTCCAAGTACGGAATCTGGCTATGTCAATGGTCGCAGAGCAGGAGAAGGAGTGAGGTTTCCCCAAACTCCGTTTTTCCAGGGACCCTTGAAGCCCTCTCGAATCGAATGCGATGTGATCGAGCTGGAGACCACTGGTAGAATCCCAAAGGACATCAATGGGACATTTTTCCGCGTCCAACCGGATCCCCGTTTCCCTCCCATGTTTGAAGAAGACGTCAACTTCAGCGGCGACGGTATGGTTAGTGCAATTACTTTCCACGACGGCCATGTGGACTTTAAGCAACGCTATGTCCATACCGACCGGTTTCAGGCAGAGGCCAAACATCGGCAAGCCATGTTTGGCAAATACCGTAACCCATACACAGATAATGAGATGGTCAAAGGCATTATACGAACAGTCTCCAACACAAATGTCTACTTCTGGCGGGGTGTATTACTGGCATCAAAGGAAGACGGACCACCGTACGCAATGGACTGCACCACGCTGGAGACGATTGGGCGGTACGATTTTGAGGGACAGATGACGGCTCCGTGCTTCACTGCACACCCAAAGCTTGATCCAGACACGGGTGAGATGGTTGCCTTTGCTTACGAAGCTGGAGGCAATGGGCACGATGCCTCATGCGACATCGTGGTGTGGACGTTTGAGCCCATTCATGGGAAGAAGACAGAGGAAACGTGGTACAAGGCTCCGTTTTGCGGGATGATACACGACTGTGCGCTGACCAAGAACTATCTCATCCTGCCGATGACGCCACTAAAGAGCGATCTTGATCGCCTGAAGAGTGGCGGCAATCATTGGGCCTGGGATCCGGAAGAGGATCAGTACTACGGTATTGTTCCTCGCCGGGGAGGTAAACCAGAGGACATAATATGGTTGAGAGCTGACAACGGTATGTTAATACTGATATTACTCTGTGCATGATTGCTGAGCTGGGTCGGCGTAGGTTTCCACGGACACGTCGCCGGAGCCTATGAAGATAAGAACGGTCTCATTGTTTGTGATCTTACAGTCGCAGACGGGAACGTCTTTTTCTGGTGGCCTCCAACGAACGTCGGACCCAATGCTGCGCAGGCAAAGGCGCGCCAGAAGCTAAACTCCGACACATACCGCTGGGTATTCGACCCCAAGAGTGATACCAATACCCGAGTCAAGCCTGCTAAGCTGTACGGAATTAATGGCGAGTTTTCTCGCATCGATGACCGGTTCGTCACGAAATACTACACCCACTTCTGGCAGTTACAGATGGATCCAACGCGACCGTACGATATTGGGAAATGTGGCCCGCCAGCAGGCGGTCTCTGGAACGTCATCGGACACTACAATTGGGAGACTGGCATCAAGGATGTCTTCTTTTACGGGCCTACGGCAACATTCCAAGAGCCGGTTTTCATCCCTAAGCGTGGATCCGACGTTGAAGGCGAGGGCTATCTTGTAGCACTTCTGAACCATCTGGACGTGCAACGCAACGACATTCTCATTTTCAACGCGCTCAATCTCGCACAGGGACCAATTGCAACGGTGAATCTGCCTCTCCGGCTCCGCATGGGACTTCATGGGAATTTTGTGGACCAGAATGAGATTGATGAGTGGGCGAAACGAAGGAGCTCCGTCGGGGGCTTGAGTCCGGGGAAGTTGGCTGAGGTCTAGTCTATGTCTCCGAGCGAGGTAGCCGAATTAGTTTGTTGTGCAAAGCGCTACTTCCACTCAAAATTGCCGATCGCACATAAAACATTAATGTGTTCAATCGGACGGCCAAAAAGAAAGAAAAAAACAAGCCGGAAGGCTTTACTAGCCAGCCTTCAGCCTTCATTCGTGTGGCTGTCGGATCCATGAAGCCGGCGACCATGAGGATCTGCGACCTTCATCGGCATCCGCACCACTACTCTGCCCACGAGCCATAAATGGCACCCGCTGCAGTTACTCGTCGAATAAAAGTCCGGCTTAGAGCTTGGACCTGTCTTTGTAAGCGCTTCGTAAAGATGGAGGACACAATCGCCGATCTGAGACAGACCATTGATGCCCTGCGCGGGGAAGTGGTGAGATTGAGTGGTCAGTCAATTCCAACTGAATTCAACCAGTCCTTTGACGAGATATATGCTCATAAACATCTCGGAAAGACCAGGAAGAAATACGTAAGCTCCAGTACAAGTATGGATACTACTTGGACAAGTGCCTTTACAACGAGGTGAATGTTGTGCATTCTGTCTCACAAACGTCATCGCAGCCTTCACTAATACATTATTTCCTGATCCAGGTTGTCGAGCTTTTCTCCAAACATCCCGATACCTACGTTCAGTTTCTGGGCGGGCGGTACTTGACCAAAGAGGGCGTTCGGAGACTTTACGTCGGGCGATTTGCAAAGTCGTTTGCCGCCGGGCGAAATGGCCCTGTCCATGGATTTCTGCTGGACCATCCACAGATGCAGGGAATTGTTGACGTCGACTATTCTTCTGCCAGCGCCAAGGCGAGTCCAATTGGAGTTGGTGCTCGTGCCAAGGGCCGTTTCCGGTCCTTGATGCAGGCAGGAGTGCACATCAGTCAGGCCGAGAAGCATCCCCGTGGGTTTTGCCAATGGTTTGAAGGCGGCATTTACGAGAACGAGTACATCAAAGATGAGGACGGCCAGTGGCGGATCCTCCACTTGAGATATTTCCCATTCTGGCATGGAGATGTCGAGCGAGGATGGGCAAACAAGGTCTCCGGCTTCGTCCCGTTTCCGAAAACAACCTTCCCCGACGATCCCAATGGCCCTGACATGGTTGTTGCGCCTGAGCAGCGTATGCTCTGGCCTGACACCCGAGTGGTGCCTTTCCACTACAATCATCCGATCACGCATCAGCCGGTCAAGGATGAGGACATGCGCGCTCCGGCGTTTGGGGAGGATGCCAAGGACTCTCTTCCTGCGTTAAGTCCTTTGTGAGGATGGTCCAGGTTGGTGGCACTCATAGAAATTATTGAATCTACTACATATATGACCTAGTCAAAGTCTCTTAGAGATTTGAATTCATAAATTTGGGCACGATCTGGGATTCGATGAATACCACGGCTCTGGAAACATCATTGTCTTGGCTTGCGGATTTTTGGAGTAAGGGTACTATGTTGAAACAAAATGATTCAAATGTGAAGCTTCATTCTAGGTAGGTAGTGTATGTACTGAACTCTCATCACCAACTTGTTCATCTTGGTTCTTACCAAGTGCGCTTACGGCTCTATGGGAAGCTTAAACAGCCTGATGGCGTTCTCTCTACCCACAAGTCGCTTCTGGGCCGATGGTAAATCAACATCCTTCCACCAAGTCTGCGCCTCCTCTATGGTGTCGTATGGATAGTCTATGCTCCCCGTTAGTGACTTGGAGTTACATTGCATCGCTCAGTATGCATGCACGCACCGATTGCAAACAAGCACCTATCCGCACCAAGTTCCTCAAGGCAAAACTTTAACCCGGCGGTCGAAAAGTTTCCCGAAGTAGTGATAGAGATGTTGTGATGGAAGTAATACTTGTAGTCGTGCTTCGACGGTCTTGTGGCCTTTTTAACAGGCTTGTTGTACCAATGATCTGCCCGCCAAAGATTGAACGGAATTCTGAGTCCAGTATTAGAGAACGATCAAGAAGGGCATGGGTAAATTACGGGAGAGGTTTCTGAGTCCGTCAAAAGCTTACCCTTCACCAAGATGTCCAACCACGACCTGTACGCGGGGAAAATTGTCGAAGATTCCACTTGAACACAACGCGTAGATGTGGAAACTGAGATCCAAGTGGAATTGAACCGCGGCGCCGATCAAATGTCTCCTAGCTCCGTACTTTCCATCCGGCTGGATATCCTCGCCTGCCGGGTACCGCGGGTGCATGTACACTGGGACGTCGAGTTCTTGCACTGCCTCCCAGAAAGCATGATACTCTGGGCCATCGTAGTATTTCTTTCCGTTGGAGTGAGAACCGACACTCTGGAAGTCATTGAGTAATGCTCCGAACATCCCCAGCTCTTTGACTGCTCGCCTGAGTTCGGCAGCGGCCTCAGAGGCGTTATGCATTGACAAGGCCGCCAGACCTCCGAAGCGGGATGGGTTAAGGGCCACTTCACCAGCCAGCCAGTTGTTCGCTGCTACAGCGAGATTGTGTGCCTTTGTGGGATCCGGTTCTCCCTGGCAGCCTGGCGATGTCAGTGACAACAACATGTAGTCGACACCCTCGGCGTCCATGCGTTGAAGACGTTGATCGTGGATGTCGGCAAGCTTTTGGCTCAAGGCATGGTGGCGAAACTGGTCAGGGTTATTACTTGGAGCGTACAACGCTGCAGTCTCGGATAACCAGGCAATGTCTTCGAGGTTTACCACTGCCTCCTCAATAGCCACGGTGCCTTTGAAAGCCATGCTGGATAATGAACACAATGAAAAATGGTGGATTCTCCTTAGAATTAGGTCGAGTGTTTGAACCTCAGATGGCACACTCGGATGTGGTTTCGTATACGATCTATGTCGATAAGATGGATGCATTGAAGGTGACCGATGTCTCGTTAGCAATGACTAGCATCGGCTTGATGTATCCGATGCAACCGATATTCAAGTCTGTGACCACAGTTCCGAAAGATGCGTCGTATTAATATTGTGTCCGAGGAAAATCTACAAGAAATCACACGGCAAGAAGCTCTTGAGGCTCTTTCGTAGTATTCAATTCATATCTCATCTGTACGAACCATGTAGTCTTTTTCGCAGGTTGGTGTTTCCAGGTTCCTAAATGACCTACCAGCCCACGTAGCCTAGCTCCCTTGTGCAAAATATGCATTCATCGAATCATCCGGTGCATTATAAAGCATGTCCTGAAATCCCGGGATATTGAGGTCGGAAAAGAAAGCCCTTTGGGTTCCGAGTTAGAATCATTGAATTTGTATGGCACGATGTCGACACCACCGTGAGACTAGAAGCAAAACTTACGATTCATTCTGCAGTGTAAAGTCCAAAAACACCAAATCAGGAGTATGAGAATCTGTGATGTCGATTCTGTTCTCGCTGTTCAGGATTCCGTACTCTTCCAATTGTGCTGCTACCTCCGGAAGCGCATGTTTCGTCCAAAAGATCTGCTCCATCCCCTGAAGAGTGTGTAAACAAGATTCAACATGCATCTTGTGTGCAGCAGTGTCTGAATCCGCCATGGCGAGAAGAAATACCTGCATATCCTCCAGAATGCATCCACAGTCAAAAACTACCAAGCTCGTTAAGAGACTACGTCCCCGAAGAAAGGCGATTATGTCCAAGGACTTTTGTGCTGCTTCGATGCACATGATTCCAAACTCTTTGAACCACTCCTGCTTTGGGCTTTCAGCTGTAAGCTCTCGTGCATGCAGTACTTTGTATAGTAGGAATGGCCGTGTTGCGAAGATCATCGCACTCCAGTAACGCAAGTGAAGAACGGCGACGGAGCGTTCATGGAACGTTGCAACTTGATCATAATGAGAAAGGTGAGAAGGAATTTCGGTGTAGAACTCTCGAAGACCAAAGATGGCCTGTGAGACAGTCGAAAGTGATAGTCGTTGGAAACTCGAATGTGGTTTTTGGTATATCAACTTGCTCAGACCTCGCCTCAAGTGCGCTAATCGACAAGAAACTTCGAGATAGTCCAAGGGCATGTTGGACCCCGGACCTAGAGTCTAATGTCTTGTCAGCTTAGCTTGTCCACAAGTCAATACCATCGTTCACGCACGTGCTCAGACGGGGCTCTGGGTTGACCAAGAACGATCCCTTCGTCTATAGCGGGCGGATTCCCATAACAAAGTGCCGTGTCAAGATCTAGAAGATATAGGCTGGAGAAAAGCCGCATATTAACCTGTTCTTGAAGACTGTGATGAGATTCGGAGTCGTCCCGGGCATGCAAGCCCAGCGTGAATGCAATCCTAGCAGCAGATCCGACGTATATGTAAGCTGTGTTCCCGAACATCGAACATGACAATGCTAATCCCTGGTACTGGTTAATTGAGAGTGGGGGTTATTTTGTTAGAGGTGAACACTTACAAGGATGCACAATGCTCGCAGGCTATCGATGTCTGCATCGTCGTACAGGGTAGGCACGAGACCCTTTGCCAATGTCAGGTAGGTCACGGATGGTCTCATGGATGCGGATGACCACTCCTTTTGCGTCTCGCTTTCACAGGTCAAGGCCAGTATTGAGTACAGGCTGCACAGCGTGGCAGGAGATGCAGCTGTTGCGTCCCCGGCGTAGATCCGGTCGAGAGTACTGTGTAGTTGCTCAGCCGAGAAGAACCAGTACACCGAGTGGATATCGCGGAAGAACCGAGCAACGCAACGGTTGCAGAGGTCCCGGTAAGGAAGGTTGATCTGGCGCGGTGTGCATTTTACTCCTAATGAAGACTCTGGTGTCGGTGGTGGAACGATTTCCGTCGCCGTGAGAGGTGCGAGGATTTCGCTCTTCGGAGCATCTGGCAGTCGTGGACGTTTGAGAGACCGAACTGCCGAGTGAAACAAGTATGCCGAGCTGGCTCCAACATATCCTCCGGTGCTTGTGAGTACAGGTCAATTTACAAGTGGACTGTTGGTGTAACTCACTCTTGATACCCCTTGAATCGACCCTCAGCCGGCCGACATCGCTATAAACCCCACCGATTTCTTCAGCAATGACTGCGTTATCCGCGGTAGCATCTGCTTCTTCGGGCGGCGGAGGACTGGAGAGAGAACAACCAGGAGAGATAATGGCATCACCCGGTGTAGGAGCTGGGAGGTTCTCTGCGTGATTGCTGCCCAAGCCATCAGCGTAGGCTTTGAGCGTCTCGAGGTTGAGCTCTGTGTTTGGCATGAAATGCTCGATGATCTGCGTCATACACCGAAACTCCTCTTCCGACACTCTGTAGTACGGCCGCTGCCTCCTACGAGACGGGTCAAGGTGGCACGGTGCGTCAATGCTTGCGCAGAACTGACATGGGCCAGGAACTGAAATGAGAGTAGATGCTTCAGCGATGGTTTTGGTGTAATGGACCGTGAAACATACTGGGATCCACACACTTGAAGCATTACTTCCATTTAGCAAGCCGTGTACTGCTGAGCAACAGAGTATTTGCACCACACGCTTACCTTTGTCTTCCTGTTCTTACATCTGTCGCAGCTCATTGCGGCGCGCCGCTTCGTTCGGCGCTCCGCTGTTTCTGGTGGAGTCGACATGGTAGGTATTCTCGACAGCCAACACACTGCTCTCAACATCTGCCTTCGGATGTTATTGCCTATGGAGCCGAAGAACCCCAGGAGGAGAGAGATGGATACGGGACTATTCATGGATCTAGAATGGAGCTCTTTACGGTCCTTGATCCCGTCCTCAACTGCCGCGGTTTCATCTCTCCACTCTATGTTTGCGGGGGTGGCGTACATGTATCCCCAGCTTCCCCGCGTTGAAGGTGGGATTTGTTTGCCACCCCTGCTGGTTCGTTTTGTTATCAAGCATATACCAAGCAAGTCCTCGTGGTTGTGATTTCAAGCATTGTACCACTCGTCGAATCTGACCCTCAGTACAGCCTCAAGATGGGTGATTCAAGCGCTTTTGTTCCGTCTAAGCTGAAACTAGTGCAGCCGCGGATGCTCATTGGTGGTCAGGTATGATGCGTCCACGTGGACTACTTGCCGGTCTAAATGGTTGCTAATTGATTCCTTTGATATGCTGTTAGCTGGTTGAGGCTTCGGACAAAGCTACTTTCGAGCTATTCAATCCAGCAACTGGCGAAAAGGTTGCCGATGGTAAGTGATTCCGCCAATGCCCTCAACACTGAGACTCACACTAACGGGTGCTTCACCCACCAACAGTCCCCGAAGCGACCGAAAATGATGCCAACGCGGCTGTAGAGGCTGCAAAGACAGCATCCCCTGCTTGGTCTGCACTAGACCCAGCCAAGCGGGGCGCGTGTCTCAAGAAGCTAGCAGCTCTGATACGAGAGCACAATAACGAGCTTGCTCTACTCGAAGCTACCTCCATGGGCCGCCCTGTATCCGAGTACATCGATGGAATGGCTGCCGCAGGCAGTTTTGACCACTACGCCGAAGCTTGGCCGTCGAATCAAGGTCAGGCAAGTCTCAACACCCCGGGATTCGTCACCATGACTCTTCGTCAGCCCTATGGAGTCGTCGCAGCCATCATTCCATGGAATGCTCCTCTGCTCTTCTTCGCGAGCAAAACAGCCCCCGCTTTGATCACCGGAAACACAGTGGTTCTCAAGTCAAGCGAGAAGGCACCGCTTGCTGCAGCCAAGGTCGGCGAGTTGATCATCAAAGCCGGTTTCCCACCCGGCGTCTTCAACGTCATCTCCGGCCATGGCATGCCGTCGGGTGCTGCACTTGCAAAACACATGGATGTGCGAGTAATTACCTTCACCGGTTCTGGGCGTACCGGCAGATCCATACAAGAGGTGGCAGCCCGGACAAATCTGAAAAAGGTCATCCTTGAGCTGGGGGGAAAGTCGCCTGTCATTGTTTTTGATGACGCAGACATCGAGAAGGCTGCTGAAGACACCACGCACAGCATCCAGTGGAACAGTGGCCAAGTTTGCATGGCTAACTCTCGTGTCTACGTCCAAGAGGGTATTGCCTCTCCCTTCATTGAAGTATTCAAGCGGAAGTTTGCAGCCGTCAGAGCCGGTGATCCGACAAGAAAGGACATCAACCATGGACCACAAGCGGATCAGACGCAATACAAACACGTCTTGTCTTTCATCGAAGAAGGCAAAAAGTCGGGCAAACTCTTGCTCGGTGGCAACGGAAATCTGAAAAAGGAGGGCGGATTCTTTATCGAGCCGACAATCTTCCTCGAAACGCCGGAGAACTCACACATCATGAAGGAGGAAGTCTTTGGCCCTGTCGTCAACATAAACACCATCAAGACAGAAGAAGAGGCCATCCAGAAAGCCAACGACACAGAATACGGTCTCTATGCTGCTGTCTACACCAAGAACATCGACAGAGCATGGAGAGTGGCTAAGGCACTCAACTCTGGCTATGTGGGTGTGAACTGTACTAGCCCGCAGACAGCAAGGGATTTGCCTTTTGGTGGGTACAAAATGTCAGGGCAGGGAAGAGAGGGATGGCTGTATAGTATGGACAATTATCTTGAAACGAAGAGTGTGATGATGAAGATTGATGGGTGATTGCGGTTGCTTTGGGGTGCAAGTGGCGGGGATTGCGTACGGATGGGAGAAGTGTCTCTTGAATCCAGTTCGTCTCTCCAATTTGAACAGAATATTTTGCAGATGTGACATTATGTTCGGCAGTATTAGTCTATAAGTTCGAGCCAAGTGTAACTAGGTCGATAATTATGAGTTCAAAGATAGGTTCCTGAGTATTGGAGCCTACGCTGCGCGTCTATGGAACTATTACTGCACTACTGTGCTGCTGGCCTGCGCTGACACCAATGGAAAACTGGCAGTGGTTCTCAGCTCAACATAGGATCTGAAAATGTCCTCAAAGGTCTCTTCGGCATTCTTTTCGGTGTCGAATTGATGGATCCAATCTTCCCTGGGGAAGCCGATGCTTTCGGGATTTTTTTTCACCTCAGACCAGTTTGTCTTGTGCCACAGGTCTCGCGTTGACTCTCCTGTCTTTTGGACTGCTTTAACGCGGTCATACCTATATCAGATGAGATTGAGGTCTTGCGTAAATAATTATAAAACGGGTAAGCCGACTTACCGAATTTCTTGGTGTGTTTCAAGGGCAGCAGGAATATGATCTTTTCCTGCACGTCGCAGGCATACGGCGATGGAAACACCATCCTCCATCGCCTGCGTCGCGCCTTGAGCGCTAGTCGGCAAGAAAGGATGAGCGGCATCTCCGAGAAGAGAAATCCTGCCCTTCTTGCTGATCCAGGTTGGAAGGGGGTCGCGATATACAAGCTTCCAGTCAACCAGCGATGGCGTCTTCTCGACAATAGCTTTGCAGACCGGGTCCCAGTCTTTGAGTACCTGGAGGACTTCTTCAAGCTTCCCGGGGAATGACCACGACTCGTCAATGTCGTGGTCGTCCTTGTGGGTCAGAACCCAGCAGCAGTCTTTACCTCCTTTGATCGTGGAGAAGAGGAAGTGCACATCTGGGCCAATCCATCCATTGAAGGTGTCTCCATGTTCACAGAACTCTTTTGTTCGTGGATCGGCAATCATGTCCTCGTTCGAGAACCTATAAGACTTTGGCATTAGAAAGGCGTTGGCGCAACAAATATGGGAGTCTTACCATGCTCGCCACACAGCGTAGCCACTGCTCTTGGGCTTGTCTACATAGCCAAGAACGAGCTCTCTCGCCTTGGACCGGACACCGTCTGCAGCAATGATAACGTCGCCTAGGACCTAGATTGAGATTGTAAGAATGGCGTTTGTTTCGTCGAACCGAAAGGTGTAGCAAGTGACTAACCTTTTGACCATCTTTGAGCACTATTCCAGCAGCACTGTCATCCTCAAAATACTCCGAAACTCGTTGGCCGAGGTGAATTGGAATACCCAGATCGTCTCGTGCATAATTGAAAAGCACCTGATGAAGCTCACCCCTGTGTCCATTTAGTACCGGCGCTTCAAGGCTTGGTGGCTTTCTCTTCTGGTGGTAGACAACCTCTCCGGTGTCCCACTTGTGAATTCTGAAGCCATAGTCTTGGATGTCGATGCATAAAGGGCGGAGTCTCGCAACAACGTCGCCATCACTCCAGCGATGGAAAATCCGCCCGGCATTGGAGCCAAAGGAAATGATGTCTCCAAGAACCTTGAGCTCTGGGAAAGACTCGTAAATCTCGACGTTGTGTCCCTGTCGGTGGCATTCAACGGCTGCCGTCAAGCCGCCAAATCCAGCCCCGACAACGATGACCTTGATTCCAGAGTTGAATGTATGCATGGTGATGTGAAATGCACTGACCCTGAAGTTTGCCACTTCCGATATCCATGAATAAGAGCCTGGGTAAGTTGATAGATACGCCGGAAGACAATTTCCCTAGAATCTTGCGACCGGCGTGGAGTAATCCCATTTTCGTCTACCCCTCCGCACTCGGATCCATCATTCCGAGGCTTTAACCAAGCATGTGACAGTGCCTTCTCCACCAATAATCTGGACTAATAAAGTCTTAATCGGTGGAATATCGCTGTATTTGTCTATCTTCACTAGCTAGGGGCTGCGCCCGATATATGTCCCTTCGGGGATTAAGGCCTATCCTTATGGCCTTACAAATTAGGTGTGGAGCGGGATATCGGCCCATCTAAGTGCCGATAACCCCGGTCCACCAACATACCCCTTCAGACTACGGCTAGAATAACTAAAGTCTGCTAAAGTAAAGCTATTTAGAGTTAAAGATAGTATTCCTTTTCCCTAAAAATTAAGGTACCTTAATAAGAGCGGAATCGAACCCTATTTTCTCAATTAACGGGGTAAAAAGAGCGTTAGTAACTCTACCTAGTACGCTATGTATTGGTTAGAGCTACTATATAGTATCCTAGGTACTAAAAGAAGGTAATAAGATACTATAAGGTTATTATAGTAATGCTAAAAAGATTGCTGCTAACCTACTTAAGTATAAGATTAGGAAATCTTATACTTTAATAGTCTAAAATTATATAGAGTATAGTAGCTCTAACCATTATACTAAAGGCCCTTATTATTTTAATAATAATAATATTGCTAATCCTTATATATAAGGCTTAACCTATAGTATTAATACCTTAATACCTTAGTATTAAGGATAGTATTTATAGTAAGGAGTGAAGAGGTAAGATAGACTACTAGATCGCTACGAAGGCATAGTGGAAAAGGTGCGATAGTACTATAATATGAATTAATCTCTAACCTCCCTATTCTTTCTAGTTATACAAGCTCCTTTTATCTTCATTCTATTATAATAGCCCTTACTATTATAGTCCTCGGCCCTTCGGGCCTTGGCTTAGCCATTCGGTCGTCTAGAGCGGGGTAATGTACTAGCGGCGTCCGATCGGTGTAGTTGCTCTAAGACTATAGTACTTCTACTGCTCTACTTCTAGCGTTCTAGTACTAATAATACTTTAGCGCATAATAGAGCCTCTCTACTTATAAAGGCCTATCCCTAGGCCTTTAATCTTCTAGTGAGGTAGCTATAAGTAAGGTTATAGGTAAATTATTAATAATAAATATATAACCCTTATATTATCCCTAAGGTTTATTATAATTACCTAATTAGGCAGTAAGATAGTATTAACTTAGCTATAAGTAGTTATAGGGGTACTAGGCTTAATATAAACCTATAATACATTTAGTCCTAATCTATTAGCTAAGCCTAATTAGGCTTTAAAGGTAAAATACTTAACTATAAGTAGCTCTAGAGGAATTTAGTAATAATATTAACTAGTAAGGTATTTATTCTTAATCTAGTAGCTTTACCTAATTTAGTAGTAAGGTAGAGCTAACCTAGCTATAAGTAGTTATAGATATTTTAATAATAATATTAATAATTAGGGTATTATTCCTAGGTTCTTAGCTATTACTAAAATAGGTAGTAAGATTGCTCTAACTAAGCTAGAAGTAAGGAGTATATTTAGTTATAAATAATAGTATTATATTCTATTGCTAAATTAAGCTAGAACAATTATAATATAATAGCTATTAATTAGATTATTATAAAGCTATATTAATTATTATTAGTAATAGCTAATTAGCTATAGGTTTATAGGGTATTTAAAGCCTTATCTAGCCCTTAATTTCCTTACTTTTTTCTTCCTTCTTTATTATTATTATTATTTTTATAGGTAACTTTCTAGCCTAGCTTTAAAGGCTAACTTTACTATAAGATTCTTACTAATAAGCTATAGTCTCTCTCTCTCTTTCTATCTCTCTCTCTCTCTCTTACTATATCTTTATAAGTTTTCTATATTTCTAGTAACTTTCCTAGTTTACTACTAACTTCATACAATCTAGCTACTATTATTACTACCTTAATGCTACTACCTATTAGTACCCTAGCAAAACTATCTATACTAAGGGTAGAAATATAATTATAAAGGCCCTAACTTCCTACGCTCCTATCTCTAGCTATAAGTTTACTATAACTTCACTAGTAGGCTACTTACTAACTTCTTATTATAGCTACTTTATCTAAGTATACCTAGTATATTAAGAATAGGAAACTATATAAGCTAGTAAGTTACTTTATCCTTTGCTTACTTATACTTATAGTATAGCTAACTTACTATAAATTAGCTTACTTATACTAACCGGCTAGTTTTAGCCTAACTTTTTATAGTACTTACTAGTAATAATCTCCCTAAGACTAAGGCTAAGTACCTTAACCTTATAATAAGTTATTATTAGTCCCCTTACGCTTTTATTACTAATTCGCTAGGGTTTAGGCTATCTAAGCTATCTATATCCCTACTCTTTACTTACTTTACTACCTAAAGTTTAGTAATAAGAATACCTAGGCTTATATTATTACTACTAATACTATTACTACTACTATCTATACTACTAGTAAGGTAGTAGTATACTTATAGCTTATAGAGCTAACCTAGCTATAGGTATAGCTAGATATTACTAATGCTCTCTATAATATTATAGAGACCCTAGGTTATAGGATTCTTAGTATAGCCTTACTATTACTTTATATTAGGCCTAACTTAGTCCCTTAGGCTCTTAACCTAGCTAATAATAATAATAAGAAAGAGTAATAGGGGTATTATTAGGGGGCTACTAGTAGTATATAGTAGGTTTGCTATTTATTTTTTAGAGTCTTAACCTAGTTTAGTATAGCTAAGGGTAGCTAGTACACTCTCTCCCTACCTTTTAGGTATTTTTTTAGAATTAACCTAATTTATATATTAGACCTATTATCTTACTACCTTACTATAAATTTACTACTTATAGTTTATAATAAAGTTCTTATTTATAAAGTCTTTATAGCTAATCTATAAATTCTTAGTATTATTATAGCCTTCCTACTTAATAAGATATTACTAGTTACTTCTAGAACCTTTATATATAATAATATATTTAATAATATAGATATTATTAGTAATAAAAGGGTTATCTTACTACTATATTACTTTTAGTTTATTACCCTTTTATTTCTCTAGGTTTAAGATATAAAAGATATTATATATCTATAATTATAGTAGAAGCTTAAGCTTATAGGTAAGATAATAGTCTTTAATATATCTAGTTATCTAGTAGAGTCTTATATACTTATCTACTAATTTCTTACTAGATCGCTAGATCTTAATATTCTTTATAGATAGTAGGACTAAGTCTCCTATATTAAATAATATTAGTTCTCTCTTATAGTTATACTAAGTAGCTTAATATTTATAAATACTACTAAGTAGCTTCTATATTACTTTATAATACTAGTAAAGTAGGATACTTTATAACTTAACTAAGGCACTAATAATTAGTAAGGGTTCTTCTATATAGTTTAATCCTTAAGGGGTAAAGCCTTATAGGTATTCCGTTAGGCTCTTACTAATAGATAAGTACTTACTTATATTATAGGTATACTAAGCTAGTAGGAGGATATTAATCTAATTAGTTTATTCCTAATTATAAAAGTACTATATATAATACTTAAGGGTTTAGTTAAGCCTCTCTATCTAACTATCTATTTAAGGGTAGAAAGTAATACTAAGTAGTTACTTAATTACTAGTAGGTTATAGAATATTCTCTAGTACTTAGATATAAAGAGAGAGCTATAATTAGTAATAATCCCTTTAGGTAACCTATAGTCTTAGAAGACTCTTTTAAGGAATAAGATTACTAATCCTTTAGTAGTAAGTTACTTTAAAGTTAGTATAAATAAAGAGTACTTTATAAATCGATTAATAATAATTAAGATACTATTAAAAGCATAGCTCTTTTCTTATATAATAGGGAGTAAGTTAGTAATAAAGTCTATAGAGATTTCTTCTTAAGGTTAAGTTAGTACTAAGAGCAAAGTAAGATAGCTATAAGGTTAATATAGCTAAGGCTTAGTCTACTAGTAAGTTATATAGATCTAAATATACTTCTTTACTTCTTTCTTTATAGAGGGCTAGTAGTACTATACCTATAGCCTTCTAAGACTCTTACTAATTCCTTAGTATTCTATAGTAGAATTATTATATATTAGTATTAATAATTCTATATATATACTAAGGGGAATATAGATCTTTTAGCTATAATAAAGTAAGCTATTTATACTAATAGACTATTAAGCTCCTTACTTCTTAGTAGGCTTCTTTACTATAGTCTTATAGTAAACTATCTATAACTTCTTTTAATAAAAGGAATCTATTTCTTAAGCGTTTTAGATAGCTATAGCTAAGGAAATCTCTATTCCTAGCTTATTAACTCTTTTAAGGTAAAGGCTTACTAACCTCGCTATAAGACTACTACTAAGGCTCTATAAGGTTACTATTATATATACTAATATAAGGCTATAGGTAGAGTTACCTCCTCTAAGAGAATTATCTACCTAAATAGTTAGTATCCTATAGTTAGGGCTTACTTTAGGAGCTACCTTACTACTACTAAGCTACCTTCTAGTATTAAAATTAAAGCTAGTATTTAGTATTTTATAGTTAGAGCCTACTTTAGAAGCTACCTTACTATTACTATCCTACCCTTTAGCTTTAAATCTACTAAGAAATAGTAGTAAAGTAGCTATCTAAGCTCTATTTACTACTTCCTTATTAAAGTAGTTAGGCTACCTTAATAAACTATCTACTAGGTTCTTTATTCTAGGTTAATAGATAATCTTAAAGTTAAAGGGGTAAAGGTTATTAAGTATAGCTACTTACTTAGATAATAGCTTTAGCTTTATTATAAGGTATTAATAGTTTAAATAGTTTATTAAGACCTTAATCTTAGTATTTATATAGGCTAAATAGTACCTCTAAGTATAGAAGGCTTCCTTAATAGCTAGAAGCTTAGAATTAGGGGTTAAATATTATAATTCTACTCTTATTAGCTTATATAATATATATACTACTAGATACTAGCAGCCTTACTATAGCTACGATAGGACTATACTAATAGTATATCCTAATATATTTATCTTAATCCTTAGGGGTAACTTAGGGTTAAAGTAGGTAAGAATAGATTCTTCTAAGAATACTAGCTTTAGCTACTTAAATACATTAGACTTATAGCGATTTAGCTAGAAGGTTCTTTTATTATTACTATATAGTAAGTTTATAAGGGGGACTATAATTTTACTATAATTCTTAATAAAATATTAATAGAAGCCTATAAATCCTAAGAAGATCTAGATATTCTTTATATAGCTAGGTAGTAACTACTTTATAATACTCTTAATATATTCCGGTTCTATATAAATTCTTTTAGTACTTACTATAAACCCTAGGAAGTTTATATACTTAAGGTTAAATTTATACTTCTTAGGGTTAGTATATAAGCTAGTAGCTTATAGCTAGGTAAGGATATCGTAGATATACTATAAGTACTTACTAGAATCGCTACTATATATTAGGATATTATCTAGATAGATAATATAGATTATATCTATAAGTTCTATAAGGATATTATTAATATATTCTTAGAATATTACTAGGGTATTAATTAGTCTAAAGGGTATAACTAAGTATTTAAAGTAACTATAGTAATAGTAGAAAGCTATCTTTTACTTATCTCCCTTATAGATATATAACTAGTAGTATATATTCTTTAAGTCTAGCTTTATAAAGATCTATACCTTACTAAGCTAATTTAGGATCTTATAAATTAAAGGTAAGGGAGCCTTATCCTTCTTAGTAATCTTATTAAGACTATAATAGTTAATATAAAGGTATAGCTTACTTCCTTTCTTAGGGATAAATAGGATTAGGGCCCTAGCTAGGCTAATAGATTATTAAATCTAACCCTTTACTAGTATATTAGTAAGGTAAGCCTAAAAAACTTCTAGCTCCTTTATAGTAAGACTATAGATAGATCCTTATAGTAGTATTTAGCCTTTCTCTATATTAATAATATATATTTATTCTTTAAGTATTAAGAGATCTACTTTTTCTATCTTAAAGATATCTCTAAATTCTAGGTAGAGCTCTAGGTAGGTATTTACTAGCTTCTTATCGCTAGATTATAGTAATTCCTCTATAGTTTCTTTTAGTATTATAGGGGTAAGTATATCTAATAGATTGCTAGTAATTATAAGGGTAATAATATATTCTCTAGTAGCCCTATATATCCCCTTCTTCCTTATAATAACCTTAATATTACTTTATAGTATACTATACCTCTAAATCTTTATTTTCTACTTAAGGACTTAGGGTTCTATATTATAAAACTAAGGGTTTCTAAGGATAGCTATATACTAGTAGATTATAATAATATAGAAGCGGACTTTATATATCCTTACCTTCTTTATACTATTATAGACTATTACTAATTATTAGAAGGTTCCTTAGTTCTTAAGGACTTTATTATTAACTCCTTTAATTCGGATCTTACTAGGTTTAATATCCTTCTATTTAGTAGCGGTTAAGTAGCGAGGGTAAATAAAGCTTATATTAGCTTCTATATTAGCTAAAGTATCTCCCTCTAATCTCTTCCACTAGCCCCCTATATATAATTAGGTTCTAACGGTCTAATATATTAATAGGGATAGGGTCTAGTTAGGCCTCTATTAGGTTCCTACGCTAATAAATTGAATATTATTAGGAGCTATTATAGGTATAGTAGGGTTATAGCTAGCTTAATACTAATTTATAGTATAATAGTTACTCTTATATATCTTATAATTAGGTTTAAAGTATTTTATTAAGATATAACCCTCTTCTCTATACTTATAGTATATAATAGAGCTTCTATAAGGCTAGCTAGGTATCTATAGAGTTACTAGGATATTAGTAGGGTTAGTATTTAGGGTAATACTTAAAGTAAGTACTAAGTTTATATTATTATAGCTAGGGTTAGGTTTTCTAAGAATAGTCTTTACTTAGGTAACTAAGCTAATAAACTTCTACTAAGTTAAAGGGATTTTATAGCTAATTACCTAGGTTTATAGTATAGGTATAAGTTAATAAATTACTAAGTAAACTCAATAGGAATTAGGTAGCTATTCTAGGAGCTTAGCTTTAAGGGCTTTATAGTAGTTAAGGAAGTTCCTAATAGTCTAGGTTAGCTTTATATAGTAGTGTACTAGCTTCTTAGTTATCTTAAGGTATTAGGTAGGGTTATTATTAATAGTCCCTTTAACTTAAGTAAGGTAATTATTCTATATAATTTTATTAATTTAGCCTCTTTAATTATTATTAAGGAAGCTAGTCTAATATAGCTTAACTAATCCTTTAAGATAGCTACTAGTAAGTAGGACCTTTAGTAGGTTTATATAAAAGCTTAAGGGATATAAAAGGAATTAGCTATTAAGGTTAGTAAGATAGATCCTTAATTTAGTCTAAGACTTTCCACTATAATAAAGAGTCTTTAAGATAAGCTTACTAATATTATAGTTAGGGCTTTACTATATATTTATATTATAGGTATAGTAAGTTTGCTTTATAGGTTATAGCTTACTATTAGGGTTAAAGTTAGGGGTAATCCTAGTAGTAGTTAGCTTAAGCTAGTATCTCTTATAGCTAATTTACTATAAGGTTTATAGGGTTTTAATATAAAGGTTTAGCTCTACCTCTTCTATAAGAATATTAATAGGTTTAGAGGGAAGGTTAAGATTATAATAAAAAGAGGGGTTTAATAGTAATATCTAACTCCTAGGTTATCTATCTTAGGTCCATAATATTATAAGATCTTCGCTACTTATTAGCTACGAACTTAAAGAGGTAGGTAGTATACTAGAAGGGTTATTAGTAGTAGTTATCTTCCTTAATAGTCCGCTATACCTATAGGTTTAGAGAGATTAACTTATTAGGGATAGTATTTATAGTAGGGAGTAAAGAGGTAAGATAGACTACTAGATCGCTATAAGGGTATAGCGGAAAAGGTATAATAGTACTATAATATAAATTAATCTCTAACCTCCCTATTCTTTCTAATTATATAAGCTCCTTTTATCTTCATTCTATTATAATAGCCCCTACTATTATAGTCCTTAGCCCTCCGGGCCTTAGCTTAGCTATTTAGTTATCTAGAGTAGGGTAATATACTAGTAGTATTTAATCAGTATAGTCGCTCTAAGACTATAGCGCTTTTACTGCTTTACTTCTAGCGTTCTAGTGCTAATAATACTTTAGCGTATAATACTTAGAGCTTAAAGATAGGTTATTATTTCCTGCCTTCTTTACTATGCTTATTAAGAAGCGTAATTAACCCTAATTAATATAATCTTTACTATTTAGTCTTTAAAATAAATAAAATAATATATATATAAAAGAGTAGTTATTTTCTAAGTTATAATAGTTCCTTTTTTATAATGCTAATTATACATTATAATCTTATAATATCTTAGGTATTCTAAGCTTCTCCCGGTAATAAGGTAGCTTAAAATACTTTATATTTTCTACCCCTTTTTATAGCGGACCTAGATAGTCTCTATAAATAATTATTATATTATTATAATCGTAAGAAGTAGGGCTTTATTATAATATTTTTGTTTTCTTTATATAATATAAAATAATAAAATAAGAGAGGAATATTATTAGTACTTTATTTTAATATTCTCTTTAGTATTAGCCTTAATCGTAGGAAGTTAAGAAAGGTCTTATATATCTATAGAGATAGAGACTTTATAAGACCGTTAGTAGTTATTTATTTAGTTAGTAACTATTTAACCTTAACCTTTCTTTCTTAGCATTATTTACGAAGCTAGTAGTTATATATATCTATATAATAAAGCTTTATAACGAGCTTACTTAACCTTTCCTATATAAGCTAGATCGTTACTATATTATTACTCTAAATCCTTACTATAGCTTTAATTATAAAGCCTAGCTTAAGTAAGAGCTAACCTAGTCCTAGTCTCTCTTTTACTATATTTAAGAGGGTAAGGAGCTCTACTTCTATACTTAATATTATAACTATAGATTGCTTATAAGCCTTCTAAACCACTAGGCTACTAAACATTATAATAATCCAGCCTTAGGATAATTTCCTTAAGTTAGGGCAGTCCCTGAATACTATATCTAATACTATAAAGAGAGTATTATATAACTTATTTACTATATAGTAAATATATAGCTTTCTTATATTATATAGATACTAGATACTCTAGTTTAAGACCTTTTAGTACTAGGAGCTTAGATTTATATTAAATTATACTAATTTTAAGCTAGTAAAGCTTATATCTAGCCTAGTTATATTTCCTAGGTATTATATACTTCTAACCTTAGCTTAATAGTATATAATATTATTCTTTAAAGCTAGGATCTCTATTACTAAGAGAGCTCTATCTAGTATTAGTATTTATATATACTAAAGGTTAAGGTTATTATCCTCTTCCTTAACTAGGTAGAATTTGCTAGCTAATATAAATATATATAACTCTTAAGAGAGCTATATCTACTTTATTACCTAGTCCTTAATAACCTTAATCCCTAGGAACTATCTTAGCTCTCCTAGGTCCTTTATATTATAGTAGGAAAGAAAGGTATTATATACTTCCTTCTACTTATTATTATACCCCTTTAGCTATAGTATAACTATATTATTAATATAGAAGAAGATAATTATATTACTCTTCTTAAAGATATATACCTCTTCCTTATATTAGGTAATCCTTAGCCTAGGAAGAAGTCCTTAAGAAGCTTAAACTATAGCTTTAGTAATATCTATAGTCTATATAGAGCCCTTAGAAGTATTAGAAGTATGTAATACTTTTTAAACCCTAGAGGTATCTTATAATAAACCCTTTTAGCTAGGAGTAACTCTATAAAGGTATTTATAATATTATATTACCTTATATTCTAGTTAAGCTTATAGGTTAGGGTAGTAAGGATTCTAAAGACCTAAGCTATAAGGGTTATAGTATAATAGTCTCTACTATTATCTTCCTACTTATCCCCCTAAGCTATAAGTCTTACTTTAAAGTATATAATATATCCTTACTTATTAAGCTTATATAAGAATACCTACTTTAGATTAATAACTTCTTTACCTTTAAGGACCTTAGAGATATTAACTTCCTTCTAGCTTTCCTTATTAACTAAGGTTATAACTTCTATTATAACCGTACCCTTCTACTTATATAAATAAGGTAATAATATTACCTCTATATATATTACTAGTAGCTTAGGTATCTTACTAATATATAGGTTAAAGACTATAGCCCTAAGAGTAATTATATTAATATTTAACTTCCCTAACTACCTAGGCTAACCCTAAGACTTAGAGGCCTTTAAGGTTAGGCGAATTCTTTATAGCCTATTAAGTATATTTATAGGCTTAATATATCTATTATAATTATGCTTTTTTAGGGGGTTAGGTAATACTAAGGCTTATTAGCTACCTAAGGCTTTAATCTCCTCCTATTTATAATCTACTTTATTAATTAATACTTAGATAGTATTAATTGCTTTATTAGAAGAAGGAGATTCTAATTATTCTTTAGATTGCAATTTCTCCTTAAGTAAGCCTTCCTTAGTTTTATTTTCCAATAGAGGTAATAACTATAGTCTTATAGTAATAATTTTATTATTATTCTTATGTATTAACTATATTAGGGACTAGATTTCCTCCTTATTAGCTTCTTTAGTAGGAGTAATACTTAGGCTTCCTATTGCTCTACCTCTTCCTTTAGAAATTAGAGGAGATAGATATTATAACCTAGAAAGAGCCCTTTCTTTACTCTCTTAGCCGGTTGACTTATCTTATTATAGGGGTTCTATTTAATTAAGGGGTAAGGGCGCTTCTAAGTCTATATTCTCTTTGAAATAAACCCTCTTAGGAGCCTTATTTAGGCTTAGATTAAGGGTATTCCTTAGCTATTATTATAAGATATTATATAATACTATATTAAGGCTTATTTTATTACTAATATCCTTACTTTCCGGTATCTCTATTGCTTAGATCTATTATATAATACTATAGGTATATTCCCTATATACTAAGGTATATTCTTTATACTTAGAATTATAATGTTCCTCCTTATTAAAGCTAATATTTAAAGAGATTATAACTTACTTTTTATAGTATAAGGGAACCTAAATTATATACTATAACTCCCCCTTATACCTAATAAGATAGCTAATATATACCTTTTATATTAATAGACTTATTAAGTAATAAGATTTAATATACTCTAATACCTTTATTATTATTAGGTATATAAGGTACCTAAAGGTATATAGATATATAAGCTTTAGTCTTATATTACTTAATAGGTAACCGTAAGTAAGGATATTATCCTTAACCTAATTCTACTATAGCTTATATAGTATTTTCCAAAGCTTCTTATAATAGAAAGGTATATAGTTAGAAAGGTAGACTATTATATAATATACCTTAACCTAAAGGTCTTTAGGGAGGTTAGCTTCTTTAATTATTACTCTTCCCTTAGTCTTAATATCCTTTATTAATACCTTAGCTCTACCGTTTTATATAGGTATTAATAGGGCTAACTTATAGATAATAATCCCCTAAAGGGTAAGATTCCTTCTTTCCTAGTTGCTAAAAAGGGAAGTCTTACTATTATACTAGAGAAGTATAATTTTAATACTAAAGTAAGTCTCTAGCTATACTTAAAGCTTATAAAGGGTATTTCTAATCTTATCCTTATGCTTTAATAGGTAATAAAACTTTATCCTTATAGTTATATAGGTAAATAAGACCTAGTATCTCTCCTTACTATATACTAGGATAGGATTATAGTAAAGGTTATAGTTAAAAGCCCTACTAGGACCTCTTAGAATATATTATAGTCTATTCCTTAAGACTTCGTAGTATACCTTTATAGTAGTATATACCTTATACTTATAGATTAATAGTCCCTTAATCTTAATATTAAGTCTATTTTCTATAAGGTAGCTAAAGGCTTCTTACCTAATATAACTATATTATTAATACTAAAGCTTTACTATTAATCCTTATAGTAGTTAAGGGCTATAAGAAATAGCTCCTAGGGTTAAGGTTACCTTTCTTACTATTACCTACTAGTTATATATAGGCGTAAGCTACGTAATAATCTTTCTTAATCCTTTAAAATATAACTAATCTATCTCTTAGTTCTAAAGAATATTATTTTATCTAAATTATTAGGTTAAGATAATATTAAGATATATACTAGGAAAATAGTAAGAGTTAGGGAGTTAAATAACCCTTCTAAGGGAATATCCTAGGTAAGAGATATATATTTCTACTATACCCTTACCCTTTATAATTATTACTATATCTCCTATAAGAGTAGTTTTATAACTATCCTAGTTAAAGTCTTCTAAAGTAAACTAAGCTAGGTTATTAAAGATATAAGTACTTACTCTAGAGTTATAGATAACTATATCCTTTAACGCTAGGTCCTAGGTTATTATATTACTTAAAAGGATAATTATATTAAGAAAGAGAGTTAGAAGGGGGTCTTAGCTTAAGATTATTATAGTTAGTACCTTAAGCAACTTCTAGGCTTTAGCTTATTAGCCTCTTCCTTATGCTAGGAGCTTTTACTTTCCCTTCTACTTCCTTATAGGGTTTTACTCTAGGATCTTCTTCCTTTCCTTAGGGTACTTAGCTAGGTAAGCTAGGATTAATACTTTATTACTTAGTTAAACCTCCTAATCTAGGGGGGCCCTAACTTTCTTAAATATAGTTTATTTATTTATTTATTTAATTATATACTACTTTAGCTACTAGCTATCTAGTCCTTCTTCGCTAAGACTAGTCTAGGGTAGGAGGGAAAACCTAATTAGTAAGCTATAGAATAAAAACCCTTTACTTCCTTTACCTAAAAGGAAAGTAAGTTAGGTTTAGTACTTATATATAGTAGTATAAGTTATAGGTAGGTCTACTTTACTATAAAAGCTAGTTATATACCTATATTCGAAATTTCCTTATAAGGCTTAGCCTAAATAGTATTATAGGATATCTTTAATCCTAAGGTAGGTCTAAGTTATCTTATCCTTAATCCTTATCTTCCTAATTATCCTCCTTATTTAATAGTATACTTTCTCTTACTCTTATAAGTAATTACTCTCTTAATTAGTCTATTAGACTAATTACTACTAGAGCTAGTAGGGCTAGTATATCTATCCCGGCCTAAGGCTATTTTAGAGGCTATCTAGGTCCCCTATAGGTAAGGTAAATTAGTATAGTTAATATTATTAGTACTAGTATATCTTATAGCGGGTATACTATATGCTTATACTACTTATCTAGAATATTAAACTATATAGGTCTCTCTAAGTAGGCATCCCTCGCTTACTACTACTCCTTCTATATAACGTAATATGCATAAGACTATACTAGGTATAACCTATTATAGTTATAATATACTAAGAGAATCTTACTAATAAAGGTAGGGTAAACTATATCCCTTATATAGTAGGCTCCTCTATAGTAGCTATACCTAGCCTACTCTTAGTAGTATTGCGTAATATATCTAAAGCGGAAGTACTTAAAGTACTACCTAGGTTAAATACTCCCTAAATAGGGTTTAGTCTAATAAATCTTTATAGCTATAATTATACCTTAGTTATAGAGCTTATTTATATTAGTTAGTTTAGTTAATAATATAACTAATAACTAGCGAGGCCTAGCTATATAGTAGCTTTATAGTAGTTTAATAGTATATACCTTAATACTATTTACTTATTAAATATCTATAGTAATATTCTTAAGTAAGCTCCCTATATAGCTAGTTAAGACCCTTTTAGTAACTACTATAAACTACCTTAGGACCTAATATATACCTAAACTAAAAATAGTAGGGATCTAAGTATTATCCTTTAGGAGATCTATAATAGACCTATAGAAGAGAATTATAATATCCCTACTAAGGAGGTAGCGTAAGGCTACTATAGATAAGGGGAAGCCCCTTAGGAGGGTATAATTAATAGCTAATACTATATTAAAAGGTATATAGTTTCTAATATTAGGGGCTATACTTAGTAATCTAATAATAATCTCCTTACTAAGGTAAGGGGGGATTAGCTTTAAATATAATACTATAAGGGGCTAGGGCGCTCCCTTATTATAAGTAACTTAAGCCTATATTAGGGTCTTATTAGGTAGGCTCTTTAGGGTAGTTAATACTACTCTTTTAATAGTAATTATAATTATTTCTATAAGGAGTAGTAAGATTAGGATCTTACTATTTATACTTTAGGTATAGCTCGCGGTAGTATTAGCTAGGATCGCTACTACTCTCTAAACTGAGGGGAAAGTAGCTTCTAGGATAATTACTTTAAGTTTAAGTTTAGTCTTAACGATAAGGTCTTCGAATCGATCATAGGTCATTTCCATACTAAGCTTAGCCTACTATAGTAGGTATAGGTTTTACAGTAAAAAATTTTCCTTAAGAGGAGGAGGGGGATAGTCTATAACCTTAATTCTCTCCATTCCGCCTAGCGCGCCTATTGCATGCAATGCGGTAATAATGTAAGAGCGGAGAGAGGGTAAAGAGGGCTCGTAGAAAAAGTTATTTATATTAGAATTAATTTTAGGTATATAGCTAAGGTATAGTAAGGGTAACTATAGAATGTCTATAGTATATTATCTTAAATATAGTTATTATATTAAAGTATTTCTCCTACTAGGCTACCTTATTAGAAGGATAAACCTATCTATAGCTAAGATACTTTATTACCTTTATAACCTACCTAGTAACTACTAGAGTAACTATATTAATAGAAAGAGTTACCTTATTAACTTATACTATCTCTCTAAATAGTTAGGTAAGGTTAGAAAGAGGTATAAGGTTTTCCCCTAGTAGCTTTTACTTTCTAAGGTCTTAGTCCTAATAGCTATAGAATTCCCTAAAGGCTAATTAGATAACTCTTATAAAGTCCTTCCTAGCCTTAGCTTTATTAATAACTAAAACTCTATAGAGCTAGTATTTCCCCTAGGCCTTTTTAAACTATAAGGTCTAGAAGTCCTAATCCCTTAATCTACTAGCCTTCTTAACTATATCCTAATATATAGCCTTAGCTATTATTTAGTCTTAGTTACTAGCTAGGTTAATATAGTTCCTTAAGGCCTATAGGATCTCCCTTAGCTTAGCTATTTCCTTAATCCTATCTATATAGAGATTATTAAGCAAGAGTAATATATCTTTCTTTAGCTTTATTATACGATTCTTCCTTTTATTATAAAGCTTTATAGTCTTTACTTATTATAGGTCTTAGACTTATTAACTATTAGTAAGATCCTAAATAGCCTTACGCTCCTTATTTCTAAAGAATTTAAGATAAAGATTATAAGATTATATAAGGGCCTACCTCTAGTCTATAGTTATTTAGTTCGTGAAGACTGGGATAGAAGGTCTAATAGGCTATTTATAGTTATCCTTAGTTAGTCTCGGTCTAAGTGAACCGTTAGGACTAAGAGATATCTTCTAATCCGGGTTAATAAAGCCCTAGATCTTATATTCCTAGGCTAATACCTTAACTCTCTTAAGCTAAGGGGTCTAGTCTTCTCTCTTCCTTAATCTAATAAGGAAGCTTATTATTAATAGGGTTAATGCCTTTATTAACTCTATTATTATTATCTATAGTAGCTCGTTAAGGCTTCCTTTCAAGGTAAATCGCGCATAAGGAGTCTTTATCTTCGAACTTCGGGTTAATAATCGAGGACCGTAATGTCCTTAGCTATAGGGTCGTAATTAACCGCGAAATCATTATTCCGGTTGGCTTTAATCGAGTTGCACCGGGCTTATAACTCTTAATCGGTAGAATATCGCTGTATTTGTCTATCTTCACTAGCTAGGGGCTGCGCCCGATATATGTCCCTTCGGGGATTGAGGCCTATCCTTGTGGCCTTATAAATCAGGTGTGGAGCGGGATGTCGGCCCATCCAAGTGCCGACAACCCCGGTCCACTAACATAAAGCTAAGGATAGATAGCCTGGTTCGTCTAGCTACAATCCTTTATTGGATGGTATTGTAAGTTGCCGCACGTGTTCCTAGCATTAACCCGCGCATTCGTCAATATGGTTTCTCACCCGGAATTCAACGCTGCTACTACAGGCACCGAGGCTGCTGGGGCGTTCAGAGAGGAGATCAGGGGAAAGAATGGTGAGTGCGGACACTCGAATTCTAGATCCCGGACAAAGATGATGATAATGCGAGTTAGTTGTTGTGACTGGTGTTAGCCCTGGTGGCATCGGCGCATCTACAGCCCTGGCAATTGCTTCTCAGGCCCCTGCTAACTTGATCTTGGCATCCCGTACACAGCTAAAGCTCGAGAATGTTGCCGCACAGATAAAGGCCAAGCACCCCAATGTCTCAGTCAAGACAGTCACCTTGGATTTATCGTCAATCGAATCGATTAGAATCGCGGCAGCAGACATCAACTCTCACCTTGACCGACTAGACGTATTGATCAACAACGCTGGCATTACCTTGCAGGCTCGGGACGCTGTCATCACTCCGGGTGACACAAAAGTTGATCTCCAGTTCTTTACCAACCATGTTGGGCCATTTCTCTTGACAGAGCTGCTCCTCCCTAAGCTCCTTGCTGCCGCACCAGACTTTGCGAAAGGTGGCCCTCGAATTGTCAACGTCAGCAGCCACGGCCATCGCCTCTCTCCCATTCGCTTCAGCGACTACGCAATCGAACGAGATTTATATGACGGTGTCCCTGAAGAGGAGCGTCCCCCAGCAGGGTTGCTTCCAGGCTTCTTGCAAAGCGTGGATGGCTATTACGGATTCATAGGCTACGGCCAAAGCAAAACGGCCAATATCTTGCATTGCCTCGAACTGAGCAAGCGCTTTCATAAGGCCGGAACCAACGTGCTGGCCTTGTCTGTTCACCCTGGGACGATTGACACGGGGCTATCTCGCAGTTTAGACGAACAAGGGAAAAAGACGCTTGATGGCACTGCCCCGGCGGGTATTTGGAAGTCAACGGACCAAGGCGCTGCGACAACCATCGTCGCAGCTTTTGATCCCGGATTGGCGGAGGAAGGAAATGCAAGGGAAATCACGTCTTTATATTTAGCAGATTGTCAATCTGCTCGCGACAAGTTGGCGCCACACGCAACGGACTCGAAGTCTGCGGAGCGGCTATGGAATGAGACCGAAAGAATGCTTGAGACTCTGTCTGTGCTATAGATGGGTGCTTGATGGTGTGTTGGCAGTTTATTGACAAGATACTCATTAGATTTACCTTGTCTAATTTGTTCTTCACTTTGATGTCTTGATTATGTTCGTCTTGTCTATACGAAACCCACCAGTAATGGGCCCGCCTTCACACCTCAGCGATGAAGGAAGATGATCCCTGTAGTCCAAGCATTTATCTCAGAAGATTGGTAGCGTAGGGTGGTATCAGCGAGATGAACTAAAACGTCCCACAGACAGCACCAATGATAAAGGAGTCTCGACTCAGTGCCATGAATAATGGATGACTCGCTCCCAGTCGAAACAGCGTAGGTGTATTACTACACACAATGTTGCATTGCAGGTCCTAGGTAGCAACTACTCCCCTCGTGAGTTGAACATGCTCCTGGTCTCAACCAAGCTTGGTCACTCTGAATGCCGAACTGTCGCAGCTCCGCATTCAACGTAGTAGTGTCGAATCAGACAAGACAGTAAATTACCGAGGCATACTACACAGGATCTTGTGATACCTCTACTGCTCCTGATTTGTTGAGCTCGTCCTCCTGATCAACACATCATCCAAACATCGGATCTATTGACCCTAGCGCCACCTCTCATGCACCCCGCACGTTACTTGGGCCTGTCACATCGGCTTCCCTCTCCACTTCCCCGTGGGGTATCCTAGCTCCTTGTTACGAGGCTTGCAGATGTCGATTGCATTCAATACCTAGTCGACTTGGACTGTGCAAGTATGTAAAGGGGCATCAAGAACTTCAGGTTGAACCGCCCATATCAACGAAGGCACGACCCTGCAACACTTGGGAACCGACACACAGATTACCCATCGAAGATTCTCGCCATGGCAGAACAAAAGGAAGAAACCATTCGCGCCAATTGGCGATGCTTTGTCGCCTGTGGCATCATCGTTCTATCTCCGTTCCAGTACGGGCTTGACTTTGGATTGATTGGAGGTCTACAAGCCATGCCTGGTTTTCTGAAGGTATGCATTTGGCTCTATAATGGCAGTAATCACAATAGCTTACGCCATCTCCAACGCAGATCTACGGATATCGAGCCCCGGAAACAGCGATCGGTTGGAATATTTCCACTACACGCCAACAACTCATTTCGTCCTTGATGACCCTCGGCGCTTTCATCAGCTCAAGTCTCGCCGGCCTTGTAGCAGCGAAGCTTGGTCGCAAGACATGTCTGTGGCTCGCATGCCTGCTGTGCGTTGTGGCGAATATCATCATGATGACAACGACACACATTGGTCCTCTCTACGCCGGCCGGCTCCTGATCGGCTTAGCAAATGGATACTTCATGACGTTCTCTCAACTGTACATCCAAGAGAGCAGTCCCGCCAAGTACAGAGGATTATTCCTCAGCTTCTTTCAGTTCTGCACAACATTCGTCAGTATATGTTTCAAGTTCCTCTACGTTGTCCGTTATTAACACCGCATTTATAGGGTACGCTTATCGGAACCATCATCGATTGGACGACAGCCAAAAGACCCGACAAGTCGTCATACCTCATCCCCTTGGGCATCATCTACGTGGTTCCCGCAATTTTGTTCATCTCCATGTTCTTCATTCCGGAGTCCCCACGCTGGCTCATTCTACAGGGCAGATTTGATGAGGCTCATAAATCTCTCAAGTGGCTGAGGCCTGCTGCTGCAGATGTTGACGATGAACTCACCGAGATCCGACTTGCCATTGACAAAGAGCGTGAGTTGACGAGCCGTGTAGGGTATCTGGATATGTTCAAGAACCCGATTGATAGGAGGCGTACTGTGCTTTCAGTCGGCGCTGTAACCTTGCAGGCCGCTTCAGGGTCCATGTTCATCATTGGTATGTGCAAGACCGTGCCTTTAGTATTGAAGACGACATTTCTAACCACCACATATAGCTTATAAAGCGTACTTCTTCGCGATGGCTCAAGTTGAAGACCCGTTTGCCATGAGCAACGTCCTTAGCACGGCAGGCATGGTTGCCATCATCGTCAACGCAATCATAGTCGTACGATACGGTCGACGCCGTGTTCTTCTGACTGGTGGCCTCATCATATCCGGCGGTTTCCAACTTATCATTGCCGTCATCTACGACAAGAACCCAGGCACAATAGTGACAGGGAAAGTCCTCGTCGCGCTGTCTTGTTTGTACATGATGAGCTACAACGTAAGAACTCCACACACGAGGACGAGATAACATCGAATTACGCTAAATATGTCTTAGGGAATGATTGCTTCCTACTCATGGCTGGTGGGTGGTGAGATTCCATCCCAGCGCCTGCGCAGTCACACATTTGGTCTCGCTGCAGCAGTCGGATTCCTCGGCGCATGGCTCATCACTTTCACCGCACCATACTTCATCAACCCCAGCTCTCTCAATTGGGGCCCAAGATACGGGTATATTTGGTGCCCTTCTTGTATTCTCGCCGCAGCATGGGTCTACTTCTTCTTGCCCGAAGTGAAGGGCCGAACCTTGGAAGAGATTGACCAAATGGTAAGCCCACGATGCGTTGCGAGACTCCACAGGCATTTGTCCAGCTAACGCAAGTGATACTTAGTTCAACGAAAAGCTACCCGCAAGAAGATTTCGCAAGCACCAGTGCGTTCGCCAGACGGAGATTGTTAAGAAGGAAAAGTCCAGCGTCGAGGTGGTGGTAAGTGAGACTGAGAGGGTATAGAAGGGCCGAGTATCAATACAAAACCGTAGTATTCCGTGGTTTTTAAACAGTAGCTTGTTGCTACACAAACTGATTACGTGGCGTTGGTCTTTCGTTGATACATGCAGTACCATATATGATTGATGCCGATCCATATCTTATGCAAACATGCCTCTTCGCCTTTGAAGCTACGAACAGGTTCCTTTCCTTTCTTAAGGAGCCTAGGAGCTTTCCCTGAAGATCTCTAATTTTGGTTCTTTTGAGCTCCCAAACTTGACTTGGACCTTTGGTCATTTCCTCCGCATCCGAAGGTACTCCTGCTTCTGCGAATGGGGGTTGGGCGTGGCGAATACCCCGGATGCGATGATGGTGCTTGACGCCTTTGCTTCCAAGCCAGCTTCTGATCGTTTATGATCTGATATGGTCCTTAAGTGACATCCTATAGCAGGGATGAATGTTCTTTGTGAGACTAGGTTGGTACTGGGGTCGGCCTTGATGATGAATGATTCAGTGTTCTTTCGTGGTGTGCTGTTGCTGGTAGGATCGGCTGTTGGGTCGACCACCCCGGGGGTCAAGTCCACTATACCGCTTGTTCCAGCAGGAGACTTGATCAACATGCTCGAATTGTCGTTGTAGCATGCATCGCAGGTATCATCGAATGAAGACCCTGGCAGTTCTGGGAGATGATGACCAGTTGAAGTAAAAGCAGAGATCGCAAAGGAAGCATCGACAAGTTGAGCGCCTGTACATCCAGGCATTGTTGATGACGACTCGAGACCTCTGATTGTGTGCACTCGTACGTACCACCCAGGGAAGTGTTGCGTCACTGGGATGAGAGCCGTTTCAACCTCAAAAGCAAGATGTGTAATCGGTTTCCAGACGCTAATTAGCGAAGACAACTTTTGTTGGACTCCATGGCCGACATCAAGGTCTATAGACTCATTCGAACATTAAACGGTCGCCATCTGACTTTCCACTTGTCTCCACCATCAAGGGTGATACTCAGAGTGATGTCAGGGGCTATTTGGTCAAGTTCTGGACCAGTCGGCACACTGAAAGCAAACGCCGATGAGTACGTAAGCTTTCCGTACTTAGCTTCTCTAGCCTTGAAACTTTCAGTCGTCACTTGTCCTAACGGCAGAAGGAAATGGTGTTCCGGCGAGTTACATAGGATGTGTCTCGGGGGCCAATTGATCTGCACCAAGTCTAATGGCTGAGCCTCGAGCGGCTTTTCCAAGCGTACTACAGACATTGGATGGGGCTTTTCTTGACTAGTCTAAAATTCATGGCCCTCGGGAAGACACAGGACTACAAAGCTCTTCAAACACCAGTACGCAGACTGTGATGAGTTGTAGTCCTCACTCAGATACATATTGGGATATGTGAAGCCAACATTCAGTGTGCCGTCTGAGTTAAATATGTCGGCGTGCTGTGCCCACCATCGAAGGTGTCGTAAAAGCATGCCCTTGATTGCTCCTAGGCTATCCATGGCGCAGGTAGTTGAATATTGGCAAGCGCAGCAACAGTCCAAAAGGCAGCGAAGGCGAGCCCGTAGGTCATACTCCGTCCGTGTAGGATGGCAGCGCCTAGAACTAGTCAGTTTCTTTTCTAGCTACAACTTTTGATTCAATCAAGCGAGGGAGTATTATCGTCGACGTCGAAGTACCGCCAGAATATGGCAGAAAACGCTTGAGCTTGTGTATGATACCTCTGTGCTCTCTTTTCATCACCTTCTGCAAAACAAACATAAATAAGTTGCGCGAACTGGATGGAGAAGCTTCCGGAGTAACAATCCGTTTGCTTCCTGTCGTCGCCTCACATTCCGTCCGAGCTCCAACATCGCCCGAAAAGTCGAGACTTTCGGGGTTGGCCCCAGCGACTAGCCCGCGTAGCCAGGATTCGATACCCAAGTCGTCTGAGTTTGGGTTGGCAAGAATAGCGCCGACGGCCTAGAGCGGGCGTGAAAACTCTTCAAAGGTCGTACTTGACTCGAGCTCCGGTCGCTGACTTGTACGGTTCGAAGGACTTTATCAACGCCAACACCGCGAGAATAAGATCAGAGCGAGATGTGAACGGATTGTCCGAAAAGCCAGCAAGTCCAGCCATGGCGTGATGGACGAAGAGAGAGCCTCTACACTTGTGGTAATTCACGTCGTAAATTATGTGGTAACATGAGTGAGAGTCAAGTTGGGGTCCATCCTCGATGGCGAGTCTTGCACAACGTTGAAATTCCACTTCTGAGGGAGGAGCATCTTCTAGTACACAAGACGGAGATCCAGTTCTTTGAACCTCGTGAGCTAGTCGCTGAGATCCCGCTGGTCCCTAATATTGACTCTTTGTTGAAGAAAATATGTCGTCACACGACTCAGAGACTCTGTCGCCTCGATACAATAGGCAAAGGCTCCGATGGTCGACATGTCGACGGTAGACATTGCTGTTTCTGCGGACGTGCCAGCCTCGGACAGCGTTTGGCCTTTGTCTTCAGCTGCTAAGTGTAAAGGAGCCGGATGTGCTGGCAGAAACGAAAATAGGATTGCCGATACGACCCGCGGACTTGTCCCAGATCCCAAAGTAGGGCGTTTTTACTACCGTCTCTTTTCTCCAGGTAATACCGTCGCATGGAAGTCGACGATTGACGTCGTCTGAGGTGAGACTTGCGCTCCAGCCCATGCTTACCGAGCAGAAACGATCGAGAGAGAAGACGTTACAGAAGACTCTTCGACTCTCTTCGGCTCCAATCCAGTCTTTGGATTGAGATAGAGATTTATAGGGTTATGAGAAAGAAGGTCGCTCAGTTTCGTCATGCTCGACTGTTAGTTGGAGATACTCGACCACGCGGGTGAGCGAGCCAACGAGTGGCCAAGCTTGAGATGCTTTTCCGTTGCCGATCTAAGTCCATGTTAAGCTTCGGGTGTGCTAGTTACATCGTCGAAAGCAATAATAATCAGTGCTTGCACGTTCTCAGCTAACAGATGTTTCATTGCTTTGGATGCTACCCAGTCCCTGAAGTCATCAGACTGCTCCGCTGTTCCCACAAGAACCCGCGACCCCGCAAACAGGCCCACTGGGGTTACGCTCAGATCGGATGTTAAATATCGGTAATGCTTCAACCAGGCGATAATGCTACACTTGAGACTTATTTGTTGTTGCATGCAACCCTTAGCCTAAAGATAAAGTATGCACAAGTCCAAAACCATCCAACAGTTCCGTCATCGCTGTGATTACACGGGAGTAGAGGACGTTGAGGACTTCCACCTACTCAACCTCAACTCAACTCAGGACCAACCGAGTATCCAGGTTCGCTAAGACGAACTTCCACTGCACATTCTCGCAGCCCGGCGTCTCCCTCGCACGCCACACCTTCACAACAAAGTCATGGGCAGTAGAAAACATCCCAATGCCACTACTCTGAGCGTTGTTAAGCAGCCATATTGACATTTGTTCCCTTAACTCAACGCTGCTGGCCTCGCACCCTGCAATGAAAGCAGGCCAGCATATCCCGGGAGACGTGTCGCCGCACTTCTGCTTCTGAAATTCGTAGCCAAACAGTGATTTGACCGTCTTTTCGACGTAATGCTGGAGTATTGTCAAACTTAGATCGCAGACGTGACGATAGAAGTAAATGATGAGTGCGGAGTGTAGAGCTTCTGTCAATTCAAAGAGGAGCGCTGTCCGGTCTGCTTGTTGGTCCATGTCCTGCTCAACTGACTCTGGGTTTTCTGCTTCTTGCACTGGGCTCCTGGTTTTGGGGGTAAATGGATTTTGGTACGCCAGCATCGCATCCTCGAGCTCCTTGATCCTAAGAGAGATTTGGGGGCTTAAACCAAGGGTATATCTTAGCTCGGAAGCCTCGTTGCCAAGAGCTGTGGTCTGCCAGAGTAGATGAAACAGGTTTTGGGGTATTCCGTAGATCTGCTCTAACATACCAGCCACCTCCAGGTCATGAGGGAGAAGCGACGTCTGCGTCTCTGGTGATGTTTTATCACGCTCGTGGACTAATGTTTCACTTCGAGGATCGAACTTCCACATCGAGGAATAAGACTCTGGCCCATTCCCAGACGCAGAGGGAACTGGACTGCACATGACAGAACCGTTTGAAGCCGGATGTGCACACTCTTCGAAGACCCTCATGTAAACGTAAATGGCGTGTAGGAAAATGATTTTCTTTGACTTTCGCGCCTTTTGAATGCCGTTTGCATTGATCAAGCGACCGGCATCGAGGATAAAGTATCTCGCCTCTTGCATTTGCCCAGAGAATACCTAGCACCAGTTAAAAAGTGTGTCAACAGAGTGACTCGCAGCTACTTACAGAGGCTGTCACCAAGTTGAGAAACGCCATGAGGATTTCTTTGTATTTCGCCACCTTAGCGGTTCCAAGACGCTGTTGCAGGCACGCTTGAAGTCGTTTCTTAGCCAGCCGGAAACATTGGCTTCCGAGTACTGCTAAATCATCGCCGGCTCCAGGAATTGCGGCCAGCTTGTAATGCAGGTGGTAGGCGCTGGCGGAAAGAACAGACAGAAGTACAGATGCCCTTGCATCATTGGAGTAACCCAGCATGTACAAGTCGCTAAAGGCAGCCAGTGCACACTGCAGGTGCAACAGTACCCACGGCGGCTTGTCATGCTTCAGCGGTGTAAGACTCCCAACAAGTTCCAGCTCATAGTTCTTGAGGAGAAGTTGGACTTTGTTGATGGAGAGCGACATTTCGTGGCCTAGAACAATGTCCAGCTCTGCCGGTTCTTTGACGAGCGGTACATTCAACAGCGTTGTCCAGATCGGTAATGTTCCGTCGGTTTCTGTCTCAGAGATCTGAATCACATCCCCGTTGCCTTGTTCAATGTCAATTAGTTCGAGGTCTAAAAGAGTAGCACCTGGTATTCCAACCAAGTCCTCAAAGAAGGGATAAGTTGGCCATCGTGGGGAAAGGGACTCCGAGAAATCACCGAGTTGATTGCAATGTTCAGTGTCGAAGGGGAATGATCCAAGAGGGTCTCTTGCGACTGCATAAGGCGGATCAGAGACGGAATCCTCCGAGTTCGGGTCTTGAGATTTCGTTCTTGTTGTTTGTCTTGAGGAAGTATTCAAGCGTGGCAGCTCTGGGGACGAGCTAGAAAACGAGGCACTGAAAGCCCCAAAGGGTCCCACTGTGATGGAAGCGCTCCGAGCTGTGAGATTTTGGGTGGCTTCATCGACTTGATCAAGAACAACATCTATACTTTGCTTTGATATCTGGTCTAGCATAATACGGCATTCGTCCATGCGCTGCTCATCTGATAGCCGAGTCAGACATCTGTCTCTAGAGTCTACGGCCGCACATCAGGTCCACTCACCAGTGAACACGCAATCTCGTCGAAGGACCTGTCCCAGGGACGGAACGTCGCCTCCCCCGTCATCTCTTGGCAGAGAAAGTCATATCAGGGCGTTTGACCTCTCCTGGTCCTTGCAGTCCAGCTGGGAGCGGATACAGCCTGAGCATCGTGGAAGTTGGCGGTCACAGCGGATCTTTCGACTTCGACAGGACCCACACGCCTTTCTGCGCAACTCCATGTGTCGTTGAAGCAGGGGAGAGCCACGACTGCACTGTGGTATGCTGCGAGGGCAAAGTCGGTAGGTATGTTGCGGTCCAGCGTCTAGTTTGACACCTTTTGACTGCTAGGCTCGGCCTTGGACTTCCCTTTGCATCTATTTATGCCCATCTGACACGCTTATCAGCCCCCGCACTTGACTTGCCCGATGGGTTATTCATGACACACTTGTTGGGCATCCACCTGCGCCGCCATCCGAATCAGGTAATCTTACCCTACATTGTTACTTGTGAAACCACCGTCACGCTGCATGCCGACGACGCCACGATTAAAAGCAGTCAACAATCCTCTGCAGCCCATGTGTCGGGTTTCCACTGGCTCGCAAAGCTATCAGTGATCCTCCCTCCTCTTCCCGAGACGCAATTTCCAGACGCACTACCTCACAACGTAGCATTCCGCTGTAGCTGCCCGACATCCGATGATGGCAGCGCAAGAGACAGCAAAGAAGCAAATCCTCCTGCTCGGAAGCGGCGGCGTTGGTACAATCGGCGCCCTCAACCTTGAAGTGGGAGGAAAGGCGAGCGTGACGGCAGTGCTCAGGTCAAACCTCAGAGCTGTTACCGACAACGGGTTCAGCATTAAATCGTGCGACCATGGTAGTATCGTCGGATGGAGGCCAGCTCACAGTATGAAGCGCCCCAGGATGGGATTTAGTCGAATATGCTCACAACCTGACAGTCGTTGACCGTGTGCCAACTGCGGCGGAAATGAAGTTCGACTACATTGTCGTCACGACAAAAAACGTCCCGGATTGTCCTCCCACTGTCTCGGATTTAATTGCCCCGGCTGTGATCCCCGGCCATACCGTCATTGTACTCATCCAAAATGGCCTCAACATTGAAGCTCCCATCTTTGAGAAATTCCCTGAAAACATCTGTCTTTCCGGTGTTAGCATGATTGGCTCACACGAGGTTGCTCATGGCGTTATTGAGCACGACGACGCCGATGAACTGACCGTGGGCGCCTTTCACAATCCCCGCCTAAACAAAGAAGCAGAAGAAAAAGCTGCCAAGGAGTTCATCGACATGTACGCGGCTGGTGGAAAGACGACATGCACATTCGCCGAAGACGTGCCCTACAGTCGATGGCGAAAACTCATCTACAATGCATGCCTGAACTCGACGTGCGCTTTAACAGGACTAGATTCCGGCCGTATAAGGCTTGCCGACGACGCCGTTGCGACCTTGGTCAAACCAGCCATGGAGGAGATTCGAGCGGCAGCCGCTGCTTCGGGTGTGCAATTAGAAGCAGATGTCTGCGATTGGATGATCAACGTTGATCCGTTGACAAAGTATCTGTCGCCAAGTATGCTGGTTGATCTAAAGAAGGTATCACGCAGTTCCATACCTAAATATGATCCTCGCCGCTAATGAAGTCAAGGGCAATTTCACTGAAGTTGAGAATCTGGTCGGAGAACCGCTGCGAGTGGGTATGGCTTCGGGGGTGCAAATGCCGACTCTATCTGTTCTTTACAATTTGCTCAAAGCCATTCAGTGGCGAACCAAGGAGGAAAGGCATCTGATCACGATACCAGCAAAGTCAGTACCCTGATTGTCTCGGGATAAAGTTTCCTCGATGTCAGGTGTCAGATGTTAGATCTATCGACGTGAATCGCGAGTAAATCTTCTCTTTCATCACTTGCACCACGTGAATAAGCCGCAACCCTTCGAGTACACACGACCAATGTACATCGGACGATGAGGTAGGCTTGTAGGGAATAAGCACAAGATCAGAAACTTTTTCTGGCTATTGAAAGACTGGGACAATGCTACGACGCTGGTCACAATGAGGACTGCGGAATATAGGAATTTTCGCGTCCAACAGAACCATGCAACGTATCTCGTATCAACGGCTTGCTATCAACTCAATCGAAAGACAAATTTGCTACCATGGCCCTACCGTTCGACTCTCTCACGCCTAGGACCTTGGTTCTCCACAATCTCCCTGTTTGTGATGGACAGATAGCTCTCTTGCTGTTGAAGCAGTTCTTTAACCTTCTTGACATCGGTTGGCTTATTAGCACGATGGTTCTCTTCCAATTGTGCCAGCATCCCCTTCAGACGCTCCTGCAAAACTTCGACTCGATACTTCGTCCATTGGTAGTACAGCTCCGATTGGTCCGAAATGGGTCTGATTGACGTGAGTACTGAATCGTCCTTGATGGTAGGGTCTCTCGGCCTGAAAGACGTGATCATGGTGATGCGCTCTTCTCCACCAAGTGCCGCCAATGCCTGATGGCAAATGTATCTGCCTTGAAGAACAACTGCGGAGCCCTAAGAATGATAAGAATATTGAGTATAGGAAGTTCACGGCTAATGCTTACCATCTGCGGTCCACGGACCTTTAGCACCTCCCCCGTGCCGCTTTGTATGGCCGTCTCACCGCCCGCCATTTTCGAAGCGTCACTCATCATGACCACGCACACGAAGGGATAGCTATCGTAATGCCACTTAGTGACAGAGAGGTCACTAGTTTTACCGCTCATCGCCGCGGACTTGTCTTTGTTTGAGTCGTGGACGGAAATGTTAATGTTACCGATTTCGTACTCGATGTTGGGAATGAGATCGATGCCAGCCACCTTCGAGATGATGGACAGAGTTTTCGGATCTTTCCAAGCTTGAGTCATGAATGGTGCATACCTTACGCACGTTAGTCTTACGAAAATTCCAGCGGATGTTGAGCTATACGTACTGTGGACAGTGGCCGCGCAGTTGACAGGCCGCGAATTCGGTGCTGTGCAAGCAATTTTCCCAGACCTCGGTGGTGAAGATCTCCTGCCTCATGATGCCAATCGCTTCCTCACTAAACAGTGGGAACGGGTCTGAACAAGCCACATGGGAGATGCCTGCGTCTTCTGGCAAGGAAATTTCCTTCAATGAGAGAATCTTGGGATCGGCTGAGTAGCTCAGGTGCTTCTCTGCATCAAAGTTGATGTGGGATGGCATCCGTGAAGAGCTGAGCTGATCCCTGAGAATGGGCCTCACGTTTAGCTGTGGGATTGACAGTGGTGACAGAACCTCAGTCATTGTTGAAAGCCAGGTGATGGCGTGAAAGAGAAGTGGTTGAGAATGGTGATGAAAATTGAATGAGTTGATAATCAAGAAATGAAGGCGGTGTGGTAATGATGTTCCAAAGATATAAGTCTCGAGGAGGGCCTTTCTATATATATGTCCTTGCTCGTGGGTCTCTTAGGCATTGAGGTAGCTTGGATATCTCCTGCACCAAGGAGTGTTCGGATATCTTTGAGAACTACTTAGTTAAACCAATACTTTCTAGCTGTGTATTTCTCAAAGAATCCAGAAGCCAGTAAAGGTATCTGCTATCACCACCCGGATTATGACTGCCTCGTGATGGTCGCCGTGAATGATTGCATTGTGAATTGACGGTTATGCCCAGAAACTCAAGGCCCACCAAAGATACCCTGGTCACGTAGCACACGGCAGATCCGTCGGAACTTGCCTGCCTTGGGAGCGCTAGAAGATCACCGGGTGGTATCCCAATAGTGCGTTGATAAGCGGGCGACTTGAGACTTAATACGGCAGACTAATGCCGTGGCTTTCACCACGTGCAGTGAGAGATTACGCAACAGATCGGTCGTCACCTTCCGGAATCGGTTTGCTATCAGCAACTGCCGAATGTATCTTGATACGGGACGCGACAGCTCAGACGAGTTGACGGCGAATGCACATGACTTAATAGCTCCCGGTTGCACATTACGTGCAAGCAGTAACGTTCTGGCATTACTACAGTAGTTTACTTGGTCGGAATTCCATCAACTTCTCTTTTCATTTACCTACAAGCCAAATTCATCAACCACGGGGTATCTACAAAACAAGCCGGCCCCGCATCCCATCATCAGAATGAGCGCGTATCCTCCGCCACTTGATCCATCATACACGCCGTCGACTTCCATCGTCTCAATCGCGGCAAATTCTCCAATCGAGGACATCCTCACCATCATTGAACGCGATGGCGGCGTCATCTTGACCGATCTTGTCACGCCTGAAGACCTGGCCACCATCGAGGAAGACATCAAGCCGTACAAAGAGGCCACCAAATCCACAGAGGACAGCGCCCTGCACATCATTCCCAAGGAGACGCTGGCAGTCCCCGGCCTGGTCGGCAAGTCGCCAACCGTCGCCAAGATATGCGAGTTTCCCGTGCTGGAAAAGTTGCGCACGTCGATTCTCCAGGAAAAGTTCAGCGTCATCCGCGAAGACTTTATCGAGGAGAACTGCATCGACCCATTGCTGAGCATCAGCATGACCCTCCATATAGGATACGGCGCTCCCCGTCAGAGGTTGCACAGAGACGACAACGTCCACGGCACCCGACATGGCCATGAATTCGACCTCTCCAAGGCAGGCCAGTTCGCTTGCTTGATTGCAGGGACCCGAACCACTCGCCAGAATGGCGCCACCATGTTTATCCCAGGTTCCCATAAGTGGGATGACAGCCGGAGTCCCGAATTAGATGAGATATGTTTTGCAGGTACGTCATTCTCCGTTACTACGTCGACCACTTCACAAGGCGGATAAAGCTGACAAGGGTAATCATCTAGAAATGCAACCAGGATCTGCCCTTGTTTTTCTTGCCTCTTGTTATCACGGCGGTGGTCACAACTCCGTTCCTGACGAAGTACGCAAAATCCACGGGCTCTTCTTTGTGAGAGGAACGATGCGCACGGAAGAAAACCAGTTTTTGGCCATTCCTCGCAGCAAAATACCCACAATGAGCAGTAAAATGCTGTCTCTTCTTGGATACAAGAAGCCTACTACTGTGCTGGGCATTGTCGAGAACAACGACCCGGCCTTGAACTTGCCGGCCGTTTTGGCCATGGCAAGCGCATGATAGACGAATTGACAGCACATGAAATGACGGTGTACCGTCGACAAGTTATTTCTGCCTCGATCATTGCCCAATTACTTGTGGTTCCTCAATTCCCTCCCCAGCGTGCTCCGCAGGCCCCGTGCCAAGAAACCGCAGCAAGGCATCATTGTCGTCCCAAGCACCCGCCTCAAACATCAAGTTTGTGTCGAAAACCTCGTCAATCAACGTCAAGGGCCCCCAGTGATGGTTGAATGGTAGTGCTCCATCTCGTCTTGCACTTTCATTAATTCGGGACGCCGACGTGTCTTGAGCTTGCAGCAGGGCGTGCTGTATAATGGCGGATGCCTTCGAGGCCACAACGCACTCGTCCATGGTGTCGAGTATTTCTATAGCCATCTCAATGAAGCCAGAGAGAGATTGCAACTCGCTGTCGGCCGCACCTTGGCCTAGGTAGACCAATATGATGGATGTTGCAAACGATACGTACGTAATGTTGTAGAACCTAAGGCAGGTTAATAAATGACCAGCGTGATCCAAAGTCTGAGCCTTGAAGGCAGAGCGACCATGCTTTAAACCGTGATGTTGGATGGAAGCGTACCAGGTACGGAAGAAGTCATGGTGTTGATAGACATGGTAAATGATATCAATCGTCTGCCTTGCCGAGTCCAGACACTTCTTAATTCCTTCAGACGCAGATATTGATGCGCGCTCTCTGGGTGATGAATTGATCAAGAGTGAGCCGAATATCAGGATCCTCAGGTTGTGGTATCCTATACTATTTAGTAGGACACGAGGTCGTCAGGGGATTCTGTCTTACGGATTGTCAAGACCAGTCGTTGTCTCTTTGCGTACTGCGCATCTTTCACGCTCTTCAACGACGTCTTGCGGGAGAATACCCGAGATGGACGAATGGCTTCTGGGACACTATCAACCCACCGGTTGAGATCTTGCTCAAGTTGGTTGGCCCGTGCCAGTAGCTCTGGTAAGGATAGGTCGGAAAGGTAGATGCCGAGACACACAGCCCTTGTTATTTTGGAGAAATCGACCATATACTTGATGATGGAACAGTGTGGTGGTTCCAGAAGCTCCGTTTGTTGTGGTAGAGAAGAGGAGTCTTGGGACTCAGACGTTGCTGGAAGCCGGCGATTGTGATACAGGTCGGATCCAAGTGTATCGGGTCTTCCCATGGCAAAAGACATTTCCCTACACTTATTAGCGCTTCTATCTTGAAGCTGAAGATCTCGGTTGGGTACATTTCGAGTGAATACAGGCCCCTGTCAAACATCGAACGTAAGCGTTGGTTTCTTCAGCTTTAGAGTATACTCACCACCAAGTCCGTGATTCGGCTTTGAGGCATTCGACGTCTCTTTGTGAATGGGCAGGAGGCTCGCGATTGATTCCTATGGCCAACGCTGTCCTCACAGCTTGGCCAACGTACATGTAGGCCCCTGAATTCATTAGCAAGATTAAGGGAACATGGAAAGGATGGTTCCAGAGACGTACAGTGTGGGTTCAATTCATTTTGACAAATCTTGGCCTATTCATTAACGTGACAGTTAGTGGTGGTTTTGTCATAGAGGCATATCACTTACCAGGAAAAAATAACACTGCACCATTTCCAAATCGGTGACCATTCCGAGGCGATAACAATGGCTTAGCGATTCATCAAAAAACTTGCGACTCCATTGTCGGTTAGAAACGCCATCGATTGGCTCTTCTTCTCTGATGCTCATGAGAGCTCCGAGGGAAAGTATGCTGTAGTAGAGGGCTATGAAGCTGCTACTCTGAGACACCTCAGTCTCGGACCAGAGGTGTTCGCATTTTTTGAGAAATCTGTGTTTATCTAGAATGGGATGGATGTAATGGTTCGAAGAGAAGAAGCCGTGGATGAAGACGCTGCACTTATGGAAGTGTGTCGAAACACCGGGAACTGGGGATGTGGGCTGGGAGTTGAGTGACTGTTGAATGCCGTCCATCATACCAGATGAAAAGTGCGGATTGTGCAAGTTGGAGACGATGGCTCCAGTCTCCTGTTCTTTCTCTGGCATGGGCATCTCTCGGTCCTCACTCCTCTGAACGCGAGAGAGAAGGGCGACGGAGGACGAGCTCCCGTAGAATTCGACGTTTCGGGTGTGGCGGTTGACGGCCGAGATATCTTGGGCGCTTTGCTTGGAGCTGAAACTCGGCGACAGAGCCGGGCGTCCCCAGTCTCTACTTTGAGATGCAGATTCCCGAAGGGATGAATCAATACTCGGAGGGTCGGAGGTGGCTACATCGGGAGTAAAGCTACCAAGAAGCGAAACGGTCCTAGATGTTGCTTCTGGGGGTGGATTGGGACCATCGGATGAAGACTGCAGCGTCTTGACCTGCTCTTCGAGTTGTCTCACATACCTGCGGCGAAGTGGATTAGTTATTAGTATCGCAGCTGCGGATTAGGGATTGATGTTGACATTGATATGGCATGAGCATGAAAAGAGTACTTACTCCGGGGTGAACCGACGCTTCAGGACAGCACCATTGGATCCTCGGTAAGTGCACTCGACGTTCCGTTCTAGACTCGTCAGCTCGTGATCAGACGCGCTTTAGGAGAGAAGAGGAGGCCGTAGGGTTAGGGTCAGACGGTGTGTCGCGGGACTTTGTGCAATTCCAACTCGGTCGCAAAAACAGACAGAAAAATCCATAGAAATACCACAACACCGATGCACAAGGCAATATGGACATGAATGGATAGAGAAAAACGTAATGAACACACATCTAGGGACCATTTTCATTTTAGTTGTTATGTGGGCATTTTATTCCCAATGTAATAGGCAAATTAGGATGCGATGCAGCTGGTGAGGCTGTAGGTCACGAGGTGGCGTACTGCACCCTTGTTAAGTGGCTAAAGAGACTGACCAATGGGAGGAATTATAAACGAAATGTACCCTGTCCCGGGGTTTTTTCCAACCAATCCGATGCATTATAAACGAAAGATACCCTGCTTCTCTTCAGTAGGCCAATAGGATATGTTCAAGACCCACCCTCCCGACCAGCAGTGGCCCTGCCCGGAGCCAGACTCAAGCGGCAGCTGGTGGTGCGCTGCACCGACGCCGGGCTCGACTGCAAGTGCTGGCCGGAGGCGCGCGAGTGCTGGCCGAGGGTGACGATTGTGGCCGAGGGTGACGATTGTGGCCGAGGCCGCTGTTACCGATGACTTCCTGCCATGGGCTTAGGGTTGGCCACCCGGGGCCG